>CM023488.1:1561251-2161251 GCA_013339685.2 Hyalomma asiaticum | reverse complement strand
ATCAGGAAGAAGGCCAGGACCAGTGTTGCTTGATACATTCAAAAACTCCTGCTTTTTTCTTTTCTCTTTACCGCGTCCTCTTACTATTCTTCTTACTCAGTATTCTAACTGCCTTCATTACTGCTGACATGATTGGTGAAAATTTAGTGCTATAATTTATCGTGCCAAATTGGGGGAGTGTGTTACATGTAATGCACTCCCTTACCAGAGGAGGATTGGCCACCCTCATGCAGTAACAGCCACCACCTCCCATAGGTATGCCAATAACAGTGTGTCGTGTGCAAAATAAGAGCGCTTTCATCATTGTTGGACTAGCTGCTAAAGATTATCGATAAGCAGAATAACATGTCATCAACATTCTTTGTTCTCATGGACTTCTTTGGTGTCTTATTCTTTCTCTTAACTAAAGAGTGCAATTGTTTTTATTCCTGACTAGCAAGGTTCTTGACAACCTCCCAAGCTTTCAAGTATGTTTTTTTTTACCTTTACCACGTATTTGACAGTGTTGTTTCCCTACAACGTGGACACACACAGGCACACCTTTTGGCTGAGTTTTTTTCCATAGCATATATAACATTGGCAATCCATTTTCTGATTGTGCATGTGTTTAGGAAAAGTTCTATTATTATGAGAATATTTTTGCCTTGGATATCTTTTATTGTGCATGTAGGGACTGTTATGGATAAAGTAGGCATATGATGGCAGCTCAAAACAGTGCCGTAGAAACACCAACAATAGGAATATTCAACGGGAACAGCATCATTACTGTGTTGTTTATTTATTCATACTTTTCCATGCATTTCTGTCATACTGTTTTGAGTTTTCATCGTCTACCATATGAACTCCCAAACGGTAGCTCTTATGGAGTAAGCATACAGCTGCACATGCACTTCATGCCCGGGGGATGTAGCTTATTTGAACATTTCATGTGAGCTGTAAAAAAAAATGTAGCCCCCTCACTGTGAAGGCCTGATGAAGCACATTCCGCTTCATTATGGATTAATTCTGGTCAAATATCAGTGACACTCCTGAGGCATAACAAAACAGCGGGTCTCCTCCAATTATTTTTTATCCCTTGCTTTTATTTTTCCCTTTTAATTATTTATCTCTTGTTTTTTAGCTCGCATGTTGTCAAGAGTGCAGGATTCACTTGCACATTTAAAAATACAGTATTGATCATTTGTACATTTGGAAATGCAGTATTGTTTATAGGTTGTGTGTTTTTTTGTTTGTGATTGAAAATAAAATCTTTAAAACTGGAAAAGTATATGCTGAATATTTGTGCAAGCTTACTCACCACAAAAACAGAGGTAAGTCATGTGCTGTGTGAAAAGGCAAGCTAAGCAAAAGTTTTATAGCTTTTTCAGTGCAATGATTTTTAAGTATAGCTAGTCATGACACCGGCAAGAATTCGTCCATTCTTAAGAAGAGTTTACATCAGCTGCTGTACTAGTAAAATCTGACATTGCATGACAGTTGATATTTAAACAGGGATGCACTTAAAGCTGCATGTTGAGCATAAGGAAGGCCCACTGGGACGCATTGTGAAGCTAAACTTTCAAGAAGCTTCCATGTGTGGGAAGCGTGTTTTTCATTGGCGGCTTTTTGCACATTATGACACCTATTGAGTATAAGGAAGGTTCTGCCGAAGTACCTATATAGTGTGTATTGATATGTCGCGTCTCGTGATCCGAATCTAGCAGGCGGCTTACGATTGCACATTGTTAGGACCCACGATTTTTTTCTTGAAACCAACATCGCTGTGTGAGTTGTCTATTTCAGCGTTTAGTGGACTTAATAAACTGTCGCTAGGCCGAAAGCATGTTCAACTGGATGTTTCGGTCACACCTGGTAATCGTCGTAGCCAAACTGAGAATCGTTTTCACCATCGACAACGCGCGGAATATGAGAACCTTCGACCGGCCGTTCTCCCCAACACGGGGCCTCCGGCGGATCGCTCATCTCCGTTGCCAGGATTTGTCGCTTAATCACCGGGGTGTGCAATTCTCTCTGTGCGAATAGTTTTTTTTTTTGTACCTTCCTCGCGCGCCTCGGTGGAAGCTGGCGCGCTGCTGTACATGCCTGTGCTGCGTGAACGTGAGATTCCTTGAGCGGAAACGTTCAAGTGAAACAGGGCATCGAATTCTGATATACGAGACGCGCTCGCCGCATCGATGCGATGTTGATGAACTCGGAAGACGTAAGAACTTCGCAGCTAGACGAGAGGCGATATTGGAGCTGTCAGGTTTACCAGATACTGAGTCTTACGATCCTTTCGAAAAACATTTGCAAAAGTAGTCATTTGGAGGCTGCAGTAGCTCATGAGCTCACGATCGGGCAGCTGCAGTATGATTCCGGTTCTCGGAAATGCACTCGAAAACTGATCGTGGCCACTTTGCGCTGCGAACGCCGTAAAGAACCCGTGATAACGGTGTGTATTTCGCTTGACAAAGCCCGGATTTACATATAGTCAAACCGTATGGTGTCATTCACACAGCTGACACAGTACCATTTATACAAACTGCATTGGCATTTGAGCAATTAAGGCAGCACGCCAGATAGCTCTCTAGCCCCGCCACGGTGGTCTAGTGGCTAAGGTACTCGGCTGCTGATCCGAGGGTCGCGGGATCGAATCCCGGCCGCGGCGGCTGCATTTCGATGGAGGCGAAATGTTGAGGCCCGTGTGCTGTGCGATGTCAGTGCACGTTAAAGAACCCCAGGTGGTCTAAATTTCCGGAGCCCTCCACTACGGCGTCTCTCATAATCAGAACTGGTTTTGGGACGTTAAACCCCACAAAACAACAACAACAAGCCAGATAGCTCTGACTGTCTATGATGATCGATAAGGACGCGTCTGCGCATCTCATATCCATATTCTGGCGAATGGTGATAGCATATGATCAAATATAGACAAGCTAGTTCACAATTATTTCGATGTGCATATATATAGCCACGCAAATGCTACACAGGCAGGTAAGGTGCTGTGGCGCACAATAAACAAAAAAAAAAAAAGGTGCTGTGGCGCAATGGTTAGAGTGTCTGCCTCTCACGCGGCCGACCCTGGTTCGAATCCTCGCTGTTACATGTTTGTGTGCATATATGGTTGCTTGTGCAGTGTGTGTCGTTGATTTGGTTAAGTTCATGTGTGATGGTGGCTCAAGGTGTGAAAAAAAAGTGTTTACGTGAAAAAATCAGCAGCGTGACGAAAGATATTTTTTTATTTTAAAATATCCAGAAGTACCGCTTATAATTGAAGCCGCATAATTTTGGGCCGCATGGTAAGCCGGACAAATTTGACTTAAAATACCGCTTAACCAAATCTACGGTATGCGTTATTTTAAGCGGTACCTTTAAGCGGCCTTCTGACAACAAGATGGCCGCGCATATAGGAAGGCCGCATAGGCATGGGCCACAAAAAATTGGGCCGCATAGAAAAGAGCCCTTTAAGTGAGCCGTTTAGAGAGCCATTTATAAGCGTCGAAATTTTGACTTACTTTTTACTTTCCGCCTCATATGCGTTGTTTTAAGCGGGCATTTGCTAAGAGTGTATATAAAGCCGAAGTATGTTCGAGGCTTGTTTTGGTGCCTTCTTTATTCGTGTTTCCCTTAATAAATATTTACATTCCTGAACGAGGCACGCCGTATTGGGTCTCTCCGGATAAATATTTGCTGTATATGTATTTCTTTACGCGCACTTGCATTAGGCATGTAGGCTCTTTTGAATTTCGCCCTCATTAAAAGCTACCCGCTTTTTCTAGAAATCGAAGGCATGTCTCCAGAATTAACAGCGCGGCACTGCAGACAGCAACATGACAAAAGAGCCTCTGTTCCTTGCTTCCTTTCTACTCGCGCAGTACAAAACTCGTTCAACATTACATGCAAGGCTTCACAAAACATTTTGTTGGGCTAGCTGGTTCATGTCTTCGGAAGGCCAAATCGTTGTGCAAAATGACACTAGGACAGACATGTACACGGGGCTGGCGCTAAGTCGAGCGGAGAGGTGAGAAGAGTTCATAACAAGCGGGCGCTTACACCTTCATGACACGAAGCGAAACCGATAAGTGTTTCCCAGAAGAGGGGATTGGCAGATTCAGGCAATGGGCTTGCCGTGTCCAGTGTGCTTCATATTTTCTGCTATGTCATCGTTTCCTGGCTACCGAAATAAAAAGGCGATGGTACCTGGTTCGAATTTCATTCCAAGATGCGGGAAAGCATCGCTTTTGAAAAATATTTGCATATTTCATTGTAGCTTCGTATTGTGTTGAGGAGCATCTAAATTTTGTTCTGTCGTTGTTCATGGCAAATGAACTACAAATATGAAAACGTGGCATTTCGTAGGTACCAACTAAGATGAAAATTTTCTTTGTAGTTAGTTTATTTACTAATTCACTCGTTCCGCAGGTTCGTCGGCTGATGAAGTTGCGGAGCAGAGCGACCTCGAAGAGGACCCGCGGACTCCCTTCGAGGACGGGCCGCTCATTGAAGAAGCGAACCAGAGACCGTCCAGCCTCGCATCGACGTGGTCGAAGGCGGTGCCCATTCCGTCATCCGGACCACTGAGGCATAACAAGCAAGGCGTGTATGCTGCCACCCACTGTGGAAGAGACTACTTCCGATCTGGCCGCACCAGGCATTCCACTTCGCTCGACCAGCCATTAATGCCCGGGGATTTGGAAAAACTCCGAAAGAAAACCAAGAAGTCTTCAGCCGACGGGCCCGCTACTTTGTCGGCCAGGGAAGCGGACACAGGACAAGCAGGAAGGGACCAAGGTTTAACGCATGCTCGCTCCACTGTAGGCTCTTGGAAATTCGTGATTGACTTTGCTGAAAGTACCGGCTATCACTTAGGACTGGAGTCCATCGCATTCTGAACGCAAGCGATTCGTACGATTAATATTGTTGTGTGTGCGTTGAACGGACGTTTACGTTACAGACTAGTTACAGACTTAAGAGACGAACCCTACATTTCTAACGTGTTAGCAATGTAGTGTGGTCCTTTATGAAAGCGAACACGCAAGCGTGTGGGCCGTGCTCTCCGGCTGAATGGTTAGAAGCGCCGGGAATGTCTTTCCGTCTGCAACCAGCGTTTGTTCTTGTGTGAGCAAACACGGAATCTCATGATGGTCGTTCATGTGTCTATTTTTGTGTGAGGGTCGCAGTGATATAATTTTTCAGTGGGTGATGGCTTAGTGGTATGAAGACAAATACACTCAGCAGAGAACGCAGGAAAGTTGTTTATAGCTCAAGTGGGGGCGCGAATACACGGACACAAGAGACGAAGCGTAAATCGCTGCTGTCCGAGTGCAGGAAAGTTTTGTGTCCGCTTTCTCTTGCGATTCAGCACACCGCTGCACTTGATAGTAGGCGCTTGTGGCGTTTTCTCGTTTCTTGCGTCCTTGCCATTCCGGGCATAGAGTTTCCTACTAAAATACTAGAGGGAAAACTGGCGCTGCGATCGTGAAATGCCATGGGAATGATGGGTATGACATGGATTTGTCTAGTCTTCTTGCCTGCGGCTTCAAACGTACTGGTAGATTTGTTTACTTCTGTTTTTTAGCGTCGTTGACGCGAGTGACATTACTACACTTTTTCATTACGTGACGAAGGCAGCGGCTGTAGTGTACGCTTTACCGCTAGAGATCATCAGACTGTCGCAAGTACTAAAGTCGTTTGCAATGATCAGGTGCCATGCACTACGTTTCGTTGTTGTGTTTGTTGATGGATGGCTACACATATTATTTGCGGTGGTATTTTACCCAACTTTAGAACTATTTGCGCTGCGTCTCGCGAACCTTATCGACGTCATTTTGCTGCTCTATTTTTATGTTGTATCAGGTGCGAAAGAACCTGTAAGCGTAGGGTCGCTTTCACGGCTGACATACATCCCTTGTGACAAGGCTGTTCGTATATCTTGTACTACGGAATTTCAATTCCGCTGTCTGATGAATTCAACGCTGACCGAATGTGCCAAGCAGACGCACAGTTATCGTGCATAGTGGACACCCAGTGGGCGATAGGCAGACGCGCCTTGCATGCGGTCGACGCTCAAAAAGTCAGCTCAAATCGAAGCTCAGGCGCAGTTGCCGACGGAATTTAACGGCACAGTTGTTTATCAAACATCAGGTTTTTTGTTTTTTCACAAAACCAACCACCAAGCGATGGGCGATATTGCGCTCTTGCTACGGCCTTGCGCAGGGGCTTGACATATAGTGGCCACGCATATAGTTTGTAAAAATACAGTGGAGCACTTGCCCTGCACCAAAAGAAGCGAGCGAAAGCCCGTTTGTTATATTTAGAAGACACATCTACATTTTACACACTTTAAAATGTCAGCACGTCACTGACAAGAGCAAAAATCTTTAAGTTCAAAGTCAAATATATCTGGAACTTAAACCCGTATGGACGCTGCTAAATCTGGGCACAAGCAGAGGAGGCCAACATTGCCGTATCGCACAATATTGCTAAATTTCTGAGCGTTCAGCCTTTTTCTAACCGCGAAAAAGCAACTGCTATCTGCGCACGCGCATAGTTATTCCAAAGTCTTCGTTTTAGTGCAATATTTTGTCGTAAACGACCTATTTTTTTGAAGCCGCAAAGCCATATGAAGCCAGCAGAACGAAGACTAGGCAAATCCATGTCGTACCCATCATTCCCATGCTGGCTCAACCGCCTTGTTTGAAACCGACATAGACACTAGCGCCAGTTTTCCCTCTAGTATTTTAGTAGGAAACTCTATGATTCCGGGCAGCATCGGCTACCATTGCGGCGTCATTCCATGTTATAAAAACATATCTTTTAGAGCACCATGGATAAAATACAGCATTATAAACGGAAGAAGCACGAGGTCCAGCGCTAAAATTCAATTGACTTTATTCTTACAGAAGACGCAATAATTACAACATATGCGCATGTGTGCATGAATGTCGTCAAAGGCGAATTACAGTACAGATCTTAAGAGATGTCCCGTAATTTTCATACAGAAAAGCAGACGTGTCACTAATACAACTCGTGCCTCTCCTTTTTAATAATATGACTCCAAAGTTCTCTTGCCAACGTATCACCAATCCTGCCAATTATCTTGGCCTCACGCGATCGTGGCTCACATCCACTGGTCATGCAGTGAGCAGGACACCTTTGTTTATTACAGATAATCCGTGCTGCCCGTGCTCAGACACATCTGTCCGCACACATACATGTGGGAGAACTTATGTGTGGCCGAAATAAGTTCTCCCACACGATAGCGGTATTTCGTGCACGACGCCCTTCGCTTGATCCACGTAAGGTATGGTGTAGTTTTTTTCCCGCATCCATAATTTTTTCCCTCAACGCTACCAGTACGCGGACACAGTCTAGCTAACAGGATTGCTTGAGACCAAGGTAGCTGGCAGGGGTGGTGATACGCCAAGAGAAGTTTTCGTGGCATATATAAAAAATAGATGAACAAGTTGTATTTGTGACACATCTGTTTTTCCTATATGAAGATATGCGCATATGTTAAAATGTGTACTGTAGTTCGCCTTTGACGACATTCAGGCACGCATGCGCATATGTTGCAATTCTTGGCTCTTCTGTAAGAACAAAGTCAGTTGAAGTTTAGAGCTGGACCTGTTGCTCCTTCCTTTCCTAAGTCTGTTTTTACCCATGTTGCTTTAAAGAATGCTTTTTATGATTTCACGAAACTTGTCCGGCAACAAGTTCTGCATACATCATTCCGTGTCGACTACAAGCAACGGCGGCGACCGAAACGTCGACGACTGGGCATGTGAGACTCTGGCGGCAGCTTTTAATAGGCACCAGGAAATCCGTTGCCTTTGTTTGTATGAAAACGACATTTATACATTCCGTTTCATTGGGTACAGCGGTCAAAACTCAACGCCTGCTTTATTGGCGGCTCACAGGACAGTTACTTTCGAGGCACGCCGGAAATACTTTTTCGATTTTGTTTCGCTGGTAACGACGCCGAACAGAAACCGATGGCCGTCTCTTTTCCATGAAAGAAACAGAACAGCCGTTTGCATGCACGAGAGCGATGAGATGTCCTTTTTTATATAGAGTGCCCGGTAGTGCTGCTCGAGCAGGAGAGCATAACTAAGTCATCTGCCTAACATGGTTATTTGTTTATTTTCTTTACCTTCAAGGATTTACAGCGCAAATGCCAAGGGAAAAAGTGTAAAGGAAGAACGCAGTAAAGGTAGAGTACTCAGAGCACAGAAACTGGAATATTGATGAACAACAACAGCGAAAAACTCATGATGTACGCAATTAAAAAGAAATTAAGAAAGCACGCAGTCTTAGCACACAGAGAGGAATAAAAATCCCAGGCCTGCGCGGAATCGCAGCACAGTGATAGCGTAAGCTGGAGGAGCTGCCTTCACGTACGAGGTCGTTCCAGATAGCCCCTACTGCACAAGACGCCGCCAGCACTGTTCTGAACTTGTGCACGTAGTCCGCACGAAACCCTATGTGTGCGAGTGATTGTGCGAAAAGACTACTTTTCACGAAGTGACCCTAATTGATTAGCATCGGGGCGATGCTTGCTTAGGGAGAAGCGAATGACGCGTGCATTCTGTCTAGGCATAAAGACGACGATGACGATATACGTGCTTAAGAATTTCGTGTAGTGGGTCAAGGGGAATTCGAGAAAGACGAGGGCCCCTTTTCCGATCTACGGTTAGTTTGGGTGCCTGGTCACAAAGGAATAGTAATGAACGAATTGGCAGACACATTGGCTAAGGCTTCCATTGCAGGTCCTGTTCTTCCTCTCTTTCCAAATACGGCGTTTGTTACTGCGGTCAGATTCAGAAAGTATGCCTTATTGATGTCTACACCCTGTCTTGCATCCTCACCTGATTTACAGCACTTACAATACCCTTCGAGCAGGTCATTTGGCCAAACAAGAAAAATCGAAGCAATATTGACAAGGCTGCGATGTAGAATCCCGACACTGAATTTCTATATGCACCGAGCTGGTCTGGCGGTCTCTCCTTTATGCGCTTTTTGCAACCAGAGACAATGGAAGACTTTTCGCTGGAACACAGACGCTTTAGCTACCTTAGGAAAAGCACTACGGAAATAGTATTGCGATAGCTGGGCATTCCATTATCAAGCACTGTACTGCTTTCATTCGGGTCTTCTGTGCTGGGACACACGATAGGAATATATGCCTTGCTGTACAGAAGTTCATGACGGATTCGAATCGATTTGATTGTTCTGTTAATATATCCTAATTGCTTGTTCCATTATACTCTCTACCATTGATTGATTGCTATTTTTCTTCTTATTGAATTATTCCGTATCACAAAATTACGTTCGTAATATTCAAATTCGCATCAAAGGACGAATAAACCTTTCAGGCTGTATAACTGTAAGTTAAAGTCAAATCCGCCTGAGTCGTTGCTAATCTCCCTAGTGGGTACATGCGAAATGTAAATGATCACCATCATCTTCATTATTATTTTTTGATCTGGTGGCTTCAACACGCTGTCTTCGTTGTCTTGTTGAACGTGTTGTCCTGTCCCTTGTTCGCGTTGTACCGCGACAATATTTTGACCATGTCGTAGTTTCGTCATTAGCGTGGTGCTTGTAGCCGTAGTCTCCGGCTAGTCGCGTTTACAATGCGTGTCAAAACTGCGTTTAATTTTAGAATGTCCCTCAAGTATGTGGGGTTCGGACCGTGTTGCCGCCAAGGATGAGCTTCGATGCCACTGGCGAAACTCGAAACAATGGTTTACTAGTAAAAACTTGAATAATACTAGTAGAAGCAACCGCGTAACACAAATACTTTCGGGTGGCCGCACTCCCCCCTTATCCTTCCTCCCGGCGGCGCACACACAAACCGTGCACTTGGCCGGCACCCATGCCGGGCCCACGAAACCTGCGCACTCTCTCGTGCTCGTGCATTGCCCACTGTCCTAGCATTGCGCCAGTCCACTGCCGAGAGACCTTTAAAGGAAGCAAGGGATCCACGCGTATCGTCATTGCGCAGCACGTGTTGATTTGAGATCAACCTGGCGATGGGCGTGGCTCCCACAAGTAATAGGCAAAACAAGAAACAACTTGTAACAATTGAGTGAACGTTAGTTAATGGATGTGTGGCGACACACACCGCGCCTGTTTCCGCGTAGCCGTGTCATCCAGCCACCGCGTGTCCGATAAAATGCAGTGCTACCGCAGCGTCACTGGAGGTGGGCGTCACCGACGGTGGCTACATAAGCAGACTGGCCAGTTTGGAAACTTACTTCCTACCTTTCGCTACCCGGACGAGCGTAGCCTCGGTATGCTCGTCCGCTGCATTTGCTGAATGAATAAACCCGTTGTTATATTATTATGTGGGATTCCTGCTTCGACAGACCCGGCATCCGATGCATAGGTTGTTATGCCTGGCAAAGTGGCAGCGCTGTGCCATACGTCCGTCCTTTTGTTTCCATACTGCCGCAGAGTGGCGGGGACAAGTGCCCCCTCCCCGTCAATATTTTAATTTCTACAGAGAATAATTACTGGAAAATAGATGCCTTTTTCAAACAATTAAAGGCTTCAGCAAGTGGTTCTTTCTCGAAAAAGAAATTCATGGCTACAGGCCTGGTTCATCTAACTGCACCTTGGCCTAAGTTGCCGAACTCGCAGCCACATGCAAGCTCACAGTGCGCATCAGCAGCTTGGTGCTTCGAAACACCCACTGACAGGGAGCCTGTTGAGAATAAGATGTCGATCCTAACGCTTCTGTCATTGGACACGCTTTGTGCGCTAACATCGTTAGGATAAACTCAGCACTAACTCTGTATGCGCGCAGGTACTAGATTTCTCTTACTTTGTTATTTCGGAGGCTTCAGTAGACGCGTTTGCTCGATTAACGCAGTCATTGTGCAGCGAGGTCAGACATGCGTTGATCTTAGAGTGGAAGGTCCTACGCCTTGGGTCCCTCATGCAATGCTGTTGGTTTAAACTGGTCTTACACATTTTCACAAATTCGTCATCTCTATTCATTCTTTAATCCCCTTTTCTCAGCGTAGAACCGCAAACCGGACGCGTGTTGTCTGGTCGATCTTACTGCCTTTGCTTCCTTTCCTCCTCATGCACTAAACCTTGTATAGTGGGCACCACCGGTTTCAGTGGCAGGTTCTCCTCGCCTGTTGTCTCCATTATTGTTTAGCCGAGGGGGTCAGGAAGTGCGCCGACGGACTGCTCTGGATCCTCTTGTTGCATATGGACCGTGAACAGAACTGAATTTAGCACGGGGGAAGGTGGACAAGGACTCCGGCAACGTTAAATAACGATGTGGATTTCGCACTACGGACCAGCTATAGCGTGCCCACATTCGCTCTTATGCACAAACTGGACGGTCCTTCAGAAGTACATGTTGCTGGGCTAGTTAGTCTCAACGACTGTCTCGTGTTCTCTGCCTTCCTCTTGTGTCCGTCTGCCTCAACGACACAATGTGTCAGGGTTATCCAGGACGCTGGTCGTCGGATCATGCTGTAGTTGTCTCAGAACTTTCACTGAACTACGTACGGTTCAAGGCGTCTCACGGGATACCCGGAACGTCTCCACATATCCCCAAGGTCCGCAGCTGTGCTATAGTGATAATGGTGCTTGACTACCGATCCGAAGGACGTGATCTGATCACGGCCACCACGGTCACGTTTTCGTAAGAGGCTAAATACTAGATGTCCGAGTACTGTGCGGTGTCTGTGCACATCAAAGAACCCCAGGCGGTCGAAATTTCGGGAGCCATCTACTACGGCGTACCTCATGATTATATTGAGGTTTTCGCATGTGAAACCCCATGAATGATGTTATTACAAATGTGGAAGCACTAGCTGAGTTACTTGAGCTAGGGATCCTCTGTGAATTGAAGGATTTGATTATTCTTTGATGGTGTACTGCTTGGGCTGTTGTGTCATAAACGATGTGAAAGCATATTTTATGACGCTGCTTTGTCCAAATTTTCTTCTCGCGTGGAACTGTTGAAAACGTTAGTGAACGCTATTACAGAATCTCGAGCTTTTCGTCGTCCCGTGACGAAGGAAAGCCGCCAAAGTATTGTAGGTACAGGTTTCAAAAATACACTAAATTTTTGTCTAGAAAACGATCACGTTTCTCATTTAGACAAGCCTCTTCAAGTAGAACAATAGGCGTGATTTTTATAAATACATAGAATTAAGTCCTTACGATGGCACCCTATTTTCATCTGGACCGTTGTCATTTTAAGTAGACCGTATACATGACACCAAGTGGTGCACACGCAATGCGCACGCCAAAGACGCAAATCGCTGTCCAGGCCCTCTCCATATTGGTGGTCCGTGAGTGCTGGAGTGTGGACTGAGCAAAATGATCTTGTACGATACTGTTCCAAACCCAAGTGCCCGATGCAAGGACGGCGGTGAGTGTTAGCCATGGCATCTGGTATATACGACTGAAAGCGTACTGAAAAATTCACGAAGCAATATTAGTTATTGCGAAATGTTACCTGGGGGCCAACTCCGATTACGTTGTTCATGTACATTTAAACGGAGAATTTCATCGTTTGAGAACCGCTGATATGTTCTGAATAAAGTTGTTGTCTCGGAAACGAAGGTGACTGTATATTTCGTAGTACTTAAAGCGTTGAGTGACGAGACCCGATGCCCCTAATATTGTTCGAGAGTGCCACAGGAAAGCAAATTTAGACGACTTACATGTGCCTGATGTGCCTTAATCTATATCTTTATAGCCAGGTAAAAGCTGCGTGCTATTATCAATGTTTTACAGGCAAGAGAGCAACAAATATCGAAATAATCGGATAGGATATGCATCTGCCAATATGGAATCGAATATCGAGACAGAAATGAACATTCGGTTATGATACTTAGTTTGACACATAATTATGGGAAGAATACACGCTAACATACTGTCGACGCACATGTTACTATCGGGCAGCGACAGTCTAGACCAGCTTGTGAAGTCGTAATGCTATTAATAAAATACCACAGCTTAAACCAACTGATAGCAAACACGCAAGGCTATCATAAATATTAGTTGTTCCACATGGCCAGGCCGCTGTAAGGCGCGTCCGGTACTAGGAGGCGGCTGCGAATGGCACAGCAGCACCAATAGGGTATGTATACATGAATGGATGGATATTAGGAGCGTCCCCTTTATAACGGGGTGGTAGCTGGGCCACCAAGCTCTAGCTTTATTTCTTTTTTCCTCTACAAACATTTCTTTTCCAGAATCACACATATTTTCACAACTAATTTTTCTCCTCGCCTACCTATTTTATCTATTATCGTTCCTCTGTGATGAAACAATCTTACCCGAACTACTTTGCGCTCCTGTTTGCTCCATACCTTTGCGCCACCAATACTCTAAGCGCCTTTTACTTATCTCTATCGCCGACATGTTCAGCGACGAGGCTAAACGGCAATTTTGTGCACGTCGACCGCAGCTCCGAACGCACCCAATGCTAATATATATATATTACTTCAATCAGAGGACCTGCGCAGCTGTGACAGTGCTTTTATTTTTCATCGTTGACATATTCAACATGTATTGAACATGTATGGCACCATCTGTCGACATCCCTGTAAGCATCATCCGCCATGTACACAGCACCAGAAACCAGAACCTGTGGCATCTCAGCGTGTATCGGCTGCTGCTTGCTGCTTTTTCGCCGTCGTTGCGCAACGTTTTCTCATTGCTACTTGTGCACGCAGCGTGCATACATGACTAGCCGGAATCAACGTAACACTGTTTTTAGCGAAATACCTTTGATTATTTTAACGATGAAAAGCACGAGCACTGTCACAGCTGCGCATGTCCTCTAATTGAAGTAATATATAGATATTAGCATTGGGTGCGTTCGCAGCTGCGGTCGAAGCGCATAAAATTGCCGTTTAGCCTCGTTTTCATTCTTCCAGGGAATATGAGTTCCTCTCCCAGCGATAAAAGCACTGACAAATTTGAGACACGCATATTATTAACAGATTCCTAACGGACTGCTACACCACACACACATGACTGAGAGAGAGCACATGATGATACGCCTTTTGGTTGTCGTATTGCTTTTCACGGACGAAGGAGAGTTTTTGCGAGAGTAAATATACTCAAGTGCGTGGTTAGAGCGTACACGTTACTTCAAGTGTTCGAAAGGAGTGCGCCTATACTGTGCGTCTACGGAAAATTCTGCGACTTGCTGTTATAAGAACCTACGTTATTAGCACAGTATAAAAGCTGCGCAGGTTCCAACTGTTCTGAAGCTTCACCATGAATCAGCGTTCACGAAAACTACATTCTGTATGTCATAAAAAACATTGCGTATGCACACGGCAATAACGCGCAATGATCAAATGACTTAAAGAAGTTCTGCGCTCCGTCTCTCGCTGCTGTGTTTCCATGAGTTGTTTTTAATGCTAATATATGTGGTATATGCCCCTAAATATGTGTGGCCAAGCCTTGGCCGTCCATCGGCGCCCTCATAACCAGCTCCCTGAGACCCTTGGTGCAAAATCGCAGCATCACGGATAGCAGCCGCCATCCAGATCGTCGGTGCCCCTTATTAGCGGATTCAAGGTCATAGGATTAAAACAAAGAAATTTAAAAGCGCTGGATGAGCTGACACACAACGCACTTGGACATAACGCGACGCTACGGTCGTGTTTTTCATCCAACTCCTATCTATAGTGCCTTTACTCGCAAAAGAAAGTTTCAGAGAGAGCAGTGGATGCGACGTTCTCGAGCGTCATTTTGTTCTGATATTCATTCATTCATTCATTCATTCATTCATTCATTCATTCATTCATTCATTCATTCATTCATTTAAAAGTACCTTACAGGCTCAACGAGGAGCATTGGCTGAGGGGAGAGAAAGAGAGAGAGATCATGGGCGGAAGGCAGGGAGGTTAACCGGTTGAGGGAAGGATTCTAGATTACATATGGACACAAAAACTATACACAAAAAATGATTGCAGCATTGAACGTAGGGTGATCAGAAATAGCATGGACCGAAAAAAAGCCCCAGAGATAGAAGTAACTGACATATAATTGAAACGGGATGAACAGAACAAACAGCGCATTCTCCACGCAAATAATGAATCAAACGAAACAAAAAAAGCATAATTATTTAAAAGTGTGCTTACAATGCAAAAAAAAAAAAAAAACTTGCGGAGATGGAAGATACCTACAATGAATTTCAGGGAAAATACACTTCATGGTAAAGAAAAAGCGACCGTGAGAGTGCGCGTGCCCGCGCATAAAAACTAAAAAGAGTGATACAGTGAGATTGACGGCGACACCGAGCGCGAAAAACGAACAAGGAGAAAAATACAATGCGCAAATAGTAAAAAATTGAATATACTGCTAGAAGGAACCACGTAACACAAATACTCTCGAGCGGCCGCACTCGCCCCTCTAATATTTTTCTTCGCAGGAAATGCGAAGAAAAATATTGGTTTCACCAGAAGGGAGAAGCAATGAATGCGATAGCAATGCATGGCACGATATACGAAGTAGACAAGCAGCTTTAAGAGCAATCTGAATTGTAGTGAACGTGGGATCATTAACTAAGCATGGAGGTGCTTAACGTACCAGGTGAGGGTCGAGCGACGGAGACAACGGCCCACAGAGCTCCGAGCTAATTCATCTTTTGATGCCTTCTGGCACACGCTTCACACCGCGCGACCGCACTAAGAAGCGTGCGCTTTGCAGTATTTAGAAACTTGGCCCAGCACACCGGCATCAAGCGAGCACGTTCCTTCCTGCAGACGGAGACGCATTCATGTGAGCGCTATGTGGCGAGGGCATTGCCGGTGTTGCGGTGATACATATACGAGGCGCCTGGAACGGCGCACATGACCAAGGCGCTGCTACGCAGTACGCAGCACGTCTTATGGCTGCCGAGATATCGCGCGCGCCGGGCGATGGCGACCGCGCGAAGTCCACAGTGGCTGCTCGAGCGAGAACACCCCCCCCCCCCCCCCCCTCCTCCATCCTCTCGCGCTTTCTCAAGCTCGTTAATTAAAGGAGGATGGGGCGTTTCCTCACCGCTTCGAAGCAGGCCTCCCGAGCGGGAGGCGCACGCGCCCGCCGAGCGATGGAGATAGGCCGGGCTCGTTTGATCTCTGCTTAAGCCGCGTTGGGCGGCCCTGCTCGCGTGCTTTTGCCCGCCGGTAGAACCTACAATGCGCGGGGGTTATCTATTTTGACATTGCGCGGAACACGACGGGGACGGGAGAAGCCCGTAGAGACCGTCCATATAATTGCTAGTGCAATAAAAACATTTTTGCAAGACGCACTACATCGTGACATTGACGTCAAATGTGAGCAGCTGATGATATTTGTTATGATAAAAACAGCTGGTTAAAGAGTTGTCGACATTTATCTTTGTGCGTTTCCGCAGCGGGGCTGTTGGGAACGGAATTCCACAGTCAAATGGCTCGCACAGAAATTCTCGGCTAACTGAGTACCTTCCATCCTAAGCGCCCCTCCACCATTCACTAAGGAAAATAAAGCTGTTACTTGGTGGCACTGGCAAAATTTTTCGTCCTTTTTCACACATGTGTACTACACGCCACACACAGCAATTCTCTCAGCAGAGCGCCCGCCCACAGCAGCAGACGTAGGCGTTCTAGAATGTACTGGCGTAGCACGGAGGCATAAAAACCGGCCGTACTGTATCAGGTAGATAAGCTGAAGTGATGGATGCCTGGAAGCAGTATCTTCAGCGTATGCGCAGCACGTGTGTGCCGTTTCCTGTACCGGGTATAAAATGGGTGCGAATGAAGACTGGGGGGCTTTTTTCAGTTGCTGAACACCGGTCCCTGCCTTTACTCAGTCGACACCACCACCGATACATGGTGTCAGAACGTGAAGCCACGCCCACAGTGCTCGTGCAAGGCATGGAACTGGTGAAGCCACCGGAGCCGCTGCACTTCACCGGCGAAATCAGTAAGCGGTGGAACCTTTTCAAGCAAAAGTTCGAACTTTTCTTGGCTGCGTCAGAGCCCGATAAGAAGCCTAGGCAGGATGCCACGAAGACTGCCTTATTGCTAACTCTGGCAGGGGACGACGCCCTGGAAGTTTACAACAATTTTACCTTCAGGGTCGACGAGAGCCGGGATAGTTACGCAAATGTCACCGCCAAGTTTGACGCTTACTGTGCAGAACGCCGGAATGAAGTGCACGAGCGTTACATGTTTCGCAAACACATTCAAGCTCAAAGTAAGCCAGTCGAACAGTTTGTCAGAGAGCTCAGAAAAATGTCCCATTCCTGCAACTTCGGCCTTATGGCAGAATCATTCATCCATGACCAAATAGTATTCGGAACAAATGATGACAAAGTAAGATAAAAGCTGTTGCAAGATAATAAGTTAACCTTCGCTAAAGCGGAAGAGGTCTGCAAGGCTGCGGAAGTGGCTGCCGCGCAAAATGAAATTTGGTCACGACAACAAATGCAGATTGATACTGTCAAACGACAGGAGCCGCAGCAACAGTACGAGGAACAGCCCGTAACGTTCATGTGCAGCAGGAGTGAACATACACACGGTCCACGAAGCTGCCCTGCATTTGGCAAAACGTGCAGGAAATGCCAAGGGTAGAACCATTTCGCCGCGCGGTGCAAGTGGAGCAGACAAGTACGGCAAGTAAAGAGCACCGAAGATAGTGATGCGGAATTTGACATCTTGGATGTATGTGTCAACAGCGTTGGAAGAGCGTGTGACCGTGACTGGTTAGTCCGAGCACAAGTTGCGGGCATGACCCTAGATTTCAAAGTTGACACGGGAGCACAAGCCAACCTCTTGCCATTATCTGCCTACAAGAAACTGCAGTCGCGGATACCCTTGAATACAAATAAGTGTATCCTACGGTCTTGCAACGGAGGAGTCATCAAGCATCTGGGCATCATGACTACCGTCGGAAGCAAAACGGCAAAGATTGACTTCGTTGTGAAGAAAGACCGGCAGGCCATACTGGGACTGCGACCGAGCGAACTGCTTGAACTTTTCTCGCGCACCGTTAACGATGTCGGAATCAGCAGCAGCGAAGGACTTGTCCAGCAGTATCGACACCTTTTTTTCTGGGACTGGATGTATCAAGCGCCCCTACCGCATGGTTCTTCGCGAAGATGCTGTCCCAGTCGTCCAGACTGCCCGCCGTGTGCCCCTTGCCTTACGGGAACCTCTGCGTGCTGAACCTGCCCGCATGGTCGAAGCCGGCATCATAACAAGCAAGACTATAGCCGATGGACAGGGTAAGTCCTCTGGTTATAGTCAGAAAAAAAGACTGTAAACTCAGGCTATGCATGGACCCGAGGAAGATTAACGACTGCCTCAAACGCGAGCATTGCGAGATGCCGCGTAGAGAAGATATTGAGTCGGAATTAGCTGGAGCACGCTTTTTACACGCCTCGACGCTGTTACGACCGGGCTTTGTTCTAAGAACGGCGCACGTGGCTTGTTGCGTTTGGCGTGCCAAAACGAGCCATATCGCCGGCTCGTTTGGCCTGAGCTCCGCGTCCTCGCAGATCGAAAACATCTCCGTCCAGCCGAGGCGCCACGGCGGTGCCGTGAAAGACGTCGGCCCCCGAGCCGAAAGGGTGATCCTTTCTTCGACACCCCACCCGTACGTTTGGCCATCAAGCCGAAGAGGCGACCCCCGCCGTGCGGCAACTCCGGAAGTGGTTGAGTGCTATACCTTATCGGACCACACAAACTTTTACCAGGTGACCCCACGTGCACGTGTTGACGTTGGTGCTGGTCGCGTGACGGCTTCGGCATCATCCCCCGGGGCCTTCGGTGTCTACAGCCCTGGGCAGGTCAAGGACGTTTTTCCCATCCTCTCCCCCTTTCCTCGCCCAGGAACCAATGGGAGAAGAGCCCGGGAGACAAAAAGCACGGGACCAAGAGAGAAGCGCTGAGAATCCTCATCTTGCTCTGGAGAATCCCTCTGGCTAGTGGAGCCTCGCGGAAGCGAGCTCCCTGTAAATATGTAGAATAAACATCTCTTTTTAAGTTCTCTCTGCCCCGTCTCCCGTCGCCCTGAGACCCGGTACCTGCGGGTCGTTCTTCACCGCTCAACACCACGCTACCCGCTGACCGGCTCTTGCAGCAGGCCAGTCGTAACAACGCCAACTCTGGGTTTCACCAGATACCGCTGCATGATGACACTTCAAGAATCTGTACGTTCGCGACTCCCTTCGGTCGTTACCGTTTTTTGAGGCTGCCCTTAAGCATAGCATCCGCCCCGGAAGTGTTTCAAACGTCTATCAGTGAAATATTCGAGACACTGACAGGAGTGCGAGTATACGTCGACGACGTTATCGTGTGGGGTACCACAAGACAGGAGCATGATGCGAGGTTACGAACGGTAATGGAAGCAGCACAGAAAGCTGGCCTAACGTTTAATGAAGACAAATGCATCATTGGCGCGAGCAAGGTTTTCTTTCTTCGTGACATTATTGCAGCAGACGGCATACGCCCAAATCCTACACTGGTCAGTTCTCTCATAAGTATGCCACCGCCGTCGGACAAGCAGGCAGTGCAGCGCATGCTCGGCGCCGTAAACTATTTTGCGAAGTTCCTGCCATCAATTACAGACCGAACGAAACTGCTTCGCAGCCTGATAAAGAAATTATCTTCGAGTGGACCGAAAACCATGCTAAAGAATGGAGAATGATTTGTGACAGTTTGAGCAAAGGTCCTGTGCTGGCGACTTTTGATCCTAAAAGAATTACGAAGGTCACATCAGATGCTTCGCAAAATGGAATAGGCTCCGCTCTCTGGCAACGTTATGAGGGTTCTTGGAAGACAATCGCTTATGCCTCACGCGTTTTAACAGAAGCGCAGGCGGAGGTACTCCCAGATAGAGAAAGAGGCGATGGCTGTTGTCTTCGGGTGCGAAAAGTCCCACCATTTTGTGTACGGACGAACATTATCCTCGAGACCGACCACCCACCCTTGATAGCAATCTCGGAGAAGCCGATTGGAGAAATGCCGCCCAGACTGCAGCGATTTTTTCTTCGCTTGCTTAAATACCACTACAAGCTCCATTTTGTTCTAGAAAATGCCTGGTGGTCGCGGACATGCTGTCTCGAGCGTCAGTGGAAAACTCAGAAGAAAACATAGATGATGACGTGGAAGTTCACACGGTAAGTGTCCTTTCATCACTTGTCGGCGAAGCAACTTTGAAGCGGTCGGCACAAGAAGCTAGGAAGGACGACTATTTGAGTAAAGTTATTCATTGCTTGGAAAGCAATAGTCCGGTCTGTGGAACACTGAAACCCTTCGAAAGTGAATTAGTGGTCGTGAGCGGTGTGCTGCTTAAGGGATGCGGGGCAGTGATACCATCAAGCATGCGCCCTGAGCTACTTCGAAGAATTCACGAAGGCCAGTTAGGGGTCAATAAATGCAAATCTCGTGCGCGCAAGTTGCTGTTCTGGCCTGGTCTCAATGCGGACATTGACGCACTCATCAGAAGACGTCCAGTTTCTCAGAAGTATGCATACCGGCAGCAAAGTGAACCGCTCATGAACGGCACATTGCCTGAACATGCATGGTACCGAGTAGGTGTCGATATTTTTCAG
Source organism: Hyalomma asiaticum (assembly GCA_013339685.2). Taxonomy (NCBI): domain Eukaryota; kingdom Metazoa; phylum Arthropoda; class Arachnida; order Ixodida; family Ixodidae; genus Hyalomma; species Hyalomma asiaticum. The sequence goes on along the minus strand of CM023488.1, from coordinate 2,140,697 downwards.
TGGGCCGGAAAATCGTATCTATGCGTTTTTGATGCGTTATCGTATTTCCCAGAGGTGGAGCTTCTACATGACACAAAAACGGCCACTCTTGTGACAAAGCTCAGCGCAGTATTTGCACTATGGAATCCCTATGGAGGTGTGCACAGATAATGGTCCGCAGTTTTCGAGCCATGAGTTTGCATCGTTTGCAAGAAAGTACGACTTTAAACACATTGCTTCCAGCCCGCGGTTTCCTCGGTCGAATGGCCTCGCAGAAAAAGGCGATCAAATAGTAAAACAAATTTAAAAAAAGACGTTGGAGATGAAAGATGATTTCTGGCTTGGATTGCTCGCTTACAGGACCAGGGCGGGTATCTTATAAGGGTTCCAAAAGTGGACTGGTCCACTTGCCCGCGCGTGATTGGGTAAAACCGCGCTTGCGTCAGCAAAAGAGCCATTGTGACCAATCAGGCGAGGCCAAGTGGACCGGTCCACTTCGGGAACCGTTATAAGATATCGCCCCAGCCCGCTAGAAGACGGTCAGTCGCCTGGCGAGTTACTCCAGGGCAGACGACTTCGGACAACTCTTCCAGACTTCAACGAAGCTCCAAGACAGTCGGTAAAGAAACATGAACAGTACCGACCCCCAGGACGTAGTCTTGCACCGCTACAAAGAGGCCAGGTTGTCAGAGTACGAGGAGACTCGTGGTCACCGAAAGCAAGGATTCTTAATGCGGCTGATCAACCCAGGTTGTACCAGGTCGTCATCGAAGACGGCAGTGTCTTGCGCCGCAACCATCAACACCTCAGGGCTAGGGCTGAGCCGCTGAGCATTTCGCCTAGTGTGGACGACATCCCAGAGGACTCCCACGAGGACGGGTACCCTTCCCAGGCCCAACCAACCAACGAAAACCCACCCGACGTTACGCCATCGACGCTAGAACCAACCAACGAAAACGCACCCGACGTTACGGCATCGACGCTAGAACAAAGAAGACCGCAGCGTGAAAGAAGGCAACCAGGACGGTTGAGATATGAAGAACACTTTGTGCAAGTTCCGTGAACTCAAAACCTTCTGAAGTGCGTACACAAACTTTCGTCGGTGTTTGGTGCTATGCGAGTGTATTTGTTTTTCGTCAAAACGTTACAGTGATTTAGTTGTCATTCCAAGGTAGGAAGATGTATCAGGTAGATAAGCCGAAGTGATGCATGCCTGAAAGTAGTATCTTCGGCGCATGCTCAGCACGTGTGTGCCCTTTCCTGTACCGGGTATAAAATGGGTGCGAATAAAGACTGGGGGGGGGCTTTTTTGAGTTGAACACCGGTCCCTGCCTTTACTCAGTCGACACCACAACCGATACACGTACGTGCCAACTTCAAAGCGTCATTGTCTGCTAATTATTTCCGAGGTGTTCTTGGCGCAGCGCTCATGTGTCCACGCATTGGTTCTTCCGAGAAAACATAGAACACGCAACTGCGAAGAGTGGAGAAGCATGCGGCTTGTGTAATGAAAGGTAGAAAGGAGCACAACTTCCCGAAGAAAAAATGTGGTTTCGATGTCATCGTTAAAGGCTGCGCAAACAACACGAACACTGAAGGAACACACGTGTACAAACGTGTGATGACATCGTACCAACTTGCTCAGCGAGACACCCTTCTCTGGTTTCGATATCCGACGGCATTTTTATACGCACTGGTAGGTAACGTGGGACTTTGTATCGTCATACGAGCTTTCCTTAGACATTTTACATTTGGACTCCCTTCGCAACCAAGGATTTACTCGAACGCTTACCTCAGATCCGAAGTACGCCTCGCAAACGGAGAACTTTCGTCACACTATTTCTTTGCGAAGTGGCATGCCTCTTGAAGATGCCCTCACTGTGTGCATTTAAAGTAGGTATTTAAGAGCTCAAAAGTTTGTTGTTGAGTTATTGTCTACTTTTTGGAGCACACTTCAATTATGTTTCGTCGCAGGAAACTGCTGCGTTTCCTTGTCCTGAAAGGAGAGTCACTGGAAGCCTGCCGGCCTCTCCAAATGCTAGCGCTAACAGATGATTGTATGACTGCGCACCGAAGGACAAGGCGGAAGCGCCCAGTGTTGCCAGATCACAATGCATTGTGAATATCCCCTATTGGTGCCTATTAAACGCCAACTCCGGCGATTTTTTTAGTGTCCACGGATCTCAATGAAATTCTCAGTATGCATTCTCCTCGGTACTTTAATAATATATGCCAAACCGGACGGTTGCAAGAAATTTAGTGTTCCTGGAAACGAATTTAAAAAAATTTTTGCGGATTTCCCTGCGGGCCATCCTGTGTTTTTGACGCCATCACCTCCAACGGTGTCTACCCGAACCTGCAGGCCTTCAAAAGCAAAACGGTAATACCTCAGCGCTCAAATCGTCGTTGTCAAGCTGAGAAAAGCAGTCATAACTCAATACATCGTCGGATGACCTCGCCACTCATTTTTCTCGCACCAGCTTCATATTTATGATCGCGGGCAGGCTGTGACGTCATCGCATACGCTGCATGAAGCGTCTACCCGTTTCGGTTTCGGCTTGAACACGCCTTTCAGTCGGTAATTTAAGATTATTGGTGGGTTTGTGTTGTGTCGCAAGTACCTCCGCCTTTGCCTTTTCCATAAGACCTACCATCATCCATCGCTGCGTAGTGAGCTCATTACGCCTCCCACATATCACTCCTCTCGGATAGACCACGAACACAAGGTTAAAGGTACTTTCTGCTACAGAAACACATTTTCTTGCTCCTTCATACCGGTCACATCAAACGATTGGAATGAGCTACCAGGTGACATCGTTTCCATTTCTGATCACTTTCTTTTTCTTCATTCTTTATCAGCTCACCTACTTCGCGATAGCTCTCCTTAGTTATCCGATCTATTCCCCCTCCCTACGAATTTCTGTCTGCTCGTGTCAAGATGCCGACGTTTTCTAGTAGATTTTTGATCTTTTGTGTGTGTGTCATTTCTCTTACTTCTACATTTTCTTGCTAGTACTGTATAATTTTACCACATTCACTATTTGCTTTTTGTGATTTCCTTATTTTTACGTTTCACTTTTGTTGCGTTTCATTGAGTAGAGATGTTACTTGCTTTAGTCTTGTTCATGTATAAAATAGCACGTTTTGTTTCGTTGTTTTGTATTTTTCATGTTGTAACCCGCTCCCCTCTGTAAAGCTTCGGCGATTGAGGGTAACAAAAATAAATAAATAAATAAATAAATAAATAAATAAATTGAACCACTCTGGTTTCTACAGGACTGCCAGTACCATTGGAAAGCATCAATATCAGAACATAGTGAAAAAACGGCCGGAGTTGCCCTTTAATCATGTACTGACAAGAATTTTCGACGCTTTCATGTTCTTGCTCTAAGTCAAAGCGCTGGTGATAAGTACCTTCAAAAAGGTATCGTGGTACCTCGAAACGCAATGAATATATTACCCCGCACCTCCACCAAGTATGACGTCTCGGTAGCACGGACGTTTATTAGGACCTGACACTCAGCATCGAACCAGCCAAGGCCCACACACGACAATGATGATGTCGAGGCACTGAAGATGAAGATCAACCACAGCAGGATGGTGATGATAATGTACAGATGAGGAAGAAGTGCATAATAAATGCCCACAATATATTCCGGCTACCTCAAAAACCCACTCTCGGTTTTGATTTTGAGGGGACGGTTTCATAGTGAGGTGCCAACCCAGTCGGACGTAGGTAAACGTCATGTCGGGACATGCAACACGTGACGGAGTCACACAAATTCTATCGCTATCTGAGAGTTCACGTGGTGCACGCAAATAGCCATTAGTATTTCATTGTCGTTCCACGACTCCAACGACGATTTTGTCAATCGATGATGATCACACGTCATGGGTACTGTCCACAGGTTGCTTTGCAGATGCTGGGCGAAGAAAACTTTAACATCGAGTTAACATATCATGCAGTACGTGTTTCTTGGCTCCGGTGTGTGTATAGCGTTGAGAATGCATGCGAAGAAAATGAAAAAAAAAGTTCTTTTTCGCTCCCTCAAAATCATGTGAGCGAATTTTTCGTGCAGTACGCCAGCATGACAGCATTAGTGCAACCAGCGCTGCGGACATGTTGAAGTGAGAGCGCGCATGTTGGCGGCCACAAGTGATACGCAGTGACGCGCTCGTGATCATTGGCCAGCATTACGCCTCCGCGCACTACCGATGCTCACACGCATAGTAGAGGCGGTGCGGTCGTCCAGCGTAAACGGGGAAGACGGTCGTGACGTGCGGAAAAAAATGTTCGAAATTGTGGTATGTTAAAATATATCGGAATGCTCACTTTAGAATGGAATACGAATATTACAGAGGTGATACTCGGTGAATATTTGAAACTGTCCAGTATTCGCACACCCGTACTTATATGCAAATCGAGTCTCGAAGATGTGACAGCACAATCGAGATTTCTTTTATATTCAATGTGCAGACTAGATTATGTTAAGCGCAATAAAGCCAAGAATGATTGTGCGAGCAGTAAATAAATAAATCGATAAATAAATACAAATGGTTTCGTTTTTGTTTCCAGCATTTGTGATAGCCCAGGCTCTTGGCAGCGGGTCCGCGTTCTAAAAAAACGGGTTTCGAAGCCAAGTATAAGAAAGGTATTTTCTTTATTACAACACACATTTTCCCATGCTGTGTCATTGAGGTTGAGCATATTCGGACAGAAACGCATTTAGTACGCATAACGGGTCTTGCTAAAGATGAGTGCTAATTCGAAATGTAAACATAAATATCCCTGAGTTAAGCAACGCGCACGACGACGAAACAGCTGCAGTTACGGCAGATGTCGTTACTAAAAAGAATCGCATGTCAGTTCTCTTCGAGCACTTACGAAATATCTGTTTTGAAGAGCGATCTGTTTAGGCCATCCTTAGCGCCGTTTTCCGACCGCGCGACACTCCGTCGGGCCATGAGTCACCTCGCGTTGCCATAGTAACCAGAAGCGGCTGTGCATGCGTGGCTCTGACTGGCCATGCACAGCTGATCCTGGTTACATGCGTTGGTACATGCGTTGTAATTTACGTCGACATTCTCGACGACATACGGGAGCACTTACGCCTTCTTATTGCATTACCAAATGTGTAGCTTTCGCTCCACGTGGTATCGCGTGTAGAGCACATCCCGTCGGGGGGGGGGGGGGGGGGGGGGGCATATGCCACACGTTATTCACGCTATTTCCTTAAACTTGCCTACTTATTACCAAATGAATTATTCATTATCTCTGCAATAAGTCGGGCAATCACTAATTCTGTGCCATAGATGCCTTGCCCAGTGGCACGGTGCAATGGCTGAGAAGCTCTTATGTGCTTCGTATGGACAAGTGACATGTTTTGTAGCATCCGCAATGACGCTGCTCTTTCGACACAGTAATCATCGCATCAGTCCGCATCATCAGCACCGCATCAGCCGCATGAGGCTTCCTCCATTAGGCACACCAAAATGAAATACGCAAGTGGTTTAGACTGATTCATTATTGGCAGCAAACTTTGTTGTAGCTATCTTGGTAACCTTATGTCCAATATTAGAAGAGACAGTCAAGGTCAGTTGCAATGAATTGCTCAACGTAACATTGAGAAAATGATGTCATGGACCCCGTATATTTCTTTTTCGTATTTTCGCCGGATTGCTACAGTCAAACTGTTTGAAAAAAGCCATGTTATCTCTCTGGATTCTCCGTGCCGAAATGTATATCGCTTTTACGTATGAAGAGTTATGAGGGACTTAGCAGACGCCGTCAAAGATTATCGTGTCACGGGTACTAGTGCGAGAACCTCCGAGGAGGCGTTGCCACTGGCTTTTTGTTCTTGCTCTTTTTCCTAGTTTAAGAAGCGTCTTGTCCGTGCGGGACCAGTGCCGTTGGTGATACGAAAATATGATTTATTAGCACGAGAGAAACCGCTTTTGCCCTTTAGTTCCCGTTTAAAAGAACCGCTAACAAACGAGCAACAAGAGGAAACATGAGGAAGGCGGCAATGCAAGCGTCCACATTTAGCGGCTTGGCGCTTGTTTCTTGTGGTTGGATTCTTAGTGTGTCTGTGCTTAGCACTGCGTGACTGCGTTTTCGACTAGAATATTATGGCCTTCTCTCCAAGCTGACGCGAGCATGCATACGCGTTCAAGCTCTACTCAACGTAGACCCACCCACAAATTACCAGCGTTTGAAAAGCTGCAGAGGTTGTGGCTGTAGCCACAACATCACTGTCACTATCAATATCTATCGCTCACTGCAATGCCAGAATATGCCCCTACGTATCGCGTTCGCTAATCAATCCTAGGGCTTTGTTAGCGCATCATCGACGTGCCTCCTTTCTGTGAGGACAGCTTCAAGGTCAGTGGATCGTTACACTAGGATGTAGTCCCGGCTCCACACGTCCAGTAGCTCGAGTATGGGCTTGTACAGTATCTCGTAGACCTGGAAGCCGAGCACGAAATCGAGGTGGGAAAAGTTTGGGTCCGGCACAACGTAGTCGTAGACCAGCACGTGCCACAAATTTGCACGGAGAGCCGCCACGTCTTCGGGTGGCGCCAGGTAGTCGGCGAGACTGGAGAACATGGCCACGGGTACCCTGACGCGGGACAGTTCGTAGGTGGGTGGCACTGGCTGAGAAAAAAAAAGAAAAGAAAGGACAAGCTGGATTTTCTGAAATCAGCTACACTGAATGTCAATTTCTTCGGAAATCAGGAAACCGAAAACGTTACCAAGACCAGAAACACAGGCAAAGAAGAAACGCGGACGGACAGTGCTTGGTGAATTCATGAGCAAAGTTGTGCTAGTGCGATAAATTCAAGCGGGGCTGTGTCCAACCAGCCGACCGCCGACCAACCGATCAATCACTCGATTGATAAGTGATTCAACTAATTAATCAATGAATTCATTAGTAGCTTCTAATTACTTTTGGCGCTAAAGCATTAAAGACACTTCGATCTCATTACGTACACTCAATACAAAAGGAATGTGTGTCTCGCTGTGACCAGGGTGTTGAGGGACACTGGTGTGACATTGCATCGACATCCATGACCACAGAAATATCACATGGCGTCATTACGAACGTTATCACATGACAGAATTTTATGGTCACGTGAGTTTTCTTGCCATCAGGTAATGACGCCCACGCTCGGCGAATGGACGCCGGAGATTTTCTTTGGCAGGGCATATAACGTAGAAGCACTTCTTGAAGGGGTAGTTGGTGAAACATTTCTAGAAGAAAGGCGCAAAGTTCAACAAAATAAAAGCAAGACAGAAGACAGGACGAGCGCCTTCTGTTTTCTGTTTTGCTTTTGCGGTGCCGAACTTTGCGCCTTTGTCCTACAAAGGGCATATAGCGATTTAAACAATCCGAGGGATCCCACGTATTGTGGAAATCGATGCCACGGGAAGCAGTCAGCGAGGAAATTGCCTGTGCATTGTGGTAGGGCATTCAGACAACCTATTAGGAGTAGCATCACTCTCGGTGGATATAGATTCGTGTGCATAACTTGGGCTTACCAGGTATGTCGAAAGCGCTGTGGAAACTGAAGGGTAGCTCATGGTATGCCGTTACGAAGACTCTCACGTTAGTGCACAAACGCCCGTTTTAACAAATGCACGCTATTGTTGGCCGACGTACATAACGCTTGCGTCGTTCATTGGAGTATCGGTACCGGGTCGTGCAAAGCTGGAAAAGAGTCTGCTGAGGGGTAGTGATGCGTAAGCATTGTTTCTCAGAGTGGCTAAGAGACACCACAATCGCGTTGGAACAACCTGCCATGGACGAGCCTGCTGGCTTGGCACCGCGAGGTGGGGGGGGGGGTCTTGGTTCGATTCCTACCCCGTACCGCGTGGTGCGGTCATTACAGTATACGTTTCCCTGCGTTTGTGTGCTGGTTATGCATAAGTTTAAATAACGCGCTTCAATAGACGCTATACTTGTTTTACATACAAAAAAGCGGGTTCTCATCAAAGTTTCGGTGCCTCCTTCCTTTGGCCCTTGGTCAACAGAGACTGCAATGTTAACATTGAATAACCTATGGCGCGTAGCCGTATTTCCCGGACGGCGATGAGCCACACTTGATTGTGTTATCACTAATCGTGACATGTGTATGACAGATTAGTGCTGTCTAGATCGATCAGGTATGTTCGTCATACATCCACACCCCACCATACCAATTTTGGCGCATACCAAGTGGACGAGACTACCAGCAGAGCACGAAGGTGTAGACGGCTAGATAGACAAATAGATGCGGTCAAGGTTGCTGAAGATCGCCAAGAAACGCTACACAGTTAAAATAGAAGATCGTGCAAAATGCTCAAATTGTAGGCACAGACGGAAATTTGGGCCTATTCACTTGTGTAAGACCAAGCGCTATCTCTGCTTCGTTTCTTTGCGTGGCCTCGTTGGTCATGCTGTCTGAAACTAACCATAAGGTATAAGAAATGAGAAAACTTGTGGTATATGCTGCGAAAAAATCGATGCAATTACGTGTTGGACTGGTGGGATGATACTCACGTGCCCGTAGCGGTCCAGGTTCCCCCATACGCCATAGTTGTACTTGCGGAATTGCCTCGCTCTCCTAATCTGCATTCGCGTAAAACGGGAAAGCACAAAAGAGATGTGGCCGCTTCTTCTGTCAAAGGAACCGGTATAACACGAAAGTGAAATGTGTCATTGCATTAGCTCTTAAATGTTCATAGTTACATCGAGGTGAACTTGCCAATAGCTATAGGTGTTTCGCTGGAACGGCTGCGCTTGACGTGGATGTAGCCACGCTCAGGCATCACGTCCGCCGCATAATAACATAACATAATAACGTAATACTGGGCAAACTCGATAGTAAATGCCGCGTGACAAAGGTATCAATCATATTTACTTGCGCCACAATGAACCGTCAACGTCGTTGCCGTGGTTGGGCGCCTAACCCTGAAGTTTTCTTGTTCCCATCACGCTCGAACAGTGGTCGGCGGGGAAACGCTACCCACGATGAAAGGTGACCGGTGCTTTACCGCTGATATATCGGCGCACATACGCTGTGCGAACGCGGCTATGTTCTTTCTTATTGTGCTTCTTTCGAATGCGCGCTATCGAGGCGAACTTTGGAACGCGCCTAGAATGGTGCTGCCATCCAGGAGAGGCGAAGTAACGATGCAGTGATTTACTTTGCTTCTCCTGGATGACGGTACCGCTCCAGGCAATGTGGGCCTGGACGCGTGTGCGCTGAGCCGTACTAGAGCGTCGAACGAAGCGACGTCGAAGGAATATAAAGCGCGTCCATACAGCTTCAGGCGCGTTAGCGCAGTGGTAGAGCAGCGGTCACCTTTCGTCGTGGAGCGGGCGCCTGTGAGTTCGATTCTCAGTGCATCAAAAGAAGGTTTATCAGTGTTTTTCTTTGTTGTTTATGTTTATTTTACTGCGTCATATCCGTTACGGCAGTGACGTAGTGACGTGGTGGACGACCCCGGCATAAAACAATTTCGTGGTAAAATTCACGTTCATTTATTTTCAAGGCAGGAATATATCAGCAGACAGCTAGATGGTTTGAAGCACAAAATTTGAGATACGTCAAGTTTTGGACAATAGATGAGGCCTATCACTTACCGCAGTCCAGTAGTATATCTATGCATCCTTACCTGTATCCTGCTCCTATAAATTTAGTTCATTTATTTATGATTCCGTGTTCGAAGGATATAAGCTTAGCACATCAATAATATATATATATATATATATATTATATATATATATATATATATATATATATATATATGGAACGAGTTCGCTAAACACGTCGCTGCAATTTTTTTTCCCTTTCATAAACGTTACACCACCTTGCGGGTTTCCGCAGAACTCATTTGACATAGACAAAAAGGTATATTAAAGTTATGGATAAAGATAAGCAATGCCACTAAAAGTATGAAAAAATACTACTACGTCGAGGCAATGTCCAATGCAAATAACACCAAGACAGACGCGCAGACGAAAAGCAGAAGGCAGCAGGGCGAACGTAGAGAAAAGAAATGGAGACAGGGGTTCGCGCGCCCCGTGGTGCTCTAGTTACTGACAGCTGCAACGAAAGTAAAAAAAAAAGCCGGCGACTGCAATATTTCGTCTGTAACTATATACAGAGCCACATTATAGAACATCGAAGGACGCTCTGCCTTTCCGGGCCCGTGCCTTGGTGCGAAAATGTGTCTGGTTGCTTTGAACGCATTGGGAGACGTGGGCCACAGATACGGCGTCTGGGACGCGAATGCACGCGGAGTCATCTTCACAGCGTGGGCAGGGGAGTGAAACTTCCTATACCATGCATGGAACGCGATATTCGCTCGCAGCGCCGGACGAACGCCTGGTGTTTGGGGGCGGTACTAAAACATGTGGGCGCATTGCAGACACGCACTGGGAGACGCCATCTTGATGAGGACTGAGGATCCGAGTGGCCGGGGGAGGGGGGGGGCGATTTAGCTCCAGATTCAATATGAAACCAGCAAGCCAAATTGAGTGAGTGGAAGGATTTCAGATGGCGAGCGCGCGAACTTCCTGTTGCGTAACCTGCCACGTGATGAAAACGGTAATCATTGCGTTTTGATTGATGAAATGTTTGCCCATCCACCTATTTTTGCACCACTTATCCTAAGTAGGACTTTGTTTTTGTTTACGTGTACACATATATTAGACAAGAATAAAGAGCAGAGTTTGTTGAAATGTTTTATTACACAGGTACTGCTGCAACCGCATCCTGATATGCCGCGCAAGTGTAGAAAAACAAAATGAGTAGCATGCAGATCGTACCTTTCGTCCGCCGGGATCCGAAAGAATTTTATGCCGGTGTGGCGTGAAGAATTTTGACACCACTCAGCACAGCACGATTTGTGACCAAGGCGCGAATCCATTCATGCGTCTGTTTCGCTAAAGCTTCCAAGGGTTTCGTTGAAAGAAACTTTACGGTTGTAAAAGCGGCCTTTGGGACGCCGCAGGCCGTAGCATACATAGGCGCGCTACAAGAAACGCCCCTTTTTCGCCGTGACTGCATAGTTGCTGTTTTCCACTCCGGGTGGCGCTCGTATTTTCGCAATCTCGAACTGCATCCTTTAGGTTCAGTTGCGTATTAAAAACTCAGAAGTTAATAAGTAACCTGGTAATAAATATAAAATGGAACAAAAACGTTCATTTATGCTCGTAGGTAGTACAGCCCCCAAACATTAGGATCGCTGCGGTCACGGGACAGAAAAACCGCGAAGTTTCATCCCCCCTGGCGTGGGTCCCAACTGCCGAGTGGTCTACGCTTTCGTTCACCGTAGTTCTCCCTGCCGCACTTTTTCTACCGCTTGGCACAGTTCCGGCTCGTTCTCGTACTGCCGAGGTGAGCGCTATCTCGTTTTTGCGATTGAATTCTCACCCCCCCCCCCCCCCCATTCTTTCCACCCCTCTCCTTAATGAGCAGCAGAGCGGAACTAAAGGTCCAGTTCAGTTCAGTTTATTGTTACGTTAAGGGCCTCCCGAAGGAGGTATTACTTGAGCGGTGGGCCCATATGTCACATGGTTTACACATTTCATATTGATTGATTACATGGTGTTTAAACAAAGACGGGCCGGTAATGGCGGCAATGTCAGCAGGAAAGCCGTTCCAGTCTTTGGCAGCTCGCGGGATGAATGAGGCGTAGAAGTGTGCATTTCGGGCCCGTGGGCGGGCGACCTGCTGTGGATGACTGGTGCGATGAGAAATGCATGCAGCGGGAACGACGTGTGGCGCTTGATTGAGGGGGCTGTAAAAGAACTTGTGAAAGAGCACTAGACTGGAAGTACGTCGCCGATCACAAGGTTTAAGTAAACCGGATTCTGCCTTAAGAGCTGAAATGCTGATACTGTAGGAATATTTTGAGTGAATGTATGTGGTAGCGCGATTCTGAACAGCTTCAAGTAAGTCGATCAGATATGATTAATGTGGGTTTCAGATGGCCAATGCATACTCCAGTTTTGGTCTAACGAGCGACTGATAGGCGAAATCCAAACTAGAAGAGAAGCTCAGGGGAAGATGGATGCTTGAATCGATGAACAAATCGCAAAGTACGATTTAGAACAGGGAATGTCGCGGGAGCCAACGTTTCGACAAGCGGACTTGTCTTCGTTGTTGTCTTCGCCGCCCTGACGAAGACAAGTCCGCTTGTCGAAACGTCGGCTCCCGCGACATTCCCTGTTCTAAATCGTACTTTGCGATTTGTTCATCGACTGATAGGCGAGTAATTTCACATTTTGTGGGGCCTGGCGAAGATTACGCCTCAGGAAATCTGGCGTTCGGTTGGCTGATGATATGACGTTAGAAATATGAGCATGCCGAATCCATACGTTGAGGTCTCTTGAGCACCGTGGTGTAACTCTTGAGCTTCAGCTCGCGAGGCCTCGGCGTAGGCAATACATATCGTAGGAGAGGCACCATAGCGTCGTCGCTCTGCGTGGGTCCTGGCTTGACGCGGGCAAGCCGACATGCGCACTCTTGGCGGTGACATCCGAAGGTCGCGGCATCGAATCCCAGCCGCCGCGGCTGCATTTCGGTGGAAGGAAAATGTTGAGGCCCGTGTTGCTCGACAAAGAACCCCGGGTGTAGTAGAATTTGTCGTTGGCCGAGCTGGTTCATGCTTCAAATGGAGAAAACCGGGCACTAAAAAACGAACGACAAACACTGCGCGAAAAACGTCGTACACAAGATCCCGCTGAGTTGTGAAAAAGTGTATGTAGGGCAGACCGGAAGATGTTACAATGCCAGGGCGAATGAGCATTCCTTGTCAGTCAAGAATAGGGAGTAATAGTTGAGCGGCTCAGCGGGCCCAGCGATGGAGCGGAGGGGACAGCGGACCGCATGATGAAGAGAAGAGTAATAGCTGAGTGACGCCCCGCTTCTTTCAGCGGAACTTACCGCTGCGCCACCTGTTGAACAATGTTGGAGTTACTGTGGATCGAGCAGAGGTTTTTTATCTGTCGAATAAATTGAAGTTACTGCGAAAAGTATATCGCAAAAGTAATTTTTCATTAGATCACAGGTGTTATGTGGAAACACATCTTCGTTTTTGCTGCATGACATGACGACATGCCGCCGCCGCTTGTGTTGGGGGCTGCCATCTTGCAAAACGCTCGCGCGCTGGCCCGCTGCATACGCTCCGCTGAAGAGACGAAATGAGCGGGCGAGCGGCTCGCTCCGTAAATGCGCTGGCTGTCCCAGCGGGCCGCGCATGCGCAGTTGGCGTCTCCGCTCGTTCGCTGGGCCCGCTGGCCCGCTGAGCCGCTCAGCTATTACTCTCTAATAACTGTGGTGGCCACCTAGCGGAACACTGCAAAAGGTGCGGGTGCATTCGCGCGTGCCACATTCCTTAAGTGCTCAGGTGACCACTGCGAAAGGAAAATAGTTGAAGCGTCCCACATGCTTAAGTTTGGGGACAAGTGTGTCAGTGTGCCCTCTGTCGCACTTACTGAGAAGTTGCTTTTCTGGAAGGTTATGCGTGCCTTCATACAACCTAAGCATTTCTTTAGTGTTTGTAGTTTTGACTTCTTAATCAATTTTACCTTTCTTGACGAGGCTTTTTGCTCATTATTGATTGGTTGCTCGTTTTATTTTTTAATAATTCATTTGTTTCTCGTTTTTTACGCAGCGCTTTGTTGTTTAAGCATTGTTGTTGTTTTTTATTGTTTGGTTCTAAAATTGTTTTTGACGCCGCTTCATTGTTGTTGAAGAAATGTTTGTGGGCTTTTTTTGACAATTCAGGATTGTTCGAATGTGCCATAGTGTTATTGCCTACTACAAAAGAATGGGATGGTAACATGTGGTTGCGCGAGGTTCTGGCTGTTTCCCTCGCCTTGAGTGGCAAGACTACTTGTATCTGATTGTGCACGTGGGCATGATGCAATGATTCACAGGGTGGTGGGACGGTTTGATATCAAAAGACTTTATCATGACTGAGATTATATATGGCGGCCTTGTGTGTAAATTTCGCGTTGCCTCAATAAACGTTAGTTGAAAGTTGAGCGCCAGTCCTGTGCATGGCCTCCTTCTTTGTCTGTCGTTTTTTAGCGCTGCTTTTTTTTCCCGTTTGAAACCCCAGGTGGCCCAAATTTCCCGAGCCTTGCACTACGGCGCCCTACTATTGATTGATTGATTGATTTGTGGGGTTTAAGGTCCCAAAACCAGCTCTGATTATGAGAGACGCCGTAGTGGAGGTCTCCGGAAATTTCGACCACCTGGGGTTCTTTAACGTGCACTGACATCGCACAATACACGGGCCTCAACATTTCGCCTCCATCGAAATGCAGCCGCCACGGCCGGGATTCGATCCCGCGACCTTGGGATCTGCAGCCGAGTACCATAAACACTAGACCACCGTGGCGGGGCAGGCGCCCTACTATCGTATGGTGGTTTTGGGACGTGAAGCCGCAGAAATCAAATCAAGGTTGGTACGATGGCGTTGACAGTGCTTGTTAGTATCGCGATAGTATGCTAGCGATAATTTTGGCCATCTGTATTTCATTAACGAGGTACATATGCCGAATGTGCTTGTATCGTGGCAGTTAAACAGTTTTACGATGTATCGGTTGTATCGTGATAGTGTGCAGGACGCGGGTATCAGGCTAGTTTCTTGTCAGAAGTAAGCTTGCTTGTTTCCAAAGGGAACAGGAAGGCTTTTTGATAAGCCAAGCAAACCACAAACTTGCGATCCCCAGGAGAACATTGTTAAGGGTTCTGCTCACACAAAAGATGGCCCATGTGCCAGACGCCGCTGACGGCATGATCGCGGCGGTAGTATTGTCGGTCTTCGCCATCAAAGACTAAATCGCTGCCTCTTATGGCTGACACAGACCCTTGTTTTCTATTCGGGCAGCCCACCAGTTCTTCATGACCCCTGGCTCGGATATTGGGTTGAAACAGGCTTTGCAATGTTTCGCACTGGTCGAGACTACAAGGTAGCTCTACTTCTTCGTATTTCCTGTTGCGCCTCCAATAATCCGAGCTATTCACTTGACTTGGAAGCTTCAATGCGCGGCAACATTATTCCCAATGTCGCCTCGCCACAGAGGTCTATGCCTGTGGCACTCGGCTGCTGAATCCCGGCCACGCCGGCTGCATCTCGATGGAGACGAAATGTTGAAGCTCGTGTACTGCACGAAGTCAGTGCGCGTTGGTCGACATTTCCGGCGCCGTCTATTACGGCGTCTCTCATAATCACATCGTGCTTTGAAGATGTAAAACCCCTTAAATTAAACTATTCGCAGTGTCATGCTGTACATAATAAATGTTCCTGCGAAGCATCAGGTATCCCAAAAAAGGGTATTGCGGGATACTTTTTTTTTCTTTTTGGATATGCATCTCCGAAATATCCCACTAGGTTAGAGACATATATTGCTCTCTGTATTCTACGGTCCAAGGGCTTGAATTTTGATATCTGTATTCCGGAATACCTTTCGGAATATCACTGCCGGCCGTAGGGGTAGACAGGGTTTCCGTGAAAGGCGTCCGCCACCCCGTTGTCTCCATTCTTCACGCAGGGGATGTCCATTGTGAATTCGGATTACAGAGCGCTTCGGAAAATGCGCGCGTGAATCTCATAAACACAAAGCTACGTAACACGCCCTTCGTGTGGGATTGCTTTGTGCACAGCCGCACGCACTGATGAGTAGGTAGAAGAGAAACTTTGAGCAGTAAATAAGAAAATTGGGCTAACTATCTTTTCGGCCTAAACACTCGGGTGCTCAAATTTATCGGAAGAATGGAAGTTGTTTATACGCGCTTTCCATAACCACCGTGAGATTTGTAAATGACTATGGTGTCGATTTCTACAGAAGGGTGCAAGCAGGCTTATTTCACTGAAGAAATGTAAACTGAAATGCAATGGAATATATGGCAAATTAGTTCTGCGGAAACACGCAAGGTGGAGTAAGGTTTATGAAAGGGAAAATTAGCATCCACCCATATTGTAGCACAAGGCTACAAGGAAATCCATACGGATTTCTCAGAAATGAAAGCTTTCCAAGTTGCTGAAAAATTCGTCCTGGTCCGGGGACGAATTTTCAGGAAAGCTTTCATTTCTGAGAAATCCGTATGGATTTCTCAGAAATGCTAATTTTCCCTTTCAAATGCAATGGAAGGCTCTAACGCGACGTTCGATATTGCCCAGTGTGACAAAATTGTTGCCGCTGCCGAGGGTGTAGAGTCGTCGTCATCATCATCATCAGCCCATCTTATGTCCACTGCAGGACGAAGGCCTCTCCCAATCCTCGCCATCCTTGCCTGTCCTGCGCGAGCTGATTCCATTTGATGCCTGCGAATTTCTTGATTTCGTCCCCCCATCTTACTCTCTGCCGCCCACGGCTGCGCTTATCCTCTCTTGGTATCCATTCCGTCGTTCTAACTGTCCATCTGTTATCTAGCCTTCTCATCACGTGGCCTGCCCATGTCCATTTTTTCTTCTTAATATCGTTCACTATGTCGGCGACTCCCGTTTGTTCTCTGACCCACTCGGCTGTCTTCCTATCCCTTAGTGTAACGCCAATCATTTTTCGTTCCATCGCCCGCTGCGCGGTTCTTAACTTCCTCTCTAGCTTCTTTGTAATTCTCCAGGTTTCTGATCCGTCAGTCAGTACTGGCAGGATGCAGTAGTTATATAGTTTCCGCTTGAGTGATAGTGGTAGGTTTCCGTTCATGAGTTGTGAATGTCTCCCATATGCGCGCCATCCGATGTTTATTCTACGGTGAATTTCTTTTATATGGGTGGGTTCTCCAGTAAGTAGCTGTCCTAGGTACAGATATTCTTCTACGACTTCTAATGTATGGGTTTCGACCTTGAATAGACGTTTTTTCGCCGTGCCACTTAGCATTATCTTTGTTTTCTGCATGTTCATCCTTAATCCTACCTTAGCGCTTTCTCGGCTTAAGTCTTCAATCATCTTTTGCAATTCGTCGCCATCATTGCTAAAGAGTACTATGTCGTCTGCAAATCGCAGGTTACTCAGATATTCGCCGTTAATCCTGAGCCCTGTCTCTTCCCAGTCTAAACTTTTGAAGATTTCTTCCAAACATGCAGTAAATAGCATTGGAGAAATTGTATCTCCCTGTCTGACACCTTTCTGTATTGGGATTTTTCTGCTTTTCTTATGGAGGAGCAGGGTGGCTGTGGAATCTTTATAGATGTTGGCTATTGTGTTTATGTAGCTATCACATATTCCTTGACGACGTAGTGCCTCCAGAACTGCTGGTATCTCTACCGAGTCAAAAGCCTTTTCGTAATCTATGAAAGCCATATAGAGGGGTTTGTTGTATTCAGCGGATTTCTCGATTACTTGATTGATCGCATGCAGGTGGTCCATGGTAGAGTATCCTTTTCTGAACCCTGCTTGCTCTCTTGGTTGATTAAATTCAAGTGTGTCCCTTATTCTATTTGAGATAACCTTTGTGAATATTTTGTAAAGTGCTGAGAGTAGACTGATCGGCCTAGAGTCGTCATCAAGCGGCTATTCAGGAAAATGCGATCAGACGCAGAAAGGAGAGAAAGATGTTGCTTCATAAGGACGCTTGCCAGTGTCATACCTGTTCGCTGATGCGAGGGGAGAAACTTTTTCCGCTACCAAAGTTCGTGGCAACTGCGCTCTTCGCAAATTCAGATTTTTCTTTATTTTTTAAGTAATTATCGCGATGTCATAGTCGTGTATAAATTAGCGGCGTCACTCTTTTGCGAATTTTACAGGTAGTATGGATCCTCCGTATAAATCACTTCTTTCATTGGATTTAAGCACATGTCTCTTATGGTTTAAAAGTCTAACTTTCTTAGAAGTCTGGATAAGGGCCCTAATTCTCCTAATTATTGGGCAAAATTACAGTCCTACTCATTTTGCAGTGCGTGCGGCTGGGCCGAAAGTAATTCCAGAAAGAATACCAAATACAGCAGCACTTTTGATACATACTTCGGAACAACTGTTCGGCGGCATATTACACGTCCAATGGCGGGCAAAAGGCTCTATGGAGCGATTAAACTAAGAAATTCGCAGGCATAAGGTGGAAGCAACTTGCTCAGGATACGGCCAACTGGAAAGCGTTGGAAGAGTCCTTTGTCGTGCAGTGAACCTAAAGTAGCATGATGATGATGTTGACGCTGATGATGAAGCCACTGCTGCATGAATAGCTGTAGAGAAACATCATTTTGCCGCTGCACACGCACCTCGCAGAGCAATAACGTGTACTCTAAGAGCACACGACTAACTCCGAAGCCCGAGCTATTTGTCCTGCTGCTGCTCAGCTCGAACGTTCACCTTCTTCGCCAGAAGAACTGACCAACCCTGGCCTACGCTAAACGGCGGCGGCACTCGTACTCATCGCTCAGGCATGTGGAGGTGCAAACTGATCAAATGATGGCATACCCCACGAAAACACGTGATTAAACGTTGCTACTCTTTTGGACTGCCTATATATCTCCGCAAGTATACAGCCGCTGTTACGGCTAACGCGTGAATCAATATACTATATGCTGCAACGAGCGCCTGGAACACTTCGTAAGTCATGAGCATGTACCTATAGAAACTATAACAGCTCGCTTCAACCATTCAAGCTCCGAAGATGACACCAGACTTCGCACACGTGAAGCTTTGCATTGTCCGATGTGTCGCGGATATATGACGATTCCTGCGCACTAAGGAGAACTTTTCTCTCAATGGAGATGTATACGAAGCTTAAGCTTGATCACGGAAGTTCGCCTGCCGCCAGATACAGGACGCCTTGGGCCCACGATGTTGGCAGCTACGTTGCAATTTGCAAGTCCCGCAGAATCGCTAGCGGGCACTAAGACGAAACTGTAAGCGTGCAAGAGAGTGCACACAGAATAGAAGCTATGCCATGTAGACGAATACGACTAGAAAACCCAAGGCGATGTTACTGCTGGTGATGAGGTGTCTAGGATAAGAAGCACAGAAACAATGATCGACAATTTTTCTCGGCGTAATAAATCCATATCTGATGTAGACGGATTAGAAAAGTGGCATGACAGAAAAGCAATAAAGTAGGAATAAATAATGCAGCGATATCTTGTCGGCCACGTAAACTTCCTAGTCCAACATTTAGTTTATCTTCTCAAAAATAGTCGATGCTCTGAGGCAAAAACATACCTGAAAGAAATGCTCCATGTTCTTCTGGGAGGAGCCAGAAGGATAGTGGGCCATATAAACCGGTAATCTTGTCTCCATGCAAAATAAGGATAAATAACAAAACAGATCAGCACATTTGAGTTGAATAGTTCTCCAAAGATGTGCAATTAATTTAATATCGCACATTGAACAATCCTTAAAGTGCATTCATTTACGACTGCGTTGAGGACTGTACTGAAGACGTCAAAGGGTGGAAAAATGTCTCGAATGCTGTGCCACTTAGGTTTATCACTTAGGCTACTACGATGAGCTACATGGGTGCAGTGTAAGATTATGATATCTGACGCTGCATTAATTTTTAAAGGTGTGAAAATCTACAGCAAGGTGAAGAATAATGTTGCGGAGCTACTTAACGCTGCTTATTTATTTTCAGAAATCTGTCTATTGAGGCCGCCAAACACTAGCTGTCGCGACAGAATGCGCTTACAACGAAGGACAGAATAGAAAGTGCTGCCTTTACTGTGTTAGTTTGTGCCATGCGAAGCAGCCAGTGAGCAAATCGTTTGCGCCTCATCGTTTGAGCAGTTCAGCAGAGCGTTACGAGTCGGATGAATAAATTTTGTAGTTGTGTGCGTAACATGGTTTTACTAGGGAAGTCGACAGCACTTCTGTTGAGTAAAATGTAGCTCCGTGTAAGCCGTAACTTCGACAGTCACGTTATTGCACAGACGTCTGTTTTGTAGAAAGCAAATGCAAGCTGCCCTGCACTGATATGCATCATAAACGTCGTTTGCCGGTGTATTCCTACGGAGCTGAGCAAAGACAGGTAAAGGCATGCTGAGTAATATTATGACGTAGTTTATCGATATAATAAATCTTATATTGCTATATAATGTTAATAAGCACTCAGTAGAAGCAGAATTAGCTTTCGCGATCACTAGAACAAATTATGTTGACGCAATTTACGGTAATTACTGAGCGACAAATGACACCGTCGACGAGTGGTAACGTGGCTGCTAAGCACATCTGGTGCTCGTGTTCCAATCCTCTGCGCGTAGTAGGCCGGCTTAGGTTCTCACCGCACCGTTTACCTGTGTCTGTCTGCTTTTTATTTATACACTGCAATCACAACCAATGCTGTGGTGCTTCTTTCTCCTGTTTCACCCGCGCAAGGCGCGTTTCCACAAATTGTTAAAGTTTACTAAATGCGAAGAATTTCTTGGTGAACTTCAGTAACGTTTAATCTATCTATCTATCTATCTATCTATCTATCTATCTATCTATCTATCTATCTATCTATCTATCTATCTATCTATCTATCTATCTATCTATCTATCTATCTATCTATCTATCTATCTATCTATCTATCTATCTATCTATCTATCTATCTATGTTGGAATGTATGACGAAGACGTGCGATTAATCTTTACACTTCTAGCACGATATACTCGTCATGTACGCCACGATTAACGATTCAGCAATTACGTATAGCTCAAACCCGTAATGCTTGGCCGGCGGTATTTGGGTATGTGCCACCCAGTGTTAGAATTTTATACATCCCATCTCGGGACAACGGAAATACACAAGCAACACATCATAGTAACACACCTAACAACAAACGCACACCGTTTGTCGTAGCATGGGATTGAAATGCAGACATAACAAACGCAGAGGCACACGCCAACGCGTGCGGTATCCGAAGTCAACCTACCATGGGAAGCGGCAGCCAAGTACCGAACCCGCGCTCCCGACCAGTCAAGCAAACACGCTACCGCCAGGCTACGGCGGCTCCTACCACAAGGTAACTATAGTATAATAAACCCAATGCAGCGGAAGTTGGGGTTATGTTTCTTGTGTAGCGTCAGTTGCACTTGTATAGTGCCTGTTAAGCGCTGTCAGAGCAACGTGATATATATGTTCACTGGGCATGCTTTTTTCCAACTTTGCTCTGATTCCGTAAGAATACTTTAACGAACGGCGTTCATAATACGGCCACCAGCGCACAGTAGCCTGCATTCCTCTTCGATAAAACGTATGTCCGTGCTGTACAGTAATGCGAGCGCCAATGTCGCGATCCAGCGTTAGCTATCAGTTAGTGACGATGGTGCTGTTAAGTTTCCTGGTTAGCCCCCGTTAAACCTACTCATGCACTTTGCACAGAGGCGTTCATCCACATCGTAACACTACGCTGGATGCCATACGATTGGCCATGGGCAATCTTCTCGCCGAGTGCTTCGCATGACACCGGTTCCCACAATACGTGGGATCTGCAGGATTTCTTTTTTGCTTGGTGATTGATTTGCCTAGGCTGTTAAAATTAAATCACCAGTGGCGCGTACGCTCATACACCGGGCTGGGCGATGCGGTTTAAACACAGGACGGGCGCCCACTGTACTGTCCACGTGCAACTAGCGCTGAACAGTTCATGCAACATGTTGGACAGACTATCCCCTCAACGTGTTTTGTTTAGGGTATGGATCACCTGTGATCATTCGTATAGTCGTCTAGCAGAGGGCAAGTATATCGATACGATAATTAATCACTCATGTTCTTCAGATATCCATACCCTATTGTCCTAATACCGGTTCATACCAAGCAAACAAGTCGACCAGAAGACCACGGCGTAGACGGCTAGATAGATAAATCCAAAGTGCTTAAGCTCTCTAAGAAATGCTTCGCTTTTAAAAAACAACTATCTAGGACCTAACGAAAGCGAAGGGGTCAAGGGCTCGTTCTTTATTTGTTAGAAACAAGTTAATGAGCAAACAGACAATGAAGCCTAGGAAAGCATAGGGGAAGTTACTTGTGGTATTTTAACTACTTTCTCCACAATTAACATACCACAAGTAACTTCCCCTATGCTTTCCTAGGCTTCATTGTCTGTTTGCTCATTAACTTGTATCTAGGACCTAGTCATTCCTCATTGGCTAAGGGTGTGAAGTAGGCAAGGAGCCATGTGGCATGGAATCACGCAGGTTTATCGTCATATCTCGATCTCTTTGGGGGTTAACACGCCCCCAAAGTAATCAGTTTCCCAAGTTCTTCACATGCAGCAGAGCAGTGCATCTAACGCAAGGGGTCTATCCTAAACGCAGAAACGTAAAAGAACACTGCATCTAGGGCAGCTGGTATCGGAAAACATGACCGCCAGGATGCGTTTCCTATTCTTGCAGTCGGCTTCGACGCATGCAGCCAGAAAACGGATCGCCTCCAATGCAATCTTCGTTCCTCCGAGGAAGTAGTCCTTGGATAAAAGTAGGCGTAAAATATAAGCACGATAAACAGCAGGCACCTGAGAGCCACCTAACTCTTAGGTCCCTGCCCAGCATTATAACGTTAAAGGTTTTAAATTTAGTGTGACTCCGACCTGATGCAGTAACAATGTAAGTTTAATTTTGTCCAGAGAAAAATATATTGGATAACTTGACTTCCCGCGTTTTACAGTGGAGTGTGAACTTTGTTTTTATGCGAGGCCTAAAACTGATTTCTATTCGGAAACGCCTATGGCGTGTAGTAATAGTACGACTACTAGTAGTGGTAGTAATAGTATAAAACTATTTAATTTGCGGTAACGGAGGCTCGAGCACGCGGGACCCTCTGTGAGGGCTAAAGAAGCTATTTCGGCCACGCCGAAACCGAACACGCGGCCAGAGGAAGAGCCGCGTGGTCTTCCGATAAATCAACTTCCTTCGCTCCGCTGGCTGCCTGACAGTATTGCGGGGCGTGGATGTAGTGCAAGACAGTTTGCACACTTTCTTTCTTCTCTCTCTCACCACATTGAGCTGTGCGTGGTTGACACCGAGGAGATGGAAACCGGCCATGGAGCACAGGTAGCGCATGTGAGTCGTCGTGTCGCACACGGTGTACGACAAGTACCGGTGGCTGGGCTCTCGCACCAGCACTCGTCCACGATTCAGCTTCACCAGCGCCGCCTGCGGCGAAGACAGGAAGAAGCCTGAGTGCAGCACTTTTGCAGGGAGTAGAGCGTTGTTGGTGGGTGAGTTGGTCTATGAGTGATAGTAATGTGTAAGCGCGAACATATGCATAAGCAAACCTCAGAATGCGAATGAATGTCGCTAATTATTTAGGAACGTTCATTCGCTTTCTGAGGTTTGCGTGTGCATATGTTCCCGACTACACATTAGTATCGACTTTTGCAGCTCTCTGCTGCAGGAGAGATGCATGCGAACTGCAGTCCGTAATGAAAAAGGCGTGAGCTTAAGAGAAGCGGTAAATCCTTCGTGAGACGTTTGAATAATTCAACAGACAATGATGCTGCAGCCGAAGTTTCGACAAGCGTTCGTTTCTTTGTGAGTGATCAGTTGCCCAGCGACTTTTGGAGTGAAACAGTACCCACTTGCAACGTAACGCGGAAGGTAACGTGAAGGAACAACAAGACTGTTCCGCTGAAAATAAGAATAATGCATCGTCAACACACATTTAGGGCAGTTCAGCATGCGATGCCCTGACGAAGGCAAGACACTTGCGAAAGGTTGGCTATAGCGACATCCTTTGTTCGATTACTTTTCATCACTAAAAACGTCAGCCTTGCCCTGGTCACATCTTGTTCACATACACACACACGCACGCACGCAATCGCTTGCCATACCGGTCGCCGTACTTCTGCCGTAGCTTCTCCGGGAGTATATGAACCTAAACGGTCATAAAGCGCCTGACAGGAGAGCAGTGCGGACGGGAAAAACGAGAAATTCTCAGATAATTGCCATAGCCTGCCATCTTGATATATTTATTTGCATTGTCTGTTTGCTTGTTTGCGTATTTATTTATTAGACGTTTATCAAGCGCCATAGGATATTACTAGAAGGTGTACAATATTGTGCCAGACTGTGCTTGAAAGAAAAAAGAAGCGTTGATTTGGGCACTTTTTACACAAGTAGCTGCGGCTATTGATAAACTTGATCGGCGCCATAAATGTTCATTATATTCACACTCAGAAATCCACCAGAATATGAGCGATATTCGCTTCATAAAGCCATTAACAATTTGAAAGGCGCCTTTGAGGCAAATTATAGTCAATAGTCAAGATTATTCTTCGCAGCGACGAACAACAAACACACGAGAAAGGCAGACACGCGGAAGACAGGACTTGTGGTACACACTCAGGTGAATAACGAAAGGGAAGGGCTCGTTCTTTATTTGTTAGAAACAACTAAATGAGCAAACAGACAATGAAGCCCAGGAAAGCATAGGGGAAGTTACTTGTGGTATTTGTAATTGTGGAGAAAGTAGAAAGGAATTAAAGTGGACGAAAAGACAAACCTGCCTTCGGTGGGAACCGAACCCACGACCTTCGGATGTCGCGTCCGATGCTCTACCAACTGAGCTACGAAGGCGGTCGTCCCCCCGTCCACTTTATTGTGTATTTATGTACGTATTATCCTGGGAGCGTTAGGCAGCGCCACTCGTGGCCAAGGCGGCGTGTGTAGAACACACTCAGGTGAAAATATTTGTATTGAATACAGATCTTATAAGCAGGCGTTATCTTTTACCAAAAATTTTCAGGAATGTGAGGAATTCGCAACACAGGTACAAGATTAATGGAAACGCAGAACGAGTATCGCGCTACGCTACAACTCACGTGTTAATGAGGTACTGAAATTGTTGCGGCGATAGATGGCTGACTCGGTGCTTTTGTTTTATTGGCTTCTCTAGTTAGCTTGTCCTTCTGGTATGAAAGGGTATCGTTAAGATGAGGATTACATCCACACGAAAGTCAACGAGATGGTAGATGGAAACACGTGGCAGCAGAAGAAGTAATCGAGCGTAGGCGCTCTTGCAACCTCACGATAATGCATCTCCCGCTCTGAGAGCACAGCGTACGTCATCTCCTTCTCTTTGTTCAGTGCAGCTAAGAATTTTCATCCCGAAACCCAACCAGCTGGTCCACCTAGCTGTTATCCTGGAAATTCAATACCTTTCTCTGAAGCTAAGAACAGTACATAGTCTATGACATATAC
Organism: Hyalomma asiaticum; assembly: GCA_013339685.2. Taxonomy (NCBI): domain Eukaryota; kingdom Metazoa; phylum Arthropoda; class Arachnida; order Ixodida; family Ixodidae; genus Hyalomma; species Hyalomma asiaticum. The sequence goes on along the minus strand of CM023488.1, from coordinate 2,115,601 downwards.
GAGGAAAATTGAGGAGTACAAATTTACGCCATGCAGCTGCAAGCACCGTATAGTGTACATTTGCACGAAAAGACACGACCTGACGACCTTACCAGGATTTGTGTAGAGCAGACGACAAGAATAGATATCGATCTCAAAAGGACAGAAAGTTGAGCGAGTTGGTAACAGTCCATAATCAAAAGAAGATGTTGAGGTCCGTGTACGTAATTCTCAGGCTCTAGTTCAGTTGTTAACAGAGGAAAATCCTGGCGACTGTACAGCGTTTAGCATGGATGTAGAAGATTTGTATTACTCGTTGCCGCATGAAGGTTTATTAAATTGCGTGAAAGAATGTATTCAAGAACAAGGAGAAGAGTCAGGTTTCATAGATAGATGCGGAGTTTCCACAGGTACCTTTCTAGAAATTCTTTCCATGTACTTAACGTCAACATTAGTTGGATACAGAGGAGGCGTGTTTGTGCAGAAATCAGGGATTTGTATAGGTTCAAAGGTAGCCCCTATTCTAAGTGATCTATACTTGAGCAAGTTTGACTGCCGTTTAAAAGAGGCTTTAGGGGACCGCATCATCAGGGTATTTCGGTATGCGGATGATTACTTGGTACTTTGTAGTAAGGATGATTTTGAATCCGTCGTCACCTATGTAAGCGATCAATTTAAACTTAATGGAGATGGTCTAAGGTTTACGAAAGAACTACCGACGAGAAATGTAATGTAATTTTTAGATATCTCGTTGTCATTTGAGCAGAATCACGTGTGTTGGCAGTATTCCCCTAGAGCATCTAAGCCGTTGTTAAACTTTGACTCCAAGCATTCGAAAGTGGTAAAAAACGGAATAGCCTTGTCCTGTTTAAAGTCTGCCCTATCGAAGTCGTGCGTGCACCGTTTGACCATTAGCTTTAATGCGCAGGTCGAGCGCCTCTTAGATGCAGGTTACCCTAGACTAGCCATAGCCACAGTAGCTGAGCGTCTTAAGAAGTCGATTTCGACCGGAACAAAAGCTGTAGCAGAGAGTAACATTAACAAGAAAAAGGTCGTGAGTATTCCGTATATCCACGCAGTTTCGCACAGGCTTAAGAAAGTGGGAAGTAAATATGGGGTCAATGTTGTGTTTACGGCTCCCAATAAGTTAGGAAGGGTTTGTGCTGCAGTGCATAGAAGAAATGAGCAGATGGAAGGTAAGAAGCGAACGGATATCTGTCCGGTTAAGCACTTAGCCAAGAACAATTTCACCGACTGTCGCATGGGTGTGGTTTATAAGATTCCTTTTAGCTGCGGACGTTTTTATGTAGGGCAAACTGCGCGTTGTATTAATGAAAGATTAATTGAACACAGAAGGTCGCTATCAGGTGGAACGCCGTCCAATATATCCTTGCACTGCCAGGTCTGTAGCTGCATGCCCGAGTTAGACAAAACCGAGATCCTGTACAGGCATAAGAACGAAGATACGCGTTTATTGGTTGAGGCCTGGCATATCAGTATTGGTGGAAGTGCATGCGTGAGTCAGCCGTCGATTAGCTTAAACAGAGAGGAGATAGAATGCCTTAGGAGTTGTCTATCGCGAAGACCGGCACGTGTAACCGTTTGACAGGTGGCGCTACCATTCCGAGCATGCGCAGATAAGCTGTGTCTTCTTTCTTTTTCGCCTCTGTGCTGTGCATCAGTTGTTAGTCGGCGTTCGTGGTGTTCACTGCTCTCCTTGTGTCCGTGTCCTGCACGCCTCTTCTTTTGATTATAGATATCGATCATTTTTGCCAACTAAACGCGTTGTTCATATCACGAAAGATGATCAGCTTAATGTATTACGTGAAGTTGAACGTTGCTCAGTGTTAGATCACGCTAGCAGTTCGCGTATTACGTCCTTGATTGCACTGCAAAAAAGTTCTGTTGAATTTAGAAAAGCGGTAGACAGGGGATCTCGCCGAAGCGTTGTGTATTAAACAAAAATACGTGAAGATGCTTTACGCGCGCTTTTATTTCCCCATTCTTTCGATAAGCAGGCTTGTTTGAACGTGTCACTGGTTGCACACATGCTTCGCTTATTTGGTGAAATTGTAAATACTATAGTTATTCGCCGCTTTTCGTTGGAAACAAAGGAGTTACATAGGACAGCGTCTGCCTGGTGTCTTTGGCCCCTGTTTTGTCTTTCATTTTACGGTACTTGAACACGCAGATGTGTTGGCCTACTGCTGGAATCACTGAGTCGCTGTGTCAGGGTCGCTATGTCATTGTGTCAGGTGCGACCCAAGAGTCTCACACAACCACTGTGCACGAAAGAAAAAATTGGCTTCCACCTGTCTGTAGCCTCGTGCGACGAACAGATGGAGGCTAATTTCATAAACGTGGCTCCACCTTGCGGGTTTCCGCAGAACTCACTTGGCCAGCAAGAGAGATTCGCTTACCGTAAGAATTGGAGACCAGGGCGTGATGTGTCGAGCGGGGCTCCTGAGGTGGGTCACGTTGCCAACAGGCGCCAATGCCACCAGCAGCCGAATCTGTGATATAGCGTTTGTTTTGCTGATCCTTGTCGCTGACACATTCTCCTTTGTCATTGAAGCCGGACCTTTATGCAGGCTTGGGCCAAAATATGCAGCCGGACATATATCGTAGTTTCTCTATCGTTCCCAGAGGAAGCACATGCTTCATCTTCTTTACTGAAACTCGCTTTAGAAGTACACGTTCTGAGGCAGCCCGACCCCACTTTAAACAGCAAGGCGCTTTTTTTTCCATTTAATCATTACCAAGGCGCGTATTTGCCGCGCTGCGACTTGAAATATTTTCGCCTTTGTTACTTAGAGCTTTCATAAGTTTTCAAGTATCAGAGCTCAGCAAACACGGACGAGGAAAAGAACGAGACGGGACGCAGCGCTACTAGCAACTCAGTGATTTCATTTCGCGTGGGACAGGGCAAAACCACAATCCTCTTCCTTTCGCTCATTATGCCCTATCTCCAAACTATTAGCCATAATCTGAAAAAAAATTGCGAAACCAGCAGGGGTGCAGATAGTGTCATCCGCACAGTTGAAATTGTCGAGCTTGTGCCCCAGTGTGTATGGGGGTGACCGTGAGCCACGAGGTTGCGAGAAGATGCACCGCCACGAACTATTCGTTTCCGTAGTGGAAGGAGTGGTACATTCCATTCCACTCACATGTGGAAAGGAGTACGTAGATAAAACGGGGACGTGCATCAACGATCGCCTGCGTGCGCACCGCAACAGCGTTGATAGTTTAACAGCGTCGGGGCACCTCGCTGGGCATTGCGCGCTGCGGATGCAAAGCTTATTAAAGCATGCGCGGTCGCTGTTCAGAAATCGTGATCAGCTCACGAGGGAGATAATCGAAGCGGTGGAAATTAAAGAGAGAGATTCTGTTAGTCGCACATGATTATGCTTATCAAAGAAAGAAATGCTGTTTTTGACGCGTCAGCCGCCTGCTTCATTGTCGGGTCATTTGGGTCTTGTGTGCGCTTATTCTCCAATTTCCCCTTGCGGAGTTTGCGTATGTATATACATCATCACGCGAAATAAAATCACGGGGTTGCTAGTAGCACTGTGTCCCGTCTCGTTCTTTTCTTCGTCCGTGTTTGCTGTGCGTCATTACTTGGAAAGTTATGCTTTACCAACTAGTCCACCTGTCGATCCTTTTGAGCTTTCATAACGTTCCTTGTTGCCTCGGTGCCTACGCTGCCCGCCGCTTACTTAGTGGTAAGCGTCCCACTGTTTATCTCCACTGCTAGCCAAGGCACTTCCTATAAGGATACATATAGCTGATGTGCCTCGGAGAGACGATGAGCGTGAAAGTCCATTTCAGTAATAGGCAATTCGAAAAAAATGGAGCTTAAAAAGTACACGGATGCTCAGTTAGCCCTTGGATATACAACTTCACTGCATAATATCATTGTCCTACGCATTGATGGAGAAGGCAAGACTACGGTCTCCGTTTTTCTTCCAATTATAGTCAGTGCCCCATTACAAAACGAATAAAAAGGGAAGTATTGAGGCGTTTGTTGGTTCGTTCTAGTCAAGCAACATTACATCCGCGAAAAATTGAAGGGGACAGCCCATAAGAAGACACACGTAAAAATTGAGTGCACTCTTCCACGTGATGTGCACGCTTCCACGCTTTTCGAGCCTTGAAATTTTTTTTCGCTAGAATAAAAGATCCTGTACAAAAGGAGTAGCATGCGCAACCTTTGCGTTGTACTCCGGCTTTTCCGACAGCGTGATCCACGCGGCCGCATTGCCCTGCGAGAATCCCACGTACAAGAGCTCGCTCCATCCAGTCCAGGTGAGGACGTAGTCCACCAGGGCCGGAATGTCGTACAAGCCCATTTCGTCGAGCCTGCGTACATAGAGTTCATGTCCTTGTCACCGGAGTGTTCGCACTCTAAGACTATAGGTTTCGTAGTGATGTTTTGTGACGCACAATTCGACGAAGCACAATAATCTTTCAAGGGATTCGGAAACATAATTGTCCATTTTGTGCAAGATCATTGAGCCAGTAGACGATGTCTTTAGGACGTTTAGCATACTAATTTAAGCTCTCTGCGTCAAGTGTGCAACATATATTAAGGCTCCAAGCCTGCGAATCGCTACTGATTATAGCTGGAGGTGACGTCACGGGTAATATTTTATTTTATAGTTGAACAACATTGTACACAATGAATTGCATGTTTAATAACCGTCGAATTAAGGAAACGATGACAAACCGAGGAGATACAAGCACCATTTACGCCTGAAATTTCCGGCGGAGAACGGGCGTCATAGTCGTCTGCCCGTCTTGCAACGTTTTTCAAGTTGAGTGAGCCATACGACCTGTGTGGCTCACTCAACATGAAGTACGCTGCACTCGATGTTTTCTTTCTGTAAGGTCATGAGAGGACCGGTGTTTCAGAACATTGATGACAGCAAGAAGACGACTACGACGAAGAAAAAATTCCTGCAGATCCCACGCATAGTGGAAATCGATGACATGCGAAGCACTCAGCGAGGAGATTGCCTATGGCGAATCGTGTGGCATCCAGTGTAGTCGTACGAGTTGAATGAACGTCTTTGTACAAAGTGCATGAGTATGTTAAACGGGGCCAACCAGGAAACTTGACAGCACTGTGGGGACTAAATGGTAGCTAACGCTGGCACGCAACGTTGGCGCTCGCATTATTGCACAGCACGGACATCCGTTTTATTCAAGAGAACTGCTGGCTGACCGCAATGATCGCGTTCCTTCCGGCACTTGCAGACGCGTTCGCGTGAGCGCTATATGGCGAGGTCAATGCGGGCGTTGCAACGATATGCGAAGCACCTGGAACGACGTACGTGGTCAAGGCAGTGCTACATTATAGAAGCATATGGTAGAAACACCGTAGCCGACCCACGCGATGTAGTCGGCTAGCCGGAGGGAGTACCGCGCCCTCTCCGGTGAAACTACGTCTAAGCACGCCCTCTTCGGCGGAAGGCAGCTAGAGAACATGTCACGTGAGATTTCGTTGAGTTATCTCAGTGGAATCATGTGACGTGAGATTGCGTTACGATATTTTGGCAGGAACATGTCACCTGATATTGCGTTGCTTGTTGTTGGCGGAAATAGGTCACCTGACATTGGGTGAATTTATTTTGGGCAATCACGGGACTTTTTCCCTCGAAAAACCAACAAAATGTCACGCGAGATGTTCAGCCAAAATCGCATACCACAACGTCACGTGACATGCTTCCGCCACGTCACGTAATGCATTGCCACGTGACATGTTTCCGCAGAAATTACGTAACGTAATATCATGCGACCTGCTTCCGCCAAAATTACGTAACAGAATGTCACGTCACATGTTTCCACGTAACGCAATGTCACGTGATATGTTACCGTCAATATCACAGAATGCAGCATCACGTGACACGTGCCAGCCAAAATCACGGAATAAGATGTCATGTCACATCTTCCCTCAACACCACGTAACGCAATGCCACGTGGCATGTTCCGCCAACATCATGTAACACAATTTCAATAAAAGAACTTGTTGTTGGGCTAGTTGGTAGAACATATCTAAACCTTATTTTGAGCGCAACCACTCGGCGCAACCACACGACACACCCACACCCACACACCCAGGCATCAACCGCGCACGTTACATGTTTCCGCCAACGCCACGTGCCAGAACGTCACGTGACACGTGCCCGCCAAAATCACGTAAATCAATGTCACATGTTACCTCACGTAACGCAAGGTCAGGCGACATGTTTCCGCCAACATCACGTAACGCGACGTGATCTGACACGTGCCCGCCAAAATCACGTATTGTGACGTGATATTTTTCCGCCAACATCCCGTAACGTCACGTGACATGTTTCTGCAAACATGACGTAAGGAAATCTCACGTTACATGTACCCACCAACAACACGTAAGTTTCCGCCAAATCAAGGAACGCAAGATCAAATGACATGTTCCCCAAATCATTCAACGCAATGCCACGTCACATGTTTCCGCCAACCTCACGTAATGCAAGTCACGTGACATGTTTCCACCCAAATCACGTAACGGAACGTAACTTGACATGCTCCCCCAAAATCACGGAACGCAATGTCACGTGACATGTTCCCCCAAAATCACGTAACGCAGTGTCACTTGACATAACGCGAAGAGGCGTGCGAATTGTGGACGCAAGGAAAGAGAGGTGGACAACACGAACGCCGACTTGATCAAGTGAAGCAGAGAGCTTAGGGGAAAAAGAAAGAGGACAAGGAACCTTTGTGCGCATGCTGAGGAATGGTGGCACCACCTGTCAATAGAGTACACGTGCCGGTGTACGCGAGAGACAAGTGTCAAAACACTCCATCTCTTGTCTTTAAGCTTATCGGCGGATGACTTAAGCGCGCGTTTCCACTACTGTTGATATGACATGCCTCAACTATTAAATGCGTTTCTTAATTCTTATGCCTGTACTTAGAATTGCGCATTCGACTACTTGATTGATTCATTTGTGGGGTTTAACGTCCCATAACCAGCTCTGATTACGAGAGACGCCGTAGTGGAGGTCTCCGGAAATTTTGACCAAATGGGGTTCTTTAACGTGCACTGACATCGCACAGCACACAGGGCTCAACATTACGCCTCCATCGAAATGCAGCAACCGCGGCCCTCAAATCAGCAGCCGAGTACCATAGCCACCTGACCACCGTGGCGGGGCAGTTCGACTAATATCGGCCTGCAGTTGCAGTCGCAGCAGCGCAAAGAAAGATTGGACGGCGTTCCACCTGACAACGATCTTCTATGTTCAATTAATCGCTGATTCATACAACGCCCTGCCTGCCCTATGTAGAAACATCCGCAGCTAAATGGAATCTTATAAATTACACCCATGCGACAGTCGGCAAAATTATTGCCGGCGGTGTTCTTAACCTGACAAACACGTGTTCGCTTTTTCCCTTGCACCTGCTCATTCTTTCTATGCACGGCGGCACAAATCCAACCTAACTTATTGGGAGCCGTAAGAACAACGTTAACCCCATATCTACTTTCCACTTTCTTAAGCCTGTGCGAAACGGTGTGGGTACACGAAATACTCACCAACGCTGTTCTCGTTATTACTGCTGTCTGCTACGGCGAGCGTTCCGGTCGAAATAGACTTCTTCAACCGTTCAGATACAGTGGCTATAGCCAGGCTAGGGTTACGTCTTCTCGACTGCATACGGGATCCGGCGTGCTGATTTCACCACTCCTTTGGAGCCCGGTTTGAGCTTCAGGTGGTAGATGACGCCCTTGAGCTCGCCCTATCCGATGAAAGTGTGTTCCCTACGTCGTAGGTGTCTCGTTGCTCCAGTGAAATAATTCGACGAACTAAGCCCAGTTTCTCTGCGACTGAGCCGTTCAGTGTCACGTATACGTCGTCTTCCACGACGAAGAATTCGATTTCAGACGCTCCCTAAGATCCAGTCACTTGAAGACAAATGTTCTTTGTTGCTTGTTTCTGAAATACGAAAAACGTTTTTAGAACGACGCTGCAGTTTTGCGGTTGTTTCTTCGTTATCTTTTCCACTTGACTGCGCCATATGACTGAGCAGTTCGCGCCTGTGTCAACCTTGCAGACGATGGGCGTTGCTGGCATTTTCGCTATTGCAGTCCAGCGATCATCTTTCTTGCTCCCATGTGACAATGCTTCTAACCAGAAGTCTTCTTCCTCTGCGTGTCTGCATAGCTCCGAGCTGTGCGAACGGTGCATTGGTTCGAGCGATGCAATCCTGGTTCTACATGCAGCTGCAAAATGATTTCTTTTGCCGCACTTTTCGCACGTTGCGTGCTGGGCAGTATGCCCGCCACGCATGCATGCATACTCGGCGGCACAAACCCTACCTAACTTATTAGGAGCCGTACGAACACCGTTAACCCCATATCTACTTCCCACTCTCTTAAGCCTGTGCGAAACGGAGTGTATATACGAATAATCGCGACTCTTTTCTTGTTATTACTGTTGTCAGCTACGGCGAGCATTTCGGTCGAAACTGACTTCTTTAGGCGTTTGTTATATATGATAATTTTTATGAATTTGTTATATATAATGTAGTCCCTATTTTGACACGTATTGGTAATTTATGCATTTCCGCAGGCGTATTTCCAGAAAATATGAAGGTTCCTAAGGTAGTAGTATTATTTCGAAAGGGTGATAAATTGGAGATAAAAAATTATCGCCCGATATCAATGCTCCCTGTTTTGAAAAGGTCTTGAAAAAATTATTCCAAGTCACTTGCCTTCATTCTGTCAAAAATACGAGATAATTTCAAATGCTCAGTATGGTTTTCGTAAAAGCAGGCCCGCCGATTGAGCTCTTCTCGATCAAAAAGAATTTATATTGCAGAACTTCGAACATAAGCTATTAACGATAGGCATATTTGTCGACTGTACAGAGGGGTTTGACCGAATCAGTGACATTTTATTCTACAAATTAGAGAAATATGGAATTAGAGATGTTCCACTTCAATTATTAAAATCTTTATAACAGACTCCACTTTGTTTCCGTAGGCCATAACACATCGGTAACCACGGAAATATTTTTCGGTGTCCCACAGGGCAGCATTTTGGGACCGTTGCTCTTCAACTTATATGCTAACGATATTACTTACCTCTATGAAAAAGCGAAATTTATAACTTGCGCAGATGACACAAGTGTTTTTACCTCGTCCGGTTCTTGCACCAATATAATTACTATGGCAAATGACTTCTTGTGCAGTCTATCCTATTGGTGCGCAGAGAACAGTTTAAATGTAAATATGGCTAAAACAAAGGCTGTAATTTTTCATACCAAAGGCATGAGTCTTCCGTCAGATCTAATATTAGCGTACAGATCTAAAAATATAGAACTTGCTCTTTCTGCAAAGGTGTTAGGGGTACACTTCACAATGCAATGGGGCGTACATGTAAGCTTTGTATTCCAAAAACTTAGCTGCATAGCAGGTGTTTTAAGTCGCTATAAATATATTTTACCCGTCTCTGTAAAATTGTTAATTTATAATGCTTTATTTGTGTCTCACATACATTATGCGCATCTTGTATGGGACATGAGAACTCGGTTTAACTTGAGTAATTATTTCGTATGCAGAAGAAAATATGTGTCATCGCTAATGTACCGTATGCAGCCTATACCGAAAACCTGTTTGAAAAATACAACATTTCTAGAGCCCATAGCATTATAACTGTAGATTATTACGCGAATATTACTTCGGTACCAAATGTAACAATACCTTACTTGTAGAACGTGCAAAAATATCCGTCAATTCATTTATTCAACTCGTGCACCGGAAGTATGGAAGGTTCCGCGCTTTAGAACTAACTACGGTGGTCAAATGCTGTGTAATAACGTTCCAAGATTGCTGAATTCATCTGATAGAGGAGGCTACGATTTACAGGATTTATCGCTGTCAGAATTTAAAAATCTATTGCTTTCACGGCGGTAGAGCGCGTTTGTGAATGTTTTATAATGTTTCTTATGTTCTTTTTTCTGTCTGTTACCAAGTGCATATCATTTAATCATTTCAATGCCGCAGTGTGTTTGCATTGTTATTATGTGTAGAAATATTTCATTGTTTTCGGGGCGAAGCTCCATAGGGTCGAGCCTTGTCCCCGCGTTGGCGTGACAATGTACTTAGAGAGCCCGCCAGAGGCTCTGCGGCAGCAGCGCTCGCTCCCGGCGCGTGCTCTTGGTGTGAGTGGAGAGCGCTAGGCGCGCTGCGGGCTCGCAAAGCTGCAGACTTTCGGGCTCGCAAAGCTGCAGCGAAATGGCAGCGCCGGCAAGCTGACCCGAACTTGAGGGCTCGCTAAGCTGCAGCAGCACGGCGACGCTGGCAAGCGGACCCAGAGGCAGCGAGAGCGCGGGAAGCGGCGGCAAAACGGCCGAAGCGTTCTCTACCTGAGGTTGTTGGCGCCGATGCCCGGTTCAAGCGCGATTTCCTTGACCGCAGTTTCGGGCACAGCTGCAAGGTATGCGATCGCACGAAGTCCGCACCTCAATACCATATACGACGAATAAAACAACATTGTGTGTACTGTATGCATGTGTTGTCACTCATTTGCATGTTCGAGTGGGTAATGTAAGGGGGATTCGCGTTTATCCGAATGATCCCCCGGTGCTTGGCCCACTCATCACCGCTTGAAATAATAGTTATGGCGCTAAAACAACGGAACACAGAGAAGACAAAACACACACTGACGCCAACTTCCAACTGTTTATTCGCATGAGCCAGCGCTGGAATTTATACAGGTTGCCGGCCAAGATAATCTTTTCCAGATATAAGCAGTGAACTTGTGGAAATAGTGCAAAATGCTCCGTAAACCAAAGGATGAACCTGTTCTGCACGGAAAGAGAGACAATCGAGGCGTATTTAATAAAAATGGCAGGTTATCGGTGCATTAGCATGCCGTCCATAATTTTAAGTGATCAAAAAGTCCTCTTCTTGAAAGATAGCCTGTAGCTATTACTAGTTAAGTTTGTGCGCAATGTAGCTTCCTATCACTCGAGCTTGATAGTGTAATTGAACGCGCGTGTCTTTGTGCATACCTCATTGTTCACTGTGTATATCGAACAGGGTCATCCTTTGATTTACGGTGTATTTTGCACTATTTCCACGAGTTCACTGCTTATATCTGGAAAAGATTATCTTGGCCGGCAACCTGTATAAATTCCAGCGCTGGCTCATGCGAATAAACAGTTGGAAGTTGGCGCCAGTGTGTGTTTTGTCTTCTCTGTGTCCTGTTGCTTGTGCGCCATAACTATTATTTCAAGCAATGAACCAACTAGCTCAACGACGTATCCTTTTGCACTCGTCATCATTCACTTCGTGGACATGCAGTGATTTTTTCACAGCGTAAGCTGTTATGAGATCACAACTACGGCGCCGTTTTTGGCGCCGTAGTTGTCCGCTGCCGCCACCGCCGGTGTCCGTAACCGCTATCGCGCAACCTTTAGAAAAAATAACCAGGACCGAGGAGGATTCAAACCACCTTTCTGCGTGGCAGTCGAGCATTCTACCACTGAGTTACGCCTGTGCTTGAAAAATCTTCGCTAAAAGACCTAAGCAGGTATAACGCCTGCCGAAGAATAGCATTAACAAAAGTAATGTTACGTGGCAGAATAATAATACGCCACTACACGTCGGGGAAAGTAGGTTGCATAACGAGTTCGAGGAATCATTTGAACGAACACAGGGCTGCATGGTTTGTAGCTCAGAAACCATTACAGAGGCATCAACATCATCATTATGAAACAATCTTCTTCAACATTTCCGTCATCATTATTACGAAGCGCTGCCCTTTGAATCAGTTTTGTGCTATCGTGACAAGCGTCACGCGACAGGCGACGTGCGCAGCCCCGACAGCAACCTGATTTGGCCCTTCGATATATCTGATGGCACCTCATCGCAAGGTGCGGACCGCTGCTGAAGAAGCGAATCGCAGAGCTACGCGCGCGGCTGCATCATGGCAACGTCGGGCACAAGAGACAGCTGTGCAGAGAGAAGCCCAAACCGCAGCTCGCTGTCGGCGCCGGGCCGACAGTTGGGTTCGTTCTCAGGAAAACGACGCCAAGAGACTCTATAAAATGTGCAGTTTTACAGATTTGCACGTTACAATACCGCAGTAATTATTGCGTAGTGGGTACTTCCCTACTTGGGGAAATGATAAGAGTTATGGCGCAGGGGATGCCTACCACCTCTACTTGCACTAATTTCCTCAAGCGTTAAAATGGCCTCTAAGAAGGTCGCTCCTCCAGCTTACGCAATCACTGTCCTGCGGTTCCGCGCAGGCCTGGCTCTTTTTGTATATTGTACAAATGTATTGTTTTATGGCCACTATATAAATGCAATATATATGGAGCTCGATGTGTTACGCCATGTAGCCGTATTGTACCTAGGGGGTGAGGTTACCTCAGGCAGCGGCGGAGGTCACATACGGAAGTATGGCATCCCACGTCTTCTGTTCGACGTCGACGTACATGGCCAGCATGTCGGTGATGGTCTTATTTAGACGCTGGGTGAGGCCATTTGTCTGCGGGTGGTAGGCGGTGGTTCGGCGGTGGTTTGTGTGACTGTACCTCAAGATCGCCTGCGTTAGGTCAGCCGTAAATGCCGTACCTCTGTCGGTGATGAGGACCTCCGGTGCTCCGTGACGCAGGACGATGTTCTCAATGAAGAACTTGGCGACCTCGGCGGCAGTGCCCTTGGGCAAGGCCCTTGTTTCGGCATAGAGGGTGAGGTAGTCAGTCGCTACGACGATCCATTTATTGCCAGAAGTCGACGTCGGGAACGGCCCCAGTAAGTCCATGCCGATTTGCTGGAACGGCCGTCGAGGTGGTTCGATGGGTTGCAGAAGTCCGGCTGGCCTAGCTGTCGGCGTCTTGCGTCGCTGACAGTCTCTGCATGTCTTTACGTAATGGGCGACGTCGGCAGTGAGACGAGGCCAATAGTACTTCTCTTGTATTCTTGATAGTGTGCGGGAAAAACCGAGGTGTCCGGCTGTCGGGTCGTCGTGTAAAGCTTCCAGAACCTCTGGACGTAACGCTGAAGGCACCACGAGGAGGTCGTCGGCGCGGAGGGGCGAGAAGTTCTTCACGAGAACGTTGTTCCGCAGGAAAAATGAAGACACTCCTCGGCGGAACACTTTCGGCACGGCGGCGGTCTTGCCTTCCAGGTAGTCCAGGAGGCTCTTGAGCTCTGGGTCAGGACGTTGGTGTTCCGCGAAGTCGTCGGTACTTATGGGTCCCAAGAAAGAGTCGTCGTCCTGGTCACCTGGGGAGGCGGATCGACGGGGGCGCGAGACAAGCAGTCGGCGTCGGAGTGCTTTCGTCCGCTCTTGTAGAGGACGGTGATGTCAAATTCTTGCAGTCTAAGACTCCATCGTGCGATGCGTCCTGATGGATCTTTCAAGTTAGCTAGCCAACACAAGGCGTGGTGGTCACTCCGGACTTTGAAAGGCCTGCCATACAGGTAGGGGCGGAACTTTGATGTAGCCTAGATTATGGCAAGGCATTCCTTTTCGGTGGTGGAATAATTTGCTTCCGCCTTCGAAAGTGACCGGCTAGCGTAATTGATAACCCTTTCAAGTCCGTCGGTCCTCTGCACGAGCACGGCGCCGAGCCCTGTGCTGCTTGCGTCCGTGTGAATTTCGGTGTCAGCTTATTCGTCGAAGTGCGCGAGTATTGGCGACGTTTGCAGGAGTCGCTTTAGTTCTTGAAATGCCTCGACTTGCGGCGTTTCCCATTTCAAGTCGACGTCGGCCTTCGTGAGGTACGTCAGCGGCTCGGCGATCCGCGAAAAGTTCTTTACGAAGCGCCTGTAATAAGCGCAGAGGCCAAGAAATGTGCGTACTGCCTTCTTGTCGGTGGGCGGAGGAAAGTCGGCGATTACAGGTGTTTTCTGTGGATCAGGGCGCACTCCCGACTTGCTAATAACGTGGCCAAGGAACAACAGTTCCTCTTAGGCGAAGCGGCACTTTTCAGGCTTCAGGGTAAGTCCGGAGGCTTTGATTACGCGAAAAACAGCTTCAAGGCGCCGGAGGCGTTCGTCGAAGCTGGAAGCAAATACGACTACGTCGTCCAAGTAGACGAGGCAAGTCTGCCACTTCAAGCCTGCCAGTACTGTGTCCATAACCCGCTGGAACGTCGCAGGCGCCGAGCAACGACCAAAGGGCATGACCTTAAACTCGAACAGGCCGTCTGGTGTTATGAAGGCAGTCTTCTCTCGGTCTCTTTCGTCTACTTCGATTTGCCAGTAGCCGGTTTTGCGCTCCATCGACGAAAAATACTTCGCGTTGTAGAGTCGACCCAAGGCATCGTCTATCCGTGGGAGAGGATACACGTCTTTCTTCGTGATCTTGTTCAGGCGACGATAATCGACGCAAAAACGTAGGGCTCCATCCTTCTTTTTCACTAACACCACAGGTGATGCCCACGGACTCGTAGACGGCTGAATGATGTCGTCGCGCAGCATTTCGTCGACTTGTTGCTTATTGGCCTCGCGTTCCCGTGCCGAAACTCGATAGGGGCTCTGAGGAAGAGGACGGGCATATTCGTTGGTTATGATGCGATTTTTTGCGAGAGGCGTCTGACTTCGATGACGATGAGAAGCAGTCCTTGTATTGGTGGAGTAAGGCCTTGAGCTCCTTTTGTTGTTGCTTTGAAAGTCCTTGATTGACGTCGAAGGCGGGCGCGGACACTGGGGTCGTCGTGGCGGGTCCCCGAGAATCGGTGAGGGCGAAGGCACTGCTTACTTCCACGAATTCACTTACGTGCGCTACCGTCGTACCCCTATTCAGGTGCCTGTATTCGTTGCTGAAGTTCGTCACGATTACCTTGGCTTCGCCGTTATGTAGCCTGGCTATGCCTCTTGCGACGCACATCTGACGATTTAGGAGCAAGTTCTGGTCGCCTTCGATGACGCCTTGTAAGTTGGTAGGCGCTTTGGTGCCGACGGAAATGATGACGCTTCACAGTGGCGGGACGGTTACCTGCTCTTCTGTCCCATTCAAGGCATGATAAGCGACATTGTAGTCTGACGGCAGTTGCATTATCTGTGGACAGCGTGATTGACCTGGATCTTAGGTCGATTACTGCGCCGTGCTGGTCCAGGAAATCCATGCCTAAAATGACGCCTCGCGAGCATTGCTGCAGAACCACAAAACTCACCGAATACGTCTGGCTGTCAATCGTGACTCTTGCCGTGCAGGTTCCAGTAGGTGTTATAAGGTGGCCCCCTGCTGTTCGGATATCTGGTCCTTCCCAGGCAGTCTTTACCTTCTTCAGCTTGGCGGCGAAGAGACCACTGATGACAGAGTAGTCGGCGCCGGTATCGACTAGGACGGTGGCGCTGTGGCCGTCGATAATCACGTCGAGGTCGGTGGTTCGTCGTCTGGCGTTCCGGTTAGGTCGGCGCGTCGGATCACGGCTGCGTCGGCTTGCTCCGGCACTGCTATGTCGCGTCGGCAGCGAGGCTTTATCGTGACGCTTCTGATCAGGCGGCGTACTGCGACTACGTCGGGAGGGTTCGGCCGTCGTGGTCGTCGTCATCGGTGGCGGCGGGGGCGGTGGCGGAGGATTTTCGTCATTGCGTCGTGCAGCAACCGCACCTCCATCGGTTGCTGCCATTAGTTTCCCGGACAGGGTCTTCGAGATCGGCCCCGGTTAGGGCCGGTGTACTGGTGGTGATCCGGGGAGACATAGCGGCCAGGCGAAGGTGAACGGGATGGCCGTCATCGTTGCCACTGCGATCCGGCGATGTAGTCGGCGATGTCGCGAGGTCGCTCACCTGGGCGCGGACGCGGCGCGTTCACGTCGAAGCCACGCAGTCCCGTCTCACGGTACTGGCCGTAGCGGTAGGTGTGCCCGGCTTCGCCACAGTGGTAGCATAGTGGGCGGCGGTTCGGGGTGCGCCAAACGTCAGTTTTCCTCGGCGCGCGCTGGATTACTGGCGAGCGGGATGGCGTCGGTGGTGGCGGCGGTGGCTGGCGACGAAACTGCGGATGCGTTGGGTCCTGGCGTGGGCGAAGAGCGGCGGCAGGTCGGCGTGCGGCAGCGGCGTAGGTCATCGTCTCCGGTTGGGGTGTCGGTGGTTCGGGAACACTCAGCGAGCGCTGTACCTCCTCGCGAACGATGTCTTCGAGGGAGGCGACTTGGGGCTGAGACGACGAGAACATACGGCTCAGTTCCTCGCGAACAATAGCCCTTATGGTCTCGCGTAGGTTGTCGCGGCCGAGTCCTTGGACTTCAGCGATGTCTGGGCACATACGGCGACTGTATTGCCGGGTGCGCATCTCGAGGGTCTTTTCAATGGTGGCAGCCTCGGAGAGGAACTCTTGAACCGTCTTTGGCGGGTTTCTGATGAGTCCGGCGAAGAGCTCCTGCTTCACCCCTCGCATAAGCAGGCGAACCTTCTTGTCCTCAGGCATGTCGGCGTCGGCGTGGCGGAAAAGTCGCGTCATCTCCTCCGTAAAGATTGTTACATTTTCGTTGGGGAGCTGTACCCCAGTCTCAAGTCCGCACGACGCTTGCAAAGGTGGGCAGGAAAGCAGCGCGGAAGTCGTCCCAGGTTCGAATCGTTGACTCACGGTTCTCGAACCAAGTCCTTGCGGTGTCTTCCAAGTAGAAATACACATGGCGCAGCTTATCGTCGGGGTCCCACTTGCTAAGGGCTGCTACGCGGTCGTAGATGTTCGTCCAGCTTTCCGGGTCCTCGTATGACGATCCGCGGAAAGTAGGTGGCTCTTTGGGCGCGGTGCACGACCACAGTTGCGGGAGACCTTGCTTCCGTCATCGTGGATGCCGGCCTTCGTTGCAGCCCTCGTCTTCTTGTCCTTGTCGGGGAGCGGCAGGTATTCTGGCGGGAGTCCTTGTTGTCTGCGGCTAGCTCGAAGGACCGGGTTGGAGTCGTCCTCTTGGCGGCTTGGGCTTGGCTCGCGGCTGGACGGGGGCGTAGGGTACACGGACCGAGAAGCACCTCCACCAGATGTCACGTGGTTGTGACACACGCAGCACTTGAGACGAAGCACGCAGGACTCAAGCTGATGTCAGGTGAATTGTTTATTGGGCGAACTTGTGCCCAGCAAAACAAGGCCAATCACAATTCGCAGCAACAGCGGCGTGAACAGTCGTCGGTCGACGGAAAGACTGACAAACGGCGTAATGCACCGGCTTTTATACCCGCGTCATAACACGTTCTGGCATTATCTCTGGAATTCCACAAGTTACTGAAATGTGCGCGTAAAGCATGCAAAGTTTCAACAATGGTCGACACGGTTCTAGAAGTGGCATGCAAGATAAACGCGGCGTGCGTTACGCGTAACAGAAAGTGATAACAGTGCTCCCCGCAAACAATCAAAACGAGCGCGCGTGTCACTGGGAAGCGATAACGGCTTTCCACTTAAATAAAAACAACCGCAAGTGTCACTATCTATCTATCTATCTATCTATCTATCTATCTATCTATCTATCTATCTATCTATCTATCTATCTATCTATCTATCTATCTATCTATCTATCTATCTATCTATCTATCTATCTATCTATCTATGCGCCTATGACTTTGTGCTCTCCAGGCTGTTTCGTTAGTGGGGTGCATACGAAAATTGGTATGCCACAACATGAGTGCATGACAGGTCACAACATGAAAATTATGACAAGCATGTCATGAGCGGCATAATTTACGTACCATGTATTGGTGCTTTTGCGGCCGTTTCGTTAAATAGGATGGATTTGCAGGCTAGTTGGTCAAGCATTATGGAAAAAACAGCGCGAACACAAGGACGATGAAAAAAGGCACACACACCACACCACGGAGCGCTGACTATCAACTGATTTTATTTCGGCGAACACGTACATAGGCTCATACATATGTATATATGTCCGTGTTCGCCGAAATAAAATCAGTTGATAGTCAGCGCTCCGTGGTGTGGTGTGTGTGCCCTTTTTCATCGTCCTTGTGTTCGCCCTGTTTTTTCCATGACGTTTCGTTAACTTGATATATACCGAAATTGGTATGCCACAACATGACTGCATCACGAACATAAATCACAGGTCATAACATGAAATTCATGATATGCATGCCATGAGCGGCATGATTTACCTGGCATGGTCTTGGTGCTCTTCTGGCCGTTTTGTTTATGGGATGTATACGAAAATTGGTATGCCACAACATGACTGCATGTCGAATACATATGACAGGTCACAACACTAAAATCATGACATGAATGTCATCAGCGTCATGATTTACGTTCCACAGTCTCGATGGCCTTGCGGCCGTTTCGTTAACTTCATATGTACCAAAATCAGTATGGCGAGGCAACAATGGAGATCCATTTGACGTTCCTGATGCGTGCTTCGCATTTCGTTGATTCCCACTGCACGTGGAATCTGCCACGTTTTTTTCCGAGGACTACACCGGGATTGGCTCTTATCCAGGCTTCAGGAACTGTGTCTGAAAATCTGGCGTTAACTGAAGTGCCCCGAATTCGGCCATAGACATTAAGTGACTGTGTGCTAGGGAGACCACGGATGAGAATGTGCAAGAATTTTCATTATGGTTCAGCTATGGACAGTATGTTTCACGGGGCGTTTATGCAGATTTTTTCGAAGCTTACTTATACTGAATGAAGTATAATATGTCTTGGAGAACTTGCTGCTTGGCGTGTTCGTTTATGACCGATACTAATGAGCAGGCGCGAACTCTTTTTAACATCCACACTTCAAAACACGAATGAATGGTCAGTCGGTCGTGGCGAGCCGTTAGGACCATTCATTCACGTCCTGAGGATTGCATGTGTATATGTTGGCAGGTACTCTTCGGTATCTACAATATGGCACGTGGGAAATAGAGCAGGCGGCTGAAAAAATCCTTGAAACGATAGTATACTTATCTTGAAGTATTGGCTTCCAGGTCTTATTGTTCACAACTTATTTACAAAATGTTGCCGTATATATTTTAACGAGAATGTCTTTTGTTTTACGCGCTTTTCTTTTAATTGAGGCCTGTGTAGTCTCACCCAACCAACCAATCCCTGGACCTACGACAATGACATAAACGGAGCTTCTAGTCGCGGATGCGAACGCACGGGGAACGAAACACTCCAAAAGCCTCTGGACTCAGACAGGCCGTCATTGGAAATTAAACATAGCGTCTCTTAACATGCGAACTGTTTCAAGTGAAGCCAGACTAGCTGAACTACCAGAAGAATTAAGAGGTGTAAGGACGAAGATGAGGACGCATGAAAGCCCAGTTCGCTCGCTGGCTGTGCCCTACGTGCCGACTTGACGATTGTCGCTGCTTCTCGACGTCTCCAAGAAAGTTCCCTCACAGGGGTATTCATTGAGATATCATTGGCCTTAGGTTAGGAAACCAGGAGAAGGCTGCTTATCGCTTTGTGGCGACACAATCGGCGCGGTTTTCCACGCAGCCTCCACATCGATATCATTTCGCTCGGCGTGACCCGGCTGCACAATGCGCACCACAATCCGATAAGCCACAGCGCCGAGAATCATCTGAGGCATACGTCACCGGCAGTGCCCACAAAACTTGGCTGCAAGCTCGCAGGACCATTCAGTGTTTAACTTACCGTTCGAGCGCAGCGTCGGCATGCTCGCCCCGCTGCTGCTAACACGCTAATAAACGTTGTTACATTTCAGGTCGGGATGCGTCGTTCCTTCGACACCGCATCCCACATCTGGTGACCCGGACGTGATGAACTAACCGCGCCGCCATGGCCGACTCAGAAGACCTCACCGCTCTCCGCCACCAGGCGCAACAACTCCAACAGGAACTACTGACCCAGCAGCAGCAGCAATCTCGCAACGCTTCCGCAAACGAGGCCGTGCCCACCGGCCCCGCTGAGGACGTGAGAACTCCTACGGAAGCCATCCCGCACACGGCTTCCTGGCGTGTTGCTATCAAGCTTCCGCCGTTTTGGGTGGACTCGCCCGAGGTCTGGTTTGCCCAGGTCGAGACCCAGTTCTCCTTGGCGCGCATCACGCAAGACCGGACCCGCTATGACTACGTCGTCGCCCACCTGGACGCACGTTACGCCAACGAGGTCCGGGATATCCTCGCACACCCGCCAACGGCCAACCCGTACGAACAACTGAAGACTGAAGTTATCCGCCGCTTGTCACTCTCAGAAGAACAGAAGATACGACAACTGCAGTCCGCTGAGCTTGCTGAGCGCAAACCTTCACAGCTCCTGCACCACATGCGTGCGCTCGCGGGCAATATGCAAGTCCAGGATTCCTTCCTGCAATCCCTGTGGCTCCAACGACTCCCGCCGCACGCCCAGGCAATTCTGCAGGCTCAGGTCAGGCTACCTCTCGACGAACTTGCGGAGATTGCTGATCGCGTCGTCGAG
Source organism: Hyalomma asiaticum (assembly GCA_013339685.2). Classification (NCBI taxonomy): domain Eukaryota; kingdom Metazoa; phylum Arthropoda; class Arachnida; order Ixodida; family Ixodidae; genus Hyalomma; species Hyalomma asiaticum. The sequence continues at coordinate 2,095,245 of CM023488.1, read as the reverse complement.
GCCTCCTTACCGCAGTTGTCGCCCACCATCCAGGCCGTCGCCGCACCTATGAACACCACGGAGCTTGCGCGCCGTATCGACGACATCGATCGACGGCTCACCTCCATTCAACAACACCTGGGTGAACGTCTTCCGATGCGACAGCGCCGCCACTCGCAAAGCCGCGATCGTAACACCACCTCATTGCTGCAACCTGACATCAACAGTCCGTGCTACTACCACCGACGCTTCGGCGACAAAGCCCGGCAATGTCGATCACCCTGTTCCGTGGGACATGCGGAAAACGACAACGGCAGCTCGTAGAGACGGCCGCAAGCTGCCAACCCGGAGGCCGCCGCATCTTCGTCACCGACCAGATCACGAAGCAGCGTTACCTGGTCGACAGCGGTTCCGACATTTGCTGCTACCCGCGATCCCACCTTCAAGGCCCTCGCCCACCGACATCTTTCGAGCTCAGCGCGGCGAACCGGTCCACAATCAAGACGTACGGCTCCCTGCGCCTACACATCCAGCTCAAGAACCTACCCCGCGACCTTCACTGGAACTTTGTCATCGCCGACGTCGCCGAGCCAATCATCGGCTCAGACTTTCTGGCTCACTACAACCTCCTTCCGGACTGCCGTAACGACCGGCTCATCGACGCGACAACGGGACATTCCACACCAGGCCAGTGAACGACCGCCCAACACCCCAAGCATCAAGGTACTCAGTGTTGACAATCACTCACCGTACCATGCCATCCTCGCCGAATTTCCCGGCTTGACGCGCCCCAGCGGACTGCCACGCAACGTGCAGCACACCACCGTGCACTACATCCGGACCACTTCAGGCCCCCCGTCTTCTACCGTGCCCGTCGCCTTGCCCGAGAACGCATGCGCATAGCCAAAGCAGAGTTCGAGGCCATGCTCCACGAAGGAATCGCCCGCCGCTCTGACAGTCCATGGGCCTCACCACTACACCTTGTTCCGAAGAAGACCGAAGGCTGGCGGCCCTGTGGGGAATACCGCGCCCTCAACGCGCGCACCATCCCGGACAGGTACCCCGTTCACCACGTACAGGACTTCGCCCATCGCGTTCATGGCTGCCACGTGTTCTCCGTGCTAGACTTGGTAAAGGCCTACACACAGATACCCGTGAATCCGGATGACGTCCCGAAGACGGCTATCATCACACCCTTTGGATTGTTCGAGTTTCCCTTCATGAGCTTCGGCCTACGGAACAGTGGACAAACCTTTCAGCGCTTCATCGACGAAGTCGTTCGCGGCCTCGACTTCTGCTTCGTTTACCTCGACGCCATTCTGGTATTTTCCCGCGACGCCGAAGAACACCACAGGCACCTTCGTCTGCTGTTCGAACGCCTCGATGACCACGGTCTACTCATCAATATCCAAAAAAGCACGCTAGGCGCTTCCGTCGTCCGCTTCCATGGCCACGAAATTTCATCTGAGGGAACTCGGCCCTTGCCCCAACGCATCTCGGACCTGCAAAATTGCCCTCGACCCACCACCGCTAAAGAGCTTCGCCGTTTCCTCGGCATGATGAACTTCTACAGGCGTTTTTTGCCACACGCAGCCGAACACCAGGCTCACCTCCACGATGCTTTGGCCGGGCTACGAGGAAACCAACCCGTCGCGTGGACACCGACGTTAGCGAAAACCTTCGAAGAATGCAAAGCCACCCTCTGTACCGCCACGCTCCTCACCCACCCCGTGCCAGACACTCCCTTGGGACTCTTCACGGACGCATCTAGCTTCGCCATCGGCGCCGCCCTCATGCAACGCGTGGACAACACCTGGCATCCCTTGGCCTTCTTCTCCAAAAAACTCGCAACTCCGAAAACGACCCCTTCAGCCGCCAGTTCCACTGACGGAACCACGACCACCGCCCCGACAAATTTGCCAGCCTACTACAGAGAACTTCTGGCGATTTACAAAGCAGTGCAACACTTTCGCCATATTCTCGAAGCACAGAACTGCACCATCTATACCGACCACAAGCCTCTTACCTACGCCTTCTCTCAACGTCGCGACAAACTGCCGCCTGTTCAGCAGAACCAACTCTCGTTCATCGCACAGTTCACCACCGACATCCAACATGTCAGCGGGCAAGACAACGTGGTCGCCGAGGCGCTTTCACGTGTAGCCACCATCAGCTCGGTGCAGATAACAGCGGACGTCCTCGCCGATGCTCAGACCACGGACGCCGAACTGCAGGAACTTCGAAAGGGCACGTCCTCACTTTGGCTACAAGAAGTCCCCATTCCAGGGTCGACAACCACAATCTGTTGCGACACATCGACAGGACGAAGATGAGGACGCATGAAAGCCCAGTTCGCTCGCTGGCTGTGCCCTACGTGCCGACTTGACGATTGTCGCTGCTTCTCGACGTCTCCAAGAAAGTTCCCTCACAGGGGTATTCATTGAGATATCATTGGCCTTAGCGAGGTTAGGAAACCAGGAGAAGGCTGCTTATCGCTTTGTGGCGACACAATCGGCGCGGTTTTCCACGCAGCCTCCACATCGATATCATTTCGCTCGGCGTGACCCGGCTGCACAATGCGCACCACAATCCGATAAGCCACAGCGCCGAGAATCATCTGAGGCATACGTCACCGGCAGTGCCTACAAAACTTGGCTGCAAGCTCGCAGGACCATTCAGTGTTTAACTTACCGTTCGAGCGCAGCGTCGGCATGCTCGCCCCGCTGCTGCTAACACGTTAATAAACGTTGTTACATTTCAGGTCGGGATGCGTCGTTCCTTCGACACCGCATCCCACATCTGGTGACCCGGACGTGATGAACTAACCGCGCCGCCATGGCCGACTCAGAAGACCTCACCGCTCTCCGCCACCAGGCGCAACAACTCCAACAGGAACTACTGACCCAGCAGCAGCAGCAATCTCGCAACGCTTCCGCAAACGAGGCCGTGCCCACCGGCTCCGCTGAGGACGTGAGAACTCCTACGGAAGCCATCCCGCACACGGCTTCCTGGCGTGTTGCTATCAAGCTTCCGCCGTTTTGGGTGGACTCGCCCGAGGTCTGGTTTGCCCAGGTCGAGGCCCAGTTCTCCTTGGCGCGCATCACGCAAGACCGGACCCGCTATGACTACGTCGTCGCCCACCTGGACGCACGTTACGCCAACGAGGTCCGGGATATCCTCGCACACCCGCCAACGGCCAACCCGTACGAACAACTGAAGACTGAAGTTATCCGCCGCTTGTCACTCTCAGAAGAACAGAAGATACGACAACTGCAGTCCGCTGAGCTTGCTGAGCGCAAACCTTCACAGCTCCTGCACCACATGCGTGCGCTCGCGGGCAATATGCAAGTCCAGGATTCCTTCCTGCAATCCCTGTGGCTCCAACGACTCCCGCCGCACGCCCAGGCAATTCTGCTAGGCTCAGGTCAGGCTACCTCTCGACGAACTTGAGGAGATTGCTGATCGCGTCGTCGAGGCCTCCTTACCGCAGTTGTCGCCCACCATCCAGGCCGTCGCCGCACCTATGAACACCACGGAGCTTGCGCGCCGTATCGACGACATCGATCGACGGCTCACCTCCATTCAACAACACCTGGGTGAACGTCTTCCGATGCGACAGCGCCGCCACTCGCAAAGCCGCGATCGTAACACCACCTCATTGCTGCAACCTGACATCAACAGTCCGTGCTACTACCACCGACGCTTCGGCGACAAAGCCCGGCAATGTCGATCACCCTGTTCCGTGCGACATGCGGAAAACGACAACGGCAGCTCGTAGAGACGGCCGCAAGCTGCCAACCCGGAGGCCGTCGCATCTTCGTCACCGACCAGATCACGAAGCAGCGTTACCTGGTCGACAGCGGTTCCGACATTTGCTGCTACCCGCGATCCCACCTTCAAGGCCCTCGCCCACCGACATCTTTCGAGCTCAGCGCGGCGAACCGGTCCACAATAAAGACGTACGGCTCCCTGCGCCTACACATCCAGCTCAAGAACCTACGCCGCGACCTTCACTGGAACTTTGTCATCGCCGACGTCGCCGAGCCAATCATCGGCTCAGACTTTCTGGCTCACTACAACCTCCTTCCGGACTGCCGCAACGACCGGCTCATCGACGCGACAACGGGACATTCCACACCAGGCCAGCGAACGACCGCCCAACAGCCAAGCATCAAGGTACTCAGTGTTGACAATCACTCACCGTACCATGCCATCCTCGCCGAATTTCCCGGCTTGACGCGCCCCAGCGGACTGCCACGCAAAGTGCAGCACACCACCGTGCACTACATCCAGACCACTTCAGGCCCCCCTGTCTTCTACCGTGCCCGTCGCCTTGCCCGAGAACGCATGCGCATAGCCAAAGCAGAGTTCGAGGCCATGCTCCACGAAGGAATCGCCCGCCGCTCTGACCGTCCATGGGCCTCGCCACTACACCTTGTTCCGAAGAAGACCAAAGGCTGGCGGCCCTGTGGGGAATACCGCGCCCTCAACGCGCGCACCATCCCGGACAGGTACCCCGTTCACCACGTACAGGACTTCGCCCATCGCGTTCATGGCTGCCACGTGTTCTCCGTGCTAGACTTGGTAAAGGCCTACACACAGATACCCGTGAATCCGGATGACGTCCCGAAGACGGCTATCATCACACCCTTTGGATTGTTCGAGTTTCCCTTCATGAGCTTCGGCCTACGGAACAGTGGACAAACCTTTCAGCGCTTCATCGACGAAGTCGTTCGCGGCCTCGACTTCTGCTTCGTTTACCTCGACGCCATTCTGGTATTTTCCCGCGACGCCAAAGAGCACCACAGGCACCTTCGTCTGCTGTTCGAACGCCTCGATGACCACGGTCTACTCATCAATATCCAAAAAAGCACGCTAGGCGCTTCCGTCGTCCGCTTCCATGGCCACGAAATTTCATCTGAGGGAACTCGGCCCTTGCCCCAACGCATCTCGGACCTGCAAAATTACCCTCGACCCACCACCGCTAAAGAGCTTCGCCGTTTCCTCGGCATGATGAACTTCTACAGGCGTTTTTGGCCACACGCAGCCGAACACCAGGCTCACCTCCACGATGCTTTGGCCGGGCTACGAGGAAACCAACCCGTCGCGTGTACACCGACGTTAGCGAAAACCTTCGAAGAATGCAAAGCCACCCTCTGCACCGCCACGCTCCTCACCCACCCCGTGCCAGACACTCCCTTGGGACTCTTCACGGACGCATCTAGCTTCGCCATCGGCGCCGCCCTCATGCAACGCGTGGACAACACCTGGCATCCCTTGGCCTTCTTCTCCAAAAAACTCGCAACTCCGAAAACGACCCCTTCAGCCGCCAGTTCCACTGACGGAACCACGACCACCGCCCCGACAAATTTGCCAGCCTACTACAGAGAACTTCTGGCGATTTACGAAGCAGTGCAACACTTTCGCCATATTCTCGAAGCACAGAACTGCACCATCTATACCGACCACAAGCCTCTTACCTACGCCTTCTCTCAACGTCGCGACAAACTGCCGCCTGTTCAGCAGAACTAACTCTCGTTCATCGCACAGTTCACCACCGACATCCAACATGTCAGCGGGCAAGACAACGTGGTCGCCGAGGCGCTTTCACGTGTAGCCACCATCAGCTCGGTGCAGATAACAGCGGACGTCCTCGCCGATGCTCAGACCACGGACGCCGAACTGCAGGAACTTCGAAAGGGCACGTCCTCACTTTGGCTACAAGAAGTCCCCATTCCAGGGTCGACAACCACAATCTGTTGCGACACATCGACAGGACGAAGCAGGCCCTATGTGCCCCTGTCCCATCGCCGTGGTCTTTTCGACCAGCTCCACAACCTCAGCCATCCCGGCATACACACCTCTTGGCTGACCGCTATGTTTGGCCCTCCATGCAGCGGGATTGTCGCACCTGGGCGCGCTCCTGCATTCACTGCCAACGCGCTAAAATCACCTGGCACGTCACGTCCCCACTCGGAACATTCCCTCAGCCCTCTGGTCGGTTCGAGCACGTTCACCTCGATATCATAGGACCCTTTCCTCCGGCTGGACCCTACCGCTACAGCCTTACCGCCATCGACCGGTACACCCGATGGCCCGAGGCATGGCCCCTCGAGGGAATCACCGCGGAAGCCGTCGCCTCGGCCTTCATCACCGGCTGGATTGCCCGTTTCGGCGCCCCCGCCGTGTAACCACCGACCAAGGACGACAATTCGAGTCGCGCCTGTTCAGGCTCCTCGGACTGACTATCGGTTTTGAACGCTTGAGGACCACCAGTTACCACCCACGCGCCAACGGAATGATCGAGCGTTTCCACCGACAGTTCAAGGCAGCCATTATGTGCCACCCGGACTCAACCTGGCTCGAGGCCATCCCAGATGTCATCCTCGGTCTTCGCGCCACCTTCAAGCCGGACATCCAAGCCACACCAGCAGAGCTCGTATACGGGGAACCACTCCGCCTCCCATGTGAATTCCTCGCAGCTCTGCCTTCCAGCACTACGACGTCAGACCCCACCGACTTCGTCGCCCGGCTCCGACGCACCATCGCCGCCTTACGCCCGTCACCTGCCTCCCACCACAGCGAGCCTACACCCTTTGTGTTCAAGGAGCTTGCATCGTGCACGCACGCGTTCCTCCGCGACGACACCGTCCGCCGGCCTTTCCAGCCACCCTACAGCGGACCCTACCTAGTCGTCCATCGCGACGACAAGAACTTCACTCTGCGCCTGAACGGGAACGACGTCCGCGTCTCGATTGACAGACTCAAGCCCGCATACATCGCCGCGAACGAACCGGGCAGCGCCACTCCTTCCACTGGCATCCTTCCACAGCCGCCGACGTCGCAGCCCGCTGCTTTCACGACACGCTCTGGACGTCCGGTACGCCTCCCAGATTTCTACCGACCCTAAAGGCTCTGCACTCCGCGGGGGGGGGGGGGGGGTGATGTGGCGACACAATCTGCGCGGTTTTCCACGCAGCCTCGACCTCGCTATGATTTCGTTCGGCGTGACACGGCTGCACAATGCGCACCACAATCCGATAAGCCACAGCACCGAGAATCATCTGAGGCATACGTCACCGGCAGTGCCTACAAAACTTGGCTGCAAGCTCGCAGGACGATTCAGTGTTTAACTAACCGTTCGAGCGCAGCGTCGGCATGCTCGCCGCGCTGCTAACACGTTAATAAACGTTTTTACGTTTCAGGTCGGGATGCGTCGTTCCTTCGACACCGCATCCCACAGCTTATTGAAGGGTATGTTCTCTCCTACAGACTGCGAGAGAAGCGAGAATACGGCTGTGGGAACCCTTATACACAAAGATATGGCGGGTAGCATTGAAGGATTCTATAGCATCAATGAAAGGGTGTCAGGTGTCGTGATAAAATAAATAGGCGATACAAGCAGCAACTATTACAGAATTAAGCACCAACAAGCTGCCACAATGACGAGGCTGTAAAACAGTTTTACGAGGATGTAGAAACGGCAATGAACAAGGTACACACCCAATATACGATTGTTATAGGGTACTTCAATGCAAAATAGGAAATAAACTGAGAGGAGAACAGGCAGTCGGCAACTACGGAGAAGGAGATAGGAATAGCAGAGGAGAAATGCTAGTAGAATTCGCAGAAAGAAATCACCTGCGTGGAATGAATACTCTCTTTAAGAAACGTAAGAACAGGACATGGAAGCTGAAAATCCCCAACGGAGGAACGCAAAACGAAATAGATTTCATAATCTGCAGTGATCCAGGAATAGTACAAGACAAGACACGGAAGTGGTTAATAAGTTCAGAATTAGTGACAACAGAGTAGTAAGGGCGAAGATAACCCTCAATATAAAGCGAAGACGGACAAAGTTAATCACGCGGAATCAGGCCAACCTCGATGTCGTCAGGGCGAAAACAGAAGAATTTATAATTGCACTGAAGAACAAGCATGAGGCTCTATAGTACAGAAAGAAAATGGGGATGTAGAGAAGATGAACGATGACATTACTAAGCTGATTAGCGAAGCCGCAAACGAAGTAGGAGGCAAAGTACTGAGACAAGATGTGAATAAGCTTGCTGAATCTACTCAAAATTTATTCAAACAACGCCAACAAATGAGAGTAACTAACTCGATAGACAAGCGAGAATTCACCGAGCTGTTTAAGCTCATGAATAAAAGTAGAGTCAGGGACATACGCAACCACAACGTGAAAGAAATAGAAGTAGCCGTCAGAAAAGGAGTCAGCATCGAAAACAACTAAAAGAAGCTTTGTGTGGGAAAGAACATAATGCATGCAGTGTAAGATAAGCAGGTCAACATCCTTACTAACTTCAGTGATATAGCGAAGGTGGCCAGCGATTTCTATTCCGAACTATACAGCTCAAATACCAGTCTCTCCCCCGTGAGTGTGGAGCAGGACTGCGAAATCCCATGCGAGACTGCAGACGAGGTTGGAAAAGCAATTCAGGGCATGCCCCGCGAAATAGTGGCTGGAGAATACGGCATACCCGCTGACTTATCAAAGATGGAGGAGACTTCCTAACTGGAAAGCTCGCGATACTATACACACACTGCCTCAAAACTTCAAATCTACCAGTCAGCTGGAAAAAAGCATTCTCCTATTACATAAGAAGGGAGATGTTAAAGACCTGAGGAACTACAGGCCGATCAGTCTACTCTCAGCACTTTACAAACTATTCACAAAGGTTATCTCAAATAGAATAAGGGCCACACTTGAATTTAATCAACCAAGAGAGCAAGCAGGGTGCAGAAAAGGATACTCCACCATCGATTACCTTCATGCGGATCAATGAAGTAATCGAGAAATTTGCTGAATACAACAAACCACTCTATGTGTATTGTATAGATCACGAAATTACTTTTGTCTCTGTAAAGATACGAGTAGTTCTGGAGGCATTACGCCATCAAGGAATATGTGATAGCTACGTAAACACAATAGCTTACACCTACAATGATCCAACAGATACCCTACTACTCCTTAGGAAAAGCAGAAAAATCCCAATACAGAAAGGTGTCAGCGAAGAAGATACAATTTCTACAATGCTATTTACTGCATGTTTCGAAGAAATCTTCAAAAGATTAGACTGGGACGAGACAGGACTCACTTTTAACGGCGAATGTTTGACTTACGATTTCGCAGACGACGTAGTAATTTTTAGCAATGATGGCGGCGAACTGCAAAAGATGATCGAAGCCTTAAGCCGAGAAAGCGCTAAGGTAGGATAAAGGATGAACAATCAGAAAACAAAAGTAATGCCCAGTGGCACGGCGAAAAAAACGTGTCTTCATGATCGAAAACCAGGCATTAGAAGTCGTAGAAGAATACCTATATCTAGGACAGCTACTAATAGCAGAACCCGCCCATATAAAAGAAATGCACCGTAGAATAAACATGGGATGGCGCGCGTACTGGAGAAATTCCGAACTCATGAACGGAAACCTACCACTATCACTCAACCGTAAACTATATAACTACTGCATCTTGCCAGTACTGACATACGGGGAAGAGACTTGGAGAATTACAAAGAAGCTAGAGAGGAATTGTGAAGAACCGCGCAGCAGGCGATGGAACGAAAAATGATAGGCGTTACATTAAGAGAGGGGAAGACAGCCGAGTGGTTCAAAGAACAGACGTGGGTCGCCGACATCATGAACGATATTAAGAAAAAAAGATGGACATGGGCAGGCCACGTGATCAGAAGGTTAGATAACCGATGGACAGTTAGAACGGTGGAATGGATACCGAGAGAGGGTAAGCGCAGCCGTGGGCGGCAGAGAGTAAGACGGGGGGGACGAAATTAAGAAATTCGCAGGCACCAAATGGAATCCGCTCGCGCAGGACAGGCAAGGATGGCGAGGATTGGGAGAGGCTTTCGTCCTGCAGTGGACATAAGATAGGCAGATGATCATGATGTGTACTGCGCGATGCCAGTGTACGTTTAAGAACCCCAGGTGCGATTCAAAATGTAGAGTTTGCGTAACACATAGTGGTTGCCCCTATGCGGGGCACGAAGGCCCGCGCCTGTTTTCTTGATTTGAATGAGTTTCACTCTCTCCCCCCTCCCTCTTTGCAGGGTTTTGCCCACGTGTTTTGAAGAGGTTTGAGGGGCGCTGTTTTCTTTCCTGGGCAGTTCACCCCTGAAAGAAGCCGAGTGTCGGGGCGGGGGACGCCTGTGCCCATTTTGTAGAAACGGCGGGTGACCGGCGGCAGTGGGAATCGAACCTACGGCCTCATGCAGCCGGAGCGGACACTGTACCACAAGGTCACGGTGGTGGAAATTTCCAGAGCCCTCCCCTGCGGCGTCTCTTACCATGATATCGTGGCTTTAGGAAATAAAACCGCAGAAATCAATCAATCTTTTTCTTTCGTCGTGCCTTATATCGTCACTTTATACTAGCTTACTCTTCCCGCGTATCCCGCTATTTATGCCTATCATAAATGGTCTCAGATCGCACTTCTTTGCTGAAAGTGGAGGGAAACAGGGTTCGCAATCTTCAGAGTAAAAATCGCAATGGGGTGTACAACTGCATGCTAATGTACATTACCCGAAGTTCCAGTATTCTGCATCTTGCTCACTGAGCTGAAGGTGTTGCCGCGCATACGGCGTTCCACGAAGATTGGCCAGCCATACATCGTAACCGGCGTCCGCTAGGAGAAAGCCTGCGTAGCATATTTTTCATCATGAATGGGAATGACTACGTCACCAGAACATTGCACTGAATATTGTCAGCCCAGCTGGTGAAAACTAACGCGCATTCACGAATTAGGCTTGCCAGACAAGAATTCCACGGTTGTGGCTAGTGAAACCCACGGGTTTCAATAAAGCAAACGAATCTGGGCAATGATACGATTCAGTCAGTGTTCGAGGAGGTGTACGCATTTCAATTTTCAATGTAATTATTGTAGAAAATAATATTATCGAGATCACTGAGTTTACTTTGTCGTAATTTATTTGTATATCCTGGCAACTTACATGTATTTAACAACAAAGGCTTGTGCACTTCTGAAACCGGCTGCACACGTGAGAGGTTCTGAGCCAATGCTTGCTTGACGAGGTTCGGGCGCACCAATTAAAATAAACAATATAAATGCCTGAAATATCACCTTAGCGAAAACGGGCTTTCTTCTGAAAAGTAAACTACAATGGCAAAAACTTTTTTGGGAAAGGACCCGACAGCACACGCACCTTTCCCAATAACAATACAACCTTCGTGCCTTGTGTGCCACTTCTCACTAATTGCTTCACAAGGATACGTAGTGCATCACAAAATGAGCAATCACCGCTAAGCGAGTTCGCAACGGCGAGTCAAATCAATTTAGATCGAATACAGTATTACGGAGGATTAAACGTGAGCTGTACTACAAACGTACCGAATAATGTTCAAATAACCTGAGCAGGGCACATTAGCCTGTAGCGTCAATATGCGTTGATGTAGCTTAGGCGTTCTACCTTAATGTAGAGCTATAAACTACAGCACTGCACGGGCTTGATTTTGCGGCCCAGGCCTGGCTCGTGTCCGCTTTGTGAAGCCCGAGCCTGGCCCGGGCCCATGATAACAAACCCTACCCCAGGCCGGGCCCGGGTAGCTATGACCAAGGCCGGGTCGGGCCGGTCTGGGCCCGTTGTTTCGAGCCTGAAGCCCATTGACCAAACCCGGCCCGGGCCCGCATTGCTAAGTCCGGGCCCGACCATGGGCCCGCTAAATTTGACCAGAGCCCGCGTGCGTATGTGCAGAACCGGCTAGGGCACGCTGGAGAAAATTTGTTGCGGGCAATAACCATCATTATTGCCTTAATTGTCCTATGTGACTGGCGATCTGACTGTACGTTGTGTGTTTACATGCAAGAAATGTTCTGTGTGCTACGATTATGTGTTCCTTGTCTGTTTTTGTTGTCCCGAGATTGACATACGACATATAGAATTTATAGAATTTTAACACTTGTTGCGCATACCCGATTACGGCTGAGCATTACGGTATGAGCCATACGTCATTGCTGTATCGTTAATCGTGACATACATACATGACGTGCATGACGTACATGACGAGTACATCATGTTAGAAGTATAAAGATGGATCACCCACGTTCGTCACACAGCCGAACTTGGTGCATGTAGGGTGAACGAGAGCGCCAGGAGAGCGCCGAGACATAGGCGGCTAGATAGATAGGTAGATAGATAGACACAATAAACGTTCCTCAAGTTGGCCAAGAAATGCTTCGCATTAAAAAGTAAAGTGAAACTTCGGGGAACCAAGCGAAAGCTAAAGAGTGCATAAGGTGCGGTAAGTACACTAAAGGTGACTTGATGCGAATAAATTGTCAATTAAGCGAATGAAAGGTGATTCAAAGGTATTGCTACGTTTGACCAAAAGTGCGTCCGCGTATCTATTCTTCCCGACATAAAGGTTTACAGCTGTACGCCGATCCCATTACATCGCGGGTGATCCTTCTGCACAGAATGGAAGGGCCGGCACTGAATATTTTTATTCATCTTTGCTCTTTCCCGGGAATTTCACAGTAACAGCTAGCTTATATACATGCGAATGTAACGCGAATTCCTAAACGTTACTCAGTACCACGTGTGTCCAGCAGTGTTGTCGCTTGCTGCCAAATCCATAAATCAGAAACTACCCTTATTCATTGCAGTCGCTGTATTTGAATTGATGTCGAAATGTTTAGCTGGACTTGAACGGACGGGGGAAATAAGCGAGAACGACACCTAGACGATTTCTTGCAGCCAACTTTATGAGCGAGAACACACGACGGCACAACACCCCAGATAAACGACCCGGAAAAGAGCCATTTTAGCGACACTGATTCTGCATGGCGTGTTCTGTTCCACAGCTCCGCATTGCTGGCTGATATTGAAGCTAAAGTAAGTGCTCTAGTTTGGAGCAGGCGGAAGAGATTGGTGCAAACGACCGGGGACAGAGTCACAGCTGACAGGATTATAGCATTGTTGAGGCACAGTCACGTAAGGATGATAATTAACGGACCATGCCTGACGTGCTTTTAACGCCACAACAGATAATGTAAACATAATGGTGAGTTGGTCAATACGGACACACGGGCGACGCCGAGTTCCTGCGTTAAACTTTAAATGCGGCTAGTTAATTTTATATATTTATCAGATATTGACATCTGTTTTTGTCCGTAGGCACTGTTGATTTCTGTGTACTCCGCGAAAATTTCATATCACTGGGTTAAAGAAAAAAAATACGTTTACACTACATAGGATAATAATTTCCGGGGTTTTAGGTCCCGAAACCGCGATATGACTTTGACAGACGTCCTCTTGGAGGACTACGGAAGTTTCGACCACATGAGGTTGACATCGCACAGTGCGTGGGAATCAACATTTCCACTCCATGGAAATGCAGCCACCGCGGCCGGGATTCGATCCGGCGATCTTCGGATGAGTAGCCGAATGCCATAGCCACTAGACCACGAAGGCCGGGCTCGGCGCATTTGAAATTGAAATTTAAATTGAAATTTATTCCGCAACAGGAAATGTTACGAGGAGGGCAGGTAAAAGCTGTGAGAAAAGCTTGAGGATCCCTGACCCCCCAGGTACACAGGGTAGCACAGAGGACGTGCGGCTAAGTACAAGTTTGTGATCGTGTCATCCTTCTGCATAATGTAGTCGACATCGGCTTCGTTGTTCACGTGCCTATTGCTTTCGTTGCAGCTTCCTAGTCGATGATCTGATCCCCTGAATATTGTGGCCTTCATGTTGAACCTTGAAGCTTTCAAGTTTTCCTTCTTTCACCGTACGCAAGATTTATGCAATGAGCTGTGAGTCTGCGCAGACTGGGTACTGAGAATTTTAAAAAGAAATTTCGGAGTTATGCATAATTTTGTTGAGGATTTGCTGTATTTTACCGACTTTCGTGGAGTGTAATTTGTTTTGTTGTGCTACATGACAAGCGTTTCTTGGCGAACTTGACATACTTTAACCGTATCTATCTATCTATCTATCTATCTATCTATCTATCTATCTATCTATCTATCTATCTATCTATCTATCTATCTATCTATCTATCTATCTATCTATCTATCTATCTATCTATCTACGTATCGGCGCTGTCCTGGTCTTGTCTTCCATGTCGTGCAAACCAAAATTGGGATGGCAGGGTACCAATGCATGGGGAACATGACTCATTCATCTAGACATCGCTCTAAGTGGTACGCCCGTCACGTACGCCACGATTAACCACAATACCATCACATGCGGCACATACCGATAGTGCTCGGCAAGGGTTATGCGGGTGTGCGCCACAGGTGCTTGAATTTTAACATCTCAGCTCACGTTAATCAGTGACCACTCAAATGGAAATTTTCTGAGGACACACTTTGAGCGGGTTAGAAGCAAGAGACAGACACACTGTCTGTTGTAACTTGTGATTGAAATGTTGACACGGCAAGCGGACAGACAACGACAGGTGTCAACATACTTCCCTGTTAAGTAGATAGGTGGGAATTGACCCCAGGACACCGAGGTGCCAGGAAAGCTCTCTACCACTCGTCCAAGGCTGCTTTTCCCAGCGCCTTCACGTATTATAAATGACTATTGCATCAGTAGTCGTGGTGATGTTTTCAGAAGGCGTTAATCGTAGTCGTAATTAACACTTAGCTGAATGCCAAACAGTGCTCCATATGCAAATTCCTTGCTGATTCTTTCGCATGACATCGATTCTCACCGTGAGTGGGAGCCGCCGAATTTTTGTTGAAAACGTTAAATACTTGCACTCACTCCTGCTACGTCTCAGAAGTGAGAGAGCGGTATCTCTAAATCACGATAAAAGTAAACTCACTGAAGGCATGATGGTGATTTCGCAAAGTACAATGCGCGGCGCTTCAAATAAACACTGTGATATAAACCCAAGACAAGCGTGTGTAACATGGTCAAGAAACGGAGCGACAAACAATCAGTTCCTAAATTTTCAGCTTCGCTGATCGACCGCCTTCACGGAGTGGAACAAGGTTTCTTTTTTACTTCACGCATTTACCCATTGTTGATGTCAACCAATCAGCGGTCTCACCTAGGCTCTGGTGCGGATAGTTGATGACCCATTCGACGGCTGACGAGAGGAATCCGTGCACAAGAATGACGGGTGGCCTCCGGCTTGGGGGAACGGGGGTTAGCCCGCGGCCGTGCGGGATGCGCTGCATCGAAAGCACGTAGCTGTCCTCCGTGGTGACCGTGAACTCCTGGCAATGGTAGCCCTTGCTTCGGATCAGGTCAGCCTGCGATTACGAGGTATTGAGAGACACCTCGCTGGCTTTCCTGTGTGTCATGACTTATCAGGGAACAGATCGCTAAATACGATGGAGAACTGGGAATGTATCTGGAGCGACATTCCATGTTCTCCATCGTTATTAGCGATCTGTTCATCGATTGAAGCCCCCATTTTTCCCCTGAGATTCTCTTCTAGTTCTCGCTTATCAAGTGCATCCTAGCGCCAGTGAGTTTTCAACATGCGGACTAGAGGATTTGCACTTTAACACTGAAGCAGGTATAATATTCGATGGAATTTTAGGTGCTGAAACAATGCTATCATTATGAGACGCCATAGCAGGGGCCTCCGGGAGTCCTGACAAGAGCACCGAAAGCGCACACTTCGCGGGCCGATTTGCCAACGCGGTATATTAGTGACGACCGTGCACGCCGTTATCCTGCAATGAGAGTGTTACACACTTGTACTCTACGAGCCTTGCTGGGCACAAATTTGTCAATTGTAGATTTCCGTATTACACAGCAGACCATAAACTTGTGGTCGCTTAACGCAAAGGAAGAGGTCCAACAGAGCGCCCGAGAACTCAATCTTGACACCATGTGCGAATAATAATCTCAGCGCAAGAAAAAGAACGCCTACAAAAAACATACGTAAACAGATGTCGTCAGCCTATTGTGGGTACTTTTCTCGGCGCTACGTTGATTACTGATACAGACAATGTTTATTGAAAGTGATTTTGTAGGAGGTCTTTACATGAACGGTGCGTCAATAAGGTGCTCTTCATAAATGAAACACTGAATGGCTTTTCTAAAATTATCCGAGTTTGTGCCATTGATGATACTTGTGGGCAGGCTGTTCCTGTCACGGGCTGTCTGAGTGCAGAAGGAGCGACGTTGGGCCGTGGTGCAAGCAGAAAGCGGGTAGACGGCGTCGTGGTGACTTTTGTGCGCTTAATGAGACGGTATACTGGTTGGATGGCAGTCATAACGGAGCCTATGATAGATTCTGTGGTACAACGATAACCTGTCAACTTAGCGGCGCAGGTCTATAGTTATAGACACGCTTTATTTTCAAGGTTAGTTGTTAGAGTGTCAGTAATCGCAGTAGATGAATCTCGCTCACTGCCCGGTTTTGGATGGGTTCTATGGATCTGCTCAGGATAATCTGGGTTGAGTCCTGAGTTGCGGACGCTTACTCTGACTTTGGTTTAATGAATGTTTTGTAAGATAGTAGTTTGACTTCTGGAGGTGGAAGACACGAGTTACGATGAAGGTAATCGAGAGCTCTGCTAGCATGTCTTACTTATGTAAAAGGAACAACTCAGGTTCCGTGAAATGCTAACGCCTGGATACTTAATGCGACTGAGGCATGAGACAGTTGAACCATTAAGGAGATAGTTGTTGGAGGAAGTTATGGCGCCTGTGAAATGATGCAAGGGCTGTTTTCTTAGTCTTCAAAACCAGAAACCATTTATGACACCATTCATATAGCTTTTGTTGGCCAGATTCAAGCGTACATCTATGGTAGACGGGTAAAGAACACAATCATCAGCGAACAGGTGAATGTTAGGCGAAATATTGTTGGGTAAGTCACCGGTGTAAATTATTAAGAGGAGGGGGAAAGTGGGAAGGAACATTAAGGAAGAAGGTACATATCAATCTTCAAGCCTAGGACTGTACCTTCAGGCACGCCAGAGATTATGTTTGAAAGAGATGCGCACATACTGTTGCGTTCTACAAAATGCTGACGATTTCTGAGGAAGTCTTGCATTCAATGGAAGACAAGTCGGTTAAGGCTTAATTGTGAAAGTTTTATTAGAGGGCGTCCTTGAGGGACATTGTCAAAAACTTTCTCAATGTCAGTAAAGAGGACGTAACTGGTATGTTAATGTATAACTAAGTGCTTAAGTCGTGAAGGAGTAGTCGGGGATCTTTTTTAGAAACCATGTTGTTTATGGAGGAAGAACCTGACAGAGGTAAGAAAATGAGCTATGTGCGAATAAATATAAATGAAATGCTCCACAATTTTTGGACAGATTCTGGGTAATTACGGAAACCTTGTTTGGACAGAGGCTGGCTAAGTAGTGAAACTTTGTTTGGGAACTGGAACGACCTTACCCACTTTCCAATCGTGTGGAACGATGCCTGATCGGAGCGATTGCCCCAAAGTGTGAGGCAGAATAACATTGGTAGTTTCCTTGGTGTTTTAAAAACTTGAACATTCATTCTATCGATGCCACAGGATGATGTGTGAATTGATTTGAAACTTAGTTTATTCTGAAACATGGCTGCGAGGATGACCAGGCAAAAAAGCTGCACTGGGCAGCTTGAGGGGAACCTGTCCGCCTTATACACTGGGCAGCTTCGCAGCGGTCAAACAGAAGCACACCGTATACATAATGCACAAACGAAAAGAGCAATCACGGTCACAATTAATGAAGGAAGTTGTCGTGGAAGCATTTTCGCACGGTTTAAGTGAAAAAACACAAGCCCGTAGTCATGAAGACAGAGGAAAAGACTAAGTACATGAACATATGGCAGTGAAAGTAATCACATAAATATGTCGCGTAGCTTTTTCAGCCATAGAATAGATACATTCAGACTATTTTTTTGTGTGATTGATTTAGAAAAGGCGGTAAACAAAACTGCAGCATTTCGTCACCGTATTTAGCTCTCTTTGTGTTATTAATTCAAGGTTTTATTAGACGTAATTTATAAAAACAAGGGTGTTGCTGTAAGGATGCATGCCAACTATGTTAAAATCTCAACATTCTTAATTTTTCCAATTCTACACATGCGACAAAGCGTATATCTGTAAAAGATTCAATTTTTATATTTCTAAGCTATGTAAGCAAAAGAGTAGTATGACAAAGATATGGCGCGCCCTAGAGACAAGGCACAACCCCGAGGTCCAAAATTTGTTTTAAAGATATAACTGCGCTCCCGTGCTATGTGAACATCCTCCCGCAAGAACTTTGCGAATAGGTGCAATAATAAAGAAGTTACACGGGTTTAAGTGGCCGCTTGCGTCGGTTTCGTTTTCTCGGTTGGCCTCCCCACCCTTCTCTGCCGAGGAGAGGGTAGGCGCGGCGCGCCGTCGTTACTCCGCCCACTTTTGACACGTGACATGACGTGAGCAATTGACGTCATTGACGTTTGCGCTGCAGTTCAGGTTGCTCAGGCCAGCGCTGCCCCGGCGCTCACGCCGGTGGGATAGCCACAGGACCTGACGTAGTCTGGTTTCGACGAATCAACGAGCTGCAACTGCGCAAAGTTGTTCGCGGTAGAAAGTGACGACACCTAGGATGCGAGCGCTACTGGTCAATCGCAGGAAAGAGGCGCGGGAATTGTTTTTTGAAATACGGCGTCGGTGTGGCGCGCAGCGCTGTCATATTCGCAGAATGTCATCGCCGCATCCTTCTCTATGATTGAGTTAGCTTGTTTGGGCGGCTTAAAAAAAGTAAGAGACTGTTTAGTGGCCCTTTAATATTTTCTGACGATGTCGTCCCCCAGACTAGACTTCCGTATTGAACTTAAGAAAGATAGATTGAATTATATAAGCCTCTTGATGGACCTAGAAAGATAGAACGGCGATGCATAGTACCTATTGCTCTAGACGATTTACTAAGCGATTCAGCTGGCAAGTCCCTGAGATAGTTTCGGAAAAATATACGCCAAGCGGTTTCAAAGACGGTAGCATTTCAAGCTAAAGTTGAAGCTTGTGCCTTTTGGTACGACATACTCCAACGAAACAGCGCAACAAAGGCAGAGCATCAGAGAGAGGAGCATACAAAACAGCGCTGACTCACAAAAAAGGTTTATCAGCCAAGACTGCGCAATATATAATGTGCGGTCTGTAACCAAAGAAAGAACAAAAGTTATAACCCTATAAAAGTGGAACGTCATCACCGCATGCCACGCACGTCGCTTCACCATGCAAGATAGTCAAACTAATTCTCTATCGAAGGCTTGCTCACACACACTCCGCCCAGCCTGGAAATTTCCAAAGCTTCCAGGATCTCGTGTGTCAGCCGATCCCGATGACGGCAGCCAACAGTCCAGAAATGAAGATCAGGAACGCAGTTACCTTCTCAGCAGTGGATGCCGAGGTGGCCGGATACCGTTGAAGAAACGCTGTAAGCGCGTTCTTTCAAGCTGCCTGCGCCAAATTTGTTTCTCGCGGGTGAGGGCGCGTTCTCCTTCTTTGCGAGCTGGTAGCGTTCATCTAAGAAAGAGCGTTTGATTGATTGATTGATTGATTGATTGATTGATTGATTGATTGATTGATCGATCGATGCGTTTGGCCGATATACCGCTGGCCACGAGACAAGAGAATCGAGTACACCACGTTGTTAGTGCAAAGGACGCACCCGTACTGCAAGCAAGCCTTTGCTTCCTTTCCGTTCGGCTCACTTCCCGGCTGCGGCGGCTGCATTTCGATGGAGGCGAAATGTTGAGGTCCGTGTGCTGTGCGGTGTCAGTGTACGTTAAAGAACCCCAGGTGGTCGATATTTCCGGAGACCTCCACTACGGCGTCTCTCATAATCAGAACTGGTTTTGAGACGTTAAACCCCACAAATCAATGAATCAATCCGTTCGGCTCACTCAAAGGTTGTAAAATGGGCTATTGCGAGGGCCTGCTTTGCACATACTCTGCTAACATCCGGCCTTCACCAGATCCAGCACAGCTTCAATAAGCAGGCTGGCCATCTTAGTAACGCTGTTGCACGTTCTGGGCGCAGTTCCAGAGTGTCTGCTCAATGAAACAAACATCCTGCACGCACTGTGGGAATCGGTGTCACGCGAAGGAGTGAATTTTCCCATGACGAATGTAATTGGCATTCAGCCAACTGTAACGATTAGGATCAAGGCTTTTGTGCAAAGCGCATGTATCCACTCATGAGCATTTTTAACATGAGCCAACTAGGAACGTCGATGCGACCATGGCTTCTGAATGAACGTTACCTCGTGGTACGACGTAACGTTGGAACTAAGGTTAGTCCGAAGCACAGACATCTGTTCTGTCAAAGAAAAATGCACTATACGGTGCCTTGATGTGCTGTTATAAGCGCCGTTCAATGAAGTATTCCTACGGAAGCGAGTAAAGTTGCACAAGAATAATAATAATAAGCTAGCAATACAGAAGAGTAAGTACATCGAACCAATTTTGCGCCGCGAAACACGCGCCTCGCACCCTAAAAGAGTTGCTGAGCACCTCTGCCATACTAACACATACAGGTATACTCTTTTTTTCCCCGCACAGTCAGCGAGTGGAACAATTTGCCATCAGAGATTCTTGAAAGCATCGATCTCAGCTCGTTTCTCCGTGCATTATCTGCCCCATATGTCTACATTTATTTACAGTGCGCTTTATTTTAGTACCCATCTCAGATTGATTGTTTGAAGTTCAATGTCTCGCTTCTGTACTTCTGTATTGTTGCTGAATTTATTTCCACTACAGTTGATATTTGGTGCCACTTCCTTTCACTTTTTAACCTAGTGTGCGCTTTTTCTTTCTTTTTTGATGGCCTTTTGTATTGTTTTTGTATGGCACGGTCATTGTGGGCATTGTGGACCGTATTTCATGTTTCTTTTTTTATCATTGTATCGGTTCTCGTACAACATTGTATCGCCCACCCCTGCCCAAAGTCTGGCACTCAGACTGGCAGCTTTTCCTAAAATAAATAAATAAAAGTATACCGAACGATAGCGAGACATATGTATATGTGTGATAGTGCTTAAGACATAATAAAATCGGAATTAACGTTATGCACGCCCCATGGTTAAGACCATAGAGTTTCTTACCATTACCTAGAGGAGAAACTGGCACTCGAACGCCGTTGTTTGCATGGGAATGCTGGGACGTGGTGGATTCGGACTCGCGTCTGGACTGGACGCGTTTCGCGCGTCATAATGATTAATTTTGCACTGAAGTAAGCTGTAATGGGCTATTTCCTTTTTGGCATAACTGAAAAGGAAGTTTTAACTACATATGAGAACTTGTCCTTGCATACAATCCTTTAAAAAAGTTACAAACAACGACTGACCGCTAAAGTTGGATGACAGACGACATGTGAACACTCACTCCGCGTCTGTCTGTCGTCGGCTTTTTTTTTTCTTTTCGCCGTTTGATTATGCCGTGCCGCTGATTAATATCTTATTGTAAGGTGTAGTATCTGTGAATGAGATCAGGTTACGAAGGTTTTGTTTTACAGAAGCTATATTTACGGAGCCGTATCCACGTATGAGCCAAAGCCCCGCTCGACGCCAGCCAACACAAGCCTCTCAGACACGTGTACCATAATTCCCATCGCGGCACAGCGCTCCTTAAGAAACTTGCACAGACGGTGGCACCACATTTCCCTCTAGGTAATTGTAAGAAACGCTCTGGTTACGACTGCTAGTACAATAGGTTTATTTACTAAATATACAAAGTGGGAGAAGCAGCCGTAGCCTAGTGGCGGCGTGCTTGCTTGGCACCTCGAAGGCCCTTGTTCGATACCGCACTAAAGCTTCGTAGATTGCATGTGTGTCGATGTGCTTTATATTGTCACGTGGTCGTGATGTACGCAGCACCCAAGGCGAAGCACGCAGCTCTCAAGGCGAAGCACGCAGAACTCAAGCGATGTCAGGCGAACTGTTTATTGGGCGAACTTGCGCCCAGCAAAACACAGCCAATGACAGTGCACAGCAATAGCGGCGTGAACAGTCGTAGGTCGACGGAAAGACTGACAAGCGGCGCAATGCGTAGGCTTTTATACACACGTCATAACGCGTTCTCGCATTATCTCTGGAATTCCAGAAGTCACTCAAATATGCGCGTGAGGCATGCGAAGTTTCAAGAATGGTCGACACGGTTCCCGAAGTGACATGCGAGATAAACGCGGCCTGCGTAGCGCATAATAGAAAGTGATAACGGCGCTCCACACAAACAATCAAAGCAAGCGTGCGTGTCACAGAAACATGACAAAGGCGTTCTCTTTAAACAGACGAAAACAACCGCACGTGTCACTACCTCCCTCTGAAAGCATCGTCCCGATTCTAAAGACAGAACGTGCAAGTGAGAGTACATGCAATAAATTAACAATACGTCACAGTTAATCAGCGCGCGTAATAAGGTTTCAGTCATACCACGTATATAACTTCGACATCCGATATGGTTAATGGCCAGAACTACTACTGCGTCGTCTCTGCTTTCCTGCTCGGTAAGTATATTCCCGTACTTTGGTGACCAAGCCTCTTATCCATCCGGAAACTATCTCCTGCGTCCGGCATCGACATAGCCGGACGACTCAAGCCGGCGCTATGAATGCAGCAATTCCACCACCACCATCCTGCACTGCTCCGGCGTGCCCGCAATTCCTTGGGCGAAATTGCGTCGCGTTGCGCAGATTTACATCGATGCTGCTGCCAGAGACGCTATTCCTGACCACAAGAAGGCGCTCCTTTTGAATGCGTACTAGAGTTACTCTATATGCTACCGTAGGTAGCATAAATATACAGTAACTCTAATGCGTACGGGTTGGAAGGTGTCGGCACGTATACTCCATCCGAAGACGCACAGCCACTGCTTGGATTCGACGAGTCTACAGGAGACGCCGTGGCCGACTCGACGCAAACAAGCAAGCCCTCGAGATGCTCAACACGTGATTCGCGCCCGAGGAGGACAAGGTGTTCAATTCAGGGCCATTCGACGCCAAACGTCCCAAACATTACGCTTGACCCTCTCCATTTGTATTGTAAAAAAATGTGGAAGTTCATATCAGTGCACTATTCGCCCTCGGAAACTATTTTAAATGCGAAGCATTTCTTAGCGAACTTCGGCGAGTTTGAGCGTATCTATCTATCTATCTATCTATCTATCTATCTATCTATCTATCTATCTATCTATCTATCTATCTATCTATCTATCTATCTATCTATCTATCTATCTATCTAGCCGCCTACGATTTTGTGCTCTCCTGGCCGTTTCGCTAATCGGATGTTTACGAGAATTGGTATGCCACATCATGACTACATAACGAACATAAATTACAGGTCACAACATGAAAATCATGATATGCATGTCATGAGCGGCATGATTTACATGTCACGGTCTTAGGGCTCTCCTGGCCGTTTCGCTAATGGTATGTATGCGAAAATTGGTATGCCACGACATGACTGCATGACGAACATGACTGACAGGTCACAACATGAAAATCATGATATGCATGTCATGGGCGACATGATTTACATGCCACGCGTTTCGTTAACGGGATGCGTACGAAAATTGGCATGCCACAAGATGACTGCATCATGAACGTAAATGACAGGTCATAACATGAAAATCATGACATGCGTGTCATGAGCGACATGATTTACAAGCCACGGTCTTGGTGCTCTCTTGGCTGTTTCGTTAGTGGGATGTGTAGGAAAATTTGTATGCAACAACATGACTGCATGACGAACATAAATTACAGGTCATAACATGAAAAGCATAACATGCATGTCTTGGGCGGCATGATTCACATGCCAGGCGTTTCGTTAATGGGATGTATACCAAAATTGCTATGGCACAGCACGACAGCATGACAAACGTAAATGACAGGTCATAACACTTAATGAGCAAACAGACAGTGAAGCCTAGGAAAACATAGGGGAAGTTACTTGTGGTATTGTAATTGTGGAGAAAGTAGAAAGGAATTAAAGTGGACGAAAAGACAAACCTGCCCTCGGTGGGACCCGAACCCACGACCTTCGGATGTCCTAGGCTTCACTGTCTGTTTGCTCATTAAGTTGTTTCTAACAAATAAAGAACGAGCCCTTGACCCCTTCCCTTTCGTTAGGTCATAACACTAGCATCATAAAACGCGTGTCATGACCGGCATGATTTACATGCCATGGCCCTGGCGCTATACTGCCGTTTCGTTAATGGGATATATGGGCTACGTCTACTGACCAGAGGGCGCTACGTAGCTCTCGTCGGACGGCTCAGTCGCGTACGGTGGAAACCGAGGCGACAGCGACGCGCGCGTTTCTTCGCTGCTTTCCGGGCATGCTGCGAACCACACGAACGCTCGCGGCGTCGCCCTTATTAACAGTTTGCCGCCGGTTTGGAGCGCGCAAAGGAAACAAAACCAAAGAAGGTGGGACGGGCAGTCGCTGCTGCTATAGAGTTGGAGACGCGCATGGCGTTCGCGTATTTTTCTGTCACAGTCTGCCCAATTTTGCTTCTTCTCTCCGCCAGGCAGTGCATTCTGGCGCTGATGTCGCACATGGAAAACTCGACTGCACGGAGCCTATACGAAAATTGGTTTGGCACAACATGACTGCATGACGATTATAAATGACAGGTCATAACATGAAAATCGTGACATGCTTGTCATTAGCGGCATGATCTACATGCCACTCGTACCCTTAAAGGGATATATACCAAAATTGCTATGGCACAACACGACTGCATGACAAACCTAAATGACAAGTCATAACGTCAGAATCATGACATGCGTGTATGAGCGGGATGGTTTATATGCCACAGATTTGGTGCTCTTGTGGCCGTTTTGTTAACTTCATATGTACCAAACTCGGCATAGCGAGACAACAATGCAAATCCATTTTACGTTCCTTATGCGTGCTTCGCATTTCCGTGATTCCCACTGCATGTGGGATCTGCCAATTTTTTTTGGAAAAACAACTTTTTTGCGTATTAGAGTGATAGGAATTTTCGCGTAGTGGGTAAAACCTAGGTTGCGGAAAAATACTCTAAAAGTACAATACTTCTAAGAACACCTTAAATATCTGCTATTTGCTTTAAAAGGAATGGCAATATTGTCACACACTGGCGACCACTACTATGTCTCACGATGCCCTTTGTGGTGAAGCAATGCTGCAATTCTGCGCCCATTTTGATTATTTTGTTAAAAATACTACGACTCTTACAGACACAATAGGACTACATCACATGGCTGGATAGCTGGCAGTAAGCGTGTCAATCTCCGTGCTTCGCTGCAAATGTCGTCGAAAGACGATAGTCTTCTACCGCCCGTACTACATGAGTCCTGGTTCATCTACGGTTCGGCACGAGCTTCGGGCGTCTGTTCAGCCGCCGGGTACACTCGCTTAGCGCACCTCGTCTGTTTCCTGTTGCCTCCGGCCGCGCCTCGATTCACGATCTTTCGCTGGCCGCTGGGCTGGTTGATGATGATGATGAAATTCATTTATTAAGGAAGGGAGGACCGAAGGTCACTGGTGGGGAGAGAGGGTAGTGGGGAGGGGGTAGGCAAACACTAAATCATGCGCGCCAGGCCGCTAGAGACTCCAAAGTGGGCCAGTGTAACGAGACGATCAGGGTGTTCAAGTATATCCTTTTGTATAGAGCATTCAGATCTCTGTGTAAAAATATATCGCTGTTTTTTCGATGAGGGCGAAAAGCAGGGCAGTGGAGAACGAGGTGGTCGATGTTTGCTGTGCAGAAACAGTGGCAAAAGGTGCATACGCAGGGGGCAGATGTGTCGATGCCCCTCTTCATGTCTGCGACAGTCTGCCATCTATGGATTATATCAGGGGTAGTGGCTGTGTTTGCTAACACTTTGTTTATAAATATTTCTTGAGAGCGACTGAGGGCGAGGTCCTTGAAGATTCGAGGAGGCGTGACGGCTTTGCGTCTTTCGCGATTAAGGAATCTCAGAAAGCTTCGCAGACATGCCATGTAAAAGTGGGAGTTCGGCGTCACATTCACGTATGGGTGGTCGACGAGATCGGGAGTCCCACGCAGGAGAGGTTGGAGATGATAAGGTAGAACTCCAGCGTTTGAGGTGGCAAGACTGTGTGCCACCTCGTTACCTCCCCCTTGGATTCCCACGTGTCCCGGCGTCCAGGCAACCCTAGCGTCAATACCATTTTTCTGTTTGTGTTGGAGAATCTGACGGATGCGCAGAGCCGTGATATCTTCTGTATTAGGATTCTCAACTTCCTTCAGTGCTTCGAATGAGTCAGTGTAGATAGTTGATGGCGCCGGGTTGTCCTGTAAGGCGGTCCAAATGGCCAAAAGTTCTGCATGTGTAGGAGTTGCATGGTCCAATGTGCAGACGTAGCGCTGAGCTTCACCTGTGGAAGGTTTGTACCATGCCAGGGCTAGGTGTTCGCCATCATGCGCGGCGTCAGTAAATATCGCATCATTGCTGCATTGACTGTGCTGGCGAGAAAGTCGCTGTCTGGCTGCAGAGGCCCCACTCGCTAGTGGAGCGGATGTCTTGGAGGGGCAGAGGCCAGGGAAAGCAAGGAAGTTATCTTCGTTAACGGTGTGACATGGATGTGTGCGAATTCGTCTGGTGTCCCAAAGCAGGGTGTCCCGTCCTTGTAATGTGAGGTGCAAACGATTATGCAACGATGTCTGAGCATTGCTCAGGATATCTTCGATGGGCGGCATGGGCGTTAACTCTTCCAGTTTAAGCGTGTTCGTGAATCTCGGGAGGCCTGTGATAGTCCTCATAATATGTCGGTGAAGCACCAGCAATGTCTTCTCGGCTCTGCTTGATAAAGATATAACCGTGCCCCCGTAAGTAATTTTGCTGATCGCAATGGATCTGATGATTGCGGTGCAGGCTGATTGTCGTGCGCCACCAAATTTATTGGATATGCGCTTTATGGTGTTCAATAGCTTGGGCCATTGCCTTTTAAGCTCAGTGGTCCAAAGATTGCCCGTATTACAGCTATGGAAAGGAATCCCTAGAATCCTAATATATCCATGTGTGGCCTTGATTTCATGGGTTCCCAATGTCAGTGTTATTGCCTACTCTGGCGGGAGTGTGCTGACCCTGCCATTGACACAGAGAACTTGAGTTTTCTCTGGCGCTAATGTGAGTCCTAGCTTAGGAAGGGTGCCCTCGAGTGTAAGCAGAGCAGCTTGAAGTTCGCTGGCCATATCCTGAATGTTTCCACCGTAGTCCTGTGCTTCCGTCCAAATTGTTATGTCGTCCGCATATATGGTATAACGACGCCAGTGTTCGATTCTAGTTCTTCGGCTACAGTGAGCATGGACACATTGAAGAGCAGAGGGCCCAGAATTGAGCCCTGAGGGACGCCTCGATCGAGGTAGTAGGTAGTAGATTGGGCGTCACAACTGGAGCGCAGTCGTATTGGTCTGGCTTCTAAAAATCTTGCGATCCAGTCAAGTGTTCGCTGGCTGGGATATATCCTTGCTAGATTGGAGAGGATGTGGTCCTGCTTCACATTATCAAAAGCTTTCCGCATGTCAACTGCGAGAATATAATCTGGAGGTCCATCTCGCGAGTTGCGATTGAGGACTCTCCGAAGCAACCAGAGGTTATTGTGTGTTCCCATGTTTGGTCTGAACCCAGCCTGGGAAGGGTGCAAGCCAGTGGTGCGATATTCTATGTAGTTTGTTATCCTGGTATGTATCATCCTTTCAATAAGTTTGGACACTGTCGGTGTGAGTGATATAGGGCGAAGGTTGCCAATATTTGTGGGATCCTTTGCTGGTTTCGGTATGGGATTGATGATTGACAGACGGAGATGTTGCGGAACTTCTCCCGTGGACCACTGTTTGTTGATGACTTCTAGGAGAGCTGACTCTGTTTCTTCGGACAGATTGCGTAGCATTTTCCAAGTGATACCGTCATGTCCCGGAGCAGAATCACGTCTTCCTTGTTTTAAGGCGGCGTGAAGCTCCCCAAGCGTGAATGGAGCGTCGAGATCAGGGTCTGTGGACTCAATCTTCGGGGTTTCAAGGGGTGAGGGTGCTGTGTTGCAGGCGTGAGGAAAGAACGATTTAATGATTTCTTCTTCATGTAGATTGGTGCCATGTCGGAGCCCCAGTGCGTCGAGCGGTGATGGTCCCTTGGTTTTTCCAAGCATTTTGCGAAGAATTCCCCATAGCTCTTTCATTCCTTTTATCTTCCGAAGTCGCTCGCAAGTGGAGGCCCATTGTGCTTGACTGAGCTCCACGCCGTGTTGTCTGATAAGTCGGTAGACGTCCCTGATGCTACGAAGAGTCTTGTAATTTCTGCCATTAGACTTGTATTTCTGCGTGAGCTTATTGACTTTCTTCCATAGAGCAATCATCCGTGAATCAATACCTCCGTCGCTTTCTTCACCATGCGTTTCTTCAGTTGCAGAGCGAAGGTCGTCGCGCAAATGTTGAGCGAATTCCTCGAAGGTTTGGAAGTGAGCTTCGGTATTATTTCGAAAGTGGGTCCAGTTTACAGACCGAATAAGAGCACGCTGCTTGCGAATTTTCTTATTGATAGTGAAAATCACGGGAAAATGGTCACTGCCCCAAGTGGTAGGATGGGTTTCCCAGTGTTTTATTACTTTCGGGCAGGCAATGGTTAGGTCCGGAGTGGTGTCCGTCTGCTTAGCGTGGAGTCCTGCCCGGGTGTGAGTGCCAGTAGTGTTGCAAACATGAAGTGGCAATGAGTCCAGTTGATCAGACAGAAGACGTCCCCTCGAGTCGGCTATAGAATACCCCCAGATGTCACTTTTAGCGTTAAAGTCGCCACCTATGATGACCTGGACGCCATTAGCCTCGTGAAGTAGCTGTTGTATCCATGCGTACTCGTGCGGTGACTGGGCTGGTTGCTCTGACGTTTCCTGGGCACGCTTGAGACGACGGGCATCGGCACGCCGGCGTTTCACCGCTGCAATCTGCTCGTCGTTCTTTTCCCTGCGTTGTCTGGGCATGTCTTGTACAGTGTGTTCTATATCATCAAACGGCCATTTACGTTTTGCCTTGCTTCAGACAGCGCCCCGTCTATGTTGAATCGGCTGCATGTGGCTGGCATTGATGAAATGGAGGCAGCGCTGCGTGAGATATGGACGCCATCTGGCCATGATATCGGGAAATGCAAGAAGCTCGTGTAGTACGCAGAGCTACTGGTAGGTGGCAGCACCGTGTCGTTTTACCGAAACGTAGGAAACGTCCGCTTTTTCCTTCATACGCGTCGCATTTTTAGCGCACCCTAACAAGCACTAGGGTCTTCAGAATTACGCATCTAAGTATTTTCTACTAAAGGACCACACCATCTAATACTTACGTATTGATGTTGCGCCTCAGATATGCGTAATATTTGCTTTTTGGTCGACTGTGTTCACAAGTATGAACGCAGCTACCAGTTCAAGATGGGTTGTCGTTAAAGAAGGGGTTAAACTTTCGCCATTCTACTGAATCGAAAAGCAGGACACGCGCACGCACGCGCGCGCGCGCACGCACAGACCAAAATTTCTGCGTTGAAGTATCCCAACGGCGAAGTATCCCAAGAACGACTATCGTCTTTAGAAGTGTTGAAGTCGATGACCGAGTAGTTTCGAAGTGGAAGGGTCGCAAACATTGAAAAATGCGTGAAACGCCCCATTTTCAGGCACATTTAGAGTGGTGATTCGGTTCAAGTAAAAATGCACGCTTGGTCTCATTTGGAAGAGTAAACAAAGAAATGTATTTCTGAAAGTTTATTCGGAGTGATTTTCATTTAGGGGGGACAGACAGACAATGAATTTTATTATAAATAAAATAAAAATGAACTTTATTGTCATTTAGGGGGGAGAAACAAGAATTTATATTCAGCGTTCCCGGCGTGACTGGGCGCGTGCCCGTAAGTCCGCTTCACTGCGTCGCACACTTCCTTGGGGCAACGGAAAAAAATTACAGCATATCCACGGAGTGAATGATGATGAGTGGGCGAAGCTCGGGATGTTCATCGTAGATCGTGCCGAGTTCCGGATTAATTTAGTTAACGCGCATGCTACGAATCCTCATGGTTCAACTATGCACAATGCACAAGTCAAATCTCCCACCGGCACTTCATTGCAAATCAAGAACCAGTGCGCCTATATATATATATATATATATATATATATATATATATATATATATATATATGTATATATATATATATATATATATATGTTTGAGGAAGAGGGTGACAAACGTTCGAAACACAAATTCTTTACTGAGAATTAGTAATTAGTAAAGAATTTGTGTTTCGAACGTTTGTCACCCTCTTCCTCAAACACATATTTCACCGGATCCATCGATTTTCATTCGCTCATATATATATATATAGTCAGCGGCAAGCCGCTGCTTCAAACTAAACCTTGTTTCAATCTTTGGCAGGCCGGTCGAGTGCACCACACAAGAGGATCACGGCGCTATGTGCAGCTGAACACGGGCGCCTGGATCACTTCATCACGCATGCACTTTTCTGGACGGTTATCGCATCACTTGCAAGCAACCCCCCGTGGGCAAAGGTGGAATCGCCTCGACGGATCATCACATGGTGTCTCCGACGACTACATAAAGCCCGGCGTTCTCAAGAAGCGTTGCAGTCAGCGGCAAGCCGCTGCTTCAATCTAAACCTTGTTTCAATCTTTGGCAGGCTGGTCGAGTGCACCACACAAGAGGATCACGGCGCTATGTGCAGCTGAACACGGGCGCCTGGATCACTTCATCACGCATGCACGTTTCTGGACGGTTATCGCATCACTTGCAAGCGACCCCCCGTGGGCAAGGGTGGAATCGCCTCGACGGATCATCACATGGTGTCTCCGACGACTACATAAAGCCCGGCGTTCTCAAGAAACGTTGCAGTCAGCGGCAAGCCGCTGCTTCAAACTAAACCTTGTTTCAATCTTTGGCAGGCCGGTCGAGTGCACCACACAAGAGGATCACGGCGCTATGTGCAGCTGAACACGGGCGCCTGGATCACTTCATCACGCATGCACGTTTCTGGACGGTTATCGCATCACTTGCAAGCAACCCCCCGTGGGCAAGGGTGGAATCGCCTCGACGGATCATCACATGGTGTCTCCGACGACTACATAAAGCCCGGCGTTCTCAAGAAACGTTGCAGTCAGCGGCAAGCCGCTGCTTCAAACTAAACCTTGTTTCAATCTTTGGCAGGTGAGTGTTTCTGCCATTTTCTTTCGCATTTGTAACGAGGTGCGCCGCTGACTGCAACAATGCCCTCTACTTGTTCTGCATGCTCCGTTACCTTGGAGGGAAAGTATCTATCGTGCTCGAACTGTAAGGGAAACTATCACCTTGGAAAGCACTGTTCATCAGTTACAGAGAATGCGTACACAAAGTTGTCAGTTGCGAAGCGTGAAACTTGGATTTGCCCGCCTTGCAAAAATATCGAAACAAGCCCGTCAGGGACGCGTATGAACTACGGTGAAGTTCCCTTTGCAAATCACTTTACTGCGGTAAATGATAAACTGGATCAATTGACGACAACGGTTGCGGCACTTGCTACTAAGGTAGAAGAATTGCTAACCTTCAAGGCTACTGGAGAGAAAATGGCTGAGAGGGTCAGTGAAATTCAGTCTTCAATTGAATTTCTATCTAGCAAATACGATAGCGTGATTTCCAATACGGAAGCTAACCAAGCAGAGATAACACGTCTGCACACTGAAGTGTCATCTCTTTCCTCAACTGTTGTCGCTCAAGCTGAGTTGCTGGACAAACTAAGGTCGGAGGTAAATGATTTGGAACAGTACAGTAGGAAGTGTAATTTTGAAGTCCATGGTCTGCCATACAAGCCTAATGAGGACTTGAGATCCATCATGACTGAGTTGGCCCAGAACTTGGGGATATCTGATTTTCAGCCGACCGCAATAACTGCAATACATCGTCTTCCCAGTAAAACCGATTCCATTCCGCCCATACTGGTCCAGACTAGCGATGTTGCTTCTAAAGATAAATGGCTTGGCGCAAAGAAGGGTCTCTCGAGTCTGGCCCAAACAGGGTCCTTTCCGCGGCTATATTTCAATGAGAACTTGACACGTCACAACAAGGACCTATTCAGGCTTACTCGCCTTAAAGGAAAGGAAAAGGGCTTCAAGTTTGTGTGGACAAAGAATGGCAAGATCTTTGCCAAGAAATGTGAAGGAGCATCCCTCATTCGGGTAGAAAGAGAGTACGATTTAGAAAAGATCTGCTGAAAGGATGGATACCGGCTCACTAACTTGTAACAGTCTTTCAGAAGTTTCGAAGTTCTTCAATAATTCTAAAGGCGATTCTTTTCGTGCTACACACGTTAACATACGCAGCCTTCGAAAACACTGGGACGAATTTTGTGTGATCACGTCCTCTACTCGCCCTGTTACTGATGTGTTTGTACTAACGGAAATTAATGTCACAGCTGAAGATCTGAGGCGCTTCACACTGCCAGGGTACAAGGTATTTTCCTACACGCGACAAGATAGAAGGGGTGGGGGCGTGGCAGTTTTTGTTAAAGATACCTTGGTCGTAACAGAGATAAGTGTTACCTTCTTCCAGGCTGAAGTTATTGCCCTCCGATTAAATACGCCCATTTTTTCATTGGTTTTGTTTGCCGTTTATCGGCCACCTCGTTTCAACGGACGCTTGTTCTTAGCCGAATTAGATCAAGCGCTCTCAGCTCAGTCGCATGAAGAGTACGTTTGCTTGATAGGCGACTTTAACATCGACATACTGCGTCCTACAGTTACTTTAGTTGCAGACTACCTTGATACATTGTCGAAATGGGGATTGCAAACCATTATTCAAAGGGCAACGCGTGAAGAATACTTATCTGGCCATCTTACCACTTCCTGCATTGATCATATAAATATCAGAACACAAACGTTAACAGTGCAATCTGCTGTAGTCGAAATCAAACTTGCTGATCACTATTTTGTTTGTTGCTCGTTAACTCGGCAAAATAGCACATCTGCCCCTACAGGTATCTCTAGTAAGAAAGAAGTTTCTATATGTGATGCCAAATCATTCTATACACTGGTATCAAAATACGACTGGAAATGTTTTTTAATTAATGTTGCTCCAGCTGACATATATGACAGACTCATTGAAGTATTACAACAGCTCAAGAAGGCGGCAACACGCATTATTTTCGTCAAACAGCGTAACAAAGAAAATAAGTGGATGACATCAGAAATTTTGGCTGCTTTAAAAGAAAAAGATATTCTTTGGAACCTCACCAAACGTTATCCAGGTTCTGAAGCAATGCGGTGTAAATTCAAAGAAGCGCGAAACAGAGCGAATGCAATGATTCGCTGCGCAAAGCGTAAACATTTACGGGATGAATTTCAACATGCTCGGGCAGATTCCAGGAAAACTTGGTCCTTGATAAACAGTCTTAAAGGAGGTAACAAACGTGGTAATCATGCATGTGATTACAGTTTTTTTGGGGTTGATGATAATACCCTCGCTAATGACTTCAATACTGCATTCTCCCGAGTGTCGGGTAATGTATCGCCAGTCCCACCGACGTGCACTTTGCAGAATAGTACACTAGAGTCTGCTCATTTACCTTTGCTTACTGAATATGAACTCCGATCGCTTATTTTCAGTCTAAAGCGTAACAGATCACCTGGTATTGATGGCATTCATGTAAATGACCTGCGGGCCATTTTTCATCTTATCAAAGATGTTTTGCTGTCGCTATATAACAATATTATTTCCACTGGTACAATTCCCGTGAATATGAAAACAGCTGTAGTAATTCCTCTTTTTAAGGGAGGGGCACATAACAGAACAGAAAATTACCGCCCTATTTCTGTGATTTCTTGCCTATCTCAAGTATTAGAAAAGCATATACTCCTGACTATGACAAGTTTTTTGGACAAGCACGGCATACTATCCCCTTCCCAGTATGGGTTCATTCCAGGAAAAGGTACACAAGCGCTTCTCGAAGATTTATCTGACGTGTTGAACTTATCGTTCGAACGTAATCAGTTTGTATGCGCAATCCTTCTCGACGTGAGCAAAGCATTCGATAGCGTAAGCCATGGAATTTTGTTAGCCAAGCTCTCTTTATTAGGGTTTCGTGGCGCATTCTTGCAGCTCCTGCAAAATTTTCTGCATGACCGACGCCAGCTAGTTTCACTTGGGAAGGCCAAGAGCGACTTCCTGTTAATAAAATCCGGTGTCCCGCAAGGCTCCGTCCTTAGTCCACTGTTATACAACATTTTTGTGAATGACCTGGTTGATGTGGTCCCGGTTGGTTTATATCAATATGCAGATGACACTGTCATTATAGCTCAGTCAACCAACTTTATGCATGCCATTACTTCATTACAGGCAGTTGCAACAAGGGCTATGGACTGGTTTTCTGCTAATTTAATTAAAATTAACACGTCAAAGACAACTGATTTCTTTTCACAACCCATTGAAAAAATTAGATGTCAATTTTTCTTTTCTGCTGCACGATTCCAATTGTTATCCTTGTATGTGTACACCCTTAGAATATGTGCATACCGTGAAATACCTTGGTCTGTATTTTGACAGTGATTTGTCCTGGAAATCCCACGTAGATTATGTATGCAAACGTCTTCGTGGTGTATCGTGCATGCTGTACAATTTGAGATATTACATGCCTCTCTCTATTCGAAAACTTATTGTTCATGCTTTGGGTTATAGTGTAGTAAGGTACGGCATAACAGTATATGGCCACTGTGCGGCGCGCTGGCAAATGAGGGTAAACTCTATTCTCCGTCATATGTTAAAAAACATTTGTTACGACCTTAACCTCAATGCCAAAAAGGATGTTTTCAAAACGTTATGTATGCCGGACTTTACTCACTTACTAATGGAAAGCGTAGTGATTAGGCACTTTTGGAACAATAGTTTCAAAACAAAGTATGTTCCTGCACGCTGTTTGCGTCCCAAGGATCCATTTTTAGTACCGAGACGTCACACAAGGTATGGAAAAAGAGTACGAGATTGCTACGTTCCTGTACATTTCAATAAGCTGCCTCCGAGTGTACTGCGCACCCGGACTAAGCATAAGTTAAAAAAGGTTCTCAGGCGAATGATTTATTTATCGTCGTAAACAAAGTGGTTGTTCTCTCTCCTGTGCCGTATATTATTTTTTCATTTTGTTTTATAGGCAGATGTATAACTTCAAAGATTGCTGTTTTCCGCTGCTGCCAGGCACTGCCGCTCAAGCCCTATGAGGCTTTGGCAGGCCTGATATGTGTATTACTTTCTTATGAGATGTACAATAAAGATTTGATTTGATATATATGGGTTGCCGGTGAACGCTTCTCCAACGCGAGCAGTCGGTATTTCTCAATCAAGAAACTCGCTAGGAGACGCTGCCTGCGCCAACGTTGTCTCTCGCGTTTGCCGGGGCAGTGTCGAGTTTGCCGGGGAGCGCGTCCCGCGAGCGCCGGGAGCCACGCACTCGCCCTCGGCGCGTGCGTGCCTTCCGGCAGGCACGCGCCGGTGGCTACCTACTACTACTACTACTACATACATCGGGGACGCACGACCCACCCCTTAAGGAGCTTCGCCCCTAAAAAAAATTAACACCATCTTCCCAAAGGGAACCCTGATGGGATGCAAAGCAGCAGCATTGCGCACGGGTGGCGTCACGGGTTGAACGGCACTAACGCGGGTGCTGCGGTGAGCGCTGGAAGATTCGTTTGAAGCGATGGCTGGCGTAGGTCTTGTCGTTTCTTCAGAGTGGACACGGGCGCTGGACCGGAGCACCCGCGTTAGCGCCGTTCAACCCGTGACGCCACCCGTGCGCAACGCTGCTCCTTCGCATCCCATCAGGGTTCCCTTTGGGAAGATGGTGTTAATTTTTTTGCGCGTGAACCGACGAGTCGGCGGTGCAGCGAGCGGCGGTAGCGGCAGGTGTTGCGGGCGAACGGACGAGGCGGCAGCTGCGGGCGCTGCGGCGAGCGCGCGGCAGGCGAGGGAGAGAGTGACGTCAACGCGCACTGCGAGGGGAGTGTGACGTCAACGCGTAACTGCGGCGTGACCTACTTGGCACCGCTCCAACACCTGCGGCGATAGGGTGCCTCGATGTGCGCGCGCCTCCGCTCCAGGGTGGAGACACCTTTTGAAAGACCCCGCGCCGCCTGGCGGCCATATTGGTTCGAAAGTGTCGGGCGGCGCGCAGAGGCTAGCGCGGGAACGGTGCTGTAAACACGTTGTTCTCGACGTTTGAGATCAGTTCTTTGGCCGCTATGACAGGCTGCTGTGTGCCATGGTTATCTTTATGGTGCGGGCCGAGGCTTTTTTTCCTTTTTTTATGCCTCACAATACAAAATGTGTGCCATGGTGTACCAGTTCACACGCGAAAGGCCAGCAGATGTTTCGCTACCCTCGCAACAGCGAGCGAAGAAAAAAATGGGAAGCACAAGTGAAACGCGACCGCTGGCATCCGACCGACAGCACCAAGATATGCGAGGTTGTTGACTTGTCTCGCATGTGGCCGTGCATTTTTTATCGCTGGCGGTGATCATGCTGTTAAAGAAATCCTTGTTTGTCTCGCTATAGCTGCATCGCATAATCATCGCGTGAAGCTGCTTTTACAAAGAGGATGTTAAGCTTTGCGTTAAGCCTTGCGGAGTGAATAGATGCTTCGGCTACCTTGCCGATAAGCTTAGATAAGCTTGGTCAAGACAAGTTAATCATGCTCGTAGCCCATGCTAAATAAGCATAGTCAAAACAATCAATAGTAATCGATACGAATCAATACTGATTGATACTCAGTGATACCAATTAAGCCGCCGGATTAAACCAGGGTAAGCTTAGAAAAAGCCATTTAAGCCAGCATATCGCAGCCTAATTGAATTTGGACAAGCGAATTTAACGCTAGTCCATACCAATCTATACTGATAGATACCTATCAAGTGGGATTAGGCAAGATTAGTAAAGATTATGTCGGATTACGCTAATCCGGTCCAAGACGAGATGGCATAGCCATGATGTAGGTTAGACCCGACTAGGCTATGTTCTTTCGGATTAAGCATGACTAAATAAATCCGGGTTAAGCTAATCCTCTACAAGTCAATGTTGAGTGAATTGAGAATGACTAGCCGTTTGAGTGACTGCGTATGGTCACATTAATCCGATCCCATTAAATTCGATTAAGCTGGATTAAGGTAGTCCGAATCTTCCACCACCCAGTTTTGAGTAAGTTGATATTGCCTAGTCAGTTGGATGACAGCGTATGGCCACAATAAGGCAATGTGGATTAAGCCGGATTAAGCTAATCCGCATTAAGCTAGTCACAAGCAAGTGAATTTGGAGTGAGATTGTCTTGCCTGTTGGATGCCTGAGCATGGCCACGTTAAGGTAGTCCGGATTAAGCTAATCCGGAATAAGCTAATCCTAAAGAAATCTGTTTTGAGTAAATTGAGATTATACCTGTCCATTGGATGACTGAGTATGGCCACAATAAGACAATAGAGATTAAGCCGTCGTGGAACGCGAAGAGCAACACTACGCGCGTCATTTCTTCCCTCTAGCCTGGCCGTTAATTCACACAGGGCGAGCGCATGCGCAATAAGGGTGGTCACGTCGCACACCACCACCGGTTTGAACTCGGCCATAAGATGCTTCGCATCTAATAAAGTGGCTGTTAGAGCTCCATTACCGGGTGATGTATGTCATGGCCTACATGACATGCATGACAAGGTTTTCGTGTTATACTCAGCTATTTATGTTACTCATAATCTCTTATGCCATGTAAATTTTGGTGCTCTTCAAGTTAATAAAACCGTCATTTGAGCTCCATGACCGGGTCATATATGTCATCGCGTACATGACATGCATGACATCTTTTTGGTGTTATGACCAGTTATTTTCTTTCATCTTACGCTGTTATCATGCCGTGTCAATTTTGGTATACATAAAGTTAATATTACGGCCGTTAGAACACTATGACCGTGTCATGTGTGCCATGGCGCGCATGACATGCATGACATGATTTTCGTGTTATGACCAGTCATTCATGTTAGCCATACGCTCCTATCATGCCGTGTCAGTTTGGGTACACATCAAGTTACTAAAACGGCCGTAAGAGCTCCATGACCGGGTCATGTATGTCATGGCCTATATGACATGCACGACAAGGTTTTCGTGTTATGACCAGTCATGTATACTTTCCTCATGCTCTTATCATATCATGTCAATTTTGATATACATGAAGTTGGCCAAACGGCCGTTGTAGCTCCTTGACCATGTCACGTATGTCATGGCGTACATTAAAGGCATGTCATGATTTTCATGTAATGAGCAGTCATTTATGTTTTCAACATGCTCTTGTCATGCCATGTCATTTTTGGTACTCATCAACTTAATCAATCGGCCGCGAGAGCACGAGAATCTACGCAGCCAGTGAGATAGATAGACCGATAGATACGCTCTAAATGCCTTTGTTTCGCCATCAAATGTTTCGTGCGTAATAATTAGTGCTAATCTATTTGTTACCAACATTATATGTGCAAGCCCTACCGCCGGAAGGGATAAACTGAGCCAAATTACCGCGCGTTTCGCTGGAAGCGTTCCATCTATGCATGCCAGGCATTGCCACCGAACGCGAACGTTTGAACCAATATGGCGTCCACAAGAGCAGTGTCTCCACCCTGTTCCGGAGGAGCACATCGAGGCACCCTATGCGGCGAGGGGAGCGCGTTGCGGCGCGTTCGTACGGAGGGACAGCGTTACACAGGCTAGTCAAAGAGCTGCTTCGCATCTAATATGCGGCGCCCACACGGGTGGCAAGATCGTGTGCTGCTGTGAGTTTTCACGTTGCTGAAAACTTTCAAATATTGTATATGGCTGGCAGAAGGCTTCGACTACTAACCGGCAGCAGAAAGGCTGCCGGTTAGTTGTCGGAGCTGAGCACTGTTTCATTGCCACGGCAT
This sequence comes from Hyalomma asiaticum, assembly GCA_013339685.2. Taxonomy (NCBI): domain Eukaryota; kingdom Metazoa; phylum Arthropoda; class Arachnida; order Ixodida; family Ixodidae; genus Hyalomma; species Hyalomma asiaticum. Next base: position 2,056,381 of record CM023488.1, on the reverse strand, counting down.
TATATGCGCACGTACGACAGACGCAGCACTTCGGTGTGTGCCCGGTTTTGGATCTCTGCGGAGGTTGCAGTTCTTACTTCCGTTGCTGACGTGCGGTCTTCGCCACTTGAAATGCCTATGTTGATGAGTAGGAGGCGAGTCAGTGGTGACTGATGATGGCACGAAGTGGTGAAACATATATGCCTTTGATGTTTCTTTCTGACAAGGTAAAACGTTCATGGGGTGTAAGGATATGTCCCTTGTAGGGTCTCTGAAGACTTGCCCTGGCTGCCAGCCGCTTCACAGTGCCACCAACCCCATTGCAAGCGGTCTTACCATGAGAGGTTGCGAAAATGTTCCACTCTGCAGCTAGTCTTTTTCATGGCAGCACAAGTTTACAAAATTTTTCTTGTTTTTGTACTGCGACGATGCGCCGTCGGAAAAGTAGTGAACTTATTTGACATCAGGAAGTTCATGTTTTAGGTGAAATGAAGGCACTGCAGTTGTAGTGAGTTCGAGACATTCCGAAATCACAAGAAATGATTTTGCCCGAAGGGATCCAGTTTCGTTGCAGCGATGGTATGCGACGAAGGGATGTAATGTGGCTTGCGTGTTTACCCAGTGGTACAAATGGGGAGTATCTTGCACAAGGAAACTATAATTATCTGCGAAGTCCAAAATAAGAATCAACTCGTCGCCTTGAGATTCGTTTTCAGCTCTCTTAAATATTTTGCTTGCTGCTTGCTCACGAAGGGGTGCAACTTTAGCTCTTGTAGCATGTCTACAAAGTTCTCGGGAAATTCCGGTGGAGTTAATTTCGAGCCTGCAGCGGACACCACTGATCCATTGCTGGACATGAAGGTAGTCAATCTTATCGGTATCGAGAGATGATGCGTTGCCCGGCATGCTTCTGAGGGCGTCGCTGCTTAGGCACACAAGGCAGCCGCCGTGCATTCAGTCTTCATCTTCTGTTTCGCATACAAATGTGGATAACACTTCTACTGTTTTAGGCGCTTTTATTATATAACAATATATTTTAAACAAACCATCTCTCGTTTTCCCTGACACTTCGTCGGCGCCACTGCGGAAAGCCGAAGAATGCGTGTCGAAACAAGAAAACTCACAGCAGCACACGATCTTGCCACGTGCGTGGGCGCCGCATATTTCCGTTTCCCCAAGGAAGTGTGACGGCGCAGTGAAGAGGATTTGCGGGCCCGCACCCAGGCACGCCGCGAACGCTGAACATAAATTTTTGTTTCTCGCCTAAAATGAAAATCGCTCCCGAATTAGCTTTCCGAAATAAATCTCCTTTGTTTACTCTTCCAAATGAGACCAAGCGTGCATTTTTACTTGAATGGCATCACCACTCTAAATGTGCCTGAACATGAGGCATTTCACGCATTTTTCAATGTTTGCGACCCATCCACTTCGAAACTACTCGGTCATTGACTTCAGTACCTTTTTGGCACGCTTGCTGTCTACTATCCAGCCCTGTCATATAGTCCTATTGTGTCTGTAACATTCCTAGTATTTTGTTAAATATGATCAAAATGGGCGCAGATTTGCAGCATTGCTCCACCACAAAGCACGTCGTGAGACATAGTAGTGGTCGTCAATGGGTGATAATAAGATAGTGCCATTCCTTTTCAAGCAAATAGCAGATATATAAGGTGTTCCGTGAAGTATTGTATTTTTAGAGTATTTTTTCGCAACCTAGGTTCTATAGCCCACTACGGCCACGATTTTTTACAATACAATTGGAGAGGATCGAGCGCCATGTTTGGGACGTTTGGCGTGGAATTACCCCTTAAGCAGCAACGGCAGCGAGCGGACGAGACGGCGGAGCAATTCAGTTTGGAGCGTCGATCGACTAGCCGAGCAATGCGGCTTCGGAACAGGCGCCCGGGGCATGATACACGACCACGTAATTTCTGGTATTGACTGCTCAAAGCTGCGCCTCAAGTTGCTCGAAATGGGCTCGCAATTTGGCGGAAATTGGAGCAAAGTCATTACGTGCGCCAAGGAAGAGGAACGCGTCGAGCGTGCCATGCAGCAGTTGGAAGGGCCGCAACTGGGCGCCGTCACCTTGGTCACTCAGCTGTGCGCTCCTCCACATGCAGGACAAGCTGATCGTGTCCCTCACGCAGGCGTCGACACTAGCGTATGTTCCCGTTCTTCCAGCCAACGAGAACTTGGTCGGCATGTGACCAACCGAGAAAGTGAGCTACAGGAGACGGATTTTCGAGGCGTCTGCTCCCTTGCTCAGCTTGGGCCGTCATCGACGCTGCCAAACGCCTGCTGCAGTTGCGGCTCTCCACAACATTGGGCAAATTTTTCAGCTGCCCTGCGCGCCGTCGGCACTGTGAAAGATGCGGCAGGAAAAAGCTTTTCCAAAGTATGTGCCGGTCGAAGGTAGTCGTGACAACGCCGACTTCAGGTGACATTACCATCACGAATACAGTGACCACGGCCAATGTGGAAGGTTCCTTCAATGATGTTTCTCTTATGCGTGTACCCATGGTGGTCGAGCAGGCGATGCCGAATATGCTCATTGACACCGTCGCAGGCGTGTCACTCACGAAGGCCCATGACTTCAAGAGAAAATTCCCCCGCACACAGTTGCTAAAATAACACCTGGTCATCCAAAATTATTCGGAAGAAGCCATACGCAACTTGGGCTACTTCACTGAAACCATTTGGTGTCATGGCCACTGAGCAAGCGTAAAGTCTTTTGTCCTCTTCGGGCGTGAATCCCGTGTTAATCATCTCGAGAGTTTGCTCGCATTTGCGGTCTGATGCAATTAAAGCACTGAAAATCGTCATTTTCGGCCAAACGCTCTCGTGTGTTCCCGTCACACCAAGTTCACTTCCTCCCAGCACACCGTCGGAGTACAGTCATCTCTTCAAGCCAGACATCGGGCTTGTCCACGACATCAAGCTCCGTCCGGGTGTGAAGCCAGTGGCGGCCAAGTTACGTCGACTACATTACCTCCTTCGTGAGAAAGTGCCTGGCGCGCTCCCGCGGCTCGAATCCGCGGTGTCATCAAAAGGGTGGACGCTTTGGACTGGGTGTTGCCGCTGCCAGTAGCGAAAAAGAAGGACGACACTGTAGGTTGTGCGTCGACCTGCGGGAGGCTAATAAAGCTGTCATTGTGGACGGGTTTGCTCTGCAACACATCGAGTAACTGCCACAGCAATTATCAGGTGCCGCTGTCTTTTTCTAAACAAGATCTTGCGTCTGCATATCACCAACTGTCCTTAGCAGAAGATAGTACGGACTACGTCTATAGTGCATGGTGGCCTGTTCAGATTTCGCAGTGTGTGCTTTGGTTTAGCGTTAGCCCCTGCAACTTTTCAAAGAATGATGTCTAAACTCTTTAATGGCTGTGCAGGAGTACTACGTTACTTGGATGACATTCCAGTGCGTGGTCGTACCCGTTCGGAACATGATGCTCATTTAAACGCCGCCTTAGCCTGGATTGATGCATTCGTTATAAAGTTGAATCAAAAATGTGTGTTTGCTAGAAATGAAATTAAGTTTTTAGGTAATACTCTAAGTGTTCAAGGATTATCCACTCTTGAATCGAAAGTGAATGCTCTCTGAAACTCTCCAGCGCCTACAGATTGTAAATCACTGCAATTTTTCCTGGGGCTTGCAGGGTACTATGCAAAGTTCTTGCCATATTATGTAGATAGAATCGGACCACTGCGCCGAATGCTCCGACAAGGGCAAACATTCGAATGGTCTCAAGGAGCTGACTCTAGCTTTAATAAGACAAAGCAACTGCTCGTAGTAAGCCGATAATCCGTATATTTGATGAAAGCCTTCCTGGTGTTATCGCTACTGATGCATAAAATGTCGGTATCGAAGCAATGTTTCAGCAACTGAAGGGCGAACAGCTGGTCACTGTTGCGTTTGTCTCGAGAACATGTGCTGAACGTAGATATTCGGCAGGTGAACGGGAAGCCCTTGCATGCTTATTTGCGTGTGAAAAATGGCACGTGTACCACTAGGGTCGGCATTTTACTTCGTTTACTGGCCGCCAAGCGTTAACCACATTACTTTCGGCTGGTTCAGTAGGGCGACGTCCATTACGCATTTCCAGGTGGTGTGCGAGAATTGTATATTACAGCTTCAAAGTTCAGTATTGTAAGGGCTCAAACAATGCCTTCGCTGATGCTCTCTAGAGGCTACCCTCTTAACTTCCAGTTGAACAGGAACAAGAAGAAGAAATAATCGCATTAGTAACTGCATGCATCAGTAACGAAGATTTGAAGGAATCTACGTCACAAGATAACATTTTGCAGCAGGTTGCTTCCTTTATCTCAAACGGATGGCCTTGTAAGACAACGTTGTCTCCTGAATGAGTACCATATTTTGCGGTAAGACGGTAACTCTCTTGTGTTTACGGCGTAATATTCCGAATGAAAGAATCACTTTTACACACTCTCTGAGGAGTCGACTTGTACAGTCTGTTTCATACTTAGGGGAAATCTCGGAGCACCTTGCAACGCGACGCAGCCTTGTGGCCAACGGGATGCGGCCTCAGTTAAAGGCTGCACGCATAGAGCATCTGCGGCTCCGTAAGCAGCTGCTGCTGGCCGACTCCAGCGCTCGGCGCATCATGGACGCAACGCGTTTTAAGGCGCTCCGAGATTTCCCCTAACTATGAAACAGACTGTACATCTAGCCCATGAAAATCACCCAGGCATACTTCGAACTAAGCAGAAACTTTGAGAAAAGTACTAGTTGCCTTGCTTGGATAAAGAGGTTGAAAATGCTTCCTAAATTCTTACATATGTCAAGCTGCTGCTGATAAATCTGCAAAACCTGCTTTCGCTCCGCTACAATCTGGTCAGTTGCCTGAAAAGCCTTGGGATATGTGGGGAATGGACATTGTTGGTCTAACTCAAGCAACGTGGGACCGCATATTTTCCATCACCTTAGTGGAACATTTGTCGAAATGGCCCGATGTCTCCTTTGTTCGAGAGGTCACATCTGAAGCGGTGATTAGTTTCATAACTTCAGTATTCAGTAACGACGGCTTCCCTCAATCTATAGAACAGACAATAGTCCTCAGGTAAAGTCTCGAAAATTTGAGGCTTTTCTGACCGATCGCGGGATTAAGCATATTTGCTCCTCTAAATATTATCTTCAGGCCAACGGACAAGCTGAGAGGTTTAATACAAATTTGAAGGAACAAATCCAGACGGCACTACTTGAGCAGCGCCCGTCGAAAAAAGCCATCACTGAAGGCCTCAGGACGTACAGAAACACAGCATAGGCGACCACAGGCGTCTCGCCAGCGCGACTTCATAATCGGTAGCCTCACTCAGCTGTGGATATAGCAGACCTTCCATTAGCTGATTCGAACTCCAATGTCGACTTTGAAGCTAACAGGACTCGTGTATTCCACACACAGCAATATATGAAGCACCACGTTTATGCTAAAAGGGGTTCCAAACCTTCAAGAGTCCGAGTTGGACATAGAGTTAAAGTTCTACTACCAGGGAAACAGAGCAAATATCGCGGCCCCTTTCCAGTATTGTCTCTAATCGGGCCTAGTACGTTTCGGCTAAATGATGGATCTGTGTGAAATGCTTCAAAGCTGGTCGTAGTGTATAACGAGAATGATAACGGTGACGTGGCAAATAGCGAGTCTTCTGCGCCTCATGTTCCGCAGTCCAATCCATATGAAATCTCTTCATTAGTAGTGGTTCCTATTCCTCCAATGCAAGCACTTTTGGCTGTTCCCGCTGCTAATGCACCGCTCACAGCGGTTGCTACTGAGAATGCCACAGAACCGGGAAGTTCTTTTCAGGCATATTAAAAGCTTTGATGTAGCGCAAAAACAACACACGGACACGAGAAGGCACATATGGACACCAAACAGCGCTTCGCGGTAGTGCAAGCCAGGCAAACGCTCATGATCACAGAGCGGCAGAAATGAGACGCACGGCCGTCGTTCCATATGTTCACCAGTTGTCCCATAATCTCAAGAAGGTAGCTGTGCCTGACAATATTAGGGTGGTATTTTCTGTGCCTGATAAGCTCGGGAAATTGTGTACATTGACTAATCCATCTAGAAGGCAAAAAGTTGTGTGCACAAAAAAGCATACAAACAAATTTGGTGTTGAGTGCAAGACGTGCGTTATTTATCGTATTCCGTTCTCGTGTGGGAAACAATACGTCGGCCAAACTAGCAGGTGCGTGAATGAACGATTGAAAGAGCACAAGTACAAGTCGAATAAATTGACACCTGAAGGGTTTCTCGCTCTCCAAGTTCATGCATGTGGTTGCCGCCCTCTCTTCCATAACACTGTCATTGTTGGTCGCCATAAGGATGAGATCACGCGTCTAATCGTGGAAGCGGAACTTATCAATGCACTTGGTGATTTGTGCATTAGTAAGCCTTCGATAGCATTGTCACCTAAGGAGCTGGGTTTCCTGCGTAAGCGGTGATACAGGTTCTTATATGTTATGATTTCGGTTTTGGTAGAGTGACACTGTCGTGCTTTTTTCTGAGTGATTCCACGTGCTGAACTACCAGCTTGGCGATTACGGTTTATAAGCGGTGTGATTTTGAAAATAAACTTGTTGTTGCTTAGCGCTGTGTTGTGTCCATATGTGCCTTCTCGTGTCCGTGTGTTGTTTTTGCGCTACATCAAAGCTTTTAATATGAACCACCAACAAGCCCACATCGCAACTCTCGTCTTTTCAGTCACCCGTTCCAAGTTCGGCTGGGGGTGCCCAGCATTGTTCATTCAAAAGAGGAATGCTCAAGTTATGTATACAACCCCTCAGAGGTCTCAAGAAGGTACTCCATCTGCAACCCGGCTTCACGTAAGGCGGTGCCGGAAGCCTCCTTCCTATTTGAAGGACTATGTGCCTTGATATTGTTCGGTTGACTATGGGTCGCGCTCATAAATGTATCATTTTTTTATTTTGTTTTCATTTTATCACTATAGGTACGATGGCCAGTGTGATACTTGAGGCACTGTAATGTCGCGTAAGTGGGTGCGTTTGTTCTCCTTATTTTTATTCTTATGATAGGGATATGCATTATCGTCTCTGTGTTGTTGCGCCTAGGGTATCCGACTGCCTTGTTTTGTTTTGCGCTACTCTGATGTGGTATTTTGTTGCACACGTGGTTTTTTTCTGTGGTTCATTGTTTCCTTTTACAGTTGTGTAATGATGTTAGATAGCCCCCAATCAGTGTATTTAAATTAAGCGAGGATGATGTTGTGTATCGGGTTCGGTTTAGTTTTGGGCCGCTGCAGACCCGCCGTTACGGGGCACTCTGGAATAAGCAGGGACACTATGGCCTTTTTTCTGTGTGTGTGTGTCCGCGTGCTTTTCTTCGAGCCGCCATTCGACGTGCTCCCTTTGTGTCTGAGGCTACGCCATGCACAACATTAATGTAATCCGCAAAGAGTGCAGTTCAGATTCTCGAGAGACAGAGAAAACATTACGCGCGAAAAACTTTTTGAGAATGTGAAAGAGAAATCCTGGTTGGACCTTCTGTGTTTCGCTGAGCAAACGAGAGTCGCTGAGACTCACTGAAAATATTTGTTTTTACGCAAAGCTCACGCACACTCAGTTTCTTCAAACTTCTGCACAGCCGGGCTCGCTTACACCCACATTAAATCATATCCAGCCTAATCGCTTCATTTGGGACCCGGTATCAGGAACATCAACTGCCCTGCTCCACTGGGCTCACTCAGACTCAACTTTTCCCGAAGCCGGTATCACTGGTGCTCAAACTCGGCTTGAGTGAACTCAAGACGCTCACTCAGAGTCACGAATAACCTCGTCAGTCAGGCTCACTCAGACACAAATTTCTGCTGAGCTGTACTCACTCGCACTCGTACGTCGATCTGAGTCTAAGCGAGTCTAAGTGAGTGGACCCGTGAGTGAGTCTGCCAACCTATGGTGTTACTTATAGCATCACTCAGCATGCCTTTGTAGAACGTTGCTCGACGACATAGGCACACACCGACGAACGACGCTTATGATGCACATAGAGCTCCACAGCATGCGTTTCTCTTTCAGAAATCAGGCGTCTGTGTCATAACGTTAGTGCAGAAGCTACTCCGTAGCTGCTGTAGCCGCAGTGCTGTCCACGTGGCTTGTAAGCCTTCGTAGCGCCACAACTATTCAATTGGCACATTGACCCTACTAGTAATACTCGGCTGGATATCGAACAATTCGGCATACGCGATTTACTCGCTTCGCACGGCATCAATTCGGACATTGCGTGGTATCAGCTTCATTTCTTGAATGAGCACTCTGCTTACATTTTCTGTCCGCTGTGGCCATTATTACGGACGGCCATTTTTAGAAAGTCTGTTCTTAGGAAATGACAAATTACACTAGTTCCTGCAGCCCTTGTCGGAGGGCACTAATTTAAGTTCACACGAAACGCAGTACACGTAAAGAGCGATGCCATAATCGGAGGAACGTAAGCAAAATAATTCATCAGCTTACCGGCGTTCGAAAGGCGTCGGGTTGTCGTGGTTCCCCGATGCACCCAACAGACGTGAAGTTCAAGCACGAGCATAACAGAGATGCGCACAGCAACGTCGGCCCAAACGAGTGGTCAGCGCGCATCCTCGTGCGCGGCTTCTCCTTCCAGCGCGTCGCTCCAACGCGTGTGGGCACGCTATTGCGAGCAGTGTAACAGTGTTGCAGCTTTGCGCGTGCACGGCCATCTCCCTTGCGCAGGACACAAATGAGCGTTCAGGTCACTGGAGGAAGGAAGACGCGCTGCTTCGCGCTCTCCCGATCACACACTTCGCTTCGTTAATGATGCACGGTGTTCTTCGAAATGCGGTTATCCCGGCTGCGGCGGTCGCATTTTCGATGGAGGCGAAAATGCCAGAGGCCCGTGTACTGTGAGTTGTCAGTGCACGTTAAAGAACCCCTGGTGGTCTAAATCTCCGGAGCCCTCCACTACGGCTTTTCTCTCCTCTCTATCTCTTTCACCCCCTTTCCCCTACCCTCCGCGGACGCATAGCCGTGCTCCCTACATGGGCTGCAGAAAGTAGCGTCCTGTCCTAACCGAACCACAATCAATCAATCAAATAGGGTTAAAGCTAGCTATTCGCGAAGTGCGGAAACGAGAACATTAGAACGTGAGAATGCTTTCTGATCAGCTCTGAACCTTGCGTCGGCCACCACCTAACGTTATTTCTGGCGGCTGCCATTGTGAACAATACTCCCGGACGACTAGAGCGACCCGCTGATTTCCCAGAACTGCACGCAATTAGCTCGGCAGACTAATGACCTCGAAACGAGGTGCTCACATTGCTTTGGATCGTCTACTCCGGCGCCCTTGCGCAACAGGTGAGAGGTAGTTTCTCGGCTGAAGGCGGAGCGGTTGTGCAGTGCCCCAAAAAAGCGTCCACTGCAGGGGGTCATTGGAGGAAACAGAAGAGGCGACACAAGTTCGTCGTTAATAGACGATGGGCGCCCTGGCCCGCTACTGATGGGGGGCTTTGCTTTTTACTTCGATAGCTCGTGCTTTGTTTTCCTAAGCGCATGAAACGGCTCTGTGAATGAGGATGCTCCAAAGAATCTGGGCCGACGTCGTCGACACTGCAAATCGCGTGCACTGTAAAATTCACAGGCCGCTGCCTTCTCTTACTTTACGCGCGCGCCCTTACACGGGTTATTAATTGCCGGCGTACTTGTTCAGGAAGCAAGAAAATAAGAACAGCGTTGTTCCTGCAAGGAAGAGAGATAAGCGGGGTAGTTAAATGTCTCCCCGGCGTAACCAAGCTGCTATGTTGGGTTGGAGCGAAGTACTGTTGGCCAGATAACTTTACACCTGTTCTACGACAAATGCGCATTTTTCACCCTGGAAACACGTAATTTCCTTGCTACTTCTGTCGTTACTAGAAGAATATCAAAGCCCTCAGGGCTGATCGCGTTTGCATAGTTTTCGTGCCTCTCGCACGGTGTAGACACCTATAGAACTCTACGGATGCTGATATACTGGTGGTGACACTGCTTTCTTTGGCCCTTAGCGTTAACGTCTCATTCGGAACTACGGCTAATCATAAATTCACCACTTTGGGTTGGCTCCGTATTTTAAAACATGCTCGTTTCCCTTCAGAATATGCTTTCTTATGTCGGCTGCCTTATCCCTGTGCGATAACTTCGGAAGCTCGGCTAACGGAAAGGCAGCTGGTGATGATCGAGTAACATCAGGTCTGTTGAAGGACAGAAAGGAGCTAGAAAAACTGGAAACTCGCTACACGCGTGGCCTCATGACCTCGAGGGTACCTGAACCTTGGAAGAACGCGAAAATAATCCTAATCCAGTACAAAAGTGTCGTCGACACTTTGAAAAGTTACAGGCCAGTCAGTTTACTGTCATTTGCCTGCCATGTCTTTTCAAAGGTAATCGGTAATGTTTAAAACTTTAAGTACTTCAGATTTACGTCAGCCAAGCTAATCAACCGGGTTTCGGCAAGGGCCTTTAATCAATAGATCACATATTAACGCCATAAGTCAGGTGACAGAAAAATGCGCAAAATGTAACCAACCTCTACATATAGCCGTAATAGATTATGAGGAAACATTTGATTCAGACGAAGCCTCAGCAGTCGGGCAGGCATTACAGAATCGGGGTGTTGACAAGTCATACGTAAAAATTGTGGAAGATATCTACCGCGGCTGCACAGCCATGGAAGTTCACCATGAAGAAAAAGAAATTCCCAAATCAAAGGGTGTAGGACAGGATAATGCGAGTTATTTATTTATTTATTTATTTATTTATTTATTTATTTATTTATTTATTTATTTATTTATGTACGCTCATGGCCAAAAGGAATTACAGAGGGGAGTGGTACATTTTTAATATACATTGCGCAACAAAGCCTCAAAGAAAACGAACTCGCGCGAGTGCATAAAAAATTACAGCACATCCACGGAGTGAATGATGATGAGTGGGCGAAGCTTGGGAGGTTCGTCGTAGATCGTGCCGAGTTCCGGATTAATTTAGTTAACGCGCACGCTACGAATCCTCATGGTTCAACTATGCACAAGTGAAATCTCCCTCCGGCACTTCATTGCAAGTCAAGATCCAGTGCCTATATATATATATGGGTGGCCGGTGAACGGTTCTCCAACGCCAGCAGTCGGTATTTCTCAATCAAGAAACTCGCTAGGAGACGCTGCCTGCGCCAACGTGGTCTCTCGCGGGTGAGGGCGCGTTCTCCTTCTTTGCGAGCTGGTAGCGCGTTCATCGAAGAAAGAGCGTTTCCATAGTCAACGCGCGCCTTTCGCTCTCTCTGTCTCTCTCTCTCTCACAAGACAGCAGATGGAAGAGTGAGAGAGCTCGCGCGCCTCCCACACGCGCCCTCCTAGTAGCGCGTTCCTAGTAGGTAACGCGCTACTACAACGGACGGACAGAACTAAACCTTAAGGAGCTTCGCCCCTAAAAGTGAACAGGAGAAATCAAGAATGCGCATATGAAAGAAGAACATGCGCTATAAAAATGAACCCAAGCAAAAGGAAGGTGATGCCACTGATACGATTTCTTTATTTATGGCGACAGGAGGTTAGTCAAAGCCGCTGTAAACTTGGTGTTTTTAGATATTTCGACGACGGTGCAGGGAAAGGGACAGTGCTCACTTTGTTTACGTACTGGGATGAATGAATGATACAAATGGTTTGTGTGGCATGAAAGAACACCAGCCATATGACCATGATCGATGCGAGAAGAAACGTCGCTAGGGCGGGGGAGGGGTGGGGTTATCAAGCGATTTCTAAGAATAGAGTTCTCACATTATTTCTTATGGAACAGCCAAAGGCGGGACATTTTTGCTACGTTGTGATAACGGCGGTAATGATAAGCTTGCTTTCATAATGGTGATTAATGCTGATTCTGTAGACAGGTGATAATTTGAAAGAAGAAAACGAGCTGGTCTGTTCTGGATTAATTCGATTTTATGCATGAGTGCTTCTTGACCTGGGTTCCAGACGGATGCGGCATGCTCAAGTTTTGAACAATCTAGTGATTTATAAAGAACCAGTTCAATTCAATTCAGTTTATTTCGCCATCAAAACAAAACGTGATAGCCGAGGAGCCCGCGGTAAAAACTATCTCTCGATAGTTTGACAACGCCGTGGACACCTACAACAAACAAACACCTTGGCGGTATCTTAGGCGCATGAAAAAGAAGGCATAAACATTTTAGACAGTGGAAAGCGGTTATACAATATAAGCTGAAAGAATACAAGCAAATGCAACAATAAGCAACAGCAACAACAACAACAAAAAAAGACATCATTTTACAACTCCATGATTTACGTCGTGGATACAAAAAATGAAAGACGGCAAAATGAGGTCTCATGCACAAAGTAATCAGCATGCGTGGTCATCATGTTATAAAAAAAACTGACGTAACAACATTAGGTACATATTTTAATCAACGAAGAAACAATGCATTTGTTTAGGAATATTAAGGCTCTTCGTAAAAGAAATGTTCAAAAATTGCTTTTTTGTAATATTTTCTAGAGTGATGTTCTTTCTGCATAAGTTATTTAGAAGTCTTGGCAATTCATTTTCTAGTAATTGCCAACCATACTGTTTTTTATACGTTTGAACATTCCATTCATCAGTTTGCCGAGTTGTGTGGGTGCGCTCGCGTTTTGATAGGTTAGAAACCTGCCGCAAAAATGATGTGTTTTGGGTTATTTCGCGTTTGAACGCTACAGATAAACGATATGCATATAGTTTTTCAACCGGAAGTACCTTATATTTATGAAAAAAGTTCTTCAGTATGCTGTAGTCTAGGGACATTTGCAACAATCCTAAGAATTTTTTTTTGCAGAATACTTAACTTTTTTAGGTTTTCTTTTGATGTCTTCAAGTTTTATTTCAAATATTATTACAAACATAAAATATTACACAAGATAATTATACAGAAGGAGGTCCGAAAGCACTAGGCTGCAGGGGGACCTCCTGTCCGAAATTGCAAATGAAAAAGAACGCAATTAGCAGTGAATAGCAACATAACAAGAAAACGAATGATTTAGCGGAACAACAATAAGACAATTATAATTAAACAGAGTGATAAAACAAATGAATCATGAAAATATGCGTTTAGTAATTGAGCAAATAAGAAAACAATTCTTTTTTAAAAGGACCGATTGTGGCACACTGTTTGATGTGGGATGGTAATGAATTCCATATGAACAAAGCAAGAAAATACCCAGTATGTCGGCCATAATTAGTACGAATAGCAGGTAGTAAAAAATTTCCACTTGAGGCAAATCGAGTTCGGTTAAAGTTACGTAGAGCATCATGGCAAAACACACTTGATGGTAGAATATCCCAAATTGATGGTAGAATTACCCAATTACACACTTGATGGTAGAATTACCCCAAATAAGGTGGCAGTAATTAAGTTGCGATTCAAAAAGCGAGTGATATAACAACATCATGGTGCTTGAGGGAAGAACATGCTGATTTCGGAAAAGGACACCAATTACTTGAGATAGCTTGGAGATGACATGACTAACGTGGTCATTCCAAGACATCGATTCGTTAACACCCAAACTTCTAAACGGAGGAACAATTTCTAATGGGGTGGAGTTAAAGGTAATTTGTTTATTTGGTTGAACATTTTTATTCCTTGCTCTAAATATAACAACTTTTGTTTTCGCGACATTCACACGTAATCCATTTCGGAAGTAGAACATACAAAATTACGGAAGTAGAACATACAAATTGCGGCGTATGTTGCCCAGCATGTTATTAGCGTTATTTTTTATACAATCTACACGAGTCTCCCACAAAAGGGTAGAAGAAGTAAATCGGGCTAAATATTCGTAAGAGGACACACACTAACGGATAGGAGCATTACCGTAATATGAAGGTGGCGCCGTATGACAAAGAGAAGCACGCATGAATTCGCATTTCTTGATGTTTAACTACATGTTCCATGAGTTAGCCCAGTCTGGACCACATCAAAATCAGTGTGAATTTCCCGGTATACGACGCAGTCATCTGGAAACAGCTTTAGTGAAGAACATATGCAGTCATGTAAGTCATTTATGTAGCTGAGCAAAAGCCAAGCTCCCAGCACAGAGCCTTGTGGCACGGCCGATTCTACTGAGGAAGTGTTATTAACCACCACAAATTATGAACGACCATTCAGAAGAGAATGTAGCCATTAGATAACGTTCGTGTCAAGGTTAAGTGTACGTAATTTAAACGTTGCAGTGGATTTAGCGCATGTTTGCGGGAAGTATATTCACGTGGCTGCATTGGCGAGTGTCATGAAGGGAGGACAAGCCCAGAACGACGCAAAGCTTAGCTAATCAGTAAGGGTACGTAATGCCAAAAGAAATAAAAAAAAGGGGGGGGGGGCAGGCGTGCAAACACGCACGCAAGGGAAGAGAGGAGGACAACACCCGCTGTGGTAGCTTAGCAGCTATACAGTGATATTGGCTTGCTGAGCACGAGACTGCGGGATCGAATCCCAGCCACGGTGGACGCATTTCGATGGGAGCGGAGTGCTGAAACACCCGTGAACTTTGATGTAGGTGCACGTTAAAGAAGCCTACTGGTCAAAATTACTCCATAGCCCTCCACTACGGCACCTGTTTCATAATCCCCGCCGTGGTTTGGGCGCGCAAAACCCCTGTAATTATCACTGTTACCGGTAGACAACTCGAACACCGACTATAAACACAAGGTAGACAACTCGAATTACGACTACAAACTCCGACTGTAAACCCTTTTTTATTGCATTCATATTGAATCTGTTCCATGCCCGAATTTGCCTGGAAGCCATTCGCCAACAGAAGTTAGCAGTCTTTATATTTTGTGGTGCCTGCAAACGTTGATAAATTCCTGGAAGCTCCAAAACTGCGTATTTGTCGTCTAGTTATTGCAGTTCACGGGTTATAACTGCATTTCGAAACATGATATGCTGCCACACTAAAGGTATGTGTCCGCGTAGCGTACCTAAGTTATCCTAACTACAATGTTTCTCCCTTCGCAGGCCACTAATACTGTGCCCCCTTTTTACTTCGCGTATGAAGCGCTTTCTGTTTTCCGTTGCTTGCTTGTTATTGACTTCAATTACTAGTGTTTACACCCGCAAATATAAGACGATAACACAACATCACATTAACAGCGACAGCAGAGCTTCTTGCAGCTCAGCTCATGAAGTTGTTCGTGAACAAATGTTGTTGATCTATCGCATAATACACCAGTCTGCAGTGTATAGACTGGTGAGTCTCATAAGCCAGGGGAGCTAGGGACTTTATTCATAAAATTTTTTCGGTTGTAAGTGGCGTTTCCCATTCGGCAAGTATGGCAAGCACGTCCAGTGTCACCGTGGGTGAAGTATTGTGCCAAGAGCAATCCTAACGTAAGATGGTTACAAAGTTCTGGTGCATGGGCTTATCGGGAATTTATTAGCCAGAGCAAGTCTCTCTCTCTCGCTCTACAATCTGTACGCGTACGTCGTGGTGGCCTCAACAAAGATGGCGTAACTTTGTCAACATTGTTGAGTGGGCATGGCGAAAGCGCTTGGCGCAAGTCATTCACCATGCGGTGCTTTTTCTTCGTGCAGGCTCTGTTGCTAACAGCGCATGAGGCTTCGCCATGCGGCCTTGCAAACGCCGGTTTCAACATCATGCGATATCTGCGATGACGCTTCGATGCAAAGCGTCATGACTGACCTGCCCCTTGGTTCGTGACGCCCCTTGGTTCAAGCCATGGATTAATGACGTCACCAGCCTCTGTCCCTATAAAGACTCTACCACACCCGAGGATCTTCAGTGGGCACTGCGAAAGCGCTTGGCGCAGGTCATTCACCATGCGGTGCCTTTTCTTCGTGCAGGTTGATCATAACATTTCGATACATAGTGATGATCGATTTTTAGTGGTTTTGCCGTCCCCTAAAGCTCTTATAAGTATAGCTTATGATTGTTTTTGTGCTTGCGAATTGATGATGTGTGGTGACGTCGAAGAAAACCCTGGGACAACTGTTGAAGAGATGTTTAAATCATTAATGGATGGACAACAGGCAATAAGAAATCATATAGCGGCCTTGGAAACGCGCCTTAGGAATACGGAAAAAGCTGTCGATAGTTTTTAGAAGCGTTTGACTCATGTGGAAGAACACGTAAAAACAAGCGCAGCTGTAAGCTTGGTCGCAAGTGCACGCAAAATGGAGGGAGGAGATAGTCAAATTGCAGCACGCCAAATTGATCGATCTTGTTGATCGCAGTAGGCGGTCAAGTCTGATAATTTTTGGCATTGTAGACATTCTCAATGAAACTGTGTTGTTGTTACGCGACGAAGTTATAAACTGTAGGGGTTTACTTCTACTAATTACTACTGCTAGCAACGGCATCGCCGCTAGCAACCCCCTGTCGTGGGTTCGAGCACTCAACGAGCAGAGAATGAGGCCGTCGCGTCCGCGCGTTCGCTATCTCAGCCATGCCATCGCCGCGCTGCCGCGCGCTTCGGCCCGCGGCCCGACTCTAGGCAGGGCAGCGCGAACCGTCGCACGCGGCGAAAGACGAGAACATTAGGCGCATCTCTCCGAGCATGGTAATTTAATAAACGGTTAAATGAAACAAATAATACAAGGCCGAATTAAATGTAAACAAATGGACGACAACGATAAACAACACGCGAACACACACGAAGACAAACAAAGGACAATAACACTGAGCAACACGAACACAGAATAACACACAAAAATAACCATGCAAGGAAGGAGAGCCTAACCCCGGCCAGCGCACCCGCGACCGCGCCCCAAGAAAAGGAAAATAGAAAGAAAGGAACATACGTAGATGGGCGCAGATCGCCGGCCGCTGCCGTGGGTCACTGGAGCTTGCAGAGGCACGCCATCCGACCGAAGGCCTGGTCGGCCGGAGGGCCACAAAAGTACGTGCGTACCTCTCCAAGACCCAGCAAGTTCTCCCGAGGCATCTCCAAAACCAGAAACGCCAGAACGCGCAAACATTCTGGGAATTTCTCACTGCCCAATGGCAGCCTATGTTAAAACCACATGGGGCAAACGGGCGGGCCGCCGCCCCGTCCAGCTGGGAAAGGGGGGTGCGAGGCATTTCGTGCAAAAACATGGCGTCGAGCGGGACGCGGCCCCACAAAACCAACTGTTTTTCGAAAAAAAATGGGCGTGAACTGCACGTCGGTGGCTAGAATAGATAGGTTAGGAAAGAGTTCAGGGGGCAAGCCGAAGCCGGTTATCGTTTATTTTCAAGATTACGCTGAAAAAAAGACACAGTCCTGCAGAAAGCATGAAAATTAAAAGGGACAGCTATTTCTATCCAGAAAGACTACTGCGCAGATACAAGGCGGAAACGCAAATTGCTTTCGAATAGTGCGAAGGCAGATAAAGATAGCGGAAAAAGGCTCCAGCTGATCCACGACAAGCTCCAGATTTACGATCAGTATTTTTATCGAGATGATACCACAAACTCGCGTAAGAACACTTCTGCAGATGACAACTCACGGCGCCGCAAAAAGCATACTGAGACGATGCACTCGGCGACCGGAAGCTTAAACGCACATCAGCTCCAGATTTTGTCGTTCAGTGCAAGAAGTATTGTAAATAAAACAGATTAGTAAAAGATTTGCTTTTGTTATATGATCCCCATGTTTGCGTCATTTCAAAAAATTGGTTACGTGAGGCCATTCACGATGATGAAATCGTTCCACCGAACTATCACGTGTATCTGAAAGATAGGGGTTCTCGTGGAGGCTGCAGTAGCTGTCAAATCCGATGGTCACGTAACAGTTGTGGATCAAATCCGCGGGCACGCAAGTTTGTTTATGAAGGTGTCTCCCTGGTGACTGTCGTATATCTTGTGTTCTGTATGTGGCGCTCCGGATGCCGATGGCTCACATATGCATAAATTGTACGATCATCTACTAACATTGAAAGGAAAAAACGTCGCTGTATCGGGTTATTTTAATTTGCCCTGCTTATATTAGAATCGCCTAAATTACGGTTCGACGCTTTCTGGTGACTTGGCGATAAACATTAGGCTCAACCTTAGTCTTCAGCAGGTTATTAATAATCACACCCAGGGAAATAACATTCTGGACATTCTGTGCCTGAGCGAAATATTTTCTGGCGGAACAGCAATGGTTTCATACACGAGTTCCTGAAAGATCACAATATACTGACGCCTTTTCAGCACGGATTTAGAAAAGAACTCTCTACGGTGACTCAAGTAGTGACAACCACGCATGACTTTTCCCAAGTACTTGATTTATCCGGGCTGTTTCTGGACTTCAGCAAAGCATTCGATAGGGTCCCACATGGAAAGTTATTATATAAACTGAAAAAAAATTGGACTACACATGGGTATTATAGAGTGGATTTGTGCTTACTTGACGGACAGCGAGCAGTTTGCTGAAATCGCAGCTCTGGTGCCCGCCGGTCACCTCAGGAGTTCCTCAGCGCAGTGTGTTAAGGCCGTTATTGTTTTTAATTTATGTTAGTCATATAACAGATGTTATTCCTGAAAATGTGTCCATTCGGTTATATGCGGATGATAGGGTTATCTTTAAGGCAATAGTGCCACATGATGATAATGAAGTGTTGCAGAGATGTAGCAATTTCTCACTGGTGCTCGAATTGGGGAATGGAGCTGAATGCGGAGAAAAGCGTACTTTTGCGTGTAACAAGAAAAAAGCCTCCCAGGAAATTTATTATGAGGTCGAAAACAGAACTGTAACCGAAGTCGAAAAATATAAGTATCTTGGTGTTACCCTTACCAATAAATTAACATTGGCGACACATATCTCAGATATCTGCTCAACCACCTTAAAGAAACTGTGGTTTGTAAAGAGAAAGCTTAAACACGCGCCTATAAGAACTAAAATGTTAGCTTATAATGCAATCATAAGAACAAAATTAGAATATGCTTCTGAAACCTGGGACCCACATACCGAAAATGACATTCTGAAACTTGAGCGAGTCCAGAGAAAAGCTGTGAGGTTTGTATACGGAAAATATGCAAGGAAAGACCCGTCTTCATTAATGTCGCGAAACAGTATACAGACACTACAAACGCGCAGGAAAATTGATCGTCTGGTACTACTTCACAATACACTTGCTGCGAAAAATAATATGGTATTGCCCTCTTCGGTATGTAGGCCTACTACGAGAAGAACAGGACACAGTCACGAACATTTGCTTGCTCTGATTTTCGCTCGAACAAACGCTCACAAGTACATTTTTTTCCTAGAACGGTGAGCGAGGGGAATTCCCTTCCTATTCATGTATTTGAATCGAATGATTTTATGGCTGCCTTGAATAATCATCTTTCTTGTGAATTTCAGTGTTGTCGAGGTGTGATTGCTGCTTCTCTTTACGAACTATGTACATTTCGTATGGTATTGTTTAGGCATGTTGTATTTTCCTTTTCTTTTGCTTGTTTGTTTTTTCCCTTGCTGTAATGCCCCTCCTGCTTGGGCCAAAGTATTGGTCTGTAGTATTTCTAAATAAATAAAACTGTCCAAATCCATGTTCGCGTTTCGGAGAGGTTAAGGCAGTCTCGCTTCCCCCAGCTGGTCTCGTATTCCGCAGGGCGCGACCGCCCGGAACTCTGCGACCGAAGGCAGTCCGGTGACCTAGAAAATTGAGCACTCCCGCTTCGCGAAACACCGATCGCGCAGCTCCACACTTTCCTGCAGAGCGTCGACCGAAAACGGCGCATTCAGGGTCAAGAACAAGCGGGGTGCCTCTCCTGAAGGGACACGCAGTGCTGCCGCTTGGCCGCTGGTGTCGGCGTCCATGCTATGGATCCTCTACTGCGTACTGTGGACCGCCTGGCCTGCACACCGAACTTCCATATTCGCTCAGTGGCAACAGGATGCACTGCGGAGTCCGGTAAGTAGCCGAAAAAATACCGTATACTTCAAATCCACTAACGTGAAAACTGGACAAGTGCGAATCGCTGCGCTGATGCGGTCTCAATCAGTTATGCACTTTTCTTTTGTGTGTCCTGTTAACACTAAATGTGGGTGATTCCGGAGACACTGCAGTATGTGCACATGTGTGTTGATCCTGTAGTAACTGCACTCAAACAGTGCAGCATTGTCGTTGGGCAGTTTCGCAAGCGTTTTTTCGCAAGCGTTCAGTTTATATTTTTATTCTTCTTGGTTATTGCTGTATTTTATATTACGTTGAACCATGTTAGCTTATTTTTACCTGGTTTTAAGCAACGTTAGCCTTGCTTCGGACGCACTTTTCCGACTTGATTTTGAGCACGATGACGCGATTGATGGGTGCACGACAATCCGAGCCCCTACGGCGCTTAACACATAAAACATGAACCAAGAATTCGTAGTCCTGTAATGGCTACCGCGTAATATGGGCCTGGCTGAGTGTTCAACATCGTTCAATTGCTGGTGGCTCCATTTGCAACACGCCTAATTAAATGAAACCCGAAGTTCAGTGGTCCTCAAGGCTACAGTTACTTTTCATATTCTCTCCTACACTGTAAACAAAAATTACCCGAGATGGGAGTAAATGGACCTGTCCTCTAGCGCATTCCCTGATGAGAGTTCAATATACTCCGGTCATGCGGAGTAAAAGATTTACTCCGCTTGACCGCAGCTGTATTTACATCCATCGAGGAGCTTTTGCGGGTAGCTATGGGAGTATTTGTTTACATCCATCGCGGAGCTCTTGCGGGTACCTATATGGGAGTTTATGTTTACATCAATGTATGAGCTTTTGCTGAAGCCAGCTAAGCCTAGGCGTGGTCCGGGACAATTTCTTGCATAATTTTATTAATATTCGATCTACCTGGGTAAATTTGGTATCCTTTTGGTCCTTTCTCCTTCCGGTCGATAGCCTTGATGTTTGCTTTCCGATAATCCTAGCTTGTCCGCATACAATCTTGATAATTTCGGAAGCCTAAAACCACGTCAACACTCGCTGGGCGGTGGTGCCCCAGCCACTTCGTAACAAAATATTTCCGATTCGCGCATCACTGTGGTGGTCTGGTCGATGCGCGGCATTCGGCGTCTGGCTGGAGGAGCAGAGCGGTCACCAGTGGAAAGAGCCTTGACACGTTTACACAGAACACTGATCGGCCGTTGCAAACTCACTGCGCACTCAAGACTCGTTTAAAAAAACGAAGTGGCGCTTCACTTGGGCGCACTAAGCACACGTGCGAGCACGCACAGATACAAATCCCACCGACGATTCGTCGAACCAAGCAATGCACTGGAGCATCACACGGAAGCACTAAACAGACGCGCGAGCTCAAGCGCGCATACACACACACATCACACCGCCGCAAGAGCGTCGCAACCGAAGACGGCGGTTAAAAACTCCCATGTGGGGGTTGGGACCACGTGAACTGAAACTCCGTGTGGGTAGTATAATAAGGTCATGTCGTTTTTATACTCCGTCACTTAGCAATGGTGGTAAAATGATGTCATGCGCCGAATTCACTCCGCTATGACGGAGTAAATGGTTGGGGCATGGGAGTTTTTTCGGTTGACGCGCTGGTAAAAGCTCCCATCTCGGGTAATTTTTGTTTACAGTGTACTAGATGTTTAAGATAAGCTACAATCACTTATTTCCTACTTGAGTGCTCTTGCCGTAAATTAGAATGATTTCGCTTTTAATGATTTATTGGTATCGAGCATAGTTCGCGTAATCATCATCCTCACCATGACCAGCCTGTCTACGCTCCCTGCAAGGCAAAGGCGTCTCCCATGTATCTGCAATTATTCGTGTACTATGGTAACTGCGACCACTTCATCCCCGAAAAAAGTTTTTTCAGCAACGTAGCTGCTCGAGCTAGCCGTAATTTGTCAAGCATCGTGCAATACCACATGACATCGCGTTGTATGATTTTGGCGGGAACCCGCTACGTGACATTGCGTTATGCGATGTTGGTGGAAGCGTGTCACGTGGCATTGCGTTCCGTACTGTTGGCGGAAACATGTCAGTGCGTTATGAAATTTTGGCAGTAACATGCCACGTGACATTGCGTTACGTGATTTTGGGTGATCACGTAACATGTTCCCCGAAACACGTGACAAAATTACGTGACATGTTCCGCCAAAATCAGTTAACGCAATGTCACGTGACATGTTTCCGCCAAAATCACATAACGCCATGTCGCGTCACATGTTCCCCCTAAAAGATCACATCACTATCACGTGACTTGTTTCAGTAAACTTTCGGCCAGCTTCGCTGTTATCTGACCTTACGCGACCTAGCGGAAGCTGCGTAGTGTGGCTCCCTTCATATTCCATAATTGCGGATCACCATCTAACTGGCCTGCGACCATCTTCGAATTTCAGCGCTTGTGTTTGTCTGATGTAGCCCTTGCCTGGATGTCCGCTGCTATATCCAACCATAAAGTCTGGCCACTTGCCATCTTTGTAGATGCATATATAAAATAACAAACAAACAAGCATGTAATAAATAAATAAATAAATAAATAAATAAATAAATAAATAAATAACTGGCAGGCCGAGCTCGCCAGAAGCAAGGGTTACCCGGTGGAGGAGCACGTGACGACCACCGAGGACGGCTACGTGCTCAGCCTTCAGCGAGTAGGTGGAAGACTGCTGCCGCCGCTTGGGCCACCAGTCCTTCTCGTCCACGGACTGCTATCTTCTGCCGCCGAGTGGGTCATCAACTATCCTCACCAAAGCCTCGGTGAGAGAACTCTTTCGTTATGGTATATTACGGTGCTGCATAGCTATGAAGAAGCAGAGTAGGTGATCTATTCGATGAGGTGGAGATTGAGAGGGGAACTTCGCAAAATTAAGATAGTGAGTGGAACATGGTGACCTGTTGAATCAAACGTAGAAAGACTTCCTTTCTTGCAAGGCTATCCCTCTACGGATGGCATTTGAACACATGGAGCAGAACACATGGTAAGAAATGCACGCGAACTTATTAAGGTAATATTCTCACGTGGTTCTGACCGTAGAGCGCAGCAAGCGATCCGGGAGCAAAACAGCCCTTCATTCGGCCAGCTTGGGTCCACAGATGTAGGAAACAAAGCACAAGCCAAGAATACTCAGAGCGCAGTAATAGTGGCGAGCACGGCCGCGGTAGTGCGCGCCGTTTGAACGGAGCATTCGCTCACACAAAAGAAGGCTACATTGCATTGAAGAGAGCCTCATTAACAAAGTAAAACAAGAACCAGGAGCACTGACTTCCGGGTGTGCTGGTTTTGCGTAGCGTGTCCTCGCCTCCTTCTGTCGTTGTGTGTATGTGTGTGCGCTTGACCTTCCCCGCTAAAAGGAGTACGCCTTTCAGTAGCACGGCCGCTGTCAATGGTGCATCGAAATACAGTTATCAAATACTTGACAACATGGCTTGCAGAGAGTATCCTGTACAAAGAGCATTCTGTAGCTCAATGTGCAATTCCAGATGCGCATTCGTAGCAGTGCCTAAGACCTTCCTTAGAAGTTTGTTGGAGACGCAATGGCAGGTGAAATGTCGCCGGTCTTGTGCTTTTGAAGACGATAGTTTTCTTCGGCTACCGAAACGCTGAAAACTTTCTCTGCTTGTCACTCGACTCAATCGCCCGGGCAAAACCGATTCAACCGGGCAGCCAAAATGAACCGAGCCACTAGAACTGGTGGCACAGGGTCATACACTTCAACATTATACAGTGCAAACGAAACCTCGGGCCTATTTTAGGCAAAATATGTTACATAATCGTAATTCGCAGCGTTTATGTAATTAAGAATACACACTGTACTGCCTTGTACATTAGGAAATGAAAAGTCAGCATGTTAGAAATGGTGTCAAAGAGACGCTATGCGTTAAGCCAGCAGTAATAAAAGGTCCCAACAGATGGCGCGAGAGCAGGGCGAACGCGAGAAATTTCATTGCATCCATCATGGAAGGAGTGAGAGAGTGTGAGTGGCGGCAGGGAGGAGAAGGGAGGGTGTTTTGCGTCAGGGGCGACAGAAGACTATTATCTTTCGAGGTCCTTTACAGTGAAGCAAGCAGACATGCGGCCATTTTTTTAAAATTCAGGATATAGTAAAAATCATACTCACCCTGGTACTAAGTACGCTGTATCAGTCGCACGTAGCTGAGTATGATGTATGGCTAAAAGAAATTTGCGAGGCTTGCAAGGCTAGCGAAGCAACGAAGGTGATGGGTACTTGGCTGGTCCGGGTTCTCTCCACCATACCCTCATTTGGTCGCGGTGCGAAGATTCGGGAAATGCCTCGCGAAGCACTGCGAGGCCCAGCTTAAAGACGTTCGCGTCAAACCGGATACGATGGCAGACGCGGTACGCGTGGCTTCTGTTTGAGGCCGTCCCCCCATTTGCTATACTACACTAGTGAAACACACAAGGAAGAGTGATCTTGACTTTAGGTCTAGCAGGCCTGTGACGTCAATATCCGAAAAGGGTGAGGGCCCTCCCAAATGAGCCGTACCTTCTTATGCTGAACACCAGGCTATGGAAGTGCACTTGGGCCTATTTTACCGGTATAGCTACACAACGGCAGTGGGGATGCCCCTCTGCCTCCCACAGCAGTGGCGGGTGCTCAACTATTTCACCGAGGCTGTGGTGGTTGAGGAGAGCTCAGGGCACCTGCCACGTCCTTATGTTGTTACCTTTTGAGATAAGTACACGTAAACAACCGAGCGCCATGTGTTCTCTCCTCTAGACGTCTTTGGAAAAACCGGTGGGTGGCCGGCCGGCACTGAGATTTTCAACTCGCTACCAATCTTATCGGAAGCAGACGCTAAACCGGAAGCTCAACCATATCGCGTTGCACTCTTAAAGGCGAAACTTAAGCATCGCCCCCAATTTCGCTCTCTTAATCTCGGTAATGGCTTAAGAAAAATAAATATCTCCTCAATATAATTTTCCGCGGACACACAGTGAGGGAGACACCTATGTTGTAAGCAGTCATACGCGTTTATCCATCAAGAGACGCGCTCGTCTTCGTGCCTCCATCTTCAGTGTCTCGTTTTTCTGGTTGCGCCATTTTCTTCATCATGAACACGTACCAACTCGCCCACTTATCAGCACTACTGAAGAGACACGCTGTGTTCTTTATAGTGAACACAACCGGAAACGCGCCCAGCCGCACTGGCCTAGCGGCTATGGCACTCGATCACTGGTCCGAAGGCCACATTAGTAGAGGCGAAATATTGAGGCCCGTGTAATGCGCGATGTCAGTGCACGTTGAAAAACCCCAGGTGGTCGAAATTTCCGGAGCCTCTACTACGGCGACTCTCGTAATAATAGTATAGTTTTCGGAAACGAAATCAATCAGTCAACTTGAAATGGTGTGTTGGCGAACTTTCTATAACGAGCAGGGAACACTCACTGGAGAGCTCTTTAAATCCTCGTTTTATGATCTACAGGTAACCTTGAGTCAAAAGCGAGAGCTGTTATTCGAATATTGAAGTGAGAATGTCCGGGTGCGTAAACGAAAACATACGGACATTGGAACTAGATTAACGGGTGCCCAAATGAAACCATCCGGATAACGCGAAGGATATTATACGAGCACCGAAATGAGAACCACCGGGCGTAGAGCCACACATTGAAACCGACCGGACTTTGCGCGCTTACGTTGCTACAGCACCAGATTACATATGCTATAATTACTGGCAAAAAATTTGCAAAAATTTTCCTTTGGATTCCTTCCCAACATTTCCTACGAATATTACTGAAGCAGGTAATTTGGATCGCAGCGGTTTTATTTCCTATTTGGAATAGCAAAGTTCCAAAGCCACCGTACGCGAGACCCCATACACATGTCCTTTCAACGCCAGAGCTTGTGGCAAACAACCAGACTCCAGAAGTAGGGC
The DNA here is from genome assembly GCA_013339685.2 of Hyalomma asiaticum. Lineage (NCBI taxonomy): Eukaryota > Metazoa > Arthropoda > Arachnida > Ixodida > Ixodidae > Hyalomma > Hyalomma asiaticum. Next base: position 2,030,570 of record CM023488.1, on the reverse strand, counting down.
TGCCTCGGTGGGCGCACGTGACGGGGTCGGTATCAGCATTCACGTGCCCTGCGGAGACGGAGAACGGGGTGCGCAGTGGGTACGTCAGAACATTTACTTCAACGGGCAAACTACATGTAAGGTGCTCAGAAGACCAGCTCAACTTCTTTGTCTTATGCGCAAGTGACTGTGTATGGCCACGAAGCATGTTGGTAATTATTCTCGCGTGGGGCGTCCAAGAGGACCAAGAGAACTTGGCTCGTGACCGGCAGAATGTGCAGAGTAGGCGATCATCGCAGCTGAAAGAGCCAAACGCTTTCTACTATTGAAATTCCCTAAAACACCTCTCATTCGTTCCGACGACCAGCGACACGTCCCGTCGATATGAAACACAAACAGATACCTTTCACGTCAATGCAAAATTAATATAACATGCCCTCGATTCAGCATTTATTGTCTCAATGCATATCCCTGGTCCCTGAAACGTCCTTTTTTCACATTGTGTCACGGATTAGGCAACATAATTGTGAAATCATTCACGCCATAAATAATGCGAAGCACCCTGTTCTGAGACGGCTATGAGCTTATTTCTGTCGCCTTCCTCTCTACCACTGCTGTTCATCCTCAACTCGATCAGCTGCCGTGTTCGCGCTAGCGACCACTGCGCCTCCCACGTCATCCGCTGTTCCGAGCCCTCCGTAGAGACAAAGCGCCGTGATGTCTTTACTGAGGTCGCCGGCCTCGGCAGTGCTAGCCTCCGTAATAGTGCGCCGGCTACTCGTGTGCACGCCGCCAGATGCCGTATACCGTTGGCTGCCCTTCAGTGCTCGTGACTTCGCGTGGCTTGCGCTTCGTGGCACCCATCGCATGTCCCATGGGAAGGGGAGGTTCAAAACGCTTCGGGTCGAGTCGCGTCGATCTCTCACGATATGCGTATTTAAAACTTTGTAGTAAATTACACGCTCAACGCAGAGTGCTCATATTGGCATGCTTATGATCAGAAGGACTCGGGCTATCGCTGCAACGCAATTGTACAAAATCACCACAACCGTTTCCGGATCACTTAACTAAGCCGGATACCTCACAAATTAAACTCTTCTTTATGCAGTGAAGCAGCAACGCACTATCATTTTCTTCTCTCATACTACTGGTTCTCACCGCCGTACTGTCGAATCTCTTGCGCGTTACTAGTTCGTAAAATGCGCCTACATTTCAGAACACGAAACCGCTTATTATTGTTTGCTGCATCTCAGGGTGGTGTTATCCGTAATGCTATTTTGATGGCGTTATACAAACAAAGAGAATGTCAGGAAGGTGACGCTGATAGTGGTGTTGACCACAGGGGCTCTTTCCAAATATCGCCTGTTTTGTATAATTTAGTTGTTGCTTTTTAATTAATGTATTGATTTCGTCAGGACTGCGTCCTTCCTTTTATATGCCTAACTCACCGTGCGCGACATCGAAGTCTTCCGAGGTGTGGAAGGTTGCCATTTGTGCCATTGTGCTCTAACTGAACAGATCATCACCTCCTTCCAGAGATGGCGCCACGCCCATTCTAAACCGGTCTGCTCTGCGCTAGCCATTTCATGCTTACATGTACTCACGATTACGGGAAGGCTAGCAGTTTTTATTGTCATGAACAGCGTACCTACTTAAGCCGGAGGTAAGCCGTTCAGCGGGAACAGCAAACTATCATCACCCTGAAATCATTTCGCATGCACTTCTCTGAAATGCCCATTTTGCAGCATTTGCGCGCGCACTTGTTCCTTCTCTTGCACTCATGCCCTTAGCCCACAAAGGCAGGTACGCGCCACAGAAAGCGGGTATGCGCTAACGGCTCCTAGCATAGCATACTCATGCATAGTATAACACAACAAAGATGCTGAGGAAGAGAAGCGAAGGTGATGAGTAATGATAGCTTAAGCGTCACAGTAGGTGGGTATGCGCCAATCAGAGATTAGCCATGCATAGTACAGCAAAGCAAGGCGGTGGGAGGAGAAGGGAGGGTGAGAAGTTGTTACGTAAGGGTAAGAAAAAAATGAAAGGAGGAAGGCACTGAGTAAACCATGGCCTTGGCTGCTACGGTATGCAAGGGGACAAAAACAAGGGCAGTGAAAGTGAGGAGACTAACGAAAGGGTGAGGAAGAAGGAAAGTAAGAGGAAAAGAAGTAGGTGAGAGGATAACGAGCGCAGCATTGATTCCATGATCAGCCTAGCGTAGCAAGGGGTGGGAAAGAAAAGTGAGGCTGAGGGTAAGGAAATGAGCACAGAGTGCAATATGTAGAGATAAGAATATAAAGACGACAGAGAGAAGAAAGAAAGAAGTAGAAAAGGAATCATGAAAGTACCTAATCAGCGTTTGCAAGGCGGTGACGCTCGCTCGCCACCTACTGAGATTCCACAGGCGCTGAAGTGGCTTGACTTCATTCTTTATTATTATTATTATTATTATTATTATTATTATTATTATCACATTGATGAACATAATGGAAATGCGGCAGCTCGTGCTTTTCATCTTGTTAGCTAGTTTTAATGGACTTTCAAAGGCGATATCCCTAGTCTGTAACAGCATATCAGAATAAGCTAGTAAAAAGAGCAAAAGCTGCGTCGGCTTTTTACCTCGATATCTGCAGTGCCACCAATGTATAGTCTAATGTACACAGTGCTTCTATGTACAGCGTTCCTGCTTGCCGACGCCGGCTACGATGTGTGGCTAGGAAACTGCCGTGGAACTCCCTACTCAAGGGGCCATCTCGAGCACAGCGACAGTGATGGCCGCTACTGGGATTTCCGGTAAGCACAGAGAAACCCTAACTATGCCCACGGTACACATAGGCCACGTACGATATAGAAGGCGCTGCGCTTGCCGAGTGAGGCGCAACTGTTGTAGTCGCTTCTATTCAGAACGCGGTGCTCCGGTGTGTTCGGGAGATGTATCGGGAAATTTTTCCAGGCCATCTCGGCATATTCGCCCGCATAGTGCAGCCTATGCCACCAGCTAGCAAGCTGAAATGTTTGAAGTAGAAAGCCAGGCGTATTCCACAATCAGTGAATTTAGGGTATGAAAAGCAAGCCGGCTGTTTTCCACCAGCGATTTCTGGTCTTGCTGTAGCTCGTCAAAGACGAAGAAAAACAAAAATAAGCGAGGCACGCAAGCTGCTTTTTTACTTAAAAGAGGTTGACGATTCGCACAGGGAATAAAACGGTGGTAGGCTGCTAACGAGTATATTATGTAGTGTTTGTATAAGCGACGGATCTGTCAGTTTGTACAGTGGAGAAAGGTTTTTGTCTACACGCACGTGTGATTCCGAATTCCATTACCTTTACGCATGCGCACTTCGCGCGCTGTTTTCGTCCATATTGAGTGGCTTTTATAGGCGAAGAAAGAGTAAGATTTCGCATTTGTTCTACGCACAGTTTTTTGTGCTTCTGTGCACTTGCACTCTCATTCAGTTGAAACTCTCTAGCTAATGTCGCGTTAAGTTCGACGACTTGCTGCTGTAGCTTCATTTTATGCTCTAGCGAGTCGAATGCATTAGGCGTACTGTTTGATTTATTACGTTCTTTTAGCCTCGATGAGGTTGGCCTCTTCGACTTACCCGCACTGGTGGACTACGTGCTGGAACGCACTGGATGGCCGCAGCTGTTCTTGGTGGGATTCTCTCAGGGAAACACGGCAGCATGGGCGATGCTGGCCGACAAGCCACAGTACAACAGGAAAGTAAGCAACTGAAATTGCAGTATATATAGCATGCCGACTCGGTTACCTGACACAAATCTCCAAATCGTCACTGGAGCCCTGGTTCTACGCTGTAGGTGAGTTCGAGCCGGGCGACGTGCCTTATCTGTAGAGAAATTGACACGTAAGACGTGAGAGGTTCAATAAGACGTGACTGAAGAAGTGACAATTCAATCGTAGTGTGCCTTTGCTCACAAAAAAAAAGAAAAGAGAAAGTCAATGGCACCTACATAGAACATTGACCAGGTGAAGTATTTCTATGTGGACAGTAATTAATACCTTTGCAACTGTGTTAAAGTAACTACAGGCCTCACTGGTACTAAATTCCAAGCATAAATAGCCACTAATTAATATATATGCCGAATTGATATCAGTGTGTACTTACATAGAAGTTTATACTGTGGGAAGCGCATGCCTGTATGCCTCGTCAGGCATATTCGATAATGCAGCTACGGTAGGAAATACGCAGTGCACATAGCGACGCTCCTTTCTGTAGCTCTCACGAGTAATAGTCAGGAAGCATAAGTGCTACTCGCACTCTCATCTATATATACATTTATCAAGGTGGAATATGCTCTGATGATTAGCGGTGCGTTCGGAAAAGCGACCAGCATCGAAACCCTCGCCTACGCACGGGTCACGCGCGAGAAGGCACTATCACTGGCGCGGAGAGATGGAAACGATAAACTAGCCACTGCGTGCGCGCGAAAGCCAGCAGTGAGGTTAGTTATCGCGTGTGCTATGGAATTCATGACAAATGGCGCAAAAAGAAGGGAATGCTAATTGGTGATAACGTGCTTTCGCAAAAGCCAGACGTGAAGTGGGACTTGAAATCCAAGACGAAATTATTGTACAAAGCAATCAGCGCTATACTCACCGCATTTTTTAAATTTTTTTCCGAAGAAACAACGTCGGCAGAGCTTTCGCCATCAGCATCGGGTTTAGGTCGCTCTTCCTCTCCGCAAGCAATCGCAGGTCGAGGTCAGGTGTTACTGATCGGCTAGAAGAACTTGTTGTTGGGCTAGTTGGTAGATCATTTCCAAACTTAATTAAAGCGCAACCACACGACACATTCATACACACACACACCCACACACGCCCAGGCATCAACCACGTACAGCGCTGTACGTGGTTGATGCCTGGGTGTGTGTATGTGTGAATGTGTCGTTTGGTTGCGCTCTAATTAAGCTTTGGAAATAGCCCCGCCACGGTGCTCTAGTGGCTATGGTACTCGGCTGCTGATCCGAGGGTCGCGGGATCGAATCCCGGCCGCGGCGGCTGCATTTCGATGGAGTCGAAATGTTGAGGCCCGTGTGCTGTGCGATGTCAGTGCACGTTAAAGAACCCCAGGTGGTCGAAATTTCCGGAGATCCCCACTACGGCGTCTCTCATAATCGGGGCTGGTTTTGGGACGATAAGCCCCACAAAACAACAAGTTTTGGAAATAATCGGCTAGGGTGTTAATAATCGCAGGTCGAGGTAGGGGTCGAGTTAGAGTGATGCTCAGGGTCTCATCGCGAGGCAGACGGTAACGACGGCTCCCGTGTTTCCAGTCAATAGACTTGCAGATAACGACCGAGTGATGTTTTTCTAGATGCTGCTCAATGTAGGCAGCTCGGTAAAGAAACGCGGTGCAAAGCACTGACGAGCACTGGTCTTCGTGAAAAATATTCATGGCGGTTGCGCGTATACGCACAACTACGCATGCCGAAACCGCATAGGACATGGTCAAGGCGCCGCGGCGCAGCTGCAGTTTCGTAGCAAGGCGGGATGGCCACGTGCTCTGGCATAGGCCTGGTTTCAACAGATCAGTGAGCTAGAGTTGCGCAAGGCTGTTCACTGTACAACGTGACGACACTCCGCTAGCGAAGAGGAGTGGTTAATCGCCGGAGAGAGACGCGGGAATTGTTTTTCGGAATAGAGCACCTGCGAGCGCGCAGCTCCGCGGCATTCAGAAAATGTGATGGCCACGACGTTCTCTTCGAATGAGTTAGCCTGTTTGGGAGCCGTAAGAAAAAAAAAGAAAAAAGGAAAGAAAAGGAGAGAACAGAAAATCGAGGCATGTTTATTGGCCCTTTAAAACGCATGCACTCTGGCACGTGAAGAATGCCCCCCAAAAATGGCCGCGTGTCTCCTTGCTTCGCTGGAAATGACGTCAAAAGACGACAGTCTTCTGCCTCCTCTGATACGTAACACCCTATCTTCTCTCCTGCTCTCACCACTCATGCGGTTCACGTCCCCTCTCACTCCTTCCGTGATGGATGCAACAGAAGTTCTGCTGAATTCAACTAAAATTACTCGCCTTACTTCGGCGACTCTTCGACACCCTTCCAACCGCGTTCATTCTTCACTTACTAATGCAAAAAACTATGACGGCTCCCCTAACGTGAAAGTGGGAAGCATGCGGTCACGCACGGGTGTTTCACACAGGAAACGCCAGTCGATGCTAATGGGCTCGCTTTACTGTGGCCACGACGACGGCTTTAAACTTTGACTGTCCAGACACATTAGAATAAATTCGTTGGAATCGCTTCTGACGCGACGAACTTACAAACACACTGTCTGGGTGCACTGCCTCCAAGACGGGCCCACCGTGACGACAGCAGAGATACGCCGACAAGCCCAGCACTTAACGAGCTCCGCACCTAAAACCAGTCCAACGTGTACTGTTACTGAAGTGAACGCTGCGGATCATGCTGCGGATAGAAGAGGCGGCACTGGGCTACTTTACTGACAGGCCGAGAGTATTTGTGAGGTACGTGCATGACTGCTTCTGCATCATAAAGAAGTCAGCAGTAGACAGCTTCCTCGAACATCTGAACTCAAAAATGAGTTCTGCGGGTTTACGCAGAACTCATTTTCCTTATCTATCAACCAAGCGATACAGTTCACGGCGGAACGAGAGTGAGAGGGGCGCTTCCGTTTCTTGATGTTTTAGTGAGACAACAAGGCGAGCGCATGACCTTCTTAGTGCGCAGGAAGCCAACCCACACCGGCAGGTATTTCCACTTCAGTTCCAGTCATCCAACTGCCCGCAAAGCTTCAGTGGTTTCGGCGCTCCTCTCACGTGCACGAGTTACCTGCACGTCGGAAGGGGAGAGGAAGAGAGAAGAAGAGAGGATCGTCGCCGAGCTACGAAGGAATGTATACACGGAAGCGTTCATCTGCCGGGTATCACGCCGGTTATCGAGACAAAAACCAGCGCACTGTGGAGAGCCACCTTCGAGCGATATACCGCACGACCCCTCTCCCTCTTTGGCCACCCCATACCCGCCAACGAGAGAATCGAAGCCAAACCATAGCGTCGCCATCACTTATGTGCCGGGCATCAGCGAACAGCTGTCGAGGGTCCTAGGAAAAGCCGGGGTTACGGTAATCCATGAACCTATTGCCACGCTCGCCCGCTTGTTACCGCGGCCAAAGGATCGAGCTACGAAGGAGCAAAACCCGGGCGTTGTGTACAAAGTGTCGTGTTCTGAATGTCAGGCCAGCTTCATAGGCGAGAGCAAGTGTTTCCCGGAGAGAATACGCCAACACAAGAACGACGCCAGGAAGATGGAAATGCACCGTAGCGCTTAGGCTGAGCACTGCGAGGAGCACGACCATAAAATTGACTTCGACGTCGCTTCTGTTATTGAAACAGAAAGGCATTTGGAAAAGAGGCCCTTGCTCGAGTGCTGGCACATTCAACATACACCAGCCAAGACGAACCGCTCTCTGGGAATAATGCCTTCGGTATATGTTCGCGGTCTCCGAAAAGTGAGCGAAAGGGAAAGCCGGAACCGTGGTGAGAGTACAATCGCGGTGACTTCCGTGACCGACGCAGTCACCCCCTGAAGAAGGGACCGAGTGGGTCCCGAAACGACGGGCTGTCTTTGAACTGTGGCTGGAGCAATTTAATCTTCCTAGAGTTTGCCCTCCACACCGAGTTCGCGCACGGCGTGAAGGATGGACTCGTGGGGGAGAGAGTCAAATGCTGACTCCACGTCGAGGAGGAGCAGAATGGCCATCTCCTTGTCGTGCAGGACTTGCTCCAATGTTGTGACCACGGTGGAGATACAGCCGGCGGTGGCGCGGCCAGGACGGAAGCCGCACTGCTGCTTGGGGAAATAGCCTCGTGCCGTCGCAATCCACTGTAGGCGATGTAATTCTATGCCCTCCATGGCTTTCCCGGACACGGAGGTAAGCGAGATGGGCCGGTAGGAATTTAGTTCCCGCGGCGGTTTCCCTCCCTTTAGCACAGGGTCTACGACGGCACAACGCCACGGATCCGGGAGGCTGCCACTGGAGAAGACCTTGTTGAACGCCTCCAGCATAGAGAGCGCTGGGAGACATCCAGGTTTCTCAGGAGCTGGTGAGTAATGCTTTTGTCGGTTCCCGGGGCACTGCGCTTTCTTTGCGGCGGAGGACTTGCTCCAGCTCGAAGAGGGCTAAATCCTCCTCGCACAAAGCATGGATTTTGGTGGCGAGCGCCGGCTCGGGAGGTGGGAGGGGCTGCGCGGCAGGGCTGTTGGCGTGCACGATGACCCGGGCAGGAGCAGCAGGAGCGAGCTCGAAGGAGGAAGCGAGCAGCTCAGCAAGGGATGCCTCGGAGATACCGCACGACACGGCAATGCCGAGCACAGGGAAACGGGATGCCTTGGGATAGAGCATAGCCCGCATGACGTGCAGCCGCGGCAGCGACGGTGAGGGTCGCTCAGTGATGAGCACTTGCTCGTCCAGCTTCGAGCGCGCAGACACCTTGCATGTCGTCTGGACACCGCGTCGAGGCGGTTGTACATCGTCCACACGCCGTGGACAGCACGTCGTTGCCCACGTCACTGAGCCGCACGCAGGTTGAGGAGTTTGATGTCGGGCACTGGAGGTCCCGCGGGCGACGCACGCGCAGCAACGCACATTCACGACACTCGACGAGGTGCGTGAAAGAGTCGTCCCCACACGGCACCGAGGCACACAACTCTCGAAAGAGAGGCCACTGCACCCACACTTTAAGTACGCACTGCGCCGTGGGCGGGCTGTCTGGGCGAGAGGGTGATCGGGTAGTCGTCTGACCACGGCCGCTCGATTAGCAACGCACGAGGTGCGGCCTGCCACGTCGCGCGGCGAACAAAAGTGGAGCTGTGAAGCGAAAGTTGACAGTTTTCGCCGCTTTTTCGGAGGGGGCGCCACTGCTACGGGACAACTCTCCCGGATCTCGCCGCCCGGGCTCCTCCGCGAACCAGTACGGGACGAGCTTTCCCTGTGTGTGTAGACGAAATTCTGCACCTCGCTCGCACGCCCTGTGACTGCAACGTGTTGAGGTGCTTGTCGTATTGTGCCATTGCCTTCTATAATTTTAGTCGTGCGCGGCGTTATGTCGCGCAACTTCTGCGTGTCGCTGTGTGCCACAAACGCAAGGAGTGACCCTCAGATCCAGTACCACGAGTTTCCGTGGGACGTAGATCGGCGTAAAATATGACTAAAAAACATTTCTCGACAGGGAATAACTGGAAAAGGAAGCGTGTGCGAGCCAAATGACAGGTCGCTGGTGTACTCACGTCACTTCCCTGATGGTGACTATAAGTCCACGAAGCTCAAGCTATTGCTTCCAACGGCTGTTCCGAAGGCAGTTCGTGCGCTTGGCATCAACACTTATACCAAATGGTGTGATATGTCGCGAACTGGCGCGTGACAGGGGTGAAAAAATCCACACCGAGGAGACCTGTGAGGTGTTTCTGAGCAAACTGTTGCGGCAGACAGGGCCGGAGACGTGATAGCAACTGTTGAGTGGTTCAAACTCGCTTACAAGCCTCTAGCTGTTACGGAAGGTGCTGCGACTTTGATTCGATGAGTCGCCTTTCCGTGGATGTATACATACATGTTCTAACTTCTAAATAAAGAAATGAGCCTGACACCGCCTTCGTCGACCTTTTTTTTTTCATCAGCCAATCCGAACTAGTTCCGTCCTTACATAGAAATGCAAACACGTGTCTACAAAGCGGCTGAATGCTCATTTAGTTGTAGATGTCTGCCTCCATTAAAATAAATGATACTGAAATAGAAATACTATCGTCTTTCAAATCGCTTGGCGTATATTTCTCTGAAACTATGTCGTGGGATTGCCAAGTGAATCACTTAGTTATTAAACTATCTAGAGCAATAGGTACTATGCGTCGCCATTGTAATCATCTTCCCACATCCATTAATATGATGTTATATAATTCAGTGTTTCTTTCCCTAGTTCAATACGGAATTTTAGTCTGGGGGACGACCTCAGCTGAAAACATTCACAAGCTGATGGTATTACAAAAAAGAGCAGTACGCCTTGTCTCCAGGGTGCCATATCTCTGGCATACTGCTCCCTTGTTTACAAACCTTAGGACTATAAGAATTGAATCCTTGTACACGTATAGGCTTTGTCGCATGTATAGAATAGGAAAAACTAAGAATGATAACGCTTTAACAAAATTGGCATCCTTAAGGCAACATAATTCTTCTTATTATAAATTTCGTCATTCAGAGCCTTGGATCGTTAACAAAAACAGAACTACATACGGTGACCAAATGCTAAAATTTCGTTTACCTACTGTTTTAAATCAGTTATATAAAGAAAATGGTCTCAGTGTATCAACTCTGTCGCTAAAAAGCCTACGCGACGTATTTATATGATTGCTTGTGCTACCATGGTTTCGGTTGTTTGTCATTTTTTTTTGTCTTTAACACTTCGCCAATTTTCCTCCCTTGTTTCAAATGCTTCTACAATAACCTTGTTTATTTATGCCAACCGTGGATGTTTGCTGTTTTTCTGTTATAGTTATGTATACCGTGTTTATTTGTATACCGTGCTTATTTGTGTACCGTGTTATTATGTATACAGTGTTTATCTGACCGCTGTGAAGCTGCCCAGTGTATGAGGTGGCCAGGTTCCCCTCAAGCTGCTCAATGCAGCTTTTTGCCTGGTCATCCTCGCAACCTTGTTGTTGTAAATAAACAATTCAATTCAATTCATATTTATAAAAATCTGGAACTAAAACACTATATAAGAACATTATTTGGCCAATCCAGTAAGTCATATGCATGCATTTGTAAGAACGTCTAACAAGACGAAGATCTTGCATTTCAGCCACTATAGAAGAACGCCGCGCCATTGCTCTATTGTATTTCACAAGTAGATTTATAGCAACAAATTTCACAATTTGCCGCTTCATACTCCTTTGCGCACATCTCGACGCATTAACAACGCGCGTAGTTTCATGCGAATTCATGGTCGCACACAGGAATTTAAGTCATCACCACTACTTATAGGCACTGCATATAGGAACGGTCTTCCGGATCTCATTGTATCCATTGCTAACCGTGAAACATTCCGTGATAACCTAATTTCGTTGCGCTTTATCATTGTATAACATTCCACTGCTTGTAATATTTGTCTTGTTTCGTTCTTTTATATTCTCCCTTTATTTTTTTATTTGTTAAATTTTTGTGCATTTTTCTGTTTGGTATATATGAATGCCCCCCTTACTCAATGCCCTTCAATGGGCCTGTAAGGAATTTTGAATAATAATAATAACAGGTTTTTCTTCCAAGAGCAAACAAATGCATCAAGCGAAGCAAATATTCAAGCAAGCGATAAGGAACTTGGCAGTTTTATTGAACGGTGGTCGAGTGTCGAAACCTGCGGCAAAAGTGCGCGGTTCGGGCTCGTGCGAGTCCATTAGCGGCCCAATACCTGTACCGACCTCCTGGTTGTAGTATAGTATTTATGTTCTTGCAGGCAGCGTAGAGATCTTATTTTGGCAAAGCAATACACGTTCTTGCGTGAACAAAATGCAAACTGAGTGCCGCTGCGCGAAACATGCAGAACCAGCGGCTCCTCCCGCGTGCACTTGTCCCGTAGCAGTGGCGCGGAGAACTAGGCTCGTCACACCGTTTTCGGGCGACGTCGCAGGCCGCACCACGTGCGTTTTTATCCAGCGGCCGTGGTCTGACACGGTCGTATCGGCGTCGCGCTTCCACTCGTAAGAGCAGCGCTCCGACACTAATGCCAGGTAAATCACCTGCTCCGGCAGCACCATGGCGGACGAACGTGGGCAGTCCCATGTTTAGCATGAGGAGGTCCGCCGCGGTTACCGCATCGTTAAGGTCACCGCCGCGTCTCGTTGTGGTGGGACAGCCCCAGCTCACGTGGTCCGCGTTAAAATACAGGACAGCCGCAAGCGCGGTCACGAAAGCGTAGCCGACATCGCCTCCTGCGACACTGGGCGAAAGGCCGTCTTGCGGCCGACCGGGCGAAAGAGAACCGTGTTGATGCGGGCAGAAGGAGACCGTGAGGGTGATGCATATACGACGGCAGGTGAAGGGGCAGGCCGCGTGCCCTGAACTCGAGCAGGAACGAAGTCGGCGACGAAGGCCGCACACAGTTGCGTGCCGCTAAGAGCTCCAGTCGGTGGGAGGGGTGAGAACTGCTTCCTCATCAGCTTGTGGTGGCACTGGTGCGAGCACAAAGCTGGGGCGAGCGAGCGCACCCTCCTTTCCCCTCGGCTGCGACGGAGAAAGGTCGGATAATCTTGGTGATGATGCGCCCACAACAGAATCGTTGGCAGGGGCCGACGACATCTGATCATTGGCGCTGACGTCACACGATGACGCGGGCGAGGAGAGAGCATACGAGTAGGAAAGATTAGTTCCATCACTCTCCCCTTGGTCCGTCGTGTGTCTGGAAGGGCTGCTTCTCACCTCCTCCCGCAAAACCAGGTCGCGCGGGGTACTGGAAATTTGGGGAACCGGTGATGGTGAGTGAAGGGTTGTTGGTGCATGAGCGTTGAAAATGGCCGAGGCGGCTTCCTCGGGTGGCGGCAATGGCGGGTCGGGCGAGTCACGGGTGGTTGGTGGAATTGTCGCGATGGCTGCAGCGGGTTCCTTGGCTTTCCCGGCTCGTGGCAATGACTGGTCGGGCAAAACGAAGTTGGCCAGGCAGCTCTCAGCGTTTGGCAGGGACTCTGTGGCCTCCGAAGCCGCATTCGCTGCCAGATCCCGCTTGCGCCGGTGGACAGGAATCATTCGTTTGGCGAGCCGCGTGCGGCGTCGTGGGGACAGTGGCAACTTTCTCGCGTTGCGGCGAATGATTTCAGCTGCTTCTTTCAGAAGCAGATCTTAGGCACACGAGTGGTGGAAGTGCCGCTGAGCGCGTAGCCGGGCGGGATATCCTGTGGCAGGTCAGCCATCAAAAGAGGTAGTGATGACTGCGCACGAAAGGGGTCATAACGAGATCAAGGGAGATGAGGAGGGAATAAAACAAGGGAGCAGAAAAAAGGAAGCGTTACTAAAAGGGAGAGAATAAGAAAAAAGGAAAAGATGTGGATAAAGGAAAGAAAGGGAGTTTGCTTCCGCTTCACCCTCTTACGAGCCCCAGGGAGGCTACACACATGGTGCTGTCATGGAGGGGAAGAGACGAAGAATTAAGAAATTACAGCAAACAGGAAAAGAAGCGGGAGCTCGATAACGCACGTCTTGTCACCGGACAGTCGAACGAGAACAGCTTACGCTCAGCCGCGTGAGCGGGGCAGTAACTGAGCAGAAACATGAGCGCCCCGCTCGAAACCGCCTGACACACGCCAGGAGAGGAGGAAGGCGCGGGCGCGCGGTTTGCCAGAGCACTCCTCCCCGCCCCGTGAAAATGGTCGGCGTGTGCGGCCCGCGCCGCCAGTGCTATTAGCTCGGTTTATTTTCACTGCCCGATCGAATCAGTTTCGGCCGGGCAAATGAATCGATTGAGTGAGTGAGTAAATGAGTAATTTTACTAACTGACTTTACCGACCGACACACGGACGGGTATATGCGGATGACCTCACAATCTGGTCCATTAAGGGCAGCGACGAACATATTGAGGTGGCCCTGCAGAAGGCCCTTGAGGTAGTCGAGAATTACCAGGCTCGCACTGGTCTTTGATGCTTACCGAAGAAGTAAGAACTCTTCCTGTACTGCCCTACCCTCAGGGACGGCCTCCTAAGGCCCATAGTCAAAAGAAGAGGCGTGAGAGACACAGACACAAGGGGAAAAGTGAACAGCTGTGTGTCCGTTGCGTCCCCTTGTGTCCGTGTCTTGCACGCCTTTTCTTTTGACTATGGACCCTTACCAACTCGCTCAACTTTCTGTCCTTTTGAGCCTCCTAAGGGTTTTCTTAAAATCAGACAGAGCGAAGAGATCTAACTACACACAAAGAACTGGCGCACCATCCCCATTGTCAATCGCACTCGAGTCCTCGGAATGATCATCGAGTCGAACGGCGTCAACGGTGAAGCTTTCAAGAGGCTTAATGACAAGACCAACGCGATTAGACTCCTCAGAAGGGTCACAAATAGACGAAGTGGTATGAAGGAGGACGGCCTGATCGGGCTTATACACTCCTTTGTCATGTGTCACATCGCATATATGGGGCGTCCATGCACAACTGGTATAAAAACGAAAAGAAGAAGATTAACATCATAATCCGCAGGGCATGTAAAGTCGCCCTCGGCCTACCGGAATACACCAGCACTGAGAAGCTGCTCCAACTGGGGATCCATAACACTTTGGACGAAATAGCTCACAAAGATTATCGCACCTAGAAATGCTTACCATCACAAACACAGGAAGGAGCATATTGCAAGAGCTTGGCATCACCTACCACAAACAGCACGATACTGAGGCGGACATACCTAGAGAGATACGAGCGAAGATACACGTCGCCCCGGTTCCAAGCAAACATGAATCCCATTTACAATCAAGGCCGCAGAAAAGCCCGAGCTACAGCTCTTCTGAAAGCCTGCTGCAATGATAAGAATGCGCGGTTCACTGACGCCGCCCGCTACCCCGACGGGGGACGCCTCGCTATCGTTGGGATAAGCTCGGAGAAAGCCACAACGCATGCAGCTAGCGTGAAGACCCGACACCCGGAGGTTGCTGAAGAAATGGCCATCGCCCTGGCCATAGCTGACGCCGACACTCAGGTTATACTCAGCGACTCGCGCAGTGCTGTGCGAAATTTTGTTAAAGGTGGAATTTCGATCGAAGCCCTTCGTATACTCACGAATGCCTCCCAGGTTTCCCAGGCTAACTTGATCTGGTTCCCCTCCCATTTGGGTGAAGTCTGCCCGCACCTCCCAAACCTCAACGAATGTGCTCACTGCGCCGCACGCGATGCTCTAACCCGTGTAGGAATAGACGCACATGTCGAAGAGTACGCGGACCGGGACCGACTCTCGAGTTACAACGAAATAACCAAGGCGTTCTACTTGGCCCGGCGGTGCTACCCTCCACCTATAATGGCAGTCTATGCAGTGCTCGAGCAGCTACTTGGAGGCAGCTGCGAAGGAACACTTACCCCAACCCACTGCTATACCACCGAATCTACGCAGAAATCTATCACACGAGTATCTGTAAGGTCTGTCAGAAAGACACAGCTAGGCTTAAGCATATGCTCTGGGAATGTGAGGCTAAAGCCAACGGTATTAAGGCCGATGATCTCTCGGCGAGGTGGGACACCGCCCTGCGCAGCTCCGTGCTCGCCGACCAACGCTGGGCAGTCCAGCAGGCCTGTGAAGCGGCGTCAAGGCAAGGCCTCGACGTCCCGACATGGGAGACCTGAGCCCGGGTCGTTAATCCGCAGGTCGACGAATAAAGTTTTTCCATCCATGGGGCTCTTTAACGTGCACTGACAATGCACGGTACACGGGTGTGTGGTATTTTCGCCTCCATCAAAAATAAGATAGCCGTGGTCGGGATCGAACCCGCGTTTTTTGGGTGGCAGCCGAGCACCGTAACCACTACGCTACCGTGGCGTAACGTAAATATAGAATGCGCGGCTGTTACGAAATACTCTTAATAGAGTGCTCTGTTGGGCTTGTGGACGCGAAGTGCCAGGAAAGATCTAGCGCGCGGTTAGAACAAGAAGACAAGATCTCTCTCCTTTGTGATTTTCTCTTGCCATTTCTATCTTGCGTTTCATATTATGCATAGTATAAAATCTAGTTCGGAGTCGGCGCTATTGCCCGTGCCTTTCTTCCACTGGACAGCCGTCTCAGGCACTGTTTTACATTGAAGTAAGACCGGAAAGTAACCGCTCTTTCTAAAGCGAAGAGTGTATAACCACTGCATTCCCCGGTGAAGAAACCTGAAGTATAGCTAAAAAACTCAAGATGAAATTAAAATGCAATGGAAGTAAAAACGATAGGTCCAACATGAAAAGATAAAAACGAGAAAACGAGGGGAATGGATCAGGGAACAGACAGATGTGATCCTCATCAGGACATGTATAGTGCGAAGACAGACAAAAGATGGACGACAGACTGGATAACAAGAGAAGGAAAATGCAGCAGAGGAAGGCAATAAAGTTAGATGGGGCGACGAAATTAAGAATTTCGCCGGCATAAAGTGTAGTCAACTCACGCAAGAGTGAGCAAAGTGGAAATTGGTGGGAGAGGCATTCCTCCTGCAGTAGATTTAAATAGGCTGGTGGTGATGTCGTATCAATTCGCCCAAGCTTCAACTTTAGAGAACAAAGATAATTAGGATATTTACTGCAAAAAAATACAGGGAGATAGGTACGCGCTTCAGCGACTTCCGGTATGTTGCGAGGCATGATAAACGCATTTCGGGAAATATGTAATCACCGTTACTTTTGTTTTCTGTTCTCTTCACGAGTGGTTATTACCTCGGTTTGATGACATTTCAGCCACTGTAAGCGTTTCAGTCAGCGGGGCTTTCTATATTTGACGAGTGATCTGATTTGACAAACTCCGCAAAAAGTATATTAAAAGGAAAAGCCGACGGAACACATTATTGGCGTTCAATAATTCCCGGTAGCGTATCGTGTTCCATACATTGCCTTTTTCGGAAAGAAAAGGTGCCCTGAGTATACGTGGCCTTTGAGTAATTACTGCTTGATCCGAAATATTTGCTCGCTCTTATCGCCTTTGTATGGTTTGGGTTTATACGTGGAGATATCTTTTTTAGTTCATGTCATGCATCATAAACGCACATCAGGGAGGCGATCGGAGACGGTATTTTGGCGAACGCGTTCAAAATCGCCGCACGCGATTGGCCAGCGCCGCTGCGGTGTCGTGAGCCGCGAGGCGTGTACCCCACAGAACATCTACCTATAACCAAATTAGAGAAGAGAAGCTCTCGTTTTGACAGTGCCACGAAATTTAAGGGTAGCGGTGGCGTCCTAAACTAAACTAAGTGGCCAATGGATGGTGCTGCATGTACTGTCATCATCATTGTTTAGATGCAAGATGGTTGTTTTGTCTTTGGCGCCTACGCCTTTCTGACCTTGTTTAGCGCTCAGAGCAGCAAAATTGCAAACTAAGATATGGGGCTAGGTTAGTAGTTCCACTCTACGCGCAACTTGATGGAACGCGCCGCGGTTGATTTTTTTTTTTTTTCGCCCCCTGTAGTGACTTGTGGAAGGTCCAACCTTCCGGGGCCCGACACTTTGGTGTCGTCAAATTGACGTCAATTCCCTGTCAGTCATTTTCAAGGCGAGCGTGCCGTCTGCTATGAGGAGAACGATGCCCGTGGCCGATCACTCAGCGAATGGTTTACGAACGCTTTGCGAACGGCCGTTCGCAAGCGCGAGCTGCAGCGGCTCCGCTTGGATTGAAACGGCGGCTGCGGCTGCGGAACGGTGCGTCACAGAGGAAAATGACGGTCCACTTGGGCACTGAGTCCTCGCATTGTCGTCGTTGAAATAGGACACGGAGCGGCTGGAGGTTCGCGATGCATTTTATGAATTAAGAGAAAGTGAATTCCGGCGTCACTTTCGCCTGTCGAAGCGAACAGTACGTTGGCTGTGCTCCGAACTTGATCCCGAGAGAGAGAGAAAAGCTTATTTTAGGGAAAAAAATCACGGAGGTATAGCGGTCGGGCGGTTCCTCGCCGCCACCTCCTCTGCTCGTCTGATAGCCTGGAGTTGTTTCTCCAGGCTTGAGTCGCGGAGAACGGTGTCCCACGCTCCAGGCGAGGGAGTGGTCAGGAGATCGGAAATCGGGTGCCAAAGAGCCCGTGGAATTTCGACGGAGGGGAAAGAGCTGTGCGTGTTGAGGTTCTTTGATACTGGAAGTTTGCAGCGCGCTGTCGGTAGTGAAGAGTTTGTCAGGCTTTCACAGTCGGGGTGCACCTCCAAAAATTCTAGAAGGAGCTCCCTGTGCCTCTGAGCACCCGCGGGCCGAAATGTACGTTTTTGTGCGAGGACATGGTAGCAGCAGACGACGAGACGAAATTTAGATATGACGCTACTTACGCACGCTTCTTGTTTCTCGCGCCCGCGACACCGCTTAGCGAACCTGCAGGGAAAGATAATGATGCTTAAAGGGACCGATAGCTGACCAGAACCTGCGATTATATTCTGGCGGAAGTGAAAAAAAAAAAAAGAATTATGATGACAGATTCAAGCATACTTAATGGGGTTTGAGTAGAATTTGTATTTTTAAATCGCGTTTGAAAATCACACAAAAAAAAAACGGGTATGTCGCGCAGCGTAGTCGTAGGGACTTCGTAGTGCTACACGGAGTCTTCGGTTTGGTGTGCGTAGTCAGATGCCTTCGGATGTCGTGTCCGATGCATCGGACGCGACATCCGAAGGTCGTGGGTTCGGGCCCCACCGAAGGCAGGTTTGTCTTTTCGTCCACTTTAATTCCTTTCTACTTTCTTAACAATTACAATACCACAAGTAACTTCCCCTATGCTTTCCTAGGCTTCATTGTCTGTTTGCTCATTAAGTTGTTTCTAACAAATAAAGAACGAGCCCTTGACGCCTGCCTGGAGTGGGAGGCTTTTTCAGAGGCTTATATTGTTTTGGTCATGATTATCTTTGTATTATACTTACATCTGTGATCTGCCAACTGTATTGTTTCTAGTGCTGATGTTTTTGTTGCGATATTTGCCAGATGCTTTTGGCAAGTTTTTGTGTGCAAAGGTTTCATTCTTTATATTGGGCTTGCACTGTCTCTTGCCTTTAATGACTCATCCACTACATATTCTTCATTGGTCTTGTTTTAATTCAACTCTGTAAGCCCATTGTTTTATGCCTTTTTCGTATAATTCTTAGAGTACTGAATTCTTTTGGAACAGGGATGTGTAAACTCGGTAAATGGCAGATGGGTACTTGCGCATTTTAGTTACCTTATTTCCTGTGATAAGCCAGCCTATTTTATAGCCTTGTTTAAGGTTTCTTTTTTTTTCGCAGGTGACGTGCAAGTTTATTTGTATGTGGTGCACTTATGTCTCAGGCCATTTTTCTTTTTGCTTTTTGGTATTTTTTCCGTGTTGACTAGCCATTTTCAATGAAATTTCAGATGAACATGTCTTCAGTGTATGCAATATTGCCACTCAATAAAGTTTACTCATCTTGAAAAGCAGTGTAATAATTTGTTTCATAGGTGTTTTAATTTTGTTTGCTTTACATGCAGCTAAAGGCCAGAACATGGTCCGGCAGGTGCAGCCAAGCTTTCTACTGCCATTCCAGGTACATCAAACCTGCTTTTATGCAGAACTTTGCTCTAATAGGCAACTGTGGGGAACTGTCAGGGACTGCACTGCTGCTAAAATTTCTGCTTTCCAATTGTTAGTATCACCGCAGGCCACATGCCAAGCCAGCTTGGCATATGACCTCAGTTTGTACTGACAGGGGAAAGCAAAAATATTTCAGAAGTGGGAACCCATAGGACAGTTCCCTAACTGTCTATTAGAACATCGTTTTATATAAAAAGCAGGTCTGAAAGTATCTGGAACGGCGTACCGGATATAGCCATTACTGTGTTATGTGGATCACCGTTCCAGTAACTGAAATGACCCTTTTATTTGGAACAGGGTTCCATATACTCTTATGTGGAACGATGATCCACATAATTGTGAGGTAAAAATAAGTGGTGCACTGTTCCATCTACTTTTTTAAAGTATGTGGAACGTGGTTCCAAATATATAAGCGGAACTTTTTTGCAATAAAGTTCCAGCTACTAAGTGGATCTTATGTGGATCCAGATTAAGAGTGTACGGACAAGTGCCATATTACAGATTCATGCCTGATTTACTCATTCGAGCGTTAAGTTTTGTATAACCATTGTTTAAATCGGTGTTATTCTTTACTATTTGTTTTTATTGTACATTGATGCTGTATTGACTTGATTGATTGTTATGCGTTTTCTTTTTTCTTGTTCCGCGTTACATGTAATCGTGTTCATGCCCCTCCCTTCCATAATGTACTGCATGTTCCTTGAGGGTATTTCAAATAAATAAATAGGCAGATATGAATATCTGGCCTATACGCATACCTGGCTAATATGGCACGTGTCCGTATGTGGCCGTATTTGTTCAATACATGTCGGAGTCTTGCGTGACATTCCTCGTGTTGGTCTTTCATTGCCGTGTAAGCTTCTATCAGGTTTTGGGCAAATACGGCCACACACGGGCACGTGCCATATATAGCCACATATGCCCAATTCCTGATATCGCCCTATATGGTATTTTTGCAAGGGTCATGACAGCGATGACACTGATTCCCACAGTGCGTGCTGTCTGCAGGTACTACTACTGGTGGCCCTCGCACCCGTTGCGAACATGACGTACATCCGAAGCCCAGTTCGTCTTCTAGTCCCCATCTCACCCATTCTGACGGTAAGGAACACGGAGGATTCCACACGACAATGCCTCTGCTCCGTCCTCCTCTCCCGTTCAGGCGCTGCATGCTGGCAGAGCTACCTTGTTTTGTTTAGGTGGCTCTTAGCAGCGCCGGACTAGAGGCGCGATAAAGCCGCATCTCCTGCGGACACGCTTGCAATGGAATAAAACACGCGTGAGCGTTCGGCCGGAAGCGTCTACGTAAACCCCCGAACAAAAAAAATCAAAATACGATGGGCGTCGGATCCGGCCATACAACGCACTGCTTGCCTGACACGTGACAAGGTCGATTTTCCAGCACACTTCCATTTAATTTCTTCTGGCTAGGCTTCAAGATAGTCACATGACCCTCCCTCCTAGATTTCCTTCTCTATTTGGCTGCTATTAGAATAATAATAATAATAATAATAATTGGATTTTACTTTCAGAAACCACGATGTCATTATGACAGACGCCGTAGTGAAGGGCTTCTTAAATTTCGACTACCTGGGGTAGTTTAACGCGCATTTTCTTTTTCTTTTCTCCTTGTTACTTGGCTCTTGCCCACTACGGGGGATTGGCCATGAAGCCGGCGGTTAATATAAAAAAGGAAAAAAAAAGTGAGCTAAAACAAAGGAAGAGTAAGGAATCGGTAATGTAAGGAAGAATGAAATGTTAGAGTGATAGATTATTTATAATACAAATGAACCATAATAAATAATTTGAGGTTTAATAAACTAGTGGCGGCAATTTCGAGGTACGAAGTTTTGGTTGGAAAGATGCTTAGCAACGAATTCTTCTTGTGTCACGAAGGAAATTGCACATGGCTAAGCAGACGTTCCTGTTGCTGTAACCTAGTGAGGACGCTCCAAAGGAAAGAATATTCTGAGAATTCAGGGGAATTTTTAAATTCCTGAATGAAATTTCGAAATGTCTTTTCCTCTGACTACTATAACGCTGACAGGTAATTAAAAAGTGATCAATGTTTTCAGGCTCTTGACAATAGCAGCATAGCGGAGATGGCACCAGACCAGACCTGTGTAAATAAAAATTTAATGAAGGGATACGACAGCGAAATTTTGTTATTGCCACTTCCAGTTTACGAGAGGGGCACCACTTATTATTCCAAACAAAAGAAATATGCCCATATTCTTCAACAGGTAACTTCATTTTTAAAGAATCTTGAAGTAAGGAGTACTTACGGAATCTAGACAAAGTAACAAAGGCAGTAGTAGGCACCACGTGCATTACCGGCCCATCTAGGGACCACCGCGCGAGAACATCAGCCATCTCGTTTATAAATATGCCACGATGGCCTGGCACCCACACCAATCGTATTTCACGCAAGTGGGGAGGAATTAATGAAGTGAATGCGTTTAGAACAGAAGACTTGGAAGGAGAAGCTGAAGCGAGTGATGTGCATACAGAAAGTGAATCAGTCACTATAACAACTGCCGAATTTTGTGCAGGAAGTTTGCGAATGGCTAAAAGAATGGCTAAGAGCTCTGCTTCAAATATGGGTGTATAATCCGGGAGGCGCAAGGTATATGACCAAGACAAAGTCTCTGAAAAAATGCCCACTCCCGCTTTCTCCTCACGCATGGATGCATCCGTCGCAATTACGTTATCAATTCCCAACTGACATACATGATCTTCTAATAAGCCTATTAAGTATCTGGAAGGTAAGAGTTTGGCATTAGAAGGGAATATCATATCCAATTTAATTTTAGCATTGGCCAATGGTTTATCCGTTGAGACGATATCGCGAATGTTAACATCTAAAGCCTCTAGTTGATTCTGCACAAACAAAACTTGAGGTTTGTATATGCGAGACCAAGGCTCATCAAAAAATGTTAGTGCTTCAGTACAGAACACGAAGTGTGATCGCCTCTGTGAAGACGCATAAATTTGTAAATATGTTTTGACAGTGAGGATACGGAATCTGCAAACTAACGTGGGTGTTCGGGCTTCTTGGTACAGAACATGATTTGCAGTAAATTTTGGCACCTTGAGACAACTCCGAAGAGCCTCTCGCTCTAAAAGAACCAAAGGATTAATCTTGTATGCCGGACCACCAGAGTATAAAATACAACCAAATTCTAGAATCGGACGAACATACATACGGTATATCATAAGAAGAGTGTCTCTGCGTAACCCAGAGGGGTGCTGGCCAAGTCTGCGTATCATCCCAACAGCGCGAGTAGCCTTACATTTAATGTGCTCAATGTGGTCGCGCCAACTCAGTTTATGATCGTAAAACACACCTAAATACTTCACGCACTCTGCTTGGGGAATTATTTCCTGGCGATACTGAAGAGAAATGCTTACTGGATCATTCAAAGGAAAAAGAATAACAGAACTTTTACTAACATTTAAAGTCATGCTAATTTCATTAAACCATAACTCTAGTCTTCCTAAATAAGCTTGTAAGATTGTATGCAGTGAGTGAATATCACCAGCAGAAGCAAAGAACGCAATGTCGTCTGCATAAACATACACTTGAATATTATTGTGCAACGGTACTGAGCTTAACAGAACGTTAAATAATACAGGAGATAAAACAGAACCTTGAGGGACTCCTCTGGACTGATTATATTTCGGTGAGGATAATCCACGCTGGGAACAATAAAACTTTCTATCCTTAAAAAACTCATACAACCAGTTAATAATATAGCGCGGGAAATTCAAGCTTTTTAATGAATTGAGAAGGATGACATGCTCTACACTGTCGCATGCCTTAGCTAAATCTAAGGGAAGGGGTCAAGGGCTCGTTCTTTATTTGTTAGAAACAACTTAATGAGCAAACAGACAGTGAAGCCTAGGAAAACATAGGGGAAGTTACTTGTGGTATTGTAATTGTGGAGAAAGTAGAAAGGAATTAAAGTGGACGAAAAGACAAACCTGCCCTCGGTGGGACCCGAACCCACGACCTTCGGATGTCGCGTTCGATGCTCTACCAACTGAGCTACAAGGGCGGTCGTCCCCCCGTCCTTGGTGCCTTAGGTAGCATGCGAGGGCTTATTGGGCAGCAGCCATCTCATCTAAGTTCACGTTCTACGTGACGCCTCCTGGCAAGAAAGTGTGTTCTACACACGCCGCCTTGCCTCGAGTGGCGCTGCCTAACACTCCCAGGATAATACCTACATAAATACACAATAAAGCGGACGGGGGGACGACCGCCCTTGTAGCTCAGTTGGTAGAGCATCGGACGCGACATCCGAAGGTCGTGGGTTCGGGTCCCACCGAGGGCAGGTTTGTCTTTTCGTCCACTTTAATTCCTTTCTACTTTCTCCACAATTACAATACCACAAGTAACTTCCCCTATGTTTTCCTAGGCTTCACTGTCTGTTTGCTCATTAAGTTAGCTAAATCTAGAGTTACTAGTGCTGCATATTGTCGCCTGTGACGAGCAAGCCTAATTCGTCCCTCTAAATCTACATGTGCATACCATATAGAATACCCAGGTCTAAAGCCAATTTGACATGGGCTCAATATTGAGTGGTCTGCCAAAAATTTCATGATTCTAATGTAGAGCACTCTTTCAATTAATTTTATAACATGCGAAGTTAGTGCGATAGGTCTAACATTATCAATATGCATATCTACTCCTCTTTTTTTAAGCAGCGGGATAATTTTCGCAAGTCTCCAATCTGGAGGAATCCAACCTTTTTCGAGTGAGTAGTTGACGAGATTTAGGAGGTCCTGAGGAGACACATCAAACAAAATTTTTAGCATGCCTGTCGTAATGCCGTCTGGACCTGGAGCCGAATTGGGGAGCGACTGAACTGCGCGCGCAAGTTCTTCTATAGACACCTTCACAAAATCGTCTACACATACAGGTTTGCGGAATACTGTTTGTATTTGAGTGGTAAAGCGGCTTCCTAATCCCAATGCAATATCATCTAATACAGCAGACAGTTCTTTTGGAGCTAAAACAACTGATTCTATGGTTACGGGTGCAGAAATAGCCTTACGAAATCGAAGAAATCTGAAAAGAGCTTTCTTGTTTCCACTTTGTGAGAGAAAGCTATATTGGTTTTCGTCATGAGTAGCTTTCGCTATGGAAACAGTTCTTTTAAACATGGCTGCGGCATACTTGTAGTTACTCCAATTAGTAGGGCACTGGTTAACAAGGAGTTTTTTCCATGCAGCTTTTCTGCGCCTGTATTCTCGTTCGCAATCAGAGTCCCACCAGGCACTTATAGGCTTACTTTTCGCCGAGGATACAGTGAACTGTGCTTTTCTCATAGAGCATTTTAGAACACCACAAAGACTCATCGCTTTAAGGTCATTTCCAGAACTGGTCAGCGAAGATAAGCTTGAATGTAGACTTTTTTTAAATTTTGAGTAGTCAACAAAAGTCACTGTCTGAGTATCTAAAGAAATCACTGGATTATTAACTTCCATCAATATTGGGCGGTGATCACTATTTGTTGCAGTATCAACAACAGCCCAAGAAGAGATGCGCAAGCTTGAGCTGGCGAATGTTAAATCCAAAACTGATCTTGTGTTGCATCGTACAAAAGTGGCTACTTTAGAGTTAAGACATATATAATTGTTCGTACACATCCAATTCCACAACAATTTACCCGACGAATCAGTGCGGTAACCCCAACAAACATGATGCGAATTAATGTCACCTGCAAAGAGAGAGTTTGCTCTACAGAAGCTCTGAACGATGTCCAGAGTACCTTGCTCTTGTATGCCAGATGGAAAGTAGCTGTTGACAATGCTGAGAGGAGCACAACTGGGAGAGCTAGTTCAAGTACTAAAATTTCGTGATCACTTGATATTGCCTGATAAACCAGTTTCGCTCTATGACAAAATTTTGTTGATATAAAAAATGCCAATCCACCACCTCGTGTATTCCTGTCCAAACGAAAACATTTATAGTTTGGTAATTGAAAATTTTGACCCGATGCTAACCAAGTCTCTTGCAATAAAACGATGTCGGGAGACTGTTGAGATATAAGGTAAAGTAAATCGGTGGTTGCAGAAAGTATAGATCGGCAGTTCCACTGAAGAACCCTAAGGAGCCCTATTTTGCTGACAAGCGAGCAGCCGCAACTGCTTGATCCAAAATACTATCTTTTAAAAAATCAGTTCTGGTCAAGGGCTCTTTTACACATTTTTTGGTTTTAGCATTAGAAGAATTCAGATGTTTGTTAGTAGGTGATCTGGTGCGTTTAAGAATTCGAGCGTCCATGTCTACATCCTGAATATCTTGTAACCTGAATCAGACAAGCAATCTTGACCAGTGTTTTGAGAATTAGAAGGCCGTAACTCATTATTGCTAGGAGCGTCTGATTGGGACCCAGATGAAGAATTATATAAGCTAAAAGGATTCTGAAAGCTCTTAGCGAACTGCTCCGAAATGCCAGCCAACTGCGAGGATATGACTTGGGCCAATGTCTCCGAGACAGTCAGAAGAAGTTTTTCTAGAGATTTTTCCACTGCTTTTTCGACGATGGTCGAAATGGACTGAGCAACTGATGCATCCATAGCGAGAGGCGAACGGGCTGTAATTCCGGCATATCCATGCATCCTGCTCTGAACTTCAGTTAGGGCGTCTCGGCGCGAACATCGCCTTCTCTCAATGATTTCAATAACCTGCAGTTCTTTAGACCGAGCAGGACAATCGGTGTGATCAGCTGAGCAACTGGCTTGGCATAGGCAACAGGACTGATTATCAGACTTACAAACCTCAGCACTATGATCAGCTCCACAGACACGGCACCGAACATTAGATCGACAACCGTTTGCGCTATGTCCATACCGCCAGCATTTGCCACACTGTAGAGGGCGTGGGGCAAGGGGTTCTACCTTGTAGATTAGCGGCCATGCTTTAATCTCCGAGGGACGAGATGTGCCTGCAAATGTGGCAATAATTGTCTCGGTTGGGATTTTGACATTATTAACTTGCCTGTTACAGCTGTACACAGACACAACTCCTGCTTCAGCGAAAATCTCCAAGACTTCCGCCGGACTTAGGCTGACATCTACACCTCGAACTAGGCCTTTACAACAAGCAAGGTGGGGAGGGATGAAGCAGCTCACCGGATGAGTGGCAAAGGAAGTACATTTTAGAAGGTCTCGGATACAGGCCTGGTCTGGTGAGCAGCAGAAAATCCCGCCGCGTCCAAACTGACGAACTTCGGTTATCTGAAGAAAGTGTGGGGTAACCGTGCGAAGCTCTGACTGAATGGCCTTAGGGTTCTTCATGCGAATGGCCCCACCATCCGTCGGCACCAAAGCAACAGGAACGCTGCTGATTCCACTGCGCAGAAATAGCTCCAAGGGTACATCCTGAGAGGGAATAGAAGCAGACCAGAGGGCAGCCCTCTGGCCTGGAGATGAGACAGACATCTAAAGAAGGTAAAAGTTACACTTGAATGCGCAGATAACCTAACACGTTAAATAAATAAGACAAAATAAAAAGTAACCGCCGGCAACAAAGCAAAAGCCCCGAGAGAGACTTCACCAAAGCAAGAAGGCCGGGAGAGGCGTTCGAAGCTTGCCACGCAGACTGCTCCGTTGACATCGCGCAGTAGTTTTCTTCTTCCATTGTCAGGAAGCAGTGACCCTTGAGCACCGCATCATCCTTGTGAGCGGCTCGCTTTAGGCGGCACACAGGGCTAGCTACGCCCGAGATGATGCTGATGAATCAGTCTGCCGCGTGACAGGACCACATTTTGACGACAGCCGCGTCCCGACCTTCTTGCACGCACCACGATGTCGACCTGTGTGCGCTGTCGCATAATTTTGAAGCTAAATAAACTGGACGAAACACATGAAGATATAGCAATAGAATGCACCAATGTAACATAAAAAAAAACAAAAGGAATTGCGCGGAAAAAACAACGACCACATTAACCAGACAGAGACACGGGCGCAGTGTCTGTTGCCGGTTCATGTGGTCGTTGTTTTTTCCGCGCATTTTTTTTTTCTTTTGTTAAGATGCACCAACTCACCCAACAACAAGTTCTATAGTAACATGTAAGCCACAATATAAGTCGGGAGATAAGAAACTAAAAGCAGGTTCCAATACAACCAAATAATTGAACTGAGATTGAATGAACGCAGTCCTGCAGTTTTCCAGCGTACCGCCTACGCAACTGTTCGCACGTATCTCGTCGGCTTTGACGCAGCTGAAAGGAGCCCCGCAACTATTTTCTAGCACACTCAGAAAACGGCGCCGATTAATTGTGGAGACTCCAGTGAACATATGAGAGAAATATTTTTGTGCCGGAGGCACCAAGGAATTTGAAATTTCGTTTTAAATAAAGCGGGGAAGCGCCTGCTCTCCTTCGAACGCCGACAGCGTTGCTTGAGGAAGAACAAGCATTGGCTTATTTCGCAATCGCGGAAAAAACCTGGCCAACGCTTTGTTGGTTCGCTTTGACTTCAGGAAGAAAGTGGTTGCATGTTTGCATATTCAACAACAGCAAGTACAACAGCAAAAAAAAAAAAAAAAAAGCCCCGCCACGGTGGTCTAGTGGTTATGGCACTCGGCTGCAGATCCGAAGGTCGCGGGATCGAATCCCGGCCGCGGCGGCTGCATTTCGATGGAGGCGAAATGTTGAGGCCCGTGTGCTGTGCGATGTCAGTGCACGTTAAAGAACCCAGGTGGTCGAAATTTCCGGAGACCTCCACTACGGCGTCTCTCATAATCAGAGCTGGTTTTGGGACGTTAAACCCCACAAATCAATCAATCAATCTGAAAAAAAAAACAGCGATGTGCATTCTTTTGATCCCTGTGTTGCCGCTCCTTTTGCCACGCGCGTCTGTTTATCTGTGTGTGTGCACGTGGGTAATCGCCGCACTTTCAGGCTTTCTGTGCCTTTACGCCGATGCTCGTGCAATTATGTGTGGGTACTGCTTGTCTGAAATAAATAAGAAATAATGAAACAGTGATTTGGGAGGGGGGGGTACGGGCGGGTCCTTATCGATGTGGTGTTGTTTCCTAGGCATCGGCCATTGTTGCCAACCGTGGACGGCTGCTCGTGCGACCGCCGTGGTTCCGCCGTGTCGCCTACGCCCTTTGTGAGTCGCCTCTGCGCTACGCCTGTGCTCTGCCAACGTTCTTCCTGTTCGGCGTCAACCCGAACCAGCTCAATCAGGTACGCCCGGGGACGGGCACGAAAGAAACTGCTTTTTTTAAAGACTCCATATTTTTTCGATTAGAAACAGACAAGAGCGTGGAACTGGGCCTTGTTGGTACTGTATAATTCGTTTCCTAGCGCAGACACTTTTCGCACAGGACTCGACCGTGTCCCTTCTCAGTCCTGTGCGAAATGTGTTTGCGCTAGGAAACGAATTATGCAGATAGACACCATGGACGCTTAGCAAAGGCTTAATGCTTTACTGACAATAGGAACCACATACTGCTCACTGCTGCTATACCATGCACCGTGCCCTTACTGTGCTCCGTTCTGCATTGTATATCGTGCACACATCGTTGACCGAGCACTAGAAGTATACTTTAGCGTAAAGCCCAACGTAGGTCCTACATCATGACGCGCTGGCATAGGCCGCTAATTATACATATAAGTTACGTATTACTCATATACGCACGATTTAGAACAGGGAATGTCGCGGGTGCCAACGTTTCGACAAGCGGACTTGTCTTCGTCAGGGCGGCAACTGCCTTCTCCAGCTTTTCCAACTGCCTTCTTCAGTTGCCGCCCTGACGAAGACAAGTCCGCTTGTCGAAACGTTGGCTCCCGCGACATTCCCTGTTATAAATCGTACTTTGCGATTTGTTCATCGATTCAAGCATCCATCTTCCCCTGAGCTTCTCTTCTAGTTTGAATTTCATATACGCACAGGGGCACAATATACATAGGCACGTTGTATTTTCTTCTGCAAGAATATAGATGGTAACTCACAGCAATACGACGAGGACCATTGGATACACGAAGAATACCACAGGACATTGCTTCAAATTGTAACCAGCGCATGACTTCATTTGTACATGCAACACACGCATACACTTCGCGCATCAAGTCTCAAAGCAGACCCCGCGACGCTGGTCTAGTGGATATGGCACTCGGCTGCAGGTGCGAATGTGGCGGGATCGAATCCCGCCATTCGTATAGGGAACGCTGGTAATCTCCACAGGTCGCTGAAATCTGGCTAATTGCGCCAAGGAAACTTAAACTGAATGGCGAAAGAGCAAGCTTGGCGCTATCTTGAACATATCTTCAAGATAACAGTACACTAAGCACAAATCAACATGGGTTTCGACGTGGGACGTCAACAGCAACGCAACTAACTGAAGTTATATATGACCTTGCGCAAACTGTTGACAACCGCGGTCAGACATATTTCTTGACTTCAGTGAAGCGTTCGACTGCGTTTATCATACGAGGTTAATTGCAAAATTAGAGTCAATCTTTGGAAGCGGAAGCATTAAAGCATCGATTAGGGATTTTTCATCCCAACGTACACAGTTTGTTTTCCGTAATCAAGCATGATCTGATATAGTTCCAGTCACATCTGGCGTGCTACAAGGCTCGGCCTTAGGACCCTTATTATTTTTAATTTACATTAACGACATCGCTATCAACATAGAATGGAACATAAAACCTATTGCAGATGATTGCATCATACATAAAGAAATAAAAAGCTACGAAGACCACCTTACCTTACACGGGTGCCTTAACGTGATAAATACCTGGTGTGAGGAATGGAAAATTACTATTATCACGAAGAAATCGGTGTCGATGGTGAATTCACGTACTTCCTCAATGACGCTGCTCTTACCAAAGTTCAGTAACACAACTATTTAGGAATAACCCTAGCGTCTGACCTGAAGGGGAAGAAGCACATTGAGAAGGTCACCTCAACAGCCACATGTAAGCTATTCTTCCTGAAGACGTCCCTAAGATTAGCTCCCAGCCATGTCAAACTGCTAGTGTTACGAAACATTTGTGCGGCCAGTACTAGCCCAGGCAGCACAACAACATTGGACCGACCTTCGCGCAACGTTGGGAAACATTGGATACAATTTTGGAAATACATTGGATTTCGGGGTCCATGCTAGACTTTAGACTAGATTAGTCCAATGTTGGATACCAGTAGTACAACGTTGGAAAAATTGGGAAAGAATGGTTTTGGCCAACATTGTCCATCGTTTGTATTTTCAATATTGGCAAGCTTGTATAAACAATGGCCGCTCAAACCGTTTTTTCCAGCCTTTATTGACGGCTGTTCCATCGTTTTTTTGCCAGCATTCATTGTTGGATGAGGCAGCATTTCTTACCAGCCTTCTTTATTGGCTGACCCTATATTTTCTCCACCTTTTTTATTGGCTCCCATGCACGCACTTAAATTTGTTTTGCTGAGACTTTTGGCTCTTGGCAAAAAGCAAGAATATCCAGTACATTATGGGAGTAACAAT
Organism: Hyalomma asiaticum; assembly: GCA_013339685.2. Lineage (NCBI taxonomy): Eukaryota > Metazoa > Arthropoda > Arachnida > Ixodida > Ixodidae > Hyalomma > Hyalomma asiaticum. The sequence continues at coordinate 1,999,836 of CM023488.1, read as the reverse complement.
AGCATTATTTTGTACTTAGTATGCATGTATGTACTGCCAGCTTGGGAAATGAATTTATGTTCAGGCTTCGTGGTAATGACGACACCATAAAACAGACATAAATGGTCAATGCACTCGTATGTTAATGCCGAAACGTATCTTTCGAACACATGCACACATACAAATAAGCAAAATGTCTTCTTTGTGACACATTTTATTTGTGAGTGTAAGAGACATGAGCAGGGATTGAAAAGAAAGTTCTGATAAAATCAGCAAATCAATATTCACTCTAAGTTTGAAGTCCACTGTATATGACCAGCCTTGAGAAAACTAAACACATAAGCACCATAAGCAAAAAGAAGAGACACAAGAAATCATACGCCTAAAACTGTGCGACACGTTATGGTTTACTTGCTTATTAAATGGTGGAGCAGCTGAAGCTTGAAAGGATCCTTAAATAATTGCACGAAACAGCTGAATTTTATAAATTAAGCACTTCCTCATGTAAACCAACACAAGTGAATGTTAGGATACGGTGATGGGTTTCAGCATGCAGAATCCGGAACGGAGGGTATGTAGGGACAAACCGACGACTTCTAAAGAACCGAAAACCAGGAACAAGTATAATGACCGTTAAAGAGCAAAAGGAAAACATGTGTTTCATGCGAGACAAAAAACAAACAAACATGAAAGTCACACGAACCAAAACAGGTTTGCTAGGAGCGTACTTCATCTGCCGCGGCGTATACAACAAAGCCCACCACGTGTGTATTTACAAATAGACAAGTCTAAAGAAAATACTCAGTAATACATGCTATAATAAACATGGCAGACACCAAAATGAGGGAATGAGCACAACGGAACGCACAATGAATAAAATAACGAATGGCTAAAATCGGTACAACGCTTTCAGGAAAACGCTTAGAACACTCCTAACACGTTGAGGCTCATCTCTTCAGTTCACCTGCAATGTCCGGTCCAAAGAACCGCAGGGCTGCCACTTTCTCACTATGCAGAAGCTTGCAGTCGCCAGTTCCGTGTCCGTAGTCTACTTGGGGGTTCTGACTTCGTAAACTCGCCAGCTTCAGCAGATATCCGATGCCCGTGCGACACAAGCTGTACGTCCGAAAAGCCTCTGCCGAGTGAAAGCCGCTTCGCCTGCCTCACCCCCAACTCGCTACGAAGAAACATGTCAAACAGGTATGGGAAGCAAAACGGATTAGTGCAGCCCACGCAGCATCTCCCCACCCCCGGTCCTCCCCCCCACTCCTGCCGCAATAGGCTTGGATGTTTGGCAGCCTCCTGTGCCTGCTGCTCGAAGTAGAATGTTAACAAAGGCTTTTCTTTACCTTCCAACGTTTTGCATATACCGTATTTGCTCATGCATAACTTATACCGTGCTTACTCGCGCATACCACGTAACTCGTGTTTTCTTTTTCTCCATGAATGTAGAACTTCTAGAAGGTGCGTAAATTACATGGGCATTTCGCTAATACTTCAGAAATATTGTGTAAGGAATCTTGACGCGTACTGAGCTGAGATGTATCAAATGAAATGTATGGGTGTCATGGGGAGAGTCTGCAAGTAATATTTTTGCGTAAACCGTACATAAAGTTGGGAGTGCAGAAATTACGCGTGGGCGCTAATTATGCGAGTGCACGCAGCACGTACATGTATATTAACGTTGTTTCAAGTGAAAAAGAAATGATTGCTTCAAATATGTCGGTTGTACTTCCCAATGCGAACAACATAGATGCGACGATATTTACGTATAGACAATATCTCTCAAGCAGCATTGCTGTCCTGTATTGGCGAAACTAAGTCAAGTCAAGTCAAAGTTTATTTTCCATTCTGTTGTACAGAAAGAAAGGACTGTGAAAAAAAGCTGTGTTAGACAGCTTGACTAGTTCACAGCCCCATGCAAAAAAAAAGAAAGCAGAAAATAAATGTATAGTAAAAAGTCGGAGCGGTAGCAGCACCGCAGTAAACATGGCGATATGGCACCTCACGGGCAGTGCGCCATGACAGGGCGTACACATTGTAATTATGATTTTAATACATATACGAACCACAGATTGAAAACTAAATTATTACACTGTGTAGAAAACATAAACATGATAACGCGATTGTCATCCAGAAACAAAATATAAGACATATACACTGCATAAAAAGACATTATATAGATTACAAAATTATACGTTATATACATTACAACCCTAGAAGTATCTACATCTACCTCTACAACTAGAGTGTCTGTACAGTATACACAGCCTACTTCTATTATTTTGCAAATGTTGCTATGACATGCACGTGGGCTCGAAAGCCACTAACACGCTGCTGGGCATTTTTCACCATGTCATGGCGTTGTAGATGTAGTTTGCTCAACTTACAATGTGCAAGTCCTAGCACACTTCACACACACTCAGCTAGAACTTGCGCAAATAAACAATTGCGTAAATTATAGAGATAATTTTTTTGCTGCACTGAATACAAACACAATGACTTTTCCGAACTCATTCAGGGGCACCGAGTTGAGCTAGTTGTCCCTTCATATTGGTAAAACAGGAAATATATCATGTGTGCTTGCGTGCCGATATATCATATGTACTTTTTTTAATTTTATTTATTTATTTACAAATACTGCACGCCCTATTCGGGCCCAAGCTGGAGTGGGTACATAAATGTCAGTGACGATATCAAACAGAATATAAAAAATGAAATACAAGGTATACAATTTACAAATATGCTCAACATATATAAGGAGCGTAGATAATATATAGCAATTATAGCAGTAACAGAATACAAAGTACAATGCAAAATATTCATAGCACCGATGAGAAACAAATAATATATAGCAGACTTTTAAAAATCAAAAGATATGTCATTGACGAGAAGGGCGAACGATTGTGTAGTGCCAGCATTAACCACATTCTCCGGTAACCTGTTCCATAATGAGAGAGCATGAGGGAATAATGAATATTGATGTACGCTAAGGTGACTGAATGGTTGCCTAACTGTCTTATTATGATGAGTACGATCAAAGCGCATGAGCGGGTCGGTTATGCAACGTTCAGTTGGTATTTTAAAGTGACCATGGTACAGTTGATAAATGAATTTTAATCGAGAGACTATTCTACGATGAGCGCGTGACTTTAGCTTTGCCCTCTCGCTAAGGGCAGATACGCTCGCGAAACGAGAATAGCTCGAGTAAATGAACCTCAGAGCTAGGTTTTGCACCCTCTCGATCTTTTTAATTAAATATTTTTGATATGGAGCCCTGACCAGGTCTGCATACTCTAACTTAGGCCTGATAAGCGCTTTGTAAGCTGTTAGTTTTACAAAGGGTGAAGTATGACGTAGCTTACGTTTTAAAAATGCTAGCTTCTTGATCGCATTCTTGCAGATGCTGTCAATATGGGGTTCCCAATTTAAATTACTTGTGAGCGTGACACCCAGATATTTGACTTGCGTAGTCTTTTTAACATAAGCGTTCTTAATGGTATAGTTGAATGCTAACGGATTTTATTTGTTCGTGACTGTAATGGATGCCATTTTAGATGCGTTGAGCTTCAAACCCCATTTATCACAGCAGGAGGAGATGGAGTGCAGTGCGTCGTTAAGTCTGGCTTGGTCCGAATGCTGATTAATGTCGGCATAGACAACACAATCATCCGCGAAAAGTGCGATTTTTACAGGAGATTGAACTGAAAAATAAATGTCGTTTATATATATCAAAAACAATAATGGTGCAAGCACTGACCCTTGCGGCACTACTGAGTGTACATCTAACGTGTGAGAAACGCCGTCATCAACCATCACATATTGTTTCCTTGAAGACAAATAGCATGTAATCCAGCGGACAATGTTGTGGTCAATACCAATGGCGTACAGTTTCTTAACTAAATCATCATGTGGTACCACATCGAACGCCTTAGAAAAATCTAAAAACACTGCATCAATCTGGCCCTTAAAATTTAGTGAATTTACAAAATCATGAATTATCTCGGCAAGTTGAGTTGAAGTGGATAGTCCAGACCTAAATCCATGTTGGTTGTCGTGAAGCAAATTATTATCTTCCAGATGTATCATAATTGCCCTAAGTATTATGTGTTCTAGGAGCTTACAAGCTGTGGATGTTAGGGAAACCGGCCTGTAGTTGTTTAATTCTAATGGCGAGCCAGAGTTATGAATTGGGACTATCCTCGCAGAGCGCCAATCATCGGGTATCACGCAAGTATCTAATGAAGTCACATATATTCTGTACAAATATTCTGACACCCAGAGTGCATATCTGGTAAGAAAAACGTTCGATATATCATCGGGGCCTGGTGATTTCTTTGTATCTATTTTACACAAGAGGCTAAGAATGCCATCCTTACTTAAGTGTACTCCAGGCATCTGTTTGACGAGTGCATAGGATGGCATCTGCGCATGTGAAGCCGTCCGCGTAAAAACGGACTGAAAAAAGGTATTGAAGCTTTGAGCAATGACAGCAGGATCGTCAGTAGATCCACCAGGTGTTTTTATCTCTGTGATACTGTTTTTATCTTTGGACGAGTAACGTCTGAATTTTTCGGCTTGATCTGTCACGAAGTAAGATAAAGTAGACGAAAAAAATTGGTCTCTTGCTGCATGCATCTTTTCTTTGAAAATGTGTATTAGGCTTTGGAGCCGTTTCTTGTCACCACGCTTACGACAGCGTTTAATCTTGCGCTTCATGTGAATCAAATCACGATTCATCCATGGGTACTCTCTGTGAATACGCTTCTTTTTTAATGGCACATAGCTACGTTCACAATGAACTATTATAGCTTTAAAACGTGACCACAACTCATCGACGTCATTTGTTTCGCTGAAAGAAGGAAATGAAGATTCCATGTATCTAAGCACTGTATCATCATCCGCATGCGTGTAGTCCCTGACGAATGATTCGGAAGGTCTAATAGTTGATCGGAAGCCTGAAATCGGACACTCTGTAACAAGTAGCTTGTCATCAGATATTTCATCTTTGACAGTGACCAAACATTCTGCCAGCGAACTGCTTGCAAACGCAAGGTCTAGGACAGAAGAACTAGTAATTCTGGTAGCATCAGAAACCAATTGGTTTAGAGAAAAAGTAAATGCAGTTAATAACAGTGATTCAGCATTTCGAGAATCTTTGCCGTCATGAGAGAGACTGGGCCAATTAATGCTGGGCAAGTTGAAATCCCCAGTTATAAGAATGTTTGAACGCGAAATTGTATTTTGCAGCAGGTAATCAGAGTGTTTCTAAGTATTCTGGAGGTGCATTCGGAGGACGATAGATACCACCCAAAGTTATATTTTTACCAAAAAATTTTAGTCTGCACCACACGCTTTCATGATTATCAATACCATCTAAGCGGGTAAACTTAACGTTTTTTTTAATCGCAATCGCAACGCCCCCTCCTCGTGATCCTATGTCCCTATGGTAAGGGTGTATGAAGGTGACACTATTTCGGAGTTTTGTACGTCAGAATGCAGCCAGGTTTCCGTGATCACCAGAACGTGTGGTTGGTAATTTGAAATTATATCTTCAAGGAGCTCTATCTTATTCAAAACACTTCTTGCATTGAGTGAAATAACCCGAAGCGTTTTGCTAGCTTGTCACTTGTTATCGCGCTTACGAGCGGTAGCACGAGTGAGGCGAGAAGGTAACTGTTCGGATTGCGCAGGCGTAGCGAGTTGGGACAGCTCTACCCTGCCATTACGTAGTGCGTCCCACACATACAGTTTGCCATCAACTTTCAGTTTATCGAATACAAGGGAAACTTTAGAACCGGCCTTTCTTTCATCAGCAGCGGAACGCCATAATTTTGCACGAGTATCCGGAATATTTTTAGAAAGTCTTCCGATATGGATATCTTGGTACCTTTTAATTTGAAGCACGATGAGAACACTTTCGTTTTGTCAACGTAGTTATAGAGTCTCAAAATGACTGGACGAGGGCGCTGTGCGTTTCTTCGACCAATTCGGTGAATTCGCTCAATGGAATTAATTTCAACACCAAGAATTTTCCTGAAGATGTCGCCTATTACTTTCTGTTCTAGTTCGTTTGAGTCCTCCCCTTGGTTTTCTTGTACACCATAAACTACAAGGTTATTATAGCGACTCCTATTTTCGAGATCATCGACTTTTGCACTTTACTGAAGAATTATCTTATTAGTACTCTGGCAAGCTTCTTCCACCTTCTCCAGCCTTTGCTCACATTTCTCAGTTCGACCCATCTCTTGCTCAAGATGGGTCATCCGAGTTTGAATGTCCGCGACTGTTGACTCTACCTGTTTCAGGTTATTAGTTAACGCGAGGAGAGTTTTATTTGTCTTTGTTTGTTCTTTCAGGATTTTCTTGAGTATTTCACTGTTTAAGCTAGCCTCCGACTCTGAGTCAGAAGAGGGACCAGGGTTTAGTTGTATATATCCGGACGTTAGTAGCATCAAACGGATCACATGGAAACAATCACACAATAATCCGAGCAAACACTGTGGGCTTGGCAACACTGTCAGCGTATGAATCGTCTTTAATAGAGGAAATTAAATATTTGTCACCAACCTGGACAAAGAGAATCGCGGTAAGCATCCGTCTGCCAGCAGTGTCACCAAGCCCACTGAAAGGATCATCCAACGGGCTCCGGCTTTTGTCCATCAAATTATCGGCACTTGATGATGTCACGTAGCTGATTCGTTGATGTGCCTCGCGCAAATAGGGCGTAGGTTCGTGATGATTACAAGGTTGTGCTGCGCAGACGAGGCCCGTTTGCGCATGCTCCCGGTTAGATGGCGCGTGTCCGTCGGAGGAAGCCCGCTCAAGGCTAGTTGATCCAACGGCGAATTGCGCCTGCCAGGCGACCTGGACAAAGAGAATCGCGGTAAGCATCCGTCTGCTAGCAGTGTCACCAAGCCCACTGTTACCAACACTGATGTTACCAACACTGATGCTACAACTACTGTGTACGGACAATATTGCCCGACAGAGAACATTGGAAGTGCAACAATGGCGATGCAGTGAGATTGATTGAAAGATATATACAGCCTGCCGCCATTACATAACCAATATTGATAGGACTATATCGAAACTGATCCATCATTACCATCCTTGTGGAGTGGCCCCACCAATAATGTATGCTGAGTGGCAACTATGGCCCATTTTTTCCTTCTTTACACGATGGAAGAACCATCATTGCAAATTGAATGGCTACGACGGGCCATTTTTAGAGGCGCTTATGAGTGGTATCACAGGGGCTTCATTGGACCTCCGTAAGCCAACAAAAAACCAATATTGGCCAGAGCATCTGTGCTGCTTGGATTGGTGTTCTTGCGGCCGTTTTGTTAATGGGATGTACACGCAAATTGGTATGACACAACGTAACTGCGTGGATAACATAAACGACATGGCGTTACATGAGAATCATGACATGCATGTGATGAGCGACATCATTTACAAGCCACGAGTTTCGTTAATGGGATCTATACCAAAATTGCTATGGCACACCACAACTGCATGACGAACGTAAATGACAGGTCATAACATTGTAATCATGACACGCGTGTCAAGAGCGGCATGGTGTATATGCCGCAGAATTCCTTCTCTTGCAGCCGTTTCGTTAAGTCTGTATGTACCAAAATAGCTATAGCGAGACAACGATGCAGATCCCTTTTACGTTCCTGATGCGTGCTTCGGATTGCCTTTATTTCCACTGCACGTGGGATCTGCCTTTTTTTTCGCTTTCTTTCTTTCTTTTTGTGCTTTTCATGCTGTACTGCTTAGGTATATGTCGCGCTTTTCCTCTTTCTTGGTTTTATATATGCATGTTTTATATTATATGTTGAATGTATGCTTGCATTTTAACGATATGCCCACCTGCTATGCTCTCGACATAGAGACTGGCAGTATTGAAGATAAATAAATAAATAAATCTTCCGTAGGTGATCTGAGTGACACAGTTGTACCCCTCGCATCGCCGAGCGACGATGAGCAGGTGCCCTTATCAAGAGGTGATCTTTTGTTTCGCTGCCGCACCTGATCACGCTTGCCGGAATAAGAACTCGACAGAGATGCATGGTCGTAGTCGCACGGCAATGCGAAGGGAGGTACTGTGTCACTCAGGTCACTACCGAAGTTAGTGGCAACTACGCTTTATCGCTATTCAGTTTCGGTTTCTTTGACGCAATTAGCCAGATTTCAGCTCCCTGTAGAGATTACCAGCGTCGCACTTCTGCAAATATTACAATGGATGTGGATTCCATGTGTAACTGACTTTCATTTGTCAGTTTAGTTCGAGCTTCTCGTTCTGGTTTAAATGTTAGTCTATTTTTGTTAATTGCTGCTCAAAATATCACTCCTACTCCCTTTTGCAATGGGTAACACCATGAACGAGGCACTTGCGCGAAAGGTGCACAAATATTTGCTTTTTTTGCATTGATAAGATCCTTGGGCACGTTTTCTGAAATATCCGGATAGTGACCACTTTTACTACATTGTACATATATAACTCATACAGGTGGCCAGGCGTCTTGCGCATTGTGTGTTAACCCCACCCCATCTTGTATACGCGGCGATGGGAATAAGACCCAACAATTCACCAAAACAGCGTCTTCAACTATTGAAAACTTGTGCAGCTCAAAGAAAAGGCCATTTGTCCAGACAACAACAACAACAACAACAAAGAAGCGCTACTTAAAGCAAGCGGCGGGTTTGCTTTTAAAGGGACCCTGAAATGGTTTTGACGATTTTGTGAAAACATGGTGATCCGGTAGAGCGAGTCATTAGGATCATTAGAGGACAGATTTCAGTGCTCTGCGTAAAATGTGTAATTTACAATAGGGCTTTGAACACGCGAATCGCAAAAGGTCGCAGCGGCTCGTCGAAATGCCTTTTCAAACGCCGCCGCCTGTCGAAGGATGGAATGGAAGGCCGCTGATTGTCCCACTAACAAGTGACGTGCACGTAATTTTCCCAATCTAACTCCAAAAACGTGCTCCTACAACGTGCTCCTTCGTTTCAGCCAACGGTACCGTCACGGCATCTGGCAGCGTACACACGAGTCGCCGGCGCTCCATTACAAAGGCTAGCACGGCCGAGGCCGGGAACCTCAGTAAAAATATCGGGCGCTATGTCGCTGCGGAGGGCTCCGCAGAGCGGCTGACGAGGGAGGCGCAGTCGTCGATAGCGCGCATTTCGCAGCTGATCGAGTTGAGGAGGAACAGCAGTGGTAAGGAGGAAGGCGACAGAAATAAGCTCATAGTTGCCTTAGTGCATGGTGCTTCGCTTTATTTATGGCGTGAATTATTTCACAATTGTGTTGCCTAACAGTGACACAATGTCAAAAATAGGTTTCAGCGACCCGGCCTCGGCAGTGCTAGCTTCTGTAATAGAGCGCCGGCGACTCGTGTGTACTCCGCCAGATGCCGCGGCGATACCGTTGGCTGAAACGAAGGAGCACGTTGCAGGAGCACGTTTTTGGAGTGATATTGCGAAAATTACGTGCACGTCACTTGTTAGTGGGCCAATCAGCGGCCTCCCATTCCATCGTTCGATAGGCGGGGGCGTTTGAAAAGGCATTTCGACGAGCCGCTGCGATCTTTTGCGATGCGCGTGTTCAAGGCCTTATTGTAAATTACACACTTTACGCAGAGCGCTGAAATCTGTCCTCTAATGATCCTAATGACTCGCTCTACTGGATCAGCACGTTTTTAAAAAATCGTCAAAACCGTTTCAGGGTCCATTTAAGTGGGGAGTACCTCAGCGGCGCCGTGGTGTCGTCGTGCCTCATGCCGCTTGCCACGCAAGAGGAAACACCAGACTAACTTCTGCCCGCTACTCCCACTGATGCCCTTTGCAACAAGGGAAACAAACAAAGAAAGAAAAATAAAAGAAGGCCTCGTCGCCTCCCTTCTCTCTCGGGTAACAGAGCATGGAAAAACGGAACCGCTGCTTCCCTCGACACACTGTGGGGATCGCCACCCCAGAGACGCTGAGAGGGGACGATGACCATGTGATCGTGCAGTGCGTGGCGCGCGATGGTGCTATCTAAAGTCCCTAGATGTTTCTTATAGAAAAGCGAGAAATATAGGGACTTCAGTGCTAGTCTGGGCCAGGACTAGACGCACTGCAGGTCGCGGAGCACTTGCACTGGCTTGCCGGGACTGACTGAGGGCTGAGAGGCGGCCATCTAGTCTCTCCCACAACACCCTTGCCCTAGTCCACTACTAAGTCTTAGAACAGATAAACACAAGAAACGAAGAAATAAGCACAAAAAAGCAGATAAACGCGAGATAAGCCCCGATAACAACATTTAGAAGATATTAGCAACACATCATTAACGTAACATCACCAATCCTTACCTTTCGTTAAAAATAGGATTATCATATACAAACGGATGTGGACAGAATTACAACGGATGTAGTGTAAATGTATGATTCCATGTGCGATTTTCATTCGTCAGGTTGGTGTAAGCATCTAGCTGTTTTGATTTAAAAAATAATAAGTCTAATTTTGTTAATTTATGCTCCAAGTATCACTCGTTCCCGTAGCGCCGTGCGTGCTACCATGACCAAAGGACTTCCGCAAAAAGGACTCTGTATTTACGGGCGGATGCTTTACGGACGCATTTTCCGAAACACCCGGTTTCTGACACGTGCCTTTGTTTTGGTTTGTGGGCACGAATGCTTCGCATAGCTTCGCCCAATAGACAGTTTGACTATTAAAGCTTTCAAGTCTGCTGCGTCCTTCATCGTCACGACCACGTGACATTTAGTGGAGGTACGACCAGATGTCTCATGGTCGGGGCTATCAAGGACGCAGAAGACTTGAAAGCACTGACAGTCGGACTGTTTATTGGGCCAACCTATGTCCAAAAAGCCAATCGCACGGCAAATCTATAGCGGCGTGAACAGTGGTCGGTCGACGATAAAAAGTGACCGGCGGGAAAATGCGTCGGCTTTCATACATTCGTCGCAATATCCTCTTACCCTTATAAATATTATTACCGGAGGCTGCTTCTGGGAAAGCGCTGTATTGAACTCTCATAAACGCCTTCAAGGCTAGGCTTGAAAGATTGTTCACAAATTTAATACTGTGTGGTCCAGTATGGATTGTAGATCGAAGCGAAGCTTTTAGTTATTTTTGTAAATATATTTTGCAGCGTTTTATGTGTGTACATTTGCTTTGTTTTTCCCAGTCAAGGTTGGCAGTCTACACTAGTCATCTCCCCTCAGGCGCTTCCAAGAGGAATGTCGAACAGTACGCCCAGGTATGTCAAAAAAGCGATAATTGAGCGACACACCAGTCATACATTTAGCGTCGTTACATATGGCTGCTGCGAGGAGACCATGTTCCTCGATGTCCCGGGGCATTTCTTCTCACTCACTCATCGTGGCTGTTAAACTTACGGAAATCTGTGTAAACTGAAAACGGACTCGCATATAATTGCCAACATAGAGCGGAAAAAAAGAATCAACGTTGAGAGGCTAGTTGATGCGGGTTCACAATTTTTAGGGCATGACCACAGACACAGTAAAAATGACAGGAAAAGACACTTTGTCTATATATCGCGTTGTTCTGTCTTGTTTTTCTTGGGTTTGTCGTTTTCCGCTAGGAAAGTATTAGAGTGGGCTCCGCAAACGACAAGATGGGTTTCTTGCTCTGTTGCTTCGAAGCCCGAACGCATGCACTGAGAGCCCCACTACAGGTGTGCGTCCAGAAACGTGATCGAATATTGGCTTCGTAATTCGCAGGTTAGTCTGTGGGGTCTCACAGATGATATGATATCTATCACTTGCATAGCCGGTTTTCCCTGAATTCCAAAATGAATTAGCGACGATTGCAAGTATGATTTGAATTTGTGACTGAAAATGTAATAGAGGTTCTCTGTGCTTGATTCATTACTATGTAAATCGTGTACTTTCCAATACTGCTTGTATGTCATCGCTGTTGTTTACATAGCAGTGTTTCCCGTATTAATTGTGCATGTGTGTCAACGTTCCCATTCACGTCCTCATTATGTGCGATTGAGTGCGCGTATGGCGCTAGTGGCGCAGTCAGGTGACGTTTTGTCAACGCCACCTTTTACCTGTGGGGCCATGGCAATATTTTATTGTTAAATGAACAAACAAACAAACAAACAAACAAACAAACAAACAAACAAACAAACAAACAAACGGACACGTCACCAACTGCATGGTGTTACACGTGACTTTTTAGTGTGCTACAATATACATAAACATTTCACCTATTAAAAAGCGCAGCGTTTAAACAAGTGTCCGAAGGATCAAGATCACTATTTCGCTTTCTTCTATACAGATCATCCGAGCCAGGAACTTCGTCAAGTACAACTACGGACCTCTCGGGAATTTCGACTTTTATGGCACTGTAAGAACAAAGCGTACACGTTTCCTGCACTAGGTCTTACCGCAGCAATTTGTTGTGTTTATTTAAACATTTCTTATTGCCCAGAATTACCAAAGGGAAATGGAATCCCATACGTCAAAACTGCACAAGTGAAATGCTGGCTACCCAAAATCGTATATTATTTGGAGGTGTGACGGTTTGCCCCTGCCAGGTCGTTCCTGCCAGCTGCCTCAGAACAGACGTGGGAACAGTTGCTTATAGAGCGGCCGACCTGTGATAAAACGATCGAGACCGTTGACGCCTTTTAAGAAGAGCCTTTACTGACGTTGTTGTTGCGGCCTCTATAGTAGTGAAGACAATGCAGCGCGTGCTCACGTGTAGGAGCCGTCTTCTTGCTCTTCGTCTTCGAGAGTCTCGGTGATGATATTCAACAACCAGCGATCGCACGAAGCCCTCGAAGCCTGGGCAGATCCTCGTGAGGGGCCACCCTAATGCTCGGACATGCCAGGCACGAAGAGAATTTTAAATAAAGTTGTTACCATCACCTTATTATAGAGCCACGGAGTTCGTTGAAGTTGAGGATCACCGTGTATTACAGCTTTCACAGCCAATCACGTTTTATGAATTATTGGCGCCTAGTAGCCACACGACTCCCGACATTGTTTGAAGAGAATACTGTAAAAACCGCGCCGCCGGTTACGTAAGGTGGTGTGGTGAAAATTTTGCAGTTGTGCGTTAACAAGAAGACTGTGGTATATTATGTACGAAGCATCTTATGCCCTCGGGCTGTCGGCATCTCCTGTTGTCGTCGTCGTCATTGCCAGTCACGGCAGAGCAAGAGAAGAAAAAAGAATGAAGCGCGCGTGCGAACGCCGCACATTGGGCATTGCATAGCGGTAGCGCACAAGCACTCTTGGGGACCAGAACTAATGATGATAGTTTTAGGTGCAAGCTCGGGTTATCGGCGTCGCCTTCACGGTAAAGCTAGCGGTCAAACTATGGTCAAATTAAAGGAACAATACATTAACTGACATTATCTCCACGATGTATGATTGTACAGTAAGTGTACATGTGTACACAGTGGAAACAAATCCAGTCTTCATTTCATTTGATTTTATTACCTTAAATGACCCCTTTTCAGGGAGTGTTACATAAAGGGTGGGATTCTAGAAAAACTGACAAACAGCAAACAATAGTTAACATTGAGGATAATGAGTTACGCGTTGTTGGAAAGTAGATGATGAGGCGATGGTGACGGCGTCATAGGGCAGGCTTCTCATTGCCCATCAGCGTTGATTGACCGGTGCATCACTGCATGGCACCTCCTGAGATTTCACTCGGGCGGAGATGCATTGCTTCTGGATTTCAAAAGAAAGAAGGATTTTTTTCTACGCAGTGTGCTCGAGTAATATAACTGACAAAACGAGATGTTACTGTACTAGAAGCTATATCATCCTGGTTTGCCTGCGTGTATTCTTCTCTTGTGCACTCCTTCCCTAATTATTTGTATTGGTTGGCGTTACAGTAAGTACACCATGCCCCTTTCATTTCGTTCATGCTAATAATAACCACAAGCGGTCTCATTGGACATTCCCTCTATTTTTACAGTGCTTCTTGAGGCACTGGTATTTAAAGAGCACGCCAAACATTAAAAAGAACGAGTTCATATTTCTTATATTTACTTTTTAGGACGTCCATAAACGGCAGACAGAACGATATACCTCCGAGGCATATATAATTACGGCTAAAGTGAAGCTAGTAAGCGGATTACTATAAGCTGTAAAGATGATCTTATACGCTGATAAGTTCGGTGTCTGGTAGAAGGCAATTTGCGCTCTGCTGGAACTCATAGTACACATTCTGTGCCGGCTTTGTCAATTCTAACAACAATAAATTTCACGTAACAAAACTAATGGTAGTGCGTTATAGTGAGAGCTATATGTAAGAGAGCGCCAATTATGGACTCCGACAAAAGCAATGATGGAAAGCATATTGCGTCTTTACGTATTTAGTTGGCGCCGCAGTTCCTGTTTCCCATTTCGTTATCATATTTCATATGTTGCGCTATGAGGCGAGTGTGCGCACCTAATCCTGCCGTAGTTGAAAAGGCTACAATTTTCAAAAACAGCTACAACAAGTCAATGCACACCTGACAATACGTGTCGTGCAGAGAGAGGGGTTTGTGCAGTGCTAACAATTTAATCAGAGAAACATTCAGAAAAAAATATCTTATACAGCGATGTCAGCGATGGTATTCTCGCATATGCGGCTATTGTCACTTTGTATGATTCATAAAGCCCTGGTTAGAAAGATAGCGTTGACAGATAAAAGGCTCCCGAACATTAAGCGACATAAAGGAAGCGGAATGTATAGGGGAAAAAGCAGGAGTAGCTGATATCGTTATGCTGAATGAGAGAAAGACGTGCACCCGGGCACTGAGCAGGACATGTAATGCGAAGAACTGAGCACCGTCAGACAGTGAGAACGACAGAATGAATACCACGAGGGGGGAAATAGCAGCAGGGGCCAGCAAAATGTTAGGCACGTTAATGATATTAAGGGATTTTCAGGCATAGAACGTGTGCAATCAATCAACTCCTTCAGGACCCCCAACTCCTTCAAGTCAACTGCAGGGCCTTTACCCTGCAGTGGAGTTAAAGTAAGCTACTGCTGATTATGATGAAGTGCTGCAGCAATTTGTGCGTCTGGTTAGCTAGGCACAGCTTATCAGCATGCCAATATGGAAATAACTTTAAAAAGAACGACGATTACACTTTAGCTGCTTTAGAATTTTAATTACTGTTCCACATCCATAAGAACTCCAAAAACAGTAATTCAAGCACATTGGTTGTGAGGTCCCAGTATTCCATGCGAGCTCGCGGTTCCTCCTTGACCAAACATGTCAATAATCGAAGAAATAGAATGTCCTAGCTCAACACAGATAAATGATCGAGTGGGGGATATTGAGGTGAGCTTTGGGCAAACATTTACCTATTCCTTTTTTTTTTGTTTCTCAAGGTGGATGCGCCTGCTTACGACTTGTCAAAGATTACAGCGCCGGTGGCCCTATTCAGCGCTCGGAATGACTTCTTCGCCAACCCTGAAGATGTTTCGACGCTGCGGCAAAACTTGCCAAATATCGTGCTGGACTACATAGTTCCAGAGCCGGCTTTCACGCACTTGGACTTTGTTTTAGGAATCGATGCAGCGTCAGTCGTGTACAGGCGACTCATCGATTTTATGAATTATTGGACGCTTTTATATGTGTCCTAAAAGGAATGATGCCTGTGAAGCGGTGGTGTGCTGGTGTTGGGTGCCCCTTCTGTTACAGATGTTACACCTGGAACTAACTTTGTGGTATTTTAGCAGGGAACGACGAACGACAGGAACGCTAGTCCTGCAGTGTTCCTCCCTGCTTTGTTTAAGTTTAGAGCCGAAATATCACCGAGTTAGTTTCAGCTGTGATTTTGCTGTTTTATCTTGCTGCTAAAATGCATCGTTACACAGGTAGCAACTAGGCCAAATAAACCTGATAATGTTTAAAGTCTCATTTGATGCAGTGTTATAACGATGACCCAGACATTGTGGCACTGCTGGATTGTTTTTTGTTTGCTGTGGTGGTCGCGCTTCTCAGGCAGATTTTTATGACACTAACAAGCCGCGACATTATGTTCCCTGTTGGGCAACTCCGTATGCCTCCAGCAAACCGGGAGTTGAGCTTCTCCATAAGATACAACAAATTCTAATAAATCTTCTATGAAAGCAACCAATGGTTCAAGTTGATGGTCTGTATAGTATATGTGTTATCAGAGCATGTGTTGAGTACGGAAAGTGGACAACTATCCCTTTTGGTAAATCATTAAAATTGATTAAGTGGACTGGGAGTTGCGGTTGTCCGCATGCAGGGAATGAGCCAGGAATGTGCGAATATGGGCCGTAATGTGAGAAAGAGAAAAGAAAATAATAACATGTGCCTGATGTCCGCGTTGTGACTCGTACCGGGTATCAGCCAGTCCAGTTAAATTTATTCTAAATTCTATCCCGGTCAATAATAAGTCCTCCTCAGCCAATATAGAAGTGCACGGAACACTGCGACCCAGAAGCCTTCAGATATATAAGTGAGCATTAAGGTTACCATGCAAAGTATTTATAAAGACGTCCAATTAATCGCATATGTTGAAAGCGCAATGAAGAAACGTACCAGAAATACAAATTCACGTTTAATTTGTGCTCCAAGTACAGAAAATGAAGCCGGAACGTCGTTAACTGATGTCCACTTAAGGTTGTTTGGCTTCATTTGTTCGCGATTACAGCATGTATACTACAAGTTCAAAAGGACAGAAAGCTGAGCGAGTTGGTAAGGGTCCATAGCGAAACACGGACACGGAGTTGGTGCTTTTTTCCACAAATTTTCACTGCATATATCTGCAAAAGATTGTCTTGACCGGCAACCTGTATAAATTCCAGCGATAGTTCTTGCCAATAAACAGTTGGAAGTTGGCGTCAGTGTGTGTTCTGTCTTCTCTGTGTCTCATCGATTTAGCGCCATGACTGTTCCTATAACCCCAGGTGGACAAAATTTTCGCAGCCTTGAACGACGGCGTCTCCCTAATTACATTGCGGTTTGGGTGGACGTAAAACACCAGAATTGTTATAAGGAGTGATCTGATTGCATGGCGCGGACTTCAAACTGCGACAATCACGACCTGTTTTGTTGTCTCCGTTATGACACATGGTCAAACCTTTGTTCTGTACCGCTTGTCCCTAACACCACAGCCAACTTTAAGCACATTTTCTCGAATTGTCCGGCCAAACCAAAGCTCCCGTGGCAAGGGTCAGAGCACCAGGAGTGACGAGAGGGGCCGTTCGCAACTGGAGCTACAGCTTCCCACAGTGGGTTTGGCCAGAAGGGCCGCCGAGGCACGAAAGTGCTCGAGCATCTAAAGCGGTCCTAGGACTGATCGTCGTCCCGCTTCCTTTTCTACATCCCCTTTGTATGCCACACGATTAAACCGTCAATCAATAACGGCGTTTAGCTACTTACCTTTCGAGTTCAGGCCGTGTTTGGGGCATTTTCCGCTACACTATAAAAAAGGGATAGTAGAAAAGCTAGTAGCGGGCCCGCTTACTGTCGATTTGGCACTATTCGTAGATTTTGTCATTTACTACCTTAGAAGTATGCGGGAGGGTGTAAATGTGAGGGGTAGTAACTGTCAGTACATGCGTGTGCAACAGGTTAGTAAACGCTACTTCTCCACTGGCAGTAGCGTGCATTATGCTGTAATTGTGATAGGCTTAGGCAGAATTTAGTCAAATTATAAGTGATTTGATTATGTTGGAATAAGAGTCCCATGCAACGTCGGTGCATACGCACACGGATATAGAAAAATACTAGAATCTCGATCCAAAACATTGATTACTTATCCGAATCCACTTCTGCTCACCGATGCAACGTGAGCATCCTTAAGTATTTGTTTATTTATTTAAAAAGGTCCTTACAGGCCTCGTCAGAGGCATTGGGTAAGGGGGGTGACATGTCGCCTTAGAAGACGACAACGAAGTGCGCGCGCGACTGTACTGGCGCTGTGGCACGAGCGCGAGCCTGGTGTCGAACGTTGGCCAGGAGTGACTACAACGCTTGAGCTACGCTTCTGAACGTGTTTACGTTTCCTGTACTTACTAAATCGTCTACAGCCACAAGCGGCTGTACAGACGTAACAGGGGGCATAACAAAAGAAAAGGTCACACATAAATGTTATGCAATATTAAACAGGGTGAAGTGGCTAAGAACATATACATGACTTAAAGAACATATTTCAGTATAAAGAATCAATAATTGTATATGCACAGCGAACAAAAGAAGAATTCAATGCAATAAGCAAAAATACAGGCAGAAAAAACATCAAGAAACATATTTTGAACACGCGCAGGCAGTTGAAATTAAAATGTGCAAGTATACGAGCATGAGTAAAACGAAATAACGAAAACATGGTAGCTAACAAAACACACATATCGACTAGAAAAAAAAAAACGTGATATGCATCTGCCGAGGTTACTCAGTGAAATGTGAAATGATGAGTTGATGAAATTTATCAGGATTTCTTTCAGTTACTATAAAATCGGGAAGGGCGTTCCACATGCGAATGGCACGAGGCAGCGCCGAAGAATTAAAAGCGTGAGTGCTTCCGTATGCGCGTGTGAAACTGAGGTGATTATGTAATCTGCGCGACGTGCAAGGTGAAACTTCAAGACGCAAGGTAGGTTTTCTATCGGCCAGAATGTATTTGTCAAGCAGCGACAAGAGTGCGATGTCACGACGAGTACTAAGGGATGGAAGTGAAAGATCAAATTTTATTCGCGTGATGCTTGATTTGAAAGTATAAATTTATAAGAGATGAACATAGAAGCCCTATTTTGCGCTGATTCTAATAAAGTAATGAGGTTATAATGATGAGGCGACCATATCGGGGAGGCATTCTCGAGCTGCGGGCGAACAAATGTCTGAAAAGCTAGCTTGCGGATGCTGGGGGGAGAGCTTCGCAGGGTTCGACGTAAGTAACCCAATGTCTTAGAGGCTTTGGCACAAATGGTAGTAACATGAAGGTTCCAGGAAAGGTTTGACGTGAGATTAATTCACAAGTACTTGTACGAATTGGCTGGTAAAATGGGGTTGTTATCGCGAAGGGCGTTCCACATGCGAATGGCACGAGGTAGCGCCGAAGAATTAAAAGCGTGAGTGCTTCCGTATACGCGTGTGAAACTGAGGTGATTATCTAATCTGCGCGACGTGCAAGGTGAAACTTCAAGACGCAAGGTAGATTTTCTATCGGCTTTCTATCGATTTTCTATCGATTTCTATCAATTTCTCTCGATATTTCTATCGATTTTCTTATGTGATAACAGAAATTGGAGACTGAGTGTTTACGTGTAAAGGAGACTACTTTGCATTTAGATGACTTTAGGGACACTAACCAAGTCTTACGCCAATCGAAAATAAGCTGAAGATCGTTCTGTAGTATTTGACGGTCATCGGGGCCGGATATAGGACGGTACATAATGCAGTCGTCTGCGAACAGTCGCACACGGGAAGCGAGGTTTTTAGGAAGGTCATTGATGTATATTAAAAACAGTAGGGGCCCAAGGACGTTACCCTGTGGGACGCCGGAGGTAACATAGCACAGGGGTGATGAAAGATTGTTAACAATTGTGAACTGCAGGCGATTGGAAAGAAAGTTACGAATCCAAGATAGTGTCTGCGAATCTAATTGCAGAGCAGTTAACTTTGAAATCAAGCGGCAGTGTGCTACGCGGTCGCAAGCCTTAGAAAACTCGAGAAATATGGTGTCAATCTGTATGTTACGGTCCGTGTCGAAATGCAAATCAGTTGTGAATTCAAAAAGCTGTGTGTCACATGACAAACCCCTCCTGAACCCGTGTTGATTGGTGAAAAAGAAGTTATTTGGTTCAAGATGATTGTATATTTTTTTTTATTTATTTTTATTTACAGATACTGCTGTCTCATGTTTGAGACATTGCAGGAGTGGTTACAAGAAACGCACAAAAACAACAAAGAAAGAAAAAAATGAAAACATCAAAAGACATAATTGGACACTTGCTTTACAAACTGTGCATGTGGTAGCCGTCTCAAAGAAATGTCAAGGTTATTCCAAGTCTCAACTGTGAACGGGAAAAAAGAGTATTTATAACAATCAATATAACATCTGAATGGCACAATGTTCAATGGATTGTATCGGCGGGTCACTTGGCTAGTATGACCGGTGAAAGAAATGGGTGTAGCTATGCTGACAGATTCGTTCACGATGTTATGTAACATGATAAGCCGATCGCACATACGTCGGTGTTCTAAATGATTCAGTGATAAAACGTGGTAGTGTTCTGAAGGGGAGAAGTTACGGTCGTAGCGATTGAAAATGAACCTGATTGCTTTCCGCTGGACGGACTCAAGTTTGTCTTTGTCATTTGCAAGATGTGGTGACCATACAACTGACGCATATTCAAGAAGAGGCCTGACCAGTGATTTATACGCTATAAGCTTGCATTCCTTTGTGGCACCTTTTAACGTTCTTCTTAGGTAACCTAATTTCTTAAGCGATTTTGCAGTAATAAGGTTAACGTGTTTGTGCCACTTTAAGTTCGGGGAGAATACAACACCAAGGTACTTATATTCCTGGACGTTTCCTAGTGCATGCAGTGATGTGCTCGAGCATTTTACAACAAATACAAGTTAGTGAGATTGGTCGGTAGTTATCAGGTGAATATCTATCGCCGCTTTTGAATATGGGAACTACTTTCGCAGTTTTCCAATCGGATTGGAGTTCTCCTGAAGTTAATGACTGTCTGAAGATTTGATACAACATTTTGCTGGAACGGTATTCTTTAGTATCTTGGAATTAATCCCATCTACGCAGCAAGAATTAGGTAACTTAAGATTATTTATAATAGCCACAATGCCTTCAATGGAAATCTCGATGGGCGACATATACTGATACTGAAAATCAGGAACTTGAGGTATGGAGGAGCATTCCTCTGTACAAAAGATAGATGAAAGATATGCGTTGAAGCTTGAAGCACACACATTATCAGGAAGAGGCACGTGATTGCTGTCATGCAGTGAAATGTGACTAGTGTCGCGGTTAGGGGAAAGGACTTGCCAAAACTTTTTAGGGTTTGAATTCAGCAGGGATGGAGGGTCATGGAGAAAATACTTGTCTTTAGTACTGCTCAAAGCCCAGTTATAGTTTTTTTAAACACTGACCATATTTTGCTCAAGCCACTGGGGTGTCCAGTTTTTTGGCACTTCTGTAAACACGTTTCTTTTTGTTTCTAAGACGTCTGAGGGAATTCGTGAACCAGGGGTTCGATTTATCGTTAGTTATTTTGATTAATGGGATGCACTTGTTTACTATCTAGCATAATTTGTCTTGGAAGAGCACCCAGTTTTAACTTCGACTGTTCGACTGTGCTGAGAAGGAAGAAATGCATTATTTAAAAAGCATTCCAGTTCGGCATTCATGTAAGCATAGTTACCTTTGCTATAGCCACGAATTGTTTTCTTTAACGCGCCCGCGTGAGGAGACGGAATACTTATGGTTAATTGGAGGAGATTGTGGTCGCTGAAACCATCTAGGTAAGTTATTTGCTCAACTGTTTCAGGATTGCTTGTAAGTACTAAATCCAATATTGTGGGCATTTACTATGCACTACTTCCTCATCTGTACATAATCATCATCATCCTGCTGTGGTTGAGCTTCATCTTCGGTGCCTCAGCATCATCATTATCGTGTGTGGGCCTTGGCTGGTTCGCTGCTGAGTGTGCGGTCCTAATAAACGTCGTTGCTACCGAAACGTCATACTTGGTGGAGGAATATATTAGATCCGCGAGTTGTTTGGTTCACAACTTGTGAGAAGTTGAAATCCAGGGTTAAGTTAATAAAATCTGACGACATTTTGCAGGAGGAGCTTAGCTTTTCCCATTAAATGTGCGGAAAATTAAAATCCCCCAAGAGATAAACCGTATGTGCAGGGTAGGCCCTAAGTTTTTTGGAAACACTGTCGCGAAGATAGATGACAAAGGATTCGCTTGAATCGGGAGGACCGTAGCAAGCACCAATTAACGTGTTCACGGATTGGGCTTTACAGACGTCCCAAACAATCTCGAGATTTGAGTCTGAGGTAATGCAATATGATTGATGTAAAGGTCTTTTTAATCGCAAGTACGACACCGCCGCCTCGTCTGTCAAAGCGGTCGCGTCGGTACATATTGTAAGTACTCGCGAGGAAAAACAGTTCAATATTAGAAATATCTGGATGCAGCCAGGTTTCGGTAAGAATAACAATATCTGAATCGGCATCTTCGAGAAAGGAAGAAAATTTATCATGCTTTGACACAAGACTTCGGATGTTAGTAAAGGATAATGATATTGGTGATCTTATGGGATTAGGTCGCGATTCATGATGGTGCGGGGGCACGTGTGCCTCTTTTGCTACTTATTACACTGCGCGAGAGTTTGGGTGACAATATCATAGACGTAAGCAGTTGTGCACATGCGTAGCTTATCAAGAGATAACCTGTGCGGTTTGTTTTGTGCTTTAGCAAATTCTGCCAGTTATCTTCTAGTTTGGCGTGTGGCAAATGAGAAGTCTTCGCGAATGGAAAATGGTCAGCCTTTAAGCTTACGCGCAGCTGCAATAACCTCTTGTTTGTCTTTAAAGAATGTAAATTTGGCTATGAGAGGCCGATGCTTATCAACATTATATTTACCTAGCCGATGCACACGTTCGAATTGTGCACCAGTTGTTGTTATTCCCAGCTTGTCTGGGCAAAACTTTATTATTTTAAGCTCCGATGCTGCGCAGTCCTCGGCTGGATCGTCTTCAACACCAAAGAAAAGTAAGTTAGATCGTCATAGCCTGTTCTCTGCATCCTCGCACCTGGAGTTAATTGTTATGAGCTGATTAAAGACGCCCTATAAACATCTGTTCCAGTGGCAGAATACGCCGAGCGCTCCGAGGGGGAGTTTGCTTCAAGGGGCGTTACCCTTGCGTTAAGAAGTTCGATTGTGCTGTTGGCGGTAGCTAATTCGTCTTTCGTACTTTTTATTTCTGCTTGTAGCAGAGGATTGCCCTGCTCAAGCTCCGTCACCTTTGCAAGTGCAGCGGCCTCCCCATTTTTAGACCTTTTTAGTTCAGCTACAAGTGCTGCGTGCGCTACTTCTAGTTTGGAAATTCTATCTACGACGCTTCCAAGAGTTTCCGCCTCAACCTCGGTCATTGGACCAGGGTTGGACTCAATATCACCAGAGAGCATAAGTAGTTAATCCACTGCAACACACCGCACAAATCAGAAGCAATAGTCTGCACTCGCTTCCGTACATCTCGCAGTTCTACAGGGCACGACACCTCTAACAAAAAGTAATTACTGGTCCTCTCACACGAAGCACCAGTTAAGTAACTAACCTGCAAAACCAGCTTGTGTGAGTTCGTCACCACAGATGCGGTGGCGTGCCCGAAGCCGCCGAGGTCTCGATGATTATATTTAATCCGCCGCCGGTGATGCGGAACGTTGCCAGACTCGGTAGTTGGCTTCGTCCAAAGTCGGTGCCGGTGGTGCGGGAACCGGCAAAGGACTAAGCAGAAATAAAGAATCCGGTGGATATGAGCCCAGCAGAGCCGAGCAGAGCGCACAGGAAAAGGCAACCTGCAAAACCAGCTTGTGTGAGTTCGTCACCACAGATGCGGTGCCGTGCCCCGACCATAAATGACCATAAATAGCGTTAATATTGGTGTCAGGGGATATGTGTGTACTGTGTACTGTCGTTTCTGGTTCGAGCATGTTTCTGTCTAAGCTGTCGCCTAAACATTTCAATGTGCAGCGTATTCACAGAGCTAATCGCATGAAGTTATTAGCGGTCGTTAACTGGTGTAACACAATGTAATTAGTCAGCAACAATCAGCGTCACTGGACAATGCCTTACCGCGCATTTTCATTTGATATTATGCTTTTGCGACACAGTCGACTTGATACGGCAGCGTAAACAACAAATATAAACCGAATGAGAATAAGCCCTATGAAAGACTGCCATGGTAGTAAGGTTACTAACTTTGGCTACTACCCTTCCCTATAGGCAGTAACTGCACGTTGTAAAGGACATGATAGTAACGTTACTACCCTCTCGTTTAGTGGCTGTGGTTTCTGCTTAAGCAGTGAGTGTTGTCACAAGAATTCACAACCCCAAAGTGAGCAAGAAGCATTATTTTTTTTAAGCGTGTACAGCGTTGAAGAGGCACTGTCGTAGAAAACCCAATGTCGACGCCGGAGTCGACGTCCATGGCAGAAATAATTATCACGAGCTACTGTGGTTTCTGCTTAAGCAGTGAGTGTTGTCACAAGAATTCACAACCCCAAAGTGAGCAAGAAGCATTATTTTTCTTTAAGCGTGTACAGCGTTGAAGAGGCACTGTCGTAGAAAACCCAATGTCGACGCCGGAGTCGACGTCCATGGCAGAAATAATTATCACGAGCTATACCACGGTGTCTTCTGGAAGCACCCGATCACGCAGGCCCTCCGCTACGGCACAAGTGCGTGAACGAAATTCAATTTCTCAAGGTAAAATCCGCCAGAAAGATCCTTAACTACTAAGACTTAACTCCTACACACATGAAAGCTCAGACTGTTACTTGAATGTACGAGAAAACATAGTTCTCTTACGAGGAGGCTTTGCGAACGAGGCCCAATGACGCTTTTGGCCTCGTGATCGAACAGAGTCAACACCTAGCGTCGACGGACGAAGCTCCCAATGTGGGTGGCTACTTGCGTCGTTTGCTAGCCACTGCGCTTTTACATGCGCGCGTGCGTCGTGCATCACCTCCCAGATGTTCGTTTTTTGTGCTGCAGCAGTGTTAAATGCTTGCATTCATTTTTTATCCAAGCATACAAAAGTATTTGGTCTTGCACTACAGTCTTCACTATTTCTTAGAATCACTAAGCGCGTTCGTCAACAGCGTGCCACGTCATCGTCACACGCCTGGTTCGCCACATTTATTTCACTTTAGCTGCTGTCGTCTTTTTGAAGCATACGAAAAAGTGCAGCTGCCGTTTTTCTAAAGAATTCACGCCGGAATCGTCAAAGTGTGAATGCTATGCGGAAGCGAGAGGTACGGGGATCGATACCTCGCACCTTACCACGATGTTACGTACATACAAGGGTACATACACCTGTATTTACAAGCTCCACCATAACCGTGCACAGCAAGAACAGCCCGCGTTTGGTTTTCACTTTGTCGTCGTCTTCTTCGGACCAACCATGAAACACACTCGCGTATGTGCTGTAGCAGTATTGTCTCGCGATACGTGGTTGTCTTGCGGCAACACAAATGAGCGGACGTGAGCGGATACACATATATCTCAGTTGCACGGAGAAATAATAATCTGACGCATTCACTCATGTCACGACGTACTTGTTTATTGGCCCATAACAGCGTGACTGGCACTCTTAGATGTTCCACTATGAGCCTTAATCGTGCCTGATACGTCCTCTTATTGCGCACTATTTGCACCAGCATGGCGAAAGTAGCCGCCTCACACATGTGAACTCAGGACGTAGGTACTTAAACTGTCGTAGAAAAGGAACAAATTACACGAGGATCACGCATGAAGCGGCAGCCAGGCGTTTAGCATAACTTGAGCGTTATTTTGACGTCGATAGCGCGACGAAAATAGTGCACTTTTTTCACTCCAAGAACCAATGTTTTATGCTTCCTAGATTTATTAGAACTTCTTCGTGTCACTGTCATGCAACTAACCATGCAAAGTAAGCCACGCTTACTGCTATTAAGGCTTTGATATAAACGTTGGCCAAGCATTCTGATTGCGCTCAAGCAGTTTTAGTCGCGCAGTTCGACTAATTGAGCTGGCTAGGTATGTACATGCAAGATGCAAAGAGAGATAGAGATGATGATGATGATGATGATGATGATGATGATATACGCGCTTAAATGGTCGGGTAAGGTACACAAGCTGCTGCTTCAACTGAATGGGGCGTTCTTTCTTTTTTTCTGAGGCCGCCTGTGAAAGACCAGCGAGAAGGCAATACCGAAATATTCCACTCACGAACACCTATGCGAAAATTGTAGATAAAACGCAACTTAAGTATGGGCGAAGAAAAAGGAGAGATGAAAAAAAAAATACAGGCCTGCGTGGAATCGCAGGGAAGTGACAGCGTAATCTGGAGCCGCGACCTTCTTTGTGGCCATTGAAAACGCATGCGCATCTGACCAAATGATCGGGCCATCAATTACTGTATGTCGAAGAGCCAAGTCAGGTTTTTTTAGCAATTATGAAATTTTTAATTGAAACCGAAAGAACTTTGCCCTAAATTTCATCATTTGTGCTTCGCTAAACCACACATATAAAACTACTCTTTATGGGGTCCTGCACCACCCCTCGCGCTTGGTTTTGAAAACGGCTGGTGTGCATTGAAGGCTACTCAGAAACACGCATTCGAAAGAATTTTCTGAAAAGGTACAACAGGAGGAAAGATATTGCGATCGGAAAATCTCCCTTTCACACTCGGCGAAGCCGACTGATTATGGCTGTGGTGGGCGGCGCCAGAGGAGGTGTCCTGCCCACCGCCCCACGTCACCCAGATTCAATGTTGTGTTGTTCTCCTTCCGCCCTACTTGGCGGGGCTGCCCGGTGGTGTTGGCAACTAACATTTCCGGTCTCCTGCTCGGTGGCGCCCCGACCGCGCGCGATCTTTCAACATCCTACTGCATTGTTTCTGAGCCCCGACCCGCTGTTTATTTCCCTTCATCACGCGGCCGCGAGCACGGAAACACGCTGCTTGTGTCCTCAGGGCGCTACTTACTTCTGATCTTGTTCGTACGTCAGCACCAGACAAAACAGTGAGCGATGAATCCTGCGCAGCGAGCTTGGATCGAACGTGTGACTGAAGCGATTCGCTTCGACTCTTACGGTTACACACCAAGAAAACGCAAAACTTGGGCACAGGACGCGCGAGAACCTTCGCAATATTACGGCGAGGATGTGAACTGGTACGCGAAAGCTTACAGCGCTGCACATTTCCTTTACGGCGCCTCAATTTGTTCACAGCTCCCATGTGTGACTAATTTTCTCGCGTGAATTGCAGAATTTGTAATAATTGCCATGAGCGTTTCACTTACAATCATGTCCACTTCTGTCTACCACAATCATAACGCCACCATCTATCGCAATAGAGCCCGACTTTGATTGAAATATGCGTTGTGCTACGATTCAGATTGGTTTGGGTGATTCCTTCCGCACCATGAGCGGCCCAAAGGAGCATTTCAATTTCTCTGTTATGCTGTAAGAATTTCAAACATAAACCTTTCATTTTTCAAAACTGCAATTTTCCGTGTGCGACTGTGATTCAAGCTTTTCTCTTACTGTAAACGTACGCCTGCAACTATGATAACAACCCTCCGATCGCGACCAAGAGGCATGACTTCTATGCGGGTCGAGCCAAGTCGCAACAAAACACCTGCTTTCATGCATTTCGGCGAAAGTTCATCGTGTGGTAGCTGCAGGAGGACTCGTGTGAGATCGGCCAACTCAGGTGCCAAGGAGTAGCCGGCGCTTTATTTGCGCGGCAACATCTCCTATTATCATATCAATAAAAAATACAAAAAAGAGATCGGTATACTTTCTTCATTGTACGCCGCAGCAGCGCTGAACGGCAGTGTTGTGTGACTGTGATAACTTAAAGTGAACCAAGCATCGTCGGAGCGTTTGTCCAAAGTGATGCATGCAGCTCATCAGTGCAGCCATGTCATTCTAGCTTCCAAACTGTGTACTAGCTGATTCGCGCGGCTCGTAGATAGATAGATAGATAGATAGATAGAGAGATAGATAGATAGATAGATAGATAGATAGATAGATAGATAGATAGATAGATAGATAGATAGATAGATAGATAGATAGATACGCTCAAAGTCGCCGAAGTTTGCTAAGAAATTCTTCGCATAAAACAAACGAAGCACCAACCCGCGGTGCCGAAAAGACGGATTTGCGCGAGTGCGGCGAGTAGTGCAGACGACAGTTTTCTTTCCCCGGAAATGCGTAATCCATATCAAAACATTAAATGAAGTTAACAAAGATATTTCTTTACTTCATCTTGTTTATTTAACTGCAAAAGATGTTATGGACAGCGACAACATAATCAAGTTCTTTTCATTCAAACATGATTCAAACATCGCTCTTAACTTATGCCTGCTACCAGCCAATTGCATAAATCTACTTCATCTCATCACAAAGCACATTAAAAAAAAGTAAGAACCGGCCTTCTTTTTGAAGCGAGAGCTGCTGAGTTAGGGACAAATTTGTGCTTGCCCAGTTAGCTCTACATTCGCGCATGAATGTAGAATTTGGGTGAGCTGTTTATTGTAGCGTACACTGTTGACAGAATGTGTGTGTTTTTTTTTTTGCGATATCCGAGGAGTGGTTCAAGACCCCTTTTAGTGTGGGCCGCTTTTGGTCGATGGTCGTTTCAAGCTGAAGTTGTTTAATGTAGTGACAGAGAAGGGACAACGTCGCTGCCGCGTTGTCTTCATACTCCGAGACCGACACATAGTAATCGGATGCTTACTTGTCCGTTGCGTAGTCCTCCAGTTGTTCGTTGAGCGCCCGTAGTCCGTCGTTGCAGTTCTTAAGCCTGTCGTGCAGCACTGGAAGGTCCAGAGCGCTAAACGGACTCGAATCTATCATTTGGCTGACCTCGTGTTCGAGACGCGTGTGAAAAGCTCGTTGGGTGGCTCGTTTGCTCTTGATCCTGTCCATCTTCGATGCTTTCTAAGTCTTTTCGTGGCCGGGTCGCTGGATCATGAAATTCCCAGGATTTCGGCACCAGAAAATATAGAATAAAGAATCTTCGCTGTGGAAGGTAGGGAAAAGGGCGACTTTACTGCCCGCGGCACAGGTCCCGTGCGTCCATGTTGCGGGCCGTTACAGATCAGAAGAGCGCGAGCCCAGCGAACCTTTGCCCTGCCACGCGCTACTCCACATCGCCTCCTAATATCTAAGGTGTCGGGCGAGAAACGTATGACAAGCTACTTTGACTGAGCCCTGAACCGTGAGCTGCTGCACCTGACCTTTGCCGAGCAGCGTTATTGGCTGGCACAGCGGCACCCTCTGCTAGATGCAGCCAGCCTTACGTGCGACCTCCGTACACCGTTGGCGAACGGCGTAAAAGCTGGACATCACGTGTCTGACCGTGCGGAAGGAGGCCTGCCGGCTGGACCTGTTGCTCCTGGATGCTGCCGTTGCTTGCCCTGAGGTTGCGGCACGCCGTGACTAGAGCTGGGCAGGCCTAAGAATGTCGGAATCCCAGCTGGTTCAAGCATAGGTGGACCGACTGTGCCGTGACAAAACTATGAGTCGTTTGGAGCCTTTTTGTATATAAATGTTTCAAAATGTCTCCTGGTTTTCCTTAATCGGTGTTACTGCACACTGTCCAAAGTACCCAACCGTGCTAAACACAAGAGACTGCAGATAGTTTGGCATATGCAGGATCCTGGCTGTATGCTTCGCATGACGTCGATAACCACAATGCTTGGGATCTGCCGAATTTTTTATTGGACATTATATTTTCTGCCCGCTACTCTTGTTGTGACCGCAGGGATTTTGCGTTGCCACATAACGAAATCGATAATTTAAAGTTACCGGAATCGCGGCACATATTTAGAGCGATGCCATCCCGCATATCTTCCCATTCCCAGAATTCGACGGATATGCGGGACTTATTACGAACACGGCAGAAAGTAACAGCTGTGCACACATGGAATATTAAAGCATATGCGGCAACTTTAATCACCTTAAATGTAGCCTTGTAACTATAAAGATGTTATTACTCAGAATACATGATTTCGGCCTGAGATGAGTCGTTCTAAATGGAACACAAACCAACTAGCCTGAGCCAAAATCCTGTTTTGGAATACGGCTTCTAAAAAAACAAACAAAGAAAAAAAAACTGAACTTAAATGACTGCGCTTTGTGGAATGAGGTCCGTCGAAATCGCGTGGCCACGCAAGTAATATGCAAGGAGGTCATTAAGATGGCGAAGTTTTTCAAGGGAACTGGTGACCATTGCATTACTAAGTAAAGAAAAATTAAATAAGAAGCGTTTTAGTAATTGTTACATGTCCGTCCCTACAAATGCGTGGTATGCGGTGCACGTTGGAGGGACAGCGGATACAGAGATTTCATGGCGCATGAACAGATGGTACAACGTGCGTTCTCATTTCCTCTGCTCAGACAGCGCAGCTGCAGCTGTGAAATTGTAACAATCAATACCGTTTGCTGATGTCACGACGCATTGAAACAGCTGCAGCGCGAAGCTGCACTTGAAGTGAAATAACTGCTAAATTGTGGGTGAAGGAACGTAAATTGTACTTAGCTTACTCTCTGTTTAGTTTCCCTCCTCACTTTCTGCGCCAAAAAAAAAAAAAAAAAACAAGAACGCACGTGTACAAGGAAGGAGCAATACACAAACAAGGACTTTGTCCCTGCATATTTCGCGCGCAAGAACTGTAAAGACAATTGCATTGAAACTTGGCTGGCTCACAATAACGTATTAATTCTCCTGTGTTTGGGATTACTACTCTCGGATTTTTGTTTGAATGTTGTGCGCGGTTTTGATAATATTAAGTATTTAGAGCAGAGTAGACATTTGACGTGACTGCTTTCAAAGTATAATGCCGTGTGCGGAATCCTGTCGTGACGTGCAAAAAGGCATGATTATCCCAGCGACCAAAGCATTCATTTTTCAAAATAACGCAAAAAGCACTAACTAAAAGACGAAGGGCACAAAGCAGCGCTTGTGCTTGTCTGTGTCCGAGTCGGCGCTTGTCTCTGTCCATCTTCGTCTTTCGCGCTGTTTTAAAGAATGAATGCAAA
This sequence comes from Hyalomma asiaticum, assembly GCA_013339685.2. Lineage (NCBI taxonomy): Eukaryota > Metazoa > Arthropoda > Arachnida > Ixodida > Ixodidae > Hyalomma > Hyalomma asiaticum. The sequence goes on along the minus strand of CM023488.1, from coordinate 1,969,039 downwards.
CCAGTTTTTCACGCGACAGAAGCCTGAAAGAAAAATGCTGTGTATGGCAGCCAGAAGTTTGATATTTCGCTCATTCTGCGTGGTGGCGCTTGGGTTTGTGCCCGAGCCACCTGACAATCTTAAAGTCCTCACAAAAAATTTAAAGGCGGACAAAAGGGGGGGAGGCGAGTATTATGGGAAATAGGCCCTGGTAGCATGATAGGAAAGCGGTAGATTAATGTATGGTTCTTTCAATTACATTAATTAAAAAAATCTATGATCAGGCACGCCTAAAGGTTCTCGCGTACAAAAACAACCTCGGGCGGTCTGCCCACCAAAGGGGCTTAATCTTACCCAAGATGTGCCACACAGAAGGCGTCAAAGGCTGTTCGTTCAACGAGACGTGCAGGATCACGTGACGCTACCTTCCGCTTGATTTCTTCCTGCATGCCGTGAACTCGCGGCTGCATCGTGCTATCCTACAAGTACCACCCAAATTCGATGCCACAGCTTGCCTTCAGACATGGTGAAAACTGCGACTGTGTCACCTCGGAAGTGTTTCCGCTCTCGATCATGATTTTGGTGACGCTGATTTTTTCAGCAGTGCGAACATTGATAGCAACACATTGATGAACATCGAACTAACGCAAATTTTTCTATAATACAGCGTGAGTTTAATTATTGCCCACCTCGAGCGAAAATCACTTATCAAGCAAGAACTTTTAGCACACTCGACTTGCAAACCTCCTCTCACAAGGAAACCCATTGGCGCGTGGGGTTAATTATTACGTTTGCGAATGGTTTAAATGTCCATTTGTAGGCACTAACATCAGGATAGGATTTATTGGCATTTTAAAGTAGTTAAAAGACTTGTAGGGTCAATCCAAATCTACAAGGCTTTTATGGAAAGGTGTGCATGATGAAGCATTGCCTTGTTTCCGAGCCATGGCCACGCTCGGCGAACTTTTGATGGTTGGTTCGTTGGTTAGACCGTGGAGACATTAGCGTAACCCACGCGGCCGGATAGGCCATGTACGGAAGGCACCTTTGCTTGTCTTCATACTGCTGTCACATGATAGCGATTACGCGAAGAAAAAGAAAGAAAAAAAAATGTGATTGTGCTGAATCAAATGTGATTGTGCTGATGAATATCTTGTAAAACTACAGAACTTTCTTGTTGTTTTGTGGGGTTTTACGTCCCAAAACCAGTTCTGATTATGAGAGACGCCGTAGTGGAGGGCTCCGGAAATTTCGACCACCTGGGGTTCTTTAACGTGCACTGACATCGCACAGTACACGGGCCTCAACATTTCGCCTCCATCGAAATGCAGCCGCCGCGGCCGGGATTCGATCCCGCGACCCTCGGATCAGCAGCCGAGTACCTTAGCCGCTAGACCACCGCGGCGGGGCTACAGAACTTTCTTCATGGCTGTGTGAAAGAGCGAATAAAAGTAATATTTGCCGGGGATTTCAATATGCCAGGTATAAACTGGGACAATTTTACTATCGGAAACACCCCTGTTAAAGGTTCAGACATACTTTTTGATATAATGTTTAGTTTCTCGTTGACACAGCTGGTGCTGGAACCGACTCGAATCCAGGGGTCGACATATTCAGTGCTTGACCTTGCGTCTGTGTCCGCCTCTTTAGCACCAGAAATAAGTGTTGAAGAAGGAATCTCTGAACACAAGCTGATTCTGTTAACACTTCAAGGCATGGGGAGCCACCTATCGCATGAAACTACGCGTATATGAGTTAAAGATTACTGCAGAGCGAACGATGAAAGCGTTATTGATTTCTTTGAAGCATTACATGACGATTTCTTTAATGCGTCGTCGGGTGTTCTTGATCTATGGCACAAACTAAAATCTGGAATAGCGCATTGTGAATCAACATTCATACCCATTAAGCTCAAGAGAACTAAACGAAAAACAGCATGGATTACTAGAAGCATAATCCACGTAAAGAGAAAAGTGCAACGAATCCGCAAACATAAAAACAAATCCTGTGCATATTACGAGCTTTCACGTCAATTAAAAACTGATATAAAGACTGCTAGAGACAACCTTTTCACACAAACTTTAACTGATTTTATGATAAACCAACCACGCAAGTTTTGGAAGTATTTATCCAAAGCAGAAGGCTATGTGAGTGAAATAGAAATATCGGGTAGTATAGTCAAAGACGCGCGAACTATTGCAGATGCTTTTAACACTTATTTCCAATCAGTATTCACACGTACACAGCCTTCGTGCTCATTGTTGTCTAGCAACGAAGGGCACATGCCTGACCTAACAATGTCAGAATCGGGTATATTTCAGCTGCTTCTTCCACTAGATGTGAAAAAATCGCATGGCTCGGATGGAATTTCAAATACATATCTTAGACGCTATGCTGGCCTGTTATCCCCTTTCCTGCAAAAGTTATTTTCCTTATCGTTAGAAACAGCGGTGCTTCCTGATGACTGGTTGTGTGCGAAGGTGATTCCTATTCATAAAAGTAGAAGCAAACAACTGATAAACAACTACAGGCCAATATCACTGACAAGCACATGTTGTAAACTAATGCAGCATATCATAAAGCGCTGATGAACTACCTAGAAGACAATAATCTGCTTTACTCCAATCAACACGGTTTTCGAAGAAAGCTTTCGACCACTACACAACTTTTAGAAATTACTCATGATTTTGCCACTGCTATTAACTCTAGGCAATTCTAGGCAACAGATAGATGCAATATTCATTGATTTCTCTAAGGCATTCGACCGCGTTCTGCACCCACTACTCATACAAAAGCTTGAATCATTCGGCGTCAACTCGAAAATAGTCTGTTGGATTGCTGCTTATCTCTTCAATCGTACCCAGTACGTTTCCTTTAATAATGCTGAGTCTGACCGCGCCGGCGTTTTTTCTGGCGTTCCCCAGGGCTCCGTGCTAGGACCAACACTCTTCCTCATCTACGTAAATTACACTTATAGGGCTATGGAACCGGGTGTTACAATGAGGCTTTTCACGGACGACTGCGTCATATACGCTCCTACTAACGAAACAGAAGACCAGGTAAAACAGAACCAATCCTTACAGAAGATGGTGTGAAAAACATGGCATGCAAATTAATACAGATAAAACCATGTGTATGACTACTACACACAGAAAGGCCCCCCTTCACTTAAACTATACTCTTTCCGGGGCAGAAATCAAACACGTTAATACCGTAAAGTATATGGGGGTTACAATAACGCAATCTTTAAAGTGGAATGCCCATATTGATCAGATTTCTGCACGATCATTCAAACATCTAGGTTTTTAAGGCGAAAACTCTGTGGCACTTCTCCCCAGGTTAAACTAACAGCATGCAAAACACTAATTAGACTCATCCTAGAATATGCAGCAATAGTTTGCAACCCGCACCAAAACAACATGACTGATGCATTAGAAAGAAATTCAAAATAGGGCTTTAGGATTTGTTTATTCAAAATATGGAAGGCAGGATAGTGTTTCCCCACTTCGTTTTCAAGCGCGTGGCGCAACTCTCGCTAGCCGACGACGGCTAGCCTGTCTGAAATTTCTTATTCTTCTCTCGAACAATTTAGTAAATATAAATAAGGACGAAGACCTAAAGGCCCCGTACCGTCACTCCAGCAGAACAAACAACGAGAAGTGCATACACCCATTCTTGTGACGTTGTAACACGTTTAAGCAATCTCTTTTTCCCTCAGTTATAGAGATATGGAACGACCTGCCGGACGACGTCGTCAGTGCACAATCACTAGATTCATTTTAGTCGCTTGTGGAATCCCATTTAGAGACATTTCAATAGGTCCACTGGTTTTGGTTCAAATAAAGGCAAAAACAATGTGCCGCTCCTGTACTCACACATGGTTACACATCTTGAACAGCCTTTTTTCTAGGTGCCTTTAAATGCTGCTATGTTCATAGGATATAACTTTCTCATTGTCCTTTCCTTATTTGTTTTGAACATGTATGCTATGTTTTCTTTTTTTTTGCATAGATCATTCACTGCTTTTTGTTGTCACCGATATGGTTGCTTTGTACTTGAGATTTTGGCTCTTTCTTCTTTCTTTCTTGAAATGAAGTCCTCTCTATTTTGTATGCCCTCTACTGTATATACCTGAAGAGGCCCACAGTATTGAATAAATAAAATAAATAAATTCCCTCTGCAGGGAGAAGTCCTCCCCCAACAATCGCCACTAGGACCTGTCCTGCGCGAGCTAGTTACATTTTTATGTCTGCAAACTATTTAAGTTCATTTCCCTGTCTTGTTTTTTGTCGTCCACGGCCGCGCCTTCATTGTCTATGTATGCATTCCGTCACTCTGGCTGACCATCGGTTATCTGTTCTGCTTGTGTCACCAGCCCAAGCTCATTCCATCCTCTTAATATGTCGGCTAGAATATCGGCTGCCCCTGTGTGTTCTCTGATCCACTCGCCCATGAAAAACTTTCGCCGTTGAGAAAAGCTGGTCCCCAGCCGAAACGTCAGCATAAATCATAGGTCGGCGCACTCACTCATGAGTGCACTCACCCACACTCACTCACACTCACTCGCACTCATTACATAGACGTGAGTGCGAGTGTGAGTGAGTGCCAATGAGTGTGAGTGGAAGTGAGTGTGAGTGTGAGTGAGTGCGGGTCCTGGAAAAATTATGGTGAGTGAGTGTGAGTGAGTGTTCTCCCACATTGCAGACCTATAGGTCGGCGCACTCACTCACACTCACTCGCACTCATTTCATAGACGTGAGTGCGAGTGCGAGTGAGTGCCAGTGAGTGTGAGTGGAAGTGAGTGAGTGTGAGTGAGTGTTCTCCCACACTGCCAACCTATGGCCATAAATACTAAATAATATGTTTGTCACTGTGACTTCCTGAACTTGTATATATATATATGATTTCCTGATGAAGGACGGACCACCGGCCGAAACGTTGAAAGTAATAAGTTCTTGCACGTTCGTCCGTTTCTTCACTGCTCATATTCGTCTGGATCCGCAGACACATTTACTGGATTATATATATATATATATATATATATATATATATATAATATATATATATATATATATATATATATATATATATATAGAATCAAAGGGTCACGTTGAAAAAACATAACATTTATTACGACGTTTCGGCCGCGAGACCGGCCTTTCTCAAGCTTCTACTACCAGGAAGAAATTAATACATATATATATATATATTAATTTCTTCCTGGCTATCGGGATAAATATACGATCAGAAAGTCAGAGCAACGCTGGTCAGAGGGACAAACATATTATTTAGGATTTATTCTGACGTTTCGGTTGAAGACCAGCGTTTTTCAAAGGTGAAAGTTTTTCATGTGCTCATGGTATTTAAGTACACTTCTCGAACACGCATAACGGGGGGTGGAAAGGGGAAAACTTACAAAAAAGGGGGTTTGGGATACAGAGGTGTGTCCAAGAAGCGAAGGCCAGTGCATAAAGACGTCTGCGTCTGCACGGCGCCTCCATAATAGTGAACGGGTGGGCCGAGGTCGTCTGGCAGCAGATTGTGAGCCCCGCGTTAGGAGACACTCGCGCTGCCGTCACCTTAGTCTATGCTGCTGCATATATATATATATATATATATATATATATATATATATATATATATATATATATATTGTAAAGCAGGAGCACAACTGTTGTCTCGATGCCTTTATTTGGCTGAGCCTCGCGCAGAACGACGATGACGCTCGCCATGATGATGATTGCATATAGGTCAAGAAGATGAACGGTGAGGGTACAGTGCCTAGAAATATACTAGCTTTAGTGCATTTGAGTGCACTAAATGTAATCAACACCTTTCCGAATACGGTTTAATAATCGCAAGTCACACGCGCGAAAGATTCGTTGAACCTGCCTCTGTCTAAGCATGTGCGCCTTCCCGGCCCTTCATTTAGCGACCTGAAGGCTATGATACTGGAATTTGACGCACCCCGACCGCTAGGTTCGTGAGTCCTACCTCATTTACAAGTTCCAAGCCGCTACCTCGGGCATTAATGAAAGAAAACATGGGTAGACTCACATGTTTCCCGAGTGACTAGGGCATTGCCATAAGGAGGAAGCCATTTCAAACAACTAAAATGCTTTATTCATAACACTTTCAGTTAATTTCTTCCTCCAGTTGTTCTTCGCCCGCTAATCCCGCTGTCAGCGAAACAGTCGACAAGCAGCCGACCAGGAGACCGAAGGCGGGCTCCTTCACCTGCTGGCACCTTGAGGGAACGACTGCATGCTCCGACATCTTGTTGTTAAAAACAACGTTTAATGATCCAGCCCCTCTCACATAATTCACCGGGTTTTATACACTTCTCAAACAAAGCACTCTCGCAGTCCAATCAGAATCGGAAAATGTCCTTCCCTCTCAACTTCCGATTGGCTGCCGTTGGGATGTACGTCCTTACGGCCCTCCATCCAATGCCTTGATCTGCACTCGCCTCTCCCACGTCGATCGCCGATGCACCCCTCTCTCTCCTCGAAGTCTGGCGCCGGCCAGTCGTGGGAGCGTGCTCGGAGCCGGGGTCTCAGGGCCGAGCCGACAGGTCATCATCACGCGCCCGTCAGTTCACGGAACACGCGTTGGGGATTCCCCGCGATGCTGCACGTGGCTTGCTTCCCAGACCACGGTCTGTTGTCCGCTGGCCGCAGAACTCCGCAGAAGAAATCAGACATCACGCCGTCTTTGTGCAGTCCTGGCCACCGCATTGGGGGGGAGGCACGCGGTACCCGTAGAGTGGTGACAGTGGGGAGCCCTCGGGTGGCTGCTTTGCCCTTGAACCAACACTTTCCATTCTTGCTGAATTTTTAGGGGCGAAGCTCCTCTTAGTCTAACCTTGTAACGCGTCAGGCGTCAGGCGTCAGTCGTCAGTCGTCAGGCGTAACCCGCGTGCTGCGAGGCACGCGCTCGCCCTCGGCGTTCGCCTCGGCGCGTGCCTCTCTCTCTCTCCCGGCGCGTGCCTCTGCTGTCTTGTGTGAGAGAGAGAGAGACAGAGAGAGAGCGAAAGGCGCGCGTTGGCTATGGAAACGCTCTTTCTTAGAGGAACGCTGTACCAGCTCGCAAAGAAGGAGAACGCGCTCCCAGCCGCGAGAGACAACGTTGGCGCAGGCAGCGTCTCCTAGCGAGTTTCTTGATTGAGAAATACCGACTGCTCGCGTTGGAGAAGCGTTCACCGGCAACCCATATATATATATATATATATATATGTAGGCACTGGATCTTGACTTGCGATGCAGTGCCGGTGGGAGATTTCACTCGTGCATAGTTGAACCATGAGGATTCGTAGCGTGCGCGTTAACTAAATTAATCCGGAACTCGGCACGATCTACGATGAACATCCCGAGCTTCGCCCACTCATCATCATTCACTCCGTGGATATGCTGTAATTTTTTATAAACGTCAAGCATTTGTTAGCGAACTTCGGCGAGTTTACGCGTATCTATCTATCTATCTATCTATCTATCTATCTATCTATCTATCTATCTATCTATCTATCTATCTGTCTATCTGTCTATCTATCTATCTATCTATCTATCTATCTATCTATCTATCTAGCCGCCTACGATTTTGTGCTCTCCTGGCCGTTTCGCTAATGGGATGTTTACGAAAATTGGTATGCCACAACACGACTGCATGACGAACACAAACGACAGGTCATAACATGAAAATCATGACATGCATGTCATGAGCAACATGATTTACATGCCATGGTCTTGGTGCTCTCCTGGCCGTTTCGCTAATGGGATGTTTACGAATATTCGTATGCCACAACATGACTGCATGACAAACATAAATGAATGGTCATAACATGAAAATCATGACATGCATGTCATGAGTGACATGATTTACATGCCACGGTCTTGGTGCTCTCCTGGCCGTTTCGTTAATGGGTTGTATACGAAAATTGGTATGCCAAAACATGACTGCATGACGAACATAAATGACAGGTCACAACATGAAAATCATGACATGAATGTCATGAGCGACATGATTTACATGCCACGGTCTTGGCGCTCTCCTAGCCGTTTCGTTAATGGGATTTTTACGAAAATTGGTATGCCACAACATGACTGCATGACGAACATAAATGACAGGTCATAACATGAAAATCATGACATGAATGTCATGAGCGACATGATTTACATGCCAAGGTCTTGGTGCTCTCCTGGCCGTTTCATTAATGGGATGTATAAGAAAAGCAGTATGACTCAACAAGACTGCATGACGACCATAAATGACGGGTCATACCGTGAAAATCGTGACATGTATATCATCAGCGGCATGATTTATCCCACGCGTTTCGCTAATGGGCCGTATACCAACATTGCTACGGCACAACACGACTGCATGACGAACATAAATGACAGGCCATAACATCATAACATAACAGGCTTCATTGTCTGTTTGCTTATTAAGTTGTTTCTAACAAATAAAGAACGAGTCCTTGGTACCCCTTCCCTTTCGTTAGGCCATAACCACAGAATCATGACATGCGTGTGTGAGCGGCATGGTTTACATTCCACATTCTTGATGCTCTTCGGCCGTTTCGTTAACTTCATATGTGCCAAACTAGGTATAGCGAGACAACAATGAAATACATTTTACGTTCCTGATGCGCGCTTCGCATTTCCTTGATTCCCACTGCACGTGGGATCTGCCAATTTTATATCATTGTTATAAAATAGGGATCCGAGACTGATCAACGGTTTCTGTTAACTGTTTAATCTTAACATTCGATCTTCCTCGTCTTCTTTTGCAGCCACCGCTCCTCTTCGTCTTCTGTTCGGCACAATAGATCCTCCGGGTCTCTTATCGCCATCCCTCCGTGGATGGTACGGCACTAGGTTACCCACGGTTGTCACTTCTCTCTTGCCGGGTGGTCCTTCGAAGCGCACAGAACAGACTTCAGTATACCTTGTTGTTCCACCGTTTTGAAGACGACATATGGACCTGTAAAATCATTCTTGGAATGATCAAGACCTTTTCGCACTAATACCATGTCTCCGGATTCTATCTATATTCGGCATGCGGGTTGCATGGCGCAAGTCGTAGTACCTCTTCATTGAACTTTTGTACTTGTCGGTTTCCTCTATCGTCTTCTCGCGTTCAGGAATCTGAATCTTACGTACTATGCAAAGTTCGTAATCTGCTGGTAACGACGTCGTCTTCTGAAAGGCAGCAAACTGAGGGCTACAGCCAAGTCCAGCCGTGTGAGATTGATTGTGATGCCTCACCGTTGCCTCCATGGCACACTTACATCGTCCACGGAAGTCTGAATATATGGAAATGAACGTCTTCAACTCACTGATGAGACGTTCCGCGAGAGCATTTCCTTCGGGGTGGTATGGTGTTGGAAATCATAAAGTCGCAGGCAGCACGCAACGTAGGGCCGATATTGGTTTTATGGCGGCAAAGTTCGGCCCATCCACGGCCTAACGTTGCCGACAGCCAGTCAGTATCGGCTAAGCCGCCGTCAATGTCTGGCAACGTCGGGCTACTATAGCCGCTGCCCCGCCGATATCGGCAGGCCGTCGACTGTAATCGGCAACATGGGGCCGCATATGCCTCGTTACTGCCGACATCGGCTGAGGCGATGGCTTTCAACGGCAACTATGGCGCCGATTTTGCCTTTCTACAGAGAATATGGGCTGGCCGACACCATTTGTCGGCAACACTGGGCCAAGTATGCCAACTTAGAGCCTCCGTCGGCTGAGCCGATAACTTTCTCCGGCAAATATGGCGCCGATTTTGCCGCTCATCAGCATCGCCTGAGGAATGGTGAATTTGGCGCGATATTTGCCTAGAAAGATTATTTCACAGGAAACAGTGAGTCATTTCTGCCGTCCTGGAGGCAACGTCGACTATGCCGCAGCCTTTCATGGTTGATATCGGCCGGGCCTCTTTGGAAGCCTGCTGTATATAACAATTGATATCCGATCGAGACAAGAATGACCGAAATTCTCTTGAGATATTCGACGTAAGAATGAGATGTTGAGCTTCATAAATTCATGCATACACGTTTCAGTGCCGGAACATAGCGCACGTGCGTTTTGAATAGCATATATGACATTCTGTTCGCGCGCTTTGTTTTTCATAAACAAGGCACACAAAAAACATGCATATAAACTAGTGATATATACATCTATAGGCTGTTTTGCGGGAACTTTGAGAAACAGGCTGGCGCAACAGTTAACATTAGCCAGAAGGATCGACAAGCATGGTGGAAAATTATCTGACAGCGCATTTCAGAAAATTTAAATTCATAGAAATTGAACTAGTTCGTGCATACATCGATGGGCATAACCAGCACTCATGTGTTCAAACAAAGATAAAGAGTTGAAAGCGGCGCTATCCTACTGACATTTAGCAACCTATGGAAGGAAAAGGCATATGGAGGTAACAGCGCTACAGCGAGTGGACAAAAAAGGTCTAGCGCAGATTTTATGGTGCGCTGAAACGGAGATAAACTCGCCACCGGCGTTATACTACTGACATTTAGCAACCTATGCAAAAGAACGGTATACGGAGATAACAGCGCGACAGCGAGGAGACAATACTGATCTAATGCTAACTCTATATTGAGAGGACCATGAAATACATAGATCCCTTCGTATTGCAAATTCAAATGAAGTGCTCTTGTCAAGACCACGACATTTGCGAAAAAAGCAAACACGAAAAATACCAAGCAGTCATATGGCAAGCATTTTTCATCTCAAAGGTGGCAAACAAATGCGCACACCTATAATTGATATAGAGAGATCTTTTCTGGTGAGTTCTACTACAGTGTATGTGATCACGCAGTCATTTGGCAAGCATTTTTAATCTCAAAGGTGGCAAACAAATGCGCACACCTATAATTGATATAGAGAGATCTTTTCTGGTGAGTTCTACTACAGTGTATGTGATCACACAGTGTTCTTGTGCAGGCGATCTGTGTATTTTATGGTATATAAAAACAGCAAGCATGCACTGAAAAAAAATCAGTTGAAAATCAAAGCTCTCTTCTGTTTCCTAGTTTCTTCATACGTTTAAGCAGGGTTACAGCATAAACCAACCGTCCTAAGTCAAGCTCTTGTTGACCACGTGCACCACCACTACTTCATCAGTGCGTTCGCGAAACTAGTGCATTCCTTTCAAAAACAGCTCCAGTACAGCCCAACGCATGTATCGGAGCTCGCATAAGCTCAGCAACAGAAAATAATTCTCTACTGGTCGGGTAAACTTATACCTCCCTTTTGCACCTCCATGCTCTCTACTACCACGCAGATACAATAGGCTAATAATTCCTTAATATGTCCACGCCATTGCGTATAATTCATGCTTTTTTTTGCTTTTTTGTGTAACGTCCGTTTGTGCATTCTTTCCATACATATCGAATTCGTTTACACATCGGCCATCGGTTACGTTGTACTATTTAGATGAGCAGAATATATCGAGCTTGAATGCATGCTCTGCGCAGTGTGTCGGATTTGTGACTGACGTTCGTATGAGACTATGGCGTTGATATAAGCAAACATGTGCGTACTCTGATATTTAACAACTAATTTATTTATAACCATTAAGGGCAAAAGCAGGGCGCGTAGAGACAGAGTCATTGCAGTATTTCTTGTCGTGCGGAAAGGCAGCACGTGCATGTCTTTCCTGCGCTGCAGAAAATGGCAGAAATTCAAGCAGAATGGCGGCGCCGTGCGTCCTCGCTACGTTTGTTGCGTGCAGTTCAGCATTTCGCTCGCCTTTTTAGCTAGAGTGGGTGGTTCAGCCTCTGCGAAATCCTGTGTTACAAGTAGCCGGCAATAGAACACATGCGTACCAGCATACGCCACAGGCTGCACCGAGCTGCACTTAACAAATGCAGTCCCAGCGGGTGTCCCCGCCATTGTGCAAAAATGTTTGCCCAGCAGAAATGCTGTCTTCTACGTTTTGAGACAACTACAAAAAAAAAGAAAGCAAGAAAAACGAGCGTGCTCTGCCGAGAAGCAACCTAACACGTGCTAAGCCAGCAGCAACTAAACATAAAAAAAAAGTGTGTGGGGAGGGTGGCGCGCCTCCCCTTCCGAACTGACCACCATTGTCACGGCCCCCTCCATGAACATCCATTGTGCTCATCTGCAGTTTGCAAAGAATGTGGTTCTGAACCTGCTTTTGCTGGCGTTCGCTGCCTTCGGAGGGGGAAACCACGAGGAACTTTCCGCGCTCTCTCGTCGCGGCTGCATTGCTACCAACGTGCAAAGTGTACGAACGAGTTTCAACGGCTGCACGCAGTCTGTCTACGCGTTTATCGTTTATCATGTACCGCATTTATCGATCATTCAAGTTGATTGCGCGATTCCTTGGCGAGTGTACCTCCTGAGACAATGCCCATCCCAACTGTGACATCGGTTGTATATGAACACAAGCCTGTGCCTTTTGGTGAGACTACAGTGTCGTCGCCGAATTTGTATTGCGGACTCACAGCTGTAGAGTGCAGAGCGGATGCCAAAATTCGGTAAGTTGCTGGCCAGTTTTCAAAATGGGACGTGGCACTTCTTGTTGCGATGTTAAAGCACCGGTTCCACTTGATATATTATTTGTGTCGTGAAGTGCGTAGGCTCTATATTTTCGAATTAAGAGCCTACGCACGTTGTCCCAAAGCAATTTTACTTCATTTAGTTAATCCTGTGCTTGTATCAAACACCCTTTGTGTGGTGACTTGCAGTTCTCGTAACATTATCTTTTCTTGCCCGTATTTTTAAAGGTAACGTGATACCGAACACGCGCTCCTTGGTGCAGGACACGTGCGGCAGTTCGGCACGCGATGGCATTTTTAAGGTAGCCTTGAAAAGATGTTCCTTCTCTAATATCTGCTTATAATGCACCTTGCACCTGTCATTTAAGGACATTTTTTGCCTAACGACCCCATCCCTGGGGTGTGTCGTATTAGCTCACGTCTACGTGTTTTCCTTCCCGATGTATGCCAAAAATATTAAATTTATTATAATGCAAAATGCACCTATTTCAAGTAATGTGCCGCTTTTAAAGTTGCTTTGCAACAGAACCTTTGCTCACGTTTTTTTTCCCTTGGGTATCTAAAGCGACGCGAAGCCATGATCTGGGGGTTGAATATTGAACATAGATTCATTATATTTAAAAGGACAACTTTGTCTTGTTATTTTCTAAAGTATTGCCCGATTAAGAATGTTTCTGTAATTTCTTGAATTTCCGCGTTTGGTTCATGAGTCGCACATAAGCTGCATGCAATTATAGTATAGTGCTGATGTGCTCCACAGCTGTGCTAACTTTTCACGCCTTTTCCCGCAGGTTCCACCCTTGCCGAAGCTTTTCCACTACGACGGTGCAACACGAGAACAGCATATTATCAATGCAGAGTTCACAAAGTAAACGAAATAGTGCTTTTCCCTATAAACCTCTCTTGTTGTGTTATTTGTTTTGTTTAGAACGCATTAATAGAAAGTACAGAGGATCCACTTAGCCCCACTTATTACTGTGTTAATAAAGCTTTCGCGTATGCATGAGAGGCACATTTACACAAACTACTGTTGGACCTTCGAAATTGTGAAAACAAAAATAAAATTATCGCAATCCGAACGGCGCGACACACGTGGGGTAAACTAGAAACACCATAGTGGCTGTGAACGGTCGCCAAGGTGTTTCCCGATGTCGGCGGGGCCGACAACACGCCCAAAAAGCCTGAATGCCCACAACATCGGCCACTGCTACCTAGCCAAATCCGACCCATTCTGGCTGGCCAAATTTGACCCATTCTGGCTGGCCAAATTTCGCCCACGCTGGCTGGCCAAATTTCGCCCACTCGGGCTGGCCAAGTTCGACCCATGGTGGCTTCGCCACAGTGGCGCCATTCTGGCTGGTCATCATCGGCCAGATGTGGGTGAAAGTAGCGCGAGCGCGATTTGCCGACTTAGGCCCGATATCGCTGCCGACTTTGGCCGACTTCACGCCTACATAAGTCCTGTGTTGGCGTGCTGCCTGGGGTGATACCCTTTTCCTCTGCCCACCGTCGGAGCCGCTCACTGCGGAATGCAGGCACATTATCACAGACAATTACCTTGGTGTGTCTGAATGCCTGCCTTTCCATTAATGAAATGACACCGTTCGCATCTTCTTTACCGGGTTTTCCCGTTGCCATATGTGTCCACTGGTCAACAGCCACTAGAAAGGACTGAGTTCGGTGTACAACCTCCCCCTTCTTTTTGAGCTCTGCAAAATCTAGGTGCACAACTTCGAATGGTACATCTGAATATGAAGGAATCACCATCTGGTTTCCTTTGGGACGGAACTTGGCTTTCGTAGTCTGGCATTGATGACAGGTTTTTACGTAATTCTCTACATCGGCCTTCGTGTTCTTCCAAGCAAAATGTTGCCCCGCCACGGTGGTCTAGTGGTTATGGCACTCGGCTGCTGATCCGAAGGTCGCGGGATCGAATCCCGGCCGCGGCGGCTGCATTTCGATGGAGGCGAAATGTTGAGGCCCGTGTGCTGTGCGATGTCAGTGCACGTTAAAGAACCACAGGTGGTCGAAATTTCCGGAGCCCTCCACTACGGCGTCTCTCATAATCAGAACTGCTTTTGGGACGTTAAACCCTACAAATCAATCAAGCAAAATGTTTCTGAATCTTCCAGTACGTCTGCCAAAAGCCGTCATGGCCACTTGAATGTGGACTGTCGCGATAGACCCTTAATATTTTGATATGCAGCTTTCAGTCACAACAAACTTTCCGTTCATCAGTTCTAAATCTTCGGTGCCTTCCCGCACTCCTGCGACGTGTGCCTCTTGATAGTCATTCGTTTGCGCTATGTACAATGTTGATGAGGCGTCCGCGTCAGGTAGTTTGCCGCCGGGTCTGTGGCTAACATCAAACGTGAACTGCTCAATTTCGCTGATCCACCTTGCTACTCTGCCTTTCGGTTGTGTAAAGCTCAGAAGGTACGTCAAAGGTTGATTATCTGTGAAAAGCTTAAACCGACGGCCTTCCGAATAACTTCTGAACTACCGCAACGCCAGCACCACTGCTAAGGCCACCTTTTCCGTGGTTGTGTAGTTTACTTCAGCTTTTGAATAGGTGTAGGAATAATAATCAATGATATCCAACTGGTGGCTTCGGTCTTGGGTTAAATCTCTTTGGAATAACCAGTGCAGTACACGTTCCTCCAAAACAGGAACAAAAACTCGTTCCTCGTTCCTTAACAATTTTGCAACCCGTTCCCGTTACAAGTTCCTTTAATCAGAAAGGATCGCATTCCAGTTACATTTCAAAAATTGTAACGTGTCGTTACATTAATGTTACATTTGATTTCTCAATTTGAAAGTAGTGTAAGATAACACTGACGCGAAATAAAGTGAACCTTCGAAATCTTTCATCGACCTATGCATTTTTCACGAACCTCAAAGTCACCGGTAGCATATTATCTGGACACAAAGAAATATACATTGAAACACTCCTAGGCAAATATTTTCAAGGAGCACCGAGCATACTACTTACAATTCCACTGCAACTTTGGCGCTAAAGGGAAACTCCCATGGCACTTTCCACGTCGTTCTTCAAATGCACAGTTATAACGATACTGTGCCTCCGGTGTGCTAATAGAAAGTTACTTACATGCACCAATGGACGTGGGTAACTGCGATACATCTGGCACTAAAAGCTAGTAATAGACCATTGGTTTTAGGACAGCATATGAAGGTTTGTGCCTGACCCATACCATTGCGCGTAAATAATGCAACATTCCCCGGTATATCGTCTGCATTATCGATGATAAACGTTTTTGCTCAAAATTGGTAGCTTTCTAGCGTATTGATAGTGTATTTGAAACTTTCGAATATGTTACTTTTACTTAGTTCTCATAATTTTAATGTGTTTGTGATATACTGTTAATTTGTTGTTATTTGTGGGCTGCGCTCAATGTAAGTCGGTGTAAAGAATTTCAACATAGCTATTTTGTGCGTTTACCGCAGAATTAAATAACGTTACCCTATTTTCTACTCCTATTCATGGCACATTAGCAAAAATCAATAATTGATTGTTCGGTTCGTAGACACACCGACATTGACGCAAGGACGAACTGCTATTGTGGTGCAGGAAATAAATAAGTAAATGAATAGCCTTCATGCATCATTTGACGGGACGCCAACAAAAATTATGCACCCCACACAAGAGTTGTTAACAGGATATGATTGGTTATTGGTTATTTCGTTATTCCTGTGTAGGTAACCATTCGGGGGCGTAGCAATGAAGCTACAGTTTTTATTGGATGATGATACATGGGTGTGGTGAAGTCCCCGGATGCTGTAAATGAATTTGCCTAAGAAGCGTAAGCACGCGCATTGGAGCCGTACCGTAGGGGGCCCAATGCGCGTGCCCCCTACGGTACGCGCATTTTTCACGTGCCAGCGCGGCGCGTGAAAAATGAAAACTTCTAAATAGGCATGAGCCACGTCTGCCAAGACAGACGAAGGAAGACATCGGAGAGGAGAAGACGCGCTGTCCTGGTCGGGCGTCAACAACCCGGAGGCCAGCTTTTGTCGGAGGCACCCAGTCGAGCGCCAACGCCCGAGGGACCTCGAGAACGACACGTCCCCCGTTCCGGACGCCCAGCACACGTCTGGGAGTCTTCGTCGACTCTTCGTCCGCCTGCCTCGCCGTTCGGAAGAGCCGTCGTCAGGGACGCTGACCCGACACCATCGAAGCGCCGGAACGCGTGAGCCTTCTCAGCGTTTGAACTTATTTTGCAACTCTTGCTGTAGAGACGATATACATATTTTGTATATATTATTGTCTGTATTGTGTGTTCTCATCTTTAACTGCGTTCCTCTCTTGAACTCTTGTTCTACAAACGCTGCATGCACATGTTGTTGTGAGTTTAGTGCTTCTGTTTCATTGCGTTTCCCTCTACGTTTTCGTGCTGAAATATATGTGTCCGTGTGTTGTGCCAGTCAGCGTCTTACGCCTCTTCCTTGCTGCCCTCGGAGGCCTCTCTGACCTTAACTCTTTGAGCCTGCTCCCCCGAGCCTCCCCGGCCTGCAGCCGTTGCGGCGATCCCGAGACCCTCGAGCATCTCCTCTGTGAGTGCCCTGGACTGGCCGAGGAACGCTCAAGGGTCCTCACAGCCTACAGAAGACAGGGTCTCCCTGCCACCACACTGCCACACTTCCTCTTCCCGTCTCGACCCCATCTACCAGCACTCCGGAGCCTGGTGGAGTTCCTGGACGAGACGGGTATTGAAACCTACCACTGAGTACGGGACCCTCGCCGCCTCTACCCCTGCCGACAGGCTGCTGACCGCAATGCGACGTCCGGGCCTCTGCCCTTTAAAACTTCTATCCTCTCTTTTCCTCCCACTTCTCCCTTCCCCTAAGGCGCTTAGCCGTGTCCCCCGTATGGGAGACAGAAATTAGCGTCTCTTCCTTCCTAACGAACCAGACCCCCCCCCCCCCCCCCCTCGAGCCTTTATTTCGTAACAAGGGCGTCCGCGACGGAGACCTTCTCCTTTCTACACTAAGAGGGTCTGAGTAGTAGTTAGAGAACGTAGCTGAGGGCTGCATGGAAGATGGAGATAGTGAATTTCATCGAGGCGGGCGAAAAGCTTGGGCTGAAAGGCGCAGAGCTTAAAGCATGGGCAGAAGAACGAGTACAGAGAGCACGCGAGGAGAGAGCACGAGCACAGGAGCTTGAATGCAGGAGGCCAAATACTGTAACGAGAAGGCTCGATCTAGAACGCGAGGCTCTTGATGCTGAAATATGTAGAATGGAGCCGAAGCATCACACCTTTCATCAAAAACTGCGTGTCGAAGAGCATGCCAGTAAGTTGTCGGGAGAGCAATATCCCGAGCCTCAAACACAATCTTTGGAATTACGGAGTAGGCGGAAGTACAATTCATACTTGATAGACAAAGAGACCGTATGTGCACCCACTGAGCACGATAATACCACAAGAAGGAAGCCCTTCATGTCACCTGAGACGCCCGTCACCGAACAGGAGCAGTCTTCTGGTGGCATTTCTCCTACAAAGGAGAGCATCGTCGCAAGTGGTGAACACACAGTAGGTCCCCTCATAATGAAGAATAAGATGACCATTACATGCCATATGCATGCTACGTACTATGATACCTCACTTTCTGAATTCAAACTTTCCAGCTCCAGAGCTGAATACACCATGGTCACAACTTGCTCTGACGAGATAGAAGCCAAGACCACGTCAACAAAGCTTAATGGCGTTAAACAGTGTATTCATAGTCAATATGGTCCTGGTGTATTTCGCAAACTACCAAACAGTTTAGGTGTGTCTGTTCAATCGCAACAACCGTTCAGTCAAAGTCCAGTACGTGACGATTCTTTGTCTGGTAGTAGGAAGGGCACCATGAAAATAGAGTACAAACGACATGCCAAAATGGTGGCTGCGTTTTCAAACAAGTGCATGGTGCCTTAAGTAGTAATGAAAAAGGCGGCAGAGGTAGGACTCTAGAATTCGTCATACCATCTGTGGAGGCAAATATGGACCGTAGTAGTTCAGTTCAGTTCGAAACGAAAACCAGCAATGCCTGTACCAAAAGCGGAAAGTTCACAAAAAGAGCCTCACACTCTCATAACTTCGATGAAAAGAAGCAAAACGAGAAAAGGTCGTTCCATGGTTGTCAGAGTAGCTGTGACATACCCTTGGGTGGCACGTCTCTAAGAAACAAACGTGCGGCGTCCGAGAATAGCTTATTGGGGCAGGCCCAACCAGATCGTCTATACAGCGAGTCCTCAAGGTCTAGAATAAACCGAACGCGCATGAAGAGTTCGATGTGCGAGAAGTGTGGTTGGGAAGCGTATGCTCGTCACACAGTTGCTCGAGCCTTGGAAAGATACTTTCAAGCATGGGCGTTCCATACTCAGCCCATATGGTGCGCCAACGCTCACCGCAAGTTTGTCAGGTATAAGAAGAGCAAGTCTTCTCAGTGGTGGCAAGCTCTCATAGGAGCTGTACGTATTACGAGAAGGTTCATTCTTCTTTTAGTGCTCAGGATGTCGCGACAATCGGTCCTGATTTGGATTTGTACATATCGGTACCTTTTCACAGTACCGTGACCGCAATACAGGTCCATAGGCCTGAACATTATTTCTTTGCAACTCAGGCCAGGTTTGTTGTGGTTCGCCGCAACTATTATACTTGCTGCCAAGTAAGAATTGGTTATGCTCATTGAATATACTGCCTACGCGATTGATCTCTTCATTATTTCATGTGACGTTGTGGAACCTGTATGTGGACAGATTGTGAAGAGCGTTTCTATGCTTGCAGTGCACTGTGAATTTGTGTGTTGGTGCTGCGAACAAACAATTTCACTGCGTGGTTTCTTGTGACACCGAAGTTTAACACGGGGGAGGACTCGACGAAAGTTCGACAATTACTTCACCAGAAAGTGTTCCCCTGGAACACTTCTTGAGATGGGGGCTAATGTGGTGAAGTCCCCGGACGCTGGAAATGAATTGGCCTAAGAAGCGTAAGCACGCGCATTGGAGCCGTACCGTAGGGGGCCTCGCCTGGAATGGAACCCTGCACGTGCCTGCACGGCGCGTGAAAAATGAAAACTAGTAAAAAGGCATGAGCCACGTCTGCCAAGACAGACGAAGGAAGACATCGGAGCGGAGAAGACGCGCTGTCCTGGCCGGGCGTCAACGCCCGGGAGGCCAGCATTTGTCGGAGGGACCCGGTCGAGCGCCAACGCCCGAGCGACCTCGAAAACGACACGTCCCCCGCTCCGGACGCCCAGCAGACGTCTGGGAGTCTTCGTCGACTCTTCGTCCGCCTGCCTCGCCGTTCGGAAGAGCCGTCGTCAGGGACGCTGACCCGACACTATCGAAGCGCCGGAACGCATGAGCCTTCTCAGCGTTTGAACTTATTTTGCAACTCTTGCTGTACAGACGCTATACATATTTTGTATATATTATTGTCTGTATTGCGTGTTTTCATCTTTAACTGCGTTTCTCTCTTGAACTCTTGTTCTACAAACGCTGCATGCACATGTTGTTGTGAGTTTAGTGCTTCTGTTTCATTGCGTTTCCCTCCACGTTTTCGTGCTCAAATATATGTGTCCGTGTGTTGTGCCAGCCAGCGTCTGTCCGACGCGGTGGTGTAGTGGTTACTGTACTCGGCTGCCACACAAAATACGCGGGTTCGCTCCCGGCAGCGGTGGTCGTATTTTCGATGGAGGCGAAAATGCCAGAGGCCCGTGTACTGTGCGTTGTCAGTGCACGTTAAAGAACCCCAGGTGGTCTAAATTTCCGGAGCCCTCCACTACGGCCTTTCTCTCCTCTCCATCTCTTTCACTCCCTTCCCCCAACCCACGGACGCTTAGCCGTGCTCCCTACATGGGCTGCAGAAATTAGCGTCCTTTCCTAACTGAACCACAATCATCATCATCATCAGCGTCTTGCGTCTCTTCCTTGCTGCCCTCGGAGGCGTCTCTGACCTTGACTCTGTGAGCCTGCTCCCCCGAGCCTTTTTTTATTTCGTAACAATGGGTTTTAGTTTTTATTAGAAACAGACTGAACATTACCGAACATAATTAAGTAGGTCCGGGTCAGAACGATATTGACTTCGCTCAACATTACAAGCACGCACGCACGCACGTAAGCAAGCATCTTCATCACACGCTCACGTGAGCACGTTTAGGAGAAGGCCTTCGTTTCTGCTTTTTTCCTAGGCCATAGGACTCGCTAAATTGAAGCGCGTCCCGTTCAGTTCAACTTAAGCACTGCGAAGAGATTGACGCATAAAGTGTCTTAAAGGTATGGTTGTAACCGCTCTCTCAAAACCATTGCAGTGAGCGGCGATGGTAAGGCGCGCGTTGACAGTGTTTTAGTTCCGATGGAGCCATGGCGGCGGGATTTCAAGGAGAATTTCGCTGTTGAATGCGGTTGCTCCCGCGTTTTCGCACACTCGTACAGGGCTGGCTCGTAGCCGGAAACTATTTGTCCAACGGCCGCAATTAGCGACCGTCGCCAAGGAGTAGCGGGATGCCCTGAAGTCGTGCGGCCGCAGTGATGAAGGGGAAGCGTCACCATCGTCGAATATCGAAAGCGATGGCGTTTTTGCACGTGATTGTGATGATGGAGCAATCCTGGTGGCAGGAAAACGGTGACTCGAGGGTCTCCTTGTTGTAGTCCGGTCTACCTGCCCTGCATGACGTACTGCGTACGTGCGATCGTCGTGGAGTGGAACGTTCGCACAAGGAACGGCGTTCCCTTTGCCATTCCTTCGTAAATGTTACGCGTTAACGTCACAGTTTCACCAATCCTAAATCGAACGACAGCGTTCCTTCGTTCCTCCCAAAAGGAACTCGTTTCAGGAACGTCGTTCCTAGGCACGACGTTCTATACAACACTGCGTATAACACCGCTCCTGCGCCGTAATTGGATGCATCAGTGCAGAGCTCGAATGGTTTCGCGAAATCGGGCAATATGAGATTTGGGTCTGAAGATATGGCACGCACCAGTTCATGATATGCACAGTCGGACTCGTCGCTGAACACGAAATGGACTTCCTTTTGAGTTAGCCTCGTAAGGCACCTGCATATTGCTGTAAAATCTTTGATGAATGCCCTAAAATGACCGGCTAATCCTAGGAAGACGCACAATGAGTGGACACCGCAGGGTTTAAGCATTTCCCTGATTCGTTGGACGCACTGCTCCTTTGTGGTCTTTGTGAAGCCGCCGAGGACTCTGCCAAGAAACACCACCTTCCTCTGGAAGAATTCACTATCCTTCTTGTTTATTTTCAGGCGTGAGTTGCTCAGTGCCTGTAGTACCTGAGACAAGTGGCAGCAATGCTCTTGTTCCGTATGAGGATAAATGATGATATCATCGACATGAACATTGCAAAAGTCTCCTACGTACTCTTTCAGTACGGTGTTCATCATGCGCTGAAACCAAGCGCCTGAATTCTTCCAACCGAATAGCAGGCGGTTGTATTCGTAAATATCGTACATGGCGTTATAAATGCCGTGTACTTCTTGAGAGGTACCTGCCAGTAACCTTTGCACAACTCATCAAAACCTCTTGTTGGGCGAGTTGGTACATTCTGGAAACCTAAAGGCACCGGCGCAACCAGACGACACAGAAGGAGAGACAAGGACACACGAGCGCGGACTAACAACTGGCTTTATTTGGAAAAAATGACGTGGTTTTATAAGTGCCTCAAAGAAGCATGGGAAATGGAGGGGGACAAAAAGAATAAAATGGGGGGGGGGGGAAGGTGACATGTCAACAACGCAGGCGCAAAAACACCCAGGAAAGCACAAGAAACCAATCCAATATATTGCTTAGCAACGTAACCCCCCGATAGCCGCATCAAGAAGATTAAATTCCGCGTCAAACAGAGCGATAGACGGGGTGCTTATGCACTTGCTGCCAAGTTTTCTAATATGGTCTGGAAGCCTACCATATTAGAAAACTTGGCAGCAAGTGCATAAGCACCCCGTCTATCGCTCTGTTTGACGCGGAATTTAATCTTCTTGATGCGGCTATCGGGGGGGGGGGGGGGGGGGTTACGTTGCTAAGCAATATATTGGATTGGTTTCTTGTGCTTTCATGGGTGTTTTTGCGCCTGCGTTGTTGACATGTCACCTCCCCCCCCCCTTTTATTCTTTTTGTCCCCCTCCATTTCCCATGCTTCTTTGAGGCACTTATAAAACCACGTCATTTTTTCCAAATAAAGCCAGTTCTTAGTCGGCGCTCGCGTGTCCTTGTCTCTCCTTCTGTGTCGTCTGGTTGCGCCGGTGCCTTTAGGTTTCAAGAATGCACAAGTCAATTCGGGAAAACCATTTGCACCCTCCAGTGTCGTTAATGATGTCATCAATAAAGGGCATACGGAAAGGATACAGCTCCGTTTGGATGTTGATTTGCCGGTAATCGGTACAGAGTTGTAGTGAACCATCTTCTTTAGGGACAATAGTTATAGGCGACGCCAACAGTGACGTCGAGGGCCTTATGATTATAGCGTTTAGCATTTGTTGAAGCTCTTGCTTCAGCCATGTCTTCTTTAATGGGATATCCTAAAGGCTCGCTTTCGCAGAACAGTCGCGTTCAAAAGGTACTTCGGGTACGAAAGCTACCGGTGGATATGCGTCCAGGCATATAAGATCCAGGAACACTGTCCATACACCACGACTGCACTTGACAGTTCTCATCTGTGTCGGTGTCTGGATGCATGAAACAATGGAGTCTAGAGTGACTTCATCTTTCCAAGAAATGTTTATTCTTAGCTTTTTCATATCGGGTCTTGGCAGTATAAACGAAAATTCGACGTCACGCATGACCAGTGGTTCTATCGTGAAGTCCTGCCAAATGTACATTAACTCTTGTTCAGGTTTGCAGCTTTCGCGATTATCCATCATAGCTCTTAACTGTTACCATTTTACATCGTCGCATCTCCTCTGGCTTCACCATGATTTCATTGATTAGGCTTACAGAAGCTCCGGTGTCAACTAATGCATTTACGTTTCTTCCATTTATGATCAGTGCAGCTTGTAAAACATTCGACCGAATCAAGTAGACAGCCTCATTTTGTTACACGGGTGGGGCTGTGCACCCACGTTTGTTAGCTTTTTGTCTCCTGCGTCTCCCTTGTTAGGGCGATAGAATGAAGCGGTACTTCTTGGGGCTGCTGTCGCTGATGGCGCCGCATTATCTGCAGGAAGTCTCGCTGGATGGGTCCAGTTATGCTGTGCAGCATGCACAGAAGCCTCATGGCAAACATCTTTAAGACATCCGAATAGGTCTTCCACTGTCTTGGGTGATCTTATTTGCACCTGCTTTTGACACTCCTTCGTCATACCATGGATGACTAAAGGCACAATGGACGATTCAGGCAGCTCAGTGTCTGCTAATTGTAACAGTCGTCTCTTCTCGTAGAAGTAGCCAATAAGTGAGCCCGAGCCTTAACGTTGTTTGAAAAATGTAGCTCTGTCCCAACGGTCGACAGGGTTTTGGTCAAAAGCCGGGATGAAACTTGCTCACCACTGGTCCCAGGAATCGTCCTGATGGTCTATTATTCGGAGCTCGTACCACTTCTGGCATTGTGAATGAGGAACAACCTCATATTTTGTACTTTGTCTTGTGACGTCATCCACCTATTCTTCTCACAAGCGTACTCGAAGAATTTCAGCCAAGTAGTTGCTGACGATGACGTCCCATCGAACATGTCCAGCTTCACTAACTCATTTTTGGGACCGGTGTTAGCGCGTAGTGTCTCCGTTAACATATAGCAAGCAATTGTCTGTGTTGCTCAGGTTGTACCGCCTGCACTTGCAACATCTGCTCCATGAGCACCGCAATGTGCTGGTTTGCGCCATTTGAAAACGGCTTCTCCGTGGTTATCTGCGTGAAGTACTTTTCATAGTCGCACATCTTGATATTCAGTTTCCACGTGCCTCGGTCGATGAGGTCTTCCTAGGTGACATTCGCCTTACTTGCGATGAACTGAAGCAGGCTTGGTGACGTCGCCGACTCCTGGAGTTCGAATTGCTGCTCGTCTTCAGTTTTGCAGCACGTGACGTACGGTTGTCCCGCCGCAGTAGTACCAACTCCTACGTCTATCCACATCCTGTCGGGCTGTGCCAAATATAAAATAGGGATCCGAGACTGATGAACGGTTTCTGTTAACTGTTTAATCTCAACATTCGATCTTCCTCGTCTTCCTTTGTCGCCACCGCTCCTCTTCGTCTTCTGTTCGGGACAATACGATTGTTTTATTTTATTTATATTTTAGAGGCGAAGCTCCTTATGCCGTGTGTCTGTCCATCTTCCGTTTGTAGTAGCCACCTGTAGTTCGTGAAGTGCTCACTAGATGGCGTGATGGCGCTGCGGTGCTCTCTTCATTGAGATGTATGGGAACGTGTAGTATGGGAGTCTGTCTGTGTGTCAGTCTGTTCGTCCGTCCGTCCGTCCGTCTGTCTGTCGGTCTGTCTGTCTGTCTGTCTGTCCGTCCGAGCGCTGCAATGCTGCTTAGCTAGTACGTGAATCGACAATAGCTGGCGCGGAGGCACTCGCTGCGTGCTCTAGTGTGATAGGAGAGCGCTAGGTGGCGACACACAGTGTTTGTCACGTCTTTGATGATGTACAGGGCAAGATTCACGGAAGATTCGCAGTTTTTACCGATGAACCTCCGAAGCATCGCCCACTCATCATCATTCACTCCATGGATATTCGTGGATTTTTCTTCCTTCCTGACATATGTTTCCATTACAAGATATTCTATTCAATTTTATCCAGCTGTTGCCCAATAAATCAGTTTTTTTATCCATTCTGCTGTGGTGATAACAATTTTTACAATGTGGAGTCGCTTTGTAGTTGCGTTACGTACAGGTAGTAGAATACCTCAGGGTTGTGAGTATGCTGCCTTGCACACTTACAACCCCGAGGGATTTAAAGGCTACGGTGTCGCATCGTGACTCACCGCAGCCTATCACGTGCTCTGTCCAGGCAAACTTCATAGCCATTCCCTGTACAGACATACACCTTCGCAGTCGCACTCTCTCCTCTTCCTATATCTTTAAAAGGAAGGTGCTCTGCTACACCTTTTTACTCTGATGAAGGCCGCTCCGGCGGCCGCAACGTCAGTATAAAGTTATATTGTTTTTTATTAATCGTGTGAATCTCTTCTTTTTGAAGAATATATATATATATATATATATATATATATATATATATATATATATATATAGACACGTCTGTACAACACTGTGTCATTCATATAACACGCGTGCTTCTTCCACAAGCTTCAGTCTCATCACGTAAGAGTGATTGAATAGCTTTTGCAACTCAAAACTATTTTAGGTCATGCGTAAATATTCAGTATACTTGCCGGACAACAGCATTGACATGTGCATGCGGCCACGACGACGAAGATATCACCTGTTGCTTGATTGTCCCAAGCACACCACGCAGAGACAGCGACTCGAACAAGAGCTACGTTTATTATATTCAGTGCGCACTTTCTCGCTTGAGAAAATGGTAGGATCATGGCCACGAAAGATACACCACAAGGCCTTAAAAGGCCTTCAACGCTTCTTTGAAGACACAAAAATCAGTGACAAGTAATGACTGGACCGTTTTTACAGTGTCGATGTGTGTGAGACGCGCGCGGACTCTTTGGGACTAGTTAATTATTATATTTTCCTTTTTTATTTATTTTTATTACGAGGATATACATTATCTAAGCGAAAAGGGGCAGCCGTCACCAAACATGGCGACAGAAACTCCTTAATTTATTTTCACATCAATAAAAAAAAAGAGCAGTGACGGATTGCTTATACCGTAGTCGCCAGTAGAAAGCATGCGATCTGCTTCTGTTATTAATCAGGAAGATTCAAGTTTGCTTCTTGCCAGAGTGACAGTATTTTTGGGTGAAGGCTGGCATGCACGTTTTGGAGTGAAATGTGAAAAAAAGAAAAGAAAGAAGAACCTTCTTACTGTGTTTAAGCAAGCGGACGTTCAGGTACCTCGATTAATTGATTTATGAGGATTAACGTCCAAGAACTTGCTCTGAATATGAGAGACCCCGTAGCGGAGGTCTCCGGAAATTTCGACCACGTGGGTTTCTTTAACGTGCACTGACATCGCACAGCACACGGGCCTCAACATTTCGCCTCCATCGAAATGCAGCCGCCGCGGCCGGGATTCGATCCCGCGTCCATCAAATCAGCAGCCGAGTGCCTTAGCCACTAGATCACCGTGGCGGGGCAAGTTTAGGTACCTCGCAGTCTGACCTATGCAACAGGTGCCCTTGAAGTCCGGACAAAACTATCATTATCATGAAATATGTGAGCGTGCACTTATTTTATGAAATGTCGAATGTATACATGCGGCATATGGGCGCGCACTTCTTTCTTCTATGAAAGGGAAAATTAGCATCCGCCCGTTTTGTAGCACGAGGAAATCCATACGGATTTCTCAGAAATGAAAGCTTCCTGGTTGCCGAAAAATTCATCCTGGTCCGGGGATCGAACCCGGGACCAACGCCTACCCGGGCCTGGCTCTGCCAGTTGAGCTAAGCAGGAGGCATTTGGATTTCCTCGTAGCCTTGTGCTACAAAACGGGTGGATGCTAATTTTCCCTTTCATAAACGTTACTCCACCTTGCGGGTTTCCGCAGAACTCATTTGCCACTTCTTTCTTCTATTGCGCTCATGCCCTGCGGAGGCGGTTCTGCTCGCTCGTTCCAGGCGAAGGCTTGGGAAGGAGCCCAGCTTCTTCGCAATGCTTCGGCGATCTCTCTACATGGGCACGAGCGTCGAGATTTTAACTGCGCGCTTGCGCTAAAATTGGAATAAGTAATTAATTTGTAACGGGGCTTTTCGACCGAAGAGCCATGGCACTTGTCTCCGCAGCGGCGACTGTGATAGCCATTGCAGCAATCTTCCTCGCATATTATTTTTTTGTCTTTTCCGTTGTTTTGGCGCTGGATTACCTCGTCGCGTTCACCAGGAAAAGACGGTGAGTGGCTTCCGTCCAGGTCGACCTTGACACGCATCGGAGTCAACGGCGGCTCGCCAGGAGCGTAGTTTCTTTTTCACTCTCCATTTTTAGCCAACGACGACGAACCGCTCGCTCGCTCGCTGCTGCAACAGCGTCGCTCATTTTCCTCCTCGCACGAACGGGCGTCAGCATTGCGCGGTAACAGCCAGATAAGCGCTGCTTGTGCGTAGCGCATCGCGGATCGTTTGACGTCGTATAGTTGCAGCGCAGGCCGGCGTCGTGTGCTGCCTACTGCTCGATGACGGTGAGTGTTGGGGCATCGGTACCGTAGGCTGCGGCCGTGTTTTAGTATTCGCTCAGCAAGTAACAACCGCCATGTAAATCAAAAGTACTTCTTCATCGACAAGTTCGTGCTTATACGTTACATGCGAACTGGGTTGTGGCGCGAAAACCGTGCCGTGAAAAGGGACAGAATGAGGAAACAGGCAGGCGACTCTCTTCGTTCTGTCCCTATTGAAGACACGGTTCTCGCGCCAAAACCCAGTACGCGTATAATGAAACTAGCATGTATAACTAACGGCAGCTCTCTGTGCATATTTTCGGAGAAAGGTGCAGAAGCGGCGTGTTATAGAATCCCCGTGCCGCTTCAATGATCAATGCAGCTCTGCAAAGAGCCGGCTGTCAATCACGCATGGTTAGTCGGATGCACCTTTTTGTCGAGACAGGAAGAAAATGGCTGCCTTTCTATGGGGTACAGGAATACCCGTGCGTTTACATTAAGATGGAAATTAAACGACGCAAGGTGGTCAAAATAAACCCATTACGGCGTGCCTCCTAACCCTTGAAATTTTAACCGTTAGTGAAAACTGGACGCGTTCTATGTCGAAATTTGCAGAAGGACGGGCACTAGAGGAAACACCAAAATATGTTGACTAAAAAAAAATACAGAGCCTGCATGAATCGAGATTGTTATTCTAAGAAAAGTTATTGTTTGCTTTACTAACATTTTGTGCTGGATATGTCTCCGCGGTATGCATTGCATTGCTTCCCAAGGCAGCATTCCTACGGTCAAGTATTTCCTTTTGTTCTTATTCGGAGTCCGACGCCGCACGTGATTGACAGACGCTAATACGAAAACACGAAGCGCATGCGATCGTGTCGGCCAGCACCAGCTGTACATATTGCTTTCCAGCTGCTCAACAGTAATGGTACGTTGGCCATGCCGTCTGTACGGGTGTGGTTCGTGATTAGTAAAGTGTGCTAAAGTGGAAGCTTGGGCGAGTTGGTTCATAATCTAAGAATAAACAGCGCGACAAAAAACAACAACAAGGATCTGTGTATCTGTATGTGTGTGTCCTTCCTTGTTGTTTTTGCCGCGCTGTTTATTCTTAGATAGCAAAATGTGCCGATAAAACAAATCGTTGCAAAAATGGAGCGTGGTTGCTTCGCACAGCAGGCGTAATCGCTACCGCAATACCTCCCCAATTTGTGTAATCTTAGTAGAAAGCGAACTTGCGAAATCTATTTGAAGGACAGCCTCTCTTGTATCAATTCTTAATATCATGTCACGCGTTTTCTCCTGATTTGATGCATACCAGTAGTTTCGGGGACCTTAACTTTGTGACGGTTGTCGGTCCTTGACGCAGAAAGAGATATGAAGACTGCAAGAAGGAAGGTTATTGCATTCTGTCAAAATTTGCAGACGTCGTACAAGTTCAATAGGCTTATTCTAAATGAGTCGGAAAGCAAATGTGTTTTTTAAGAGTGGAGGTCTGTTTACAGTCGAGAATTTGTATTTGAAGCGCGCGAAGAAAGAAAACTGCCATCTTGAGGTGCGCGTGCACTTCTACGAAATGCACAGCATGTGCGCGCACTACTTTCGTCACTTGGGGAGCTCATCCCGCTGCTAAATAAAGGCGGAGTCATTTCATAGCACAGCATAGATTCGTAGAGGAGCGGCAACGGAGGGGGAAATTGAAGTGAGCGTCAGCAGGATGGGACAGAGTAAAGCATACGCCTTGTATGTAACACGGGAGTGCGAAGGGGAAGTGAGGTGGAGAGAAAGGAGGAGGGGAGAGGGTGAAGCACGGCGTAGTCATGAGCTGATCGCTCGCCTACCCTCGTGTCCTGAGCCGTCGTACGTCGCACGTAGGAGAACACGGCACCGGACGCCGTGTCGTACGTGTTTATCTGTAGCACTGCCACTCTGAAGGTACCGTAAGATAAATTACTAGGATTTCACTTGACAAAACAACAGCAAGGTGGCAGTTTGGGTGAGTTGGTAATACGCACGGTGGAAACGGCGCGCACACACAGGGACAGAGAAGGAGCAAAACTACACGAGAGCTGACTAACAACTGGAACATTATTGAACAAAACAGCAAATATATAAAGAACAAGACGTGATACAAAATGGGCGTATCATATCAAACAATGGTAGTTATATTCAAATTGTCGTTTCTCAAGTGCTCCGTTTTTTCCTTCTGAAGCATGAACCAACTCGCCCAACGACAAGTTCTACTAAGCTACATTTCTCCTAAATAGGACTCTTTTGTGTGTACGTGTTCCAAGCACAACAGTGCCTTCACCTTTGTCAACCTCATCGCCGTCGCCGCGTGCCAGTCACGAACCGCGGCTTTCTGCCTGAATTGGAAGCTGGTTCCCTTGGAAGTTCAAGCACTGGTCGGTGGCGTAAGCCTTTCGGGGGGTCATGGGTGAAGAATCTTAAAAATCATCAAGTCTGAGTTGAGCGCCCGTCCTGTGTGTTGTAGCCTCCTTCTTTGCGTGTCGTTTTTTAGCGCTCCGTTTTTTCCTTCTGGAGTCCTTGTTTGTGTGTGCTGTTTCTACCATGAAAACAACATAACTTTGAGGCATGCCATACTAGGGAATTCCATATATATTGTCACTGACTTGGGTTGTTTAACCTGCCCTTAATCTAAATACACTGTCCTTGCACTTCTCCCTCTAATGTAATAATTACTGACTGGGTTTTACTTGCAAAACCACGATATGAGTACGATGCAAACCCCCATTGTGTAGAGCTCCGGAGTAATTTCGACCACCAAGGGTTCTTGGGCGTGCCCATAAGCGTAAGTACGCGCGTGTTTTCTTCGTTTCGCCCTTATCGAAATGGGGCCGCGGTGGCCAGGATCGAATCCCGCGACCTTAGCAGTGCGACTCTTTATTTGTCAAGCTACCATGGCGTGGTGGGTGGAAATTATACTATGAGAAATAATAAAAGAACACAATACACACAGCCACAAATATAAAGAGTACGAAACGTGTCATACTGTGAAATATTAGCGGAAAATTACAAACGCAAATGCTGAAAAAAATGCGAAACGACCGATACGCTATTCCGTGGTACGAAATTTGAGCACAGCTGCCGAGCTGTGTGTTCCAATGAATGGTTTAGCTCAATTAAATTCGGCGGTACTTGTGACGCTGTATGTCGACAATCATGCCCTCGATATAATATAGGTGCTTTAATCTACATACTTTTCTGCAAAACTACGCTAGTGGTCTTTCTTATCATTTCACTTCATGTTTTCCTTTTCTTTTTTACCCTAGCTCACTGTTTGTTTCAATTCCGCTTGCGAAGTATCTATGGCATGTTGAGCGCTGATTTTTCTCTATATCAAACAATCACCAGCAAATTGTTTATGGGTAATGTGACGTTTTCGACAATTTTTTTCATATAGATTATTGAAAAAAGAGCCCCAGAACGCGTGTACAAGAAACGCCCGAAGGTAGATTGGATCGAGATGTTCAGCACCACTGGCTGAGCTGTTCCTTTAGGTACTAGTTGCATATCAAATTTAGAAAGTTTTCATTTATATTTACGCGGCAATCTCTCCACACTTAAGCGCTAGCTGTCCAAAACTTTCTAAGAATCGGTAAAAATCAAATCTAGCTGCCCGACCATTGTTGTCAACGGGCATCGGTAGTTTTTGAGTCTTGGAGTAACTAGGATAAGAGAAACACCCGACTTTAACCAACCAAAAGAACAAGCTGGTTTTAGGAAAGGTTACTCCACAATTGACCACAGCCATCCTATCAACCTAGGAATTGAGAAGTACGCTGAATGTAAGAAACCTCTCTATTTGGCGTTTATAGGCTACGAGAAAGCATTTGACTCCACAGAAATACAAGCAGTTCTAGAAGCTTTACGTCGACAAGCGATTCCTGGCGTATACGTGTAAATCATAAACAACACATACACAGATTGCACAGCCACACACTCCCACATGAGAGAAGCAGAGAATGGTGATGGAAGGCAAATATGGAAAATTCTTAGAAATGTGGTAGGATTAGAAGATAAACGCTATGTTACTCACGAAAATGTATCTGTTCAGACTGCTAATGACGTTAATGATGATTTCTCCAGAATTGGTATGAAGATATATAAACAGTCTGCCCTAACAGTTTCCACAACCACGCTTGAAAGATCTATTGAACGTGACCTTCATTTACGCGAAATAACACTTGATGAAATAAAACCAATCGTAGGAAAGTTATCTGAAAATAAGGCATCTGGACATTACGGTATTCCGGTTATTATCCTGAAAAACAATATCGATATCTTGTGCAGGCCCCTTTCCAAATGTTTAATCACGCAGTAAGCAAAAACTGTTACTCAGAAGTATTGAAAGTTGGGGAGGTCATTCCTGTGCACAAATCTGGTGAAACACCAAACACCCGGGTAGTTATAGACCAATAACTATACTGAGTACTGTGAACACCCTATTTGAAAAACTCATTGCGCTACAATTAAATGCATTAAAACAATAACATTAACTTCCCGCAGCACCATGGTTTCAATGCAGGTAGATCTACTGCAACCACTGCTTCAACACATTCACAATTCATTAACACCGCTCTGAACAAGCAGGACATTGCAGTGTCAATATTTCTTGATGTAAGAAAGGCGTTCAACACAATCTGTCACGCTAGACTATTCGAAAAGCTAGAGTTTTATGGAGTTGTTGGAAACGCGCTTCAATTCATCGAGGGCTATTTCCACGCACGTAGACAGCAAGTAGTAATTAACAACTACTGCTCTACTTTTTCTGATATCACATGTGGAGTACCAGAAGGTTCTGGGTCCCATTCTCTTCTCTTTATACGTGAATTATCTACTGCAAGCTCTTAAATTCACAAAAGTCTTAAAGTATGCTGATGACACAGAGTTACTTTACTCAGGTGACTCACTTCCTTCACTGCAAAACGTTATATTGAAAGAAATGACAATTATTAATAAGTGGTTGACAGAAAACAGGCTAGCCATAAATACTGAGAATAGTTGACCGCTTGAGTGAAATACAACGTATTTCACTCAAACAAGAAAATAGTGAACTACAGCAGCCTTAATATTTCTCTGGCCAACCAAACTCTGAATAGGGTCGACACATTTAAATACTGAGGAGTTATTTTTGACCATCACTTGCACTGGAGAGACCAGATCAATGCTGCATATAGAAAACTAGCCTTTAGCTGTTATGCACTGGTCCGTTCTCGCCAATAATTTCTTCGTTCTCTACTTCATTGCATATACTTTTATCTGTTTCATTCACACCTCGGCTATTGCTGTGAGGCTTGGGGCCTAGCATACAGAACTTATTTAAAACCTATACTGCAGTTACAAAAACGTGCTTTAAGAATAATAACGCTCTCCCCCGTTCATTACCCCAGTGGCATCCTATTCAATGATCATATCCTCTCATTCACGGCGCTAGGAAATTATAAGGTAACTTGCCTAGTTCACAAAATACTGTAGAGAAACATTCCACTACCCAACATCATGTTCAACTTCCCGCGTGCATAAACCAGGCAGACAAGTCAGTTAAAGTTAAATCTTCCCCCCTGTAACAATGTTTATGGCGAACAATTGTTAGAATTTTTCGGAGCTGTAACCTGGAAAACTGTACCTCTAGAAATAAAAACTATGCGTAACTTCAACCGTTCTTGTAAACGCTTCTTTTTGTCTAGGGAATTGTTGTCACCTTTCCATACGTACATTTGTACATGGCTGAAACTTCCATGTGTATAAAACCAATCATTTCCATGACAAATCAAGTGCGTTGATAACCTTTATGTATTTCTCTATTGGACCAGCTACTAGCCACGTAGGCTACTGGTCCATATATTATGTGCGCACTTTCTCTAAACAAGTCTTAATAAACTCATTTTGATTTGATTTGATTTGATCGGGAGAGGTGTCAGACAAGGAGATAAGATTTCCCCGATGCTATTCACTTCATGCTTAGAGGAAGTGTTTAAACCTCTAGACAGGGAAGAAAAGGAAATCCGAACACACGGAGAATATCTCAGAAATTTAAGCTTTGAAGACGACATAGTGCTCTTTAGCAATAATAGAGGCGAACTACAAAACGTGATTGATGACCTACACAGGGAAGATATTAAAATTGGGCTAAAAATGAATAGGCAAAAGACCAAAGTTGTGCTCAATAGCCTAGCTAAGGAACAGGAATTTATAATTAACAGTGAAAGCTTGGAATGTGTAAACGAATACCTATACCTGGGACAGTTACTAACAGGAACTCCTACCCACGAAAAAGAAATTCTCCGTAGAATAAGGACGGGCTGGAGTGCATTCGGAAGGTATTCCGAAATCGTGACTGGAAACTTGCCGCTGTCAATGAAGCGAAAAGTATTGAGTTACTGCATTCTCCCATTACTAACGCACGGTGCAGAAACGTGGAGGATAACGAAAAAACTAGACGAAACTGAGGAGCGCGCAACGTGGAATGGACAGAAAGATGATAGGCGTAACGCTAAGAGATAGAAAGCGAGCGGAATGGATCAGGGAACAGACAGGAGTAGATGATATTATTAGTATATCAATTAAAAGAAAGAAGTGGACCTGAACAGGACATGTCGTAAGGAAGAGACATAAGAGTTTGACGGTAGGAGTGACAGAATAGATACCAAGAGAGGGAAAACGGCACGGTGGCAGACAAAAGGTTTATGGAGCGATGGAATTGAAAAGTTTGCAGGCATAAAGTGGAACCAGCTCGCACAGGATGGGATGGATTGGAAAGCGTTGGGAGGTGCCTTCGTCCTGCAGTGGACCTAAAATAGGCTGATGATGATTATGATGATGATGATAACTTTGCAGCTCACACGTGGTGGCCCACATCTGTTCACTCTTCCATTGTTGTGTCCCTCCTTTCTAGCAATGAAGGAACTTATAAAGAGGTCTTTTTTAAACAATATGGCAGCTAAGCAAAGCCGTTTTGTTGCGCTGAACACCCCTAAGTGATCACTTCTGCTGGTGACCTCACGAGTTGCTTGATCCCATTTCCGCTTGTTGTGGCTTACGGAGTGCAATAATGACATGTTTGCCCTACCCAACGGTCGGTTGTGTTCTACAATATTATTTATAGGTCACGATACGAGCGCTTTCCTGCGCTGACACAGCTGCGGTTCAACGCCGCACGTGGTAGGATGCCATTAACTTGGGGACAAGGGTGCTTTTAACGCCGGAAACGCAGAAAGGAAGCAGGAGCTATGCATTGTGCAGGGAACGTACTGTTACCGGGATCCACAGCACGATAATAAGATACTACGGTATACCTTCGGTAAGTTTCAGTCTCCTGTCGTGTTCTACGTCACGCGTTCACTGGTGTTGCGGTAGCGTGGCGTGGCAAACGTTTAGCGCGACTGTATGAAGCTGGAACCAGGTTGACCACCGAGGAGGGCCAGCAGGGAAGACGAGGCGATGTAGAGAACAAACAAGAAACGTTTATTACATCGCTACGGGTGAGCGAGGCGCCCAAAGGAACATTAGAAACGTGCTCACAGCAACGCACTCGAGCGAAGGTGGCCGACGGCCGACTGCCGACTGCCTCAGCGGCGCGTTTCCACCTTTACTTTCGTGAAGCGTCCCCGGTGTTCCTTCCGATGCTCGCTTGTTGATACCTCTCCTGATTCACCAGATGCGCCGACGCCTTGCGGGTCGTCGGCAGCGGGGTGAGGGTAAGCTTCTGAGGTAGGAGAGAAGGGCTCCGGTCTACCACTCATACACTGCAAACAAGCACAATCGCCACGTGCGGGGTGTCACAAAATAGTGCCTATTTCAACCAGAAACCCGACGTCGAACTAGAGGGAAGGCCCAAAACAAGAAAAGCGGCACGCATGGAGGAGGCGCCCAAGGTCACGCCGCGTCTCCAAAAGGGGAGAATATTGTAGAATCTTATCGCGGCGAGCGCGCGCGGGACAGACGTAAGGAGAGAGAGGAGGCGGAGAGTACACACCAACGCTGCTCGTGCAGTGAGAGAAAGAGGCGCCGTCCCAACGAAGAAGGACCTAGAATGGGCGAGAAGGTTCCCAACTTTGTGTGTGCTCTGAGTCACGTGGGCCTCGTCGAACTTTCAAGAGCGCCTTCCCAGGGCTATATAAGCAGTCGGACACGGGCTGCGGGGGGGAGTAGATGAGTAGAAAGAAGAAGCAAGAAGTCGAGCGTGACTCAGTCCCCGTTCTACGAGCCAGCTGACAAGCCCACCTGCAAGCTCGAGTTGAGAAGATGCCCAAGTGACTAGGTGAATAGGTCTCTCTTGTGTTTTGTTCTTTGCTGCAGTGTATCTGCTTGTTCGTGTTTATTGGCTTTGTGTAACATTATAACCCATCTGTGTTTGAGTTTGGAAGAGCTGTGTTTGTGTACGTTTTGTGTAACTGCCTATTTGATGAGAATATATTTGTTTTGTTTGATCACCCTTGGCTCTCACTCGGTCTTTGAACCACTGCTGGCGTTTTGCTAATGTGCTGAACGGGACCAAAAATGTTATTGGCCAAGCTTTCGTGGGATGTTTTTCGGGGAACCAAGACATTGCCTCTTGGAATTACTTCCGGCGATCGCGTCCCGTACCTCACAGCACGGGTTTGGTGATAATATTTCTTGCAGTTTCGAGTCCTGTCGCGGACTGAACTTCCTCTGCAACAGGCCTACCTTCCTTCTTTTCCGGCATACTGAGTGCCTAATGTTCGGACTTGAGCTCTAAGGCCTTACGATCCTCTCGCTCAGAAGCGCCAAAGAAACTAATAATCTTCCTGCGTCTCCACGTTGCCGGTGCTAATGTCAGTTTTTGTATTCGTTTGGGCCGATTCTCCTCCTTTGCACTAACGTTGTACCTTTTAAACTTTCGTTTTAATTCATCCATCAGTGACACGAGGTCGCTGATGGCATACTCTTCATTGACGACTGATGAGGATGAGGTTGGGCCATTCAAGCCCAGGTGCGCAAATATTTTTTGTCTATATTCTCCTCAACTTTCTTAACTTTTTTACGTATGGCGCCCTGAGTTTCCGTTCTAGCGTCTGCTAACAGGGCTTTTACCAATGGCTGTCAGGGCTTTGTCGACTTGATCACTAATATGCGGGACGTCTAGACCTTCTTCCTCCCTTTCTGGATCAAAATCATAATGTTCTGGAATAAGGGCATCTAAAGCGGCGGTGGTACGCTGCTCGTAACTCCTCCAGTAGCACACCTGGCACATTCTGTCTCCAGGAATCAAGCCTATGGTTTGATTGCAATCTGTAAATCTCAGCGAAATTACCTTTATTCCGCGACGATTCGGTTTGTGCTCGAAAAATGGGTTAGAACACCACCTCGAAGCTAGGAGGGATGAATAATGCAGACGTGGTAGTGATGGCCACAAACTCTCGCTACTTGTTGTTTCTTCTCAGAACGGGGGCCCATGAGGCGGCTCGAGGTCGGTGTCACTCAGGTATGTCGCGCTGATTAAGTATGGCTCCTTCGTTTGAAAGGTTTTGTGAGAATCGTTTAGTCCAAGAGAGCATAGCCGCAGGTTTACACTTGGAGAAAAACGAACGAGAAAGCAAACACCAATCTTAATTTAGGGCAAAATAACATTTCGTTGTCATCCCGTACAAAGATGGTGAGTACCTAGAGCCAAATAAATGTTTCTTCTGAGCACATAGGCTTACGAAATTAGGTCCAATGAATTTATGGCAACCGCTTTGCGCATCTCTTTCGTTTTTGCTCAGTGCAAGTGAAGGTTACATTCATCCCAACAGGCACTGGCCCTGATGAAATTGAGACTCTGGCATACGTTAAACCTACATCTATTCCGCGCGTTTGCGTGGTCACAACACAGAAAGAGAGATGCCTCGACATTCAATGTGAACGCTTGCTCCTTCGTCGATTCATGACGGCGAATGTGAACTAACACATCTCGGCGACTAAGGTAAAACAAATAGTAGTTGGAGATTGTTACTTGCTTTGGAATGAAGGATGACAACCTTTGTTTTGGTTGCCTTGAGAAGAGACGTGGGATCCATCCATGGCCACGCTCACAGTTGGGCAATGCACCACATTACACGTCGCGATAGAGCCACAAAGGTGACCAAATCATGAATGACCCACATGATAAAAGCGTATCCAGAGGTAGGTGCTCCGCCGAGAACTGTTTCGCGGATGCGTCTGCCTGGAGCTTCTAGACGATAGACGGGGCGAGCGGACGACGCATTGCAGCTCGAGATTCTGGCATGTTTTCAGCTTAAAGGGCACCGCATGTGAGTGAATGATTAAACTTTATTTCGCATTTTAATAAAGGTGAGCGCCGATAAGACACAGGGAGGTCTATGTAGATGTCAGTCTACCAGTCGTGGTAGCCTTCCGTTACCTTATCAGCCCACCTCAGGACACGGTCCTGTAAGGTGGGATCGTAGCTACTTGGGGAACTCGCCCACGGCTCCCTCAGTACTAATTTTTTGAGGCTGCGGGGTGGATATTTCATGGGGTATTGCCACTTGATATGGGAGAGACCTGCCACCTGAACAGGGCGGAAGCGGCATTTTGGCGTGAGGTAGATGCCGGAAAAAAAGTACAGATTGCGGGGAGTAAGAATACCTATAGTTGCCAAGAGTTGACAAGAGTTGCGATGTGGGCTCCTTGGTGGTTCATATTAAACGCTTTGATGTAGCGCAAAAATCAAGACACGGACACAAGAAGGCACATATGGACACCACACAGCGCTACTAGCAACAACAAGTTTATTTTCAAAATCAGACCGCTTATAAACCATAATCGCCAAGCAGAAAGGTCAGCACGTGGGATCACTCAGATAAAAGTAACAACAGTGCCACACATCAAAAACGAAATCAAAACACAGAACACCATCTATCACCGCTTACGCAGAAAACCCAGCTCCTTATGTGACAAAGCTATCGAAGGCTTACTAATGCACAAATCACCAAGCGCATCGATACGTTCCGCTTCCACGATTAGACGCGTGAGTTGCCGCCACAATATTTCTCTTTTGCGCAAGACAAAGCACACAGAGAGGTGAATATATGAGGCGTTGGTGCCTGTAGTGTGTGAAAATTTCATTGAATGTGAAGCGTGTCCTTAATCGCGTGTTGTGAGGTGTCATAGGATAGTTAATAACTACATCTCGGGCAGCGTCTATAGCGTCTGCGACTCATGCGAACGCGGCGAGAGCAATGCATGCGCCGTATCGCGATCTGCGTCCGACAGGGACCCCTTCAGTGGAGGGCAGCTGGAGTTCCTGGAATGTTCTAAACTGTAGCCACTGCGTAGAACCATTACGTACAGCTAAAAAAATTGGCAGATCCCACGTGCAGTGGGAATCAAGGGAATGCGAAGCACGCATAAGGAACGTAAAATGGATTTGCACTGTTGTCTCGCTATACCGAGTTTGGTACATAACGAAACGGCCAGCAAGAGCACCAAGAGTGTAGCATGTAAACCATGCCGCTCATACACGCATGTCATGATTCTAACGTTATGATTTGTCATTTACGTTCGTCATGCAGTCGTGTTGTGCCATAGCAATTTGGGTATACATCCCTTTAAGGAAACGAGTGGCATGTAGATCACGCCGCTCATGACATGCATGTCACGATTTTCATGTTATGACCTGTCATTTATGATCGTTATGCAGTCATGTTGTTGTTGTTGATGATGATGATGATGATGATGATGATTGTGGTTCGGTTAGGAAAGGACGCTAATTTCTGCAGCCCATGTCGGGAACACGGCTAAGCGTCCGTGGGGGTGGGGGAAAGGGAATGAAAGAGATAGAGAGGAGAGAAAGGCCGTAGTGGAAGGCTCCGGAAATTTAGACCACCTGGGGTTCTTTAACGTGCACTGACAATGCACAGTACATGGGCCTCTGGCATTTTCGCCTCCGGCGCGGCCAGGATCGAACCCGCGTATTTTGGGTGGCAGCCAAGTACCGTAAGCACTACACCACCGCGGTGGGCTAGTCACGCTGTGCCAAACCGATTTTCGTATAGGCTTGTGATAAGTGAAGTGCGCAGTTTAAAAAGTGCGCGATCAAAAAGCAGTGACAGAGGAAGACGAAGACGAAGGACGAAAGGCGTGGTCCTACAAAATAAGAGAAAAGAGGACCCAGTCAAGAAGAGCCACGGGGTTCCCAGCGCCCAATGGCTGAGGAACACGGATGCCTAGTGGTGGCCAATGAGTACAACGAAGAAGACCCGGTTCCTTCCAATAATTTAAAATCAAAACGTAATCACTTCTTGGCCAATCCCCCCTGGTGGGTAAGTGCCGTAATTCTTCAGGAACATCATCATCATCATCATCATCATCAGATTCAGAGGGAGAGCGGTTCGAGAAGGCGAAGCGGGCACGTCATCTACCGGGCCGGGCGCTGAAGGCGGCAGTCGGATTCCAGAGCCGAGCCATTGGGCCTTCACTCGTCCGGGACGTCCTGTGCATCCCTTCCTGCCCTCGGAACTCGTGTTGGCGTCTTGGAAGCTTCTGTGGGGCACGGATTTCGGCCGGCAAGCTACAAATGTCTATTCCTTCGGGCAGCTCCGGAGCAGTCGGGCTGCGGGCCCGAGCTTCGTCACGCGAGGCCAGCCAGGAGGCCTCTAACATCTGAACGAGCCTCTCAGCGGCTCATCCGTCGTCACCCGTCGCGACCAGAACCCGGCGTCATCTTGGCTAGCCTCATACACTCCAGTCGTCCGGTCTTCACGCAAGCGCAACAAGATTGGGTGAGACCTCGAGAATCTTCTTTGTCGCTCCGCCCCTCGCCACTGAACGATTCGCGTTCGAACTCCTCGCACTTGCATGCCGCTTATAGAACATTTCTTGAATTTTCCGTGTATAACTTTCTTTCTCTCTTTTTCCTTTTCTTAAACTTTCCATTTACTCTGTTCGCATTAAAGTCTTTGTGTTTTGTTATCTAGTGATATGAACGGCTTTGTCCTCGATTAGACTCTCGGAGGTTTTACCTGAGAGAGTCGTTCAAACAAATCTGTTCAAGAACCTGCTCAAATCATCACAAATTGGCGTCCGCTACGACAGGACAGGACAAAGCCGTTTCATTTCTTAAATACTGTAATCTGGAAATATGACGAGCACCTCAGAGGTAAGGGAAGTATTGGAGAAATTGGCACGGCGCATGGGTTTTGAGGGCGCGGAGTTAAAGGCATGGTGTGACGACCGAGAGGCAGCTGAATTAGAGGAGGAACGGGTGCAGAGGGAGTTCGAGAGGGAAATGGAAAAGAAAAAAAGAGAGCTAGAAACGAGGGAGAAAGCAAAGGATTTTGAACTTAAAATGAAAATTGTCCAGCTACAGCTTCGGCTCGCAGATGTTGAACAGGCGAACCTCGAAAGACAGAGGCGCGAATGGTCGTTTGGTGGGAGCTCCAGCGAGCCGGTGTTTGATGTGCTATCCAAGAGCATTGCGCAGAAGAATATGCCGTTATTGAGCGGTGATAGTGAAGATTTCCATAGCTCTTCGCGAGAGGTTAAGTTGATGGCACTTATGGAGAATCAAAGTAGCTTCGAGACTATGGAACGCGGCAATTCCGCAAAGAATGAATTCTGTTGTAAAGCCTCTAGGAGGCCTAGCACATTTGAGGAGGCAAGAGAACCTCTAAAGCAGTACGGTCAAGGCCTTTCAGAAAACTCGGAGGCGTTTGTCGCCCATTGTTCGGGTGTGCCGCGGACTGCGGTTAGACATGTCACTGGCTCGGTGCAGGACCATTTAAGGGACCTTCTCCTAAATGGAGGGAAGTTAATTTCTCAAACCAGAGATGTGATCTGTTCGAGAATGGTGGGAGAGAACGAGCAATGACTCATTAGGGCAGGGATAATAGAGTCCGAAGTTGAGCCAGTAGCATGCCATGGTTTAAGCTGGCAGAGTAACCTTACTCGAAATGTCATCAGGGTGCATGAATGCACCACAAGGGTTATTGAAGGAGATCTGGAACTCCTTAGTGTTCTAGATATAGGCGAAGAGCCAAGGAGGCGCTGGCCGGAGACTACTGTTCCGACACTCACTAGAGAGACCCCGGAGGATTCAGATGCAGAGACGCCTGATTTGCGTCCGAGGAATGACACGGAAAAATTTGCCTCAACGTTTGTGCAAAGCTCTGTGAACAAGAATGTTCATACGCGTTTTGGGCTGTACCTGAAATCAGATTGTATTTCTGCTGAGACGTCCGGTAGGCTGCCAGGTGATCCAGTGATCCTCCGAACGCGTCAGACGCATTGCGCGTGCGGTCAACAGCCTCGGCCGCCAAAGAATTGCACGTGCGGGGCATGTAGCTCGACAGAGCGTACGAGTCTTTTGTGGTGTAATGGAAGAGATGCGTGTCTGTGGATACACCTACCAGCGTCTACTGTGCTTTCCCATAAGCACGTTAAAGGAGTCGTGCGCCTCGCGTGGGACGCGGTTACGTAAATGTTCTGCGTCAACCGGAGGCTTTCTTGTTTTTGAATTTTGGACTGGTGATGGACATTTCTTTGTCTATGGCCCTGTCGCTATTTTTGAACTCTGTACAGACTAACCATAACTTCTCTTAAGTGTGAAAGTGTGCAAGGTACATTGTAGTGTGAAAGTACACCTAGTGGTTTTTATGTGGACTATCTGTAGAACTAAGCTTTAAGCTTTTTCTTAATGGGTGATGTATATGTCAGTATACAGTGTGTGTTAGATTGGGTGCGGACTGTGAAAGTATGTGGAATGTGTCGCTTATACCATAGTGTGAAGGTACATTAACTGCATTTGTATAAACTTTCGGTGTGTGTGTGTGGACACGTGCGTGACGCGACGCGCACTTCCCTGCAGTTTTTTTTTTGCTTAAAAAAACTTAATCGAAAGGGGGCTCCTTGTGATAAGTGAAGTGCGCAGTTTAAAAAGTGCGCGATCAAAAAGCAGTGACAGAGGAAGACGAAGACGAAGGACGAAAGGCGTGGTCCTACAAAATAAGAGAAAAGAGGACCCAGTCAAGAAGAGCCACGGGGTTCCCAGCGCCCAATGGCTGAGGAACACGGATGCCTAGTGGTGGCCAATGAGTACAACGAAGAAGAAGACCCGGTGGGATCAGATTCAGAGGGAGAGCGATTCGAGAAGGCGAAGCGGGCACGTCATCTACCGGGCCGGGCGCTGAAGGCGGCAGTCGGATTCCAGAGCCGAGCCATTGGGCCTTCACTCGTCCGGGACGTCCTGTGCATCCTTTCCTGCCCTCGGAACTCGTGTT
Source organism: Hyalomma asiaticum (assembly GCA_013339685.2). NCBI lineage: Eukaryota > Metazoa > Arthropoda > Arachnida > Ixodida > Ixodidae > Hyalomma > Hyalomma asiaticum. Next base: position 1,926,039 of record CM023488.1, on the reverse strand, counting down.
GGCGTCTTGGAAGCTTCTGTGGGGCACGGATTTCGGCCGGCAAGCTACAAATGTCTATTCCTTCGGGCAGCTCCGGAGCAGTCGGGCTGCGGGCCCGAGCTTCGTCACGCGAGGCCAGCCAGGAGGCCTCTAACATCTGAACGCGCCTCTCAGCGGCTCATCCGTCGTCACCCGTCGCGACCAGAACCCGGCGTCATCTTGGCTAGCCTCATACACTCCAGTCGTCCGGTCTTCACGCAAGCGCAACAAGATTGGGTGAGACCTCGAGAATCTTCTTTGTCGCTCCGCCCCTCGCCACTGAACGATTCGCGTTCGAACTCCTCGCACTTGCATGCCGCTTATAGAACATTTCTTGAATTTTCCGTGTATAACTTTCTTTCTCTCTTTTTCCTTTTCTTAAACTTTCCATTTACTCTGTTCGCATTAAAGTCCTTGTGTTTTGTTATCTAGTGATATGAACGGCTTTGTCCTCGATTAGACTCTCGGAGGTTTTACCTGAGAGAGTCGTTCAAACAAATCTGTTCAAGAACCTGCTCAGATCATCACAAGGCTCCATGCAGTCTAGTTTTCCATGTGCGACATCAGCGCCAGAATGAACTGCCTGGCCGAGGAAAGAAGCAAAATTGGGCAGAGTGTGACAGGGAAATACGCGAACGCGATGCGCGTCTCCAACTCTACAGTAGCATCGACCGCCCGTCCCACCTTCCTTCGTTTTTTATTTCCTTTGAGACGCGCGCTCCAAACCTGCGGCAAACGGTTCGAAAGGGCGACGCCGCGAGCGTTCGTGTGGTTCGCAGCACGCCTGGAAAGCAGCGAAGAAACGCGCGCGTCGCTGTCGCCTCGGTTTCCACCGTGCGCGCGCGTCTCATACGTGCGACCGAAGCGGCCAATGTCAGCGGTACTGAGCCGTCCGACGAGAGCTACGTAGCGCGCTCTGGTCAGTAGACCGAGCCCATACATCCCATTAACGAAACGTCAGCATAGCGCCAAGACCATGAAATGTAAATCATGCCGGTCATGACACGCGTATCATGGTTATAATGTTATGACCTGTCATTTACGTTCGTCATGCTGTCGTGTTGTGCCACAGCAATTTTCGTATACATCCCTTTAACGAAACGCCTGGCATGTAAATAATGCCGCCCATGACATGCATGTTATGCTTTTCATGTTATGACCTGTCATTTATGTCCGTCATGCAGTCATGTTGTTGCATACCGATTTTTCTACACATCCCATAGCGAAACGGCCAGGAGAGCACCAAGAACGTGGCATGTAAATCACTGCCGCTCATGACACGCATGTCATGATTTTCATGTTGTGACCTCCCATCTATGTTCGTCAGGTAGTCATGTTGTGCCATACCAATTTTCGCGTACATACCATTAGCGAAACGGCCAAGAGAGCAGCAAGACCGTGGCATGTAGATCATGCCGCTCATGACATGCGTATCATGATTATCATGTTATGAACTGTCATTTAGGTTCTTCATGTAGTCATGATGTTGCATACGAATTTTCGTAAACATCCGATTAAGGAAACGGCCAGGAGAGCACAAAATCGTAGGCGGCTAGATAGATAGATAGATAGATAGATAGATAGATAGATAGATAGATAGATAGATAGATAGATAGATAGATAGATAGATAGATAGATAGATAGATAGATACGCTCAAACTCGCGGAAGTTCGCTAAGAAATGCTTCGCATTTAAAAAACCGAGTGTAACAGGATCCGCGTCTCCGCCGCTTCTCTTCTTGTGCTGTAAGGATAGGTGAGTAACATTACTATTAGGCGAAGTCGAACTGCCGATCAAAAAAGCACAGTGGTGGGACTGAAGTTGAAAAATTTTTTCCCTAAGAAAACAAAAATTAGCTCGATGAAATTTCGTGTGCTGCAAGCACTCATGCTTCTGGGTATATCCGTCTTGCCGCATATTTTTTGAAGGACCGCAAGAATGGTGTTTTTGTCAAGTTCAGCCTTTATTTTAGGGCCTGTACAAGGCGTATAGGCAAAAGCAATATTTTAAGGAATAATACGTTTTCTGGACAGTTCTATAAAATAACTGCAGGTTATCTTGCAAAAGCGTCTTTTGTAAAAAAAAATTCTTCAAATGCCATACCCTCAGAATTGTCACAACGGTCCTAGGCAGTGAAGAACGTAAAAGTAACTTTCGACACCTTTTATTATAAAACAACAATGTTCGAGCAACGTAAAAACGCACGCTTGAAAAGAGTGGGTCGAACGGCCGACCTTGAGGAATTTTTCTCTCGCGCCTCGTTTAGCGCCATCTCGTGAAATTTAATTTGCCCTTACGGCCTAAACGACTTCTGGCGCCCGAAATAGTTTGGGAAAGTGTTGCACATGTAATGCTTACCGTAATTTTGTAAATTTTTGGGAAAGCTTTCATTTTCGTCGCATGCAGTATTTGGGGCAGTTGGCGTTGAATAAGCCATATATATACAGGGCATGACAGCGACGGCGGAAACCCTTCATGTAATTGCCGTCGCAATAACAACGCATTCAGAAGGCATAGCATTAGGTTAACTCCGCTGGAATTGACAAGAACAATTAAAGAAATAAGAAAAACGAAGATGGCTACATTGCTGTGTTTGTAGAACCGGATTCCTAGACAGGTCGCACCTCAAATGAGGACCCTGTTAAGTGATTAAGTGGCTTAGCCGATTAAACGGCCTTCTCTAGAACGCTTAAAAGCTACCACACGGCGGGTGTAAGGTCATATTGAAGCTATTTATAAGGGTCCTACACGTGGGGTGGGAGCAAGAAATATCTTCCTCGTCACACCTTGCAATCTTGGCCGTACACTCAGTGTTTTCTCTTGCGTGCACTAACACATCTTCAAAGCCTTTTTTAAAATGTGATGTTGATATGCCCACAGAGCGCAATTTCTCTGTCTCTCGTGGGACTTGGTGATTCTAATGTTTTAATTTTGTAACCTCCAGAGAATGGGGTTGCCGCTCATGGCGGTGAGAGCAACTGTACTCGTCGGCATACTTCTAGCCGTCGTTGCGACCACTACGGCTGAGGACATGTCGCATGTGGAGAGGGAGACCACCGAGGGCCGTGTCCGTGGCGTGGTAGTCCATGTCCTGGACGGAAAGCCTGTCGAAGAGTTCCGCGGAATACCGTTTGCAGAGCCACCGGTGGGCAAACTTCGATTTCGGCCTCCGCAACCAAAGAAACCATGGCAGGACACTCTGGATGCGACTTCGACATTCACAGCTTGCCCCCAGGTAGGAAGCCTGGCATTATATCCAGAGGACGCGCCACAATAACGCACGCATGCATGCATAGCATGTTCACGCTAGGGTGCAATACATGTGCAGCGCTTGTAGATGTGTTTGTCTCATTTGGTCTCGAAAATAGATCGCAAAGAAGGATGAAGCAAATGAGACTGATAATAAAAGCAGCGAAAATTGCAAAATTAGGTCATGAGTGTGTAAGCACTCCGCCTCTGTCAGATAAGAATTTGGCTTAAAAATTATTACGGTGTGTGACTTGATTAGTACGTATATCTTGTCAAAATGTAACGATAAGACATTGGAAATAAGGCCAACTCTCGGCGCGTGGCGTATTGTTTGTGTGTTGCAGCGCCGGATAAATTTGTTTTTTCTTGTGCGAGAAACCTCTTCTCAGCAAAGCTATCTCAGTGGGTCCTGTGTCATTGCCGGTGTTGCAGTAGGCGTAGTTCGCAGGATATCGTTTAGCTAGGCCGGCAGGTCAAGTGATCTCGCTTTGACCCATCAGGTGTACGCAAGTGTTTGAAATCTAGCTGGTGGTTCTTCTCGCATACCATGTCAGGGCCACGTCAGGGAACTGGCGTTAGTTTTTCAAAGTGCTGCCCTCCTTTTCGATGTGCCGCCCACCATGTGTGTTGCTAATGCGCCAGAATTTATCAAATATTTGTGTTACCCACAAGGCTAGAATACTTCTCCCCGTTCAATCCGTTCTTCAGTGGTTCAGTAGCGTTGATCGCTTGGAATGCAGCCGAAGCACGGTGAAACAATGATACTTCTTAAAGCATCGAAGCTGGGTCACTTCCTGCTCTTTTGGGGCTCTCCGTGCCGAGGAGCTGTAAGGTATTGAACGCGGCATATAGATGAATTCTGTGCCTGTAGCTGAGTTTTTTGAATACGCCTTTCCAAAATTGGAAATGGTATAGCCTGGGCCTTGTATAATACTTCGTTGTTTGAGGCCTCCATGAAACTCCGAAACAGAAGCGAAGGTCTCTTCTGTGTGAAATGTCTGATATTCATGTTGCATGTTTGATGAACACGTCACGGGCAGCTTGTAAAGTATCCGGCTAGCTGGCTACCTTGGGGTGGCGTGCAATGTGGGCGCCTCCGGCGGCTGAATTTCGAATGTCACTCATTACGAATGTCACTCATTCAATGTCACCTTTCGATGTCGCCCTTCGAATGTCACTCATTACGAAAGGCTGCATTTTCCTGTTTTCTGGTGGTGATGTTCGACAGCAGACTATCATAGGAAAACGTTGTAGGCTATGTATCAAAGTAAAAAAAAAAGCGACTTCATGCTTTCAAGCGAGTTGCCGGTGTGCACTTGCGCACCTCTGGACTGTCCACTTAATACAAGTGTTTTCTCCTTTGTCCCATTCTTTTAGCAGCGCTCGCTATTTTTCATCAACATTATCATTCTTTTGTTCAATGAAGGTAATAGTGTGTTATAGCATGTTGTAACAGAACTATTTTTCACATTTCACTAAACATGAGCTAATACATAAACTTGGATAGATTATCCTCAATGCGGGATAAAAGTGTAGCGACCTTCGTAATTTGCTTTAGTAATGTAGCCGCAAGGTGCTAGCTCTCCATAAGTTTGTCCATTTCGCCTACGATGTTGTCTTACAGACAGCGCTGCCGCTCCTGGACATGAGGAACGTCACCTATACCGAGGACTGCCTTCACCTCAACGTTTGGGTTCCCGAGAAAGCCATGAACCCGAGCTCCAAACTGCCCGTGCTTGTCTGGATCCACGGAGGAGGTTACGCCTTCGGTAGCGCCAATCAATGGGAATATAACGGTGCCGTGCTTGCCGCGACCACAGACGTCCTCGTCGTCGTCATGAACTACCGCCTCAACATACTGGGCTTCATGAGCGCCAATTCCCCGGAAGCGCCCGGCAACGTCGGTCTCCTGGACCAGGTCGCGGCCCTCAAGTGGATCCAGCGGAACATCGAGAACTTCGGAGGGGATCCAGATAGAGTGACCTTGTTCGGAGAAAGTGCTGGCGCGATGAGTGCGCACGCTCACGTAATGTCGCCGATGAGCGAGGGTCTCTTCAAAAGAGCAGTCTTGATGAGTGGCACCATGTACAACATCGACATGTGGGACATGGTCCACGAGAGCATGGTCAAGGGCAACAAAGTGGCCAACATCGTGGGCTGTTCGAAAGGCGGCAACATAGACCTCTCGTCCAATGCAGAAGACATCATTGACTGCTTTAGAAAGAAGTCCGCTGATGAGCTCGTCAAGGCGGCCGTGGAGAGCGTGGCCCCCAAGACAGTCCCATTCCTCCCCGTCTATCACGACGCCTTTTTGCCAAAGATGCCGTTAGTTGCCATGAACCGCGGCTTCTTCGCCTCTGTGGATATTTTGGCTGGCGTCACGTCCGACGAAGGAGCCCTAATGCTGCTGATGCCACCACGGTCTGAACTTCTTTCCGATGACCTTGACGCGAGTAGTCCAGAAAAACTCAAGAATTCTCTTCGAGCTGTCGTGTCACCCTGGCTCAAGGAAGATATACCAGACATAGAAGACAAGTACGCCGACGATGCGCCGAAAGACGACGGGAACGCACTCAGGCGGCAGTACCTGGACTACGTGAGCGACCGGCTGTTCAACTGCCCGCTGCGGTTCTTTGCGGAGAAGCACAGCGAGAGGGGTAACAAGGTGTTTGCCTACGTGTTCGGACACAAGTACGACGCATTCAACTTACCTGCTTGGATGGGAGCGCCACACGCTACTGATCTGCACTTCGCCTTCGGCATACCTTACGCCGCGGATCCGGGCTCTTTGAATGGACGCATGAGCGAGGCCTTTATGCGTATGCTGGCAAGCTTCGGGAAAAACGGGTTTGTACTCTTGCCTGTTCTTTGAATTGCGTAAAAGGTGGCTCTGTATATACGGTGCCTTTCTCAATCACGTATAAGCTCGCATAAGCTGTGCCCGGATTTCACATCAATAAAAAACGCAGAGACCTAGACCTAACAAAATTAAATACAGTAATGAAGTACTCTCTTTCATACATCAGGTGCGAAGCTGCTGAGCCGACGCAAGAAGTTCGGTCATGGAAATGTATAACTCCGCGCATTTCGTAGCCGCTTTCCGTCGTTGTAAGTGCGTGCGCGAGCAGAGCAAGGCCACTAGCGTCAAGCGTCGCGAGCAGCTGTCCATGAGACAGCAATGAAACAAAGGGTGCGATACACTGAGACAAATGGGTTGCACGACCTTTATCGGTACTTGCTCCATATTCATCTTCCTCACGAAGGTCAGCGAAGAGATGGGGGTCCCTGAGGTGGCGGTTTATGACGAGGGAAGCAGTGGCTTGGAATGTTGGGGCATGACAGGAAGGGCACCGGGCTGCCGATCTTGCGATATGGTGGCTGGGAGCGGGGGCAAGCGGCGAACGGAACGAAGCTTCAGGGAGACCGGGTGGACAGAGGATTGGGAATCGAACAGCCCCCTCCACCACGCATGACGTCTTGGGTTGCACGACGTTTATTTGAACAAGTAGCTTGGCAGCAGCGAAAAAGAGCAGCCCATACACAATGATGGTGATCCCTCACAGGTATCGAAGGGATGATGGTAATGTAGAGATGAAGGATGTGCTCATTATAAACCCCCCATAATTTGGAGCAGTATAACGAAGAGTATTTCTAAGGTGCAAAATTTTTACATTTATTACCCAGCATAACACAAAAAAATTCACAGCATATCCACGGAGTGAATGATGAGGAGTGGGCGAAGCTCCGGAAGTTCATCGTAGATCGTGCCGAGTTCCGGATTAATTTAGTTAACGCGCACGCTACGAATCCTTATGGTTCAACTACGCACAAGTGAAATCTCCCACCGGCACTTCATTGCAAGGTACAGTGCCTATATATATATATATATATATATATATATAACGAAAGGGAAGGGGTCAAGGGCTCGTTCTTTATCTGTTAGAAACAACTTAATGAGCAAACAGACAATGAAGCCAAGGAAAGCCAATATATATATATATATATATATATATATATATATATATATTGTGGGCAATTATTGGGAACTTCTACTTCATCTGTACATAGTCATCATCACCTCGGTCTCTTCATCTTTGTCTGTGGTGGGTTACCATCTTGGGTCCGATCTGCGCCTTGGGGTCAGCCATTTTTCCAGAGTCTCAAGGCTTAATAAACGGCATTATTACACCTGCTTCACGATATATATATATATATATATATATATATATATATATATATATATATGTATAGTATGGGTGGCCGGTGAACGGTTTTCCAGCGCGAGTTGTCGGTATTTTTCAATCAAGAAACTCGCTAGAAGACGCTGCCTGCGTCAAGCTTCTCTCTCGCAGAGAGAGAGAGATAGAAACTTTATTTATGTGTCCTTGCTGGGGTCAAGGGTGGCGGAAGGCGAGAGACGAGGCCCTCCGTAACCACCCTTCCTCAGGCGGCGGCCAGGCCTTGAATCCTGGCGGCGTCTTCGGCCAGCCGGACTGCCCACTGCTGGTCCTCCGGGCACGCGCTGAGCAGCATAGCCTCCCACTGCTCGGCCGTGGTGATTCTAAATGTAGGGTTTGTGCTGTGTGTTATAGTGTGGGCCGCTCTGGGACAGGCCCATATAATATGGTCAAGCCCGGCGCGAGGCGCTCCGCACGCCTTGCATTGTGGTGTATGGACTGTGGGGTAAATACGGCTGTACAGTGTTGGAGAGGGGAAAGTGCGTGTCTGTAATAAACGCCAGGTGGCGGATTGTTGCTTATTGAGGGATTTGTCTGGTGGTGGATATTTGAGACTGACCTTACGGTAGTACATGAGGATTTCTTTGAAGGTAATCATTCTGTCCCTCGCATGCTCGCGAAAAGAGGAGACCATCCTCTCCGCGTCGGCCGTGTCGGCTTGCGAGGAGTCACGCTCTGTTGATTGACGCGCCTGGTAGACGAGAGCTCGGGCGGCGTCATGAGCGTTTTCTTTCCCCGCGAGCCCCGAGTGGCCTGGAGCCCAGACGATCTGAACGCGGCGGCGGCGTAAGAGGGGTGCACTGGTGAGTATGCGGCACGCCGGCTGTGAGATCAAGCCCTTGGTGAAGTTGCGGATGGCAGTCTTCGAGTCGCTGATGATGCAGGATGTTTGAGTTGTCGCGTAGGCTAGAGCGATGGCTGCTTCTTCGCCTTCTTCGGGTTTGGTTATTCGAATGGAGGCAGTTGCGGTAACTGTGTGTTCTGGCCCCGTGGCCACAGTCAGGACCATGGCCCGATGAGTGGGGTACTCCGCTGCATCCACATAGGCAACGTGTGTCGATTGCGCGTAGCGCTTAGCGAGTTGCTTGGCGCGCTCGACGCGTCTTTCCGTATTATGTTCAGGGCGCATGTTACGCGGTATGGGGGGGATGACGATGGTTTCGCGGATGTTCGGTGGTATGGGGATCTTCTCGCCAAATTGTGAGACATAAGTTATGCCGAGAGCGCACAATACATGACGTCCTGTAGGAGTTTGAGACAACCGTTCATAGTGCGATATACGCTGCGCTTCAATCAGTTCGTCTATATTGTTGTGTAGTCCTAGGCCGTCGAGTTTCGCATTGGGCGTAGAGATGGGGAGGTGCAGGGCGCATTTGTAACAGCGTTTGATGAGCGTGTTCAATTTCTTTTTATCTGTGAGCGTTAATTTCATAAAAGGGGCAACGTAAAGAATTCTGCTCATTGAGAATGCGGTCACCAGTCGGATGAGATTGGCCTCTTTCATGCCGTGGTGCTTATTAGCAATACGGGAGATGAGCCTAGTGGTCTGGTAGACATGATGATGCAGTAGTTGCACCGTGTCCGAGTTGCCGCCATTTTGCTGAATGCGGAAGCCAAGGACGCGAATAGTAGGGACCGTTCGTATGGGGTGGTGTCGTACACGTAGATTTATCGACGGAGGGTCTTTGTTGTAGGGAATTCTTGGTCGATATATGAGTAGCTCTGTCTTCTCTGGAGAACAGGCCAATCCACGTTGCTCTGCGTAGGTGACAATTCTATCGATTGCTAATTGGAGTGCATCCTGTATCGCTCCATCGCTACCTCGGGCAATCCAAAGCGTGATGTCATCTGCGTAGATGCTGTGGTGAAGGTTGGGGATATTTTCTAGAAGTGGTGGGAGGTGAAGCATGGTTAGGTTGAAGAGAAAGTGGGAAAGCACTGACCCATGGGGTGTCCCTTTCCCGCCCGAGAGTGATGGAGGGTGCAGGCAAATCATTAACGGATAGTGTGGCTGTCTTGTCCGTGAGGAAGTTGCGGATGTAGGCGTAGGTGCGGGAGCCTACGTTTAGCGAGGCGAGGGAATCGAGGATAGATGTGTGTAAAACATTGTCAAATGCTTTGGTGATGTCTAGCCCCAAAATAGCGCGTGTCCCGTGCCTAGAGCCCTCCTCACTGTCGATAATCTGACTCTTCAGTTGCAACATTACATCCAGTGTGGCTAGTTTCGGGCGAAATCCGAACATCGTATGCGGATAGAGGGCATTGTCTTCCATGTATCTCTGCAGTCGAGTGAGAATAACGTGTTCCAGTACTTTTCCGACACAGGATGTGAGGGATATACGGCGAAGGTTCCCGATAGTGAGTCGCTTGCCTGGTTTGGGTATGAGGATGACTGTGGCGGTCTTCCATTGTTGCGGGATCTCTCCCGACTCCCAAGCCTTTTGCAGAAATGATGTGAGCGTGTCAAGCGACTCGTCGAGGTTGCGTAGAATTTTGTTAGTAATGTTATCCGGGCCTGGAGCTGACCGAGGTCTCAGTTGTGAAACTACGGACCTGACTTCTGATTTTGTTATCATGGAGTCCAATGCTGGATTATCGGCCCCAGTGTAGCGCGGGAGATCAACTGAAGTAGCACTTACAATGTACCGGTTAGAAAGCTCTTGAATAAGGTCTTCGTTGGTACCTGGATAATTGTGCAGGGCAGTAGCCGCGGCAGTTCCACTGCCAGATGCAGTACTGGGAGTGGCGATTACTCGTGGTCATCTTGGTTAATTCGGTCGTAAGGCTTCTGGTGTGAATGTGAGCGAGGACGAAGCGCACATCGGTCAAGTTCCGTAACCCTGCTATTGTAGCTGGCGAGGAGTTTCGTCAGTGTGGTTTCAAGGTTACCTTGGATTATTGTAGCTCAAGCTGCAAGCTTTTCGTCTAGCGTTGAGGAGAGGTGCTGTTCTAATTTTGCCGTTAGGATGGAATCAAGGGATCGCTCAAGCGTTTGTGCAAGGGTTTGCTCAAGAAGTAGCGGTAACTGCTGGGCAAGTACGGTTTGAATCGTGCTGTGAAGTTGCTGCTGCGGTACGTACTCTACTGGCGAGGTGGGTGGTGGGGCGCTATGAGGTTGCGAGGATGGTGTAACCGGTTCCACTGTGTTCGGAGCCTTTCGCTTAGCGGGGATATGGGCAGGATCAGTGCCAAGGTCAGCAGAGCGAAGTACAGAGGGAGCTGGAGGTTGCTGGGCGAATTGCTGTCGAAGAGTAGCATTTTCTACACGCAGTTCTTGGACCAGCGTACGGAGCGACCGCAACTCCTGTGTGATGGTGCTTAACACGTCTTCTTTAATAGGTGTGGTCGTGTGTGTAGTTGTAGCAGTTGCGGGCTTTGTATTATGTATAGGTGTAGGTTGGGAGGCTATGCTGGCCCAGCTTACCTTAGTGGCGGCGAGGGCAAGGGTGGTTGGCGCTGCTGCAGAGAAGGACCTGCCGAGGCCTCTGGCGCCGTAGATCGCGGGGGTTCCCCGTGCTGATGCTTGGGCTGCTGCTTGGATCGGCTGCGGGAGCGCGGACGCCTTACTTGTGGACTGAGACTGCGGGAGCGTCTGTTCCTGGGCTCCGCGTCCTGGCTCTCCGGAGACGAATCTTGCTTGACGATCGAAGTTCAATCTTGCTGTTCTTGTAGCTGGAGCCTGGCTTTTTCTTGGCGACGATGAATGAGAAGAGTCTGGTAGCGTTGGGGACAGGTCTTGTCACCTGTCTGGTGAGCTTGACCACATAGAGCGCACCTGACTGTGCATGGATGATCAGTAGTAGGGTTTGCTGTGCCGCATAGAGTGCAGATTACGGCCGTCGGTGTGGGGCAGACATCTGCCCTGTGGCCGACTGCACCGCATTTAACGCAGACTTCGGTGCGCTTCTTGTGCAGGTAGCATTTGTATTCAGCTCCTCGGTAGTACGCATGGAAAGGGACTTGGTCGCCGTCGAATACTATGAGTGCCGTGTTTGTGGTTCCCATTCGGCGGGCTTGCAGTATTGTGGGGTTCTGGTCATTAACGAGGCTTGCTGAAATGGCTTCAGGAGAGTCGTAGGGGGGGATATGGTGGATCACCCCTTTAGCGGTGTTATCGGGGGAGGTTACGTAGGCTCGAACATCATAGGTTTTGGTCTCCACCTGTAGTTTGGTGATCCCACTGTAGATTTCTGCGTTGGAGAGATGCGGGGTGCTAACTACGATGAGATTAGTTTCAACGCATGTGCGGTAAATGTCCTCTTTGAGTAGCGTTGCATTCAGATCAACCTCGCGTAGGATGGCGTCGCGCACCTGTGCCTCTCCCATTTTGGAGAGGTTGAGGCCGTCCCTTGGGCGTATCAGCACCTTGACGTGATTGTCTGGTAGACGCGGTTGCCTGGGTTTGCGAGCGGGACGCTGAGATGATACGTCTGACATGGCTATGCCGGTAATGCTGTTCTGGGGAGTTGACGATGTCGGAGCGTTCGATGCGTGCTTGTGTTGCTTCTTTCGGTGGCTTGAGATCCATCCCGCCTCGAGGGTGGCGTCTTCGGGGGTGATCTCAGTTCCCTCGACTTCGACCACATCCATGGTTAGAAAGGCTCTGATTACCGGCGGTAGGTCTTAACGTGCCAGGATTAGGTGTTGCGTAGAGAGAGGGGAGTGCCCGGTGGCTCCGGCGTCGCGATGACGCGTCGCGCCAGCACTACGAGCTCCTCGTTAGGGTTAGCGTCTCTACAGGCGCAGTCAGGTATAGATATCCTTGTGGAAAAGGGCCCACCTTGTACGATTGGTCCGATGTTGGTTGCAGCGGCTGACTAGGTGGTTGCGATCTTCGAAAACCGCTGTGGGAAATGTCCAGACGTAGGGGCTCGATGCTGCCTCGTCTACAAGCGGGAGCGTGTGGTTGCACTGCTTGTAGCTGGCGACATCTTGGTAGCGTCCCTCTCGCAGGAGAGGGCGCGTTCTCCGTATTTGCGAGCGGGTGGCGCGTTCATCGAAGAAGGAGCGTTTCCATAGTCAACGCGCGCCTTTCGCTCTCTCTGTCTCTCTCTCTCTCACAAGACAGCAGATGGAAGAGTGAGAGCTCGCGCGCCTCCCACACGTAGCATCATTCATTTCTTTGAAGGTAACGCGCTACTAGGAACAACGGACGGACCGACCCAAACCTTCTTCGCCCCTAAAATAGTCGAACTGTGGATGCGAAAAGCACATAAGCTGTTTAATGGTGGGAACATTACTGCAAGAACCCTCGCCAACCTCGACAGCGTTGCACTTAATGTAGAGAAGGCCGCATACAGTGTAAGGCAGAAACGATGCAGGTGAGGAAGATGAAGGACGAATGTTATGCTCATAACAGTAGAGGACGGGTCAGTTTCAACTTAACTTACTGCATTTAAGTGCGAAGCACTTCAGGCACGAGCTCGGGCTGTCAGCGTCTGCTCATGTCGTCGTCGTGGCCACGCTCACGTACAAGTGCAAAACCAGTTCAGATTAAACTAAAACAATTCAGAATAAGCTAGAGGTGGGAACAATGGTTTAATTACACTGAATGAAATAATTTTTTTAAGACAGCGTCTAACAGGACGACCCTTCACATAAACGATATGACTGCACTGCCTCCAGGATCGGCCAATATTTTCGGTCGACAGGGCAAAACAAGAACGTACTTGATGAAAATGAGTTTAGCGCAGAGACTGTGTTCCTGCAGGAAACACAGGCTTCATATTTCCCCAGGTTTCACGTTAGTAAAGTCGTGTTTTGGGTGTGTTGGTATTGCATACTTGAAGATTTTAGCACACGGACTGAGAAGGACGTGACACAGACAGGCGCTACTTGAAACAATGTTTGTTTCGGAAACAGGGATGACCACGTATATAAGCAACCAACATCGCTTTTTTACCATTATCATTACAGGCACTTTTCACATTCAGCTATCTTTGCGTAGATAGGCTGACTCCTTAGAAGAAAGGGCGATCGACGGTTTGGAAATGCACATATGTGCCAGCCTATCAATCGATACAGCCTCCATAATTTCGCGTGTTAGCTGACTTCTGCTGGTACTGATTATTAAGTATTCCTGAAAAGCGCCTTTGTGTGTCACGTCTTTCTCCGTCCGTGTCTTTCGTGCGCTAAAACCTTCACCTTAGTTTAGCTGCGTTAGCGCTGTCCTTCACTGACATAGTACCAAGTCCTTTGTCTTGCGTTCTTTCTTTTTCTCCTTGTAATAGCCAGAGAGCGAAACTAAGGGCCACAGAATGAAAAAAAATTGCACCACATGGTGCAGTGGATTACAAATACAAACATTAAAACACGCCGTAGAAAAGAAAAGTAAGAACAACTGCAGTATGTATCATACAAGCCGTGAATGAGCGAGTGAACGGGTAACAACTTTGTGCATTAAGGATTAATCGGTAAGCGGGGCTATGATAAGTAGGCTGCCAGGCCCTGCGAATAAGGTCAAACTAAAGTGAGACTACCCTTACCGCGTTGAACAAAGAATTCAAGGTAGCTGCACGCAGTGATAACTGCAGGAACGGCGAAGCGGTTCTTTTATCGTTAATCGTGACAGAACTGGCAAGGGTGTCAAATTGTTCATCTCACGGCGTGTGAGCTGTGTTTGTCATGCCACCCTTAATTGTTTTCTACTGACCGTACGTGATCACTCAGCACGTACCCGTGCACTTCTTTCTCTTTTCTCTTTCTTGCTATATTGTCCTTCGCATAATCACTATATTGTATGATTGCGCTAGGTCGGTCGAGAGTGCCTGTAGGCGGTGGGCAACAAAAGGCTCGCTTTACTTTCCTACATGACAGCGACATATCATCCGACGCAAGGGACAGCTTCGACACTGAACAGCTCCACTGTTAAAAATATGCAATGTTAAAAGGGAAACGTTACCTTAACATCATTGCCCCCCTCACTGCGATAAGAGGCATTTGGCCAATTTGCTTTCACTCGCAGCCTTCAGGAAGTCAGGTAACGTGGCTGAATGAATGCTGTTTTGTGCCTGCTTTGTCGGGCTTGTGCCTTTGTGGCTGCCGGTTGTTACCGTTGAACGTGACCTGATCCGCTGTTCTTCCAACAGGGTTCCCGAGCTGCCCAACAAACAGAAGTGGCCCAGGTACACCAAGCGCTCACCGACCATGATTCACATGGAGAACAACCACTTCAAGGAGACGAAGGGATTCCGCGCCGAACAATGCGAGCGCTGGAAGTCAGATAGATGGTAAACCAGCGAAGCTGAAATGCGCCTCCCGGGTATTTATTTTGTTACGTATTCATTTAGTTTTGTTTTTTATCATTTCATTACCCTCAGGACCCGAGAGTATTAGTTAGGGGAGTGGTTACATTCATGATATATATTGTGCAATAAAGTAAGAAAACAACACGGAAAAAATCGCAGCTCTACACAGAGTGTACATGTCATGTTCATTTATAACAAATGGAAGGCAAACAAAGGAACAAGCGAAGCAGAAACACGGGCGTGTGAAACAAAGTACACCTGTCATAGAAAAATGAGTAAAAGGTGGTGCCAACAGTACAATTTTGTGTATAGATAAAGAAAATGGAAATGACCAAGCACCGATTTAACTGAACGAGGAACTGTTATCTGCGACTAATTGTGAACATTAAGAGAGAAAAGAATGAAGCCGTTCAATAACACTAGGGTGAAGGTCTGGGAATGCACAGTCGACGATGAATCCCCAAAGAGGCGACTGAAATTGAATGTAAATGATACGAGTTGCGTTTCACTAGAAAGTGACTTGCGAAACCCGTGCTAGCTGATTCGTAAAACGCGCATTCGATTGTAGAAATTGTGTAAGGTGAGAATTCGGATGTTGTAATTTGACGTGCATATAACAAATGAGTTCTGCGGGCGAATCCTCAAGGTGGAGTAACATTTATGAAAGGGAAAATTAGCATCCACCAGTTTTGTAGCACACAGCAACAACGAAATCCCTACGGATTTCTCAGAAATGAAAGCTTCTTAGTCGCCGAAAAGTTCGGAAACGTGGCCCGGGGATCGAACATGGGACTAACGCCTATCCTGGTTGATCGCTCCGCCAATTAAACTAACCGGTAGGCTAGGAATTGAGAGCGCGAGGGCCAAAGTGATCAGTTTGAAGCACGTGGGCATGAACATGGCGAATGTGTTAGGCGGAATGCCACAAAGTGGAGTAATATTTATGAGACCAACATTTATGGAATCGATAGCCTCCAGGTTAGGTCCAGAGGCAGAGCGACCGCCCCGAACAAGCATTCGTCTCGGGTTCGCTCCCCCGACAAGAACGAATTTTTTGTCAACTAAGAAGCTATTATTTCTGAAAAATCATTATGTGCCGTGTATATGTTTCCGTGTAGCCATGTGCTGCGAATCGGGTGGATGCCAATTTTCCTTTTCATAAGATTTACGTCAAATGTGCATAATTGAAATGGTTGCGTAATTAAGAAAGGAACAACTTTTCCGAACTTCCACTCCTTGGCAGGTTGCCTGAACGCACAGATTGCTGGGATATTATAGACAATATTTTAGCACTATCAATTTAGCTCTGATAGAAAACTTCGAATTTATTTGGTCAGTAAGAGGAGCTGAAGGAAAGGGACTTTCAGGTTTGATGTGATTATTTCTTTGTTTTTGTCAGTTGCAGGAATGTAGAATGCAGTACGGACCATTGGTAAAAAGTGAGTATCGAGATAGGTAGAAATCAGATAACGCACAGTTTTACAAGATGCAAAAAGAAATACAGTGCTCAGAACTCTAGCGCACTCGTCCAGTTGGACGCGATAGCTGATAGCTGGATTGGTGTGTGGTGCCCGTTGTTTACTACGTTCCAGAACTTCTTTATTCTTTATTGATAGATAACCCTGTTTTGCCAGAGGCATCACAGAGGGGGGGGGGGGGGTCACAAAATAAAAAAGAAATACATCTTCATTGATACTGTACACTTGCTTAGATGTCAAATGATTCCACTGATTAGGAGTTTTAACAAAAAGCGAATTTCCACATAGGTACGTCCTGGCCCGCCATGGTCTTTTTCTGTACTTGTGATCCATTCGTTCAGATATAAAATTTGGCTTTTTTAGGTAAGCGTCACTGTCGATTCCCGTTTTATTAATCCAATAACTGGTATAAAAACTTCAAAGGCAATATTTTACGACGGGACGACAGTAACTGCCAGTTGAATTCCTTCTGAATTTCGGTGCAACTGTAATTTTATCCATAACGACCCAAGACGAACCTGACAGCTCTGTTTTGAATTCTCTCTAATTTATTAATCATACCTACTTGTGATGGGTCCAAAAGAATACAGGCATATTCTTAAATTGGTCGAATACAAGTGAGGTAAGCCGTGCTTCCAAGGTGAGAATCTGCACATCTCAAATTCCTTTGGATATAAACGAATGCCACTGCGGCTATGGAAATCACGTAGTTCAGAAGCGCATTCCAAGAACAATCGTCCGACAATAACAGTCCCAAATATTTGTACATGTCTTTTGATATAAATTATTTCCGCTTAAATGATAATTTCCATCTATTGTTTTTTTCTTCTTTGTGAAACACGCATGGACTCACTTAATGGTGTTTAAATTCACTTGCCACTTAAGACACTCATTGATGAATACGTTCAAGCTCAGCCTGCAATTCAAGGACATCCTGTTCATTCGGAATTTTTCTATAGATAACGCAATCATCCGCAAAAAGCTGTATATTTGAGCTTGTGCCTACGTTATTATCATTATTAAAAATTATGAAAAGGAGAGGCCCCAACAACCCTGTGGGGCGCCTGACGTAACCTCAAGATAGTCCGAATTTACGCCAATCAGGACAACACATTGACGCCGTTCTCACAGGTAATTCTCGATTGAATGAAGAATCCTACAAGGAGCAGGGTATGGGCAACATAGTCGAAGGCTTTGCTGAAGTCTAAACAGGTGCAGTTTGTTTGTCCACCTAAGTCAATGACAGATATAAGGTCGCTACAGAACTCAAGTAGTTGGGTCACACATGAAAGGCCTTTACAAAAACCGTCTTGAACCCTTGTTAATAATTCGCAATCTAATAAATACCTCATTATAGCCTTGAATCGATGAACAAATCACAAAGTATTATTTAGAACAGGGAATGTCGCGGGAGCCAACGTTTCGACAAGCGGACTTGTCTTCGTCAGGGCGGCAAATGACGAAGACAAGTCCGCTTGTCGAAACTATGGCTCCCGCGACATTCCCTGTTCTAAATCATACTTTGCGAATTGTTCATCGATTCAAGCATCCATCTTCCCCGGAGCTTCTCTTCTAGTTTTCATTATAGCGTTGTATATTATGTGCTCAATAATCTTACGTGATATCGATGTAAGTGAAATCGGTCTATAATTGGTAACGTCTTTCTTAGAACCTTGTTTCTGAATCAGGACTACATTTGCAACTTTCCAGTCTTGTGGTAACTGTCCAGCAAATAGTTATTTTTCAAAGATTCGATAAAGGTAGAGCGAAATGGGGGGAGCACACTGTTTTAGAACTCATGGAGGAACACCATCAGCATTTATAGCTTCACTTTCGTCTAGATTCCCGAGCAAGGCCTCGATGACGCTGATTTCGAGTGGTTGTATAAGAGGAACACTACTACATGGTAAAGGTGAGCTCAGTGCAGACTTAGGAAGAAAAACTGATTGAAGTAATTATTTAAGCACGTGGCCTTTTCCGCATTATCGGAAAGGGTGTGTCATTGAAAATAAGTTCATTTATTCTAAGGGGACCAGACCCATATCCCTTTCAATGCTGCCCGAAAGGTTTAGGATTTCATATTTTCATTTAATCGTTTGAAGAACTGCTGCTTCGCTTTTCTGATACTTCTTTAAATTAGCGTGCCAGTTCCTGTAGTTTCTCACAACAAACGTTACCGCTCATGTTTTTTTTTGTACCTTTTAAATACGCGCCCTCGCTTCTTAATTACCTTCAGAATACTTTATCTCACCCATGGTTTTTTGCGCTCCTTAAGCCTAGCCGAGTCAATACTCGGTATGGACTGCCCTGAAATTTCAAGTAAGTTATTTTCAGTTTTGTTCCACAAGTATTCTACATCTTGTTCCTGCGCTAAGCATTCAAATCCGGGTAAATAATCGAGAAGCCTTGCAGGCATTGACGAATAGTCGCCTTTGTCAAAAAAGAACACCTTTATGCTGATACGGTTTCTTACTCCCTGGATTTTTATTCTAATACCTGCTACAACAACCTGATGGTCGCTAATCCCTGGAATAATACAAACATTACTTACTACATAAGGCGAGTTACAAAAGAGAAGATAGACGGTATGATTAAGTCTTGTGGGTCCCAAAACGTACTATATCAACCCAACAGTATCAACAATGTTTTTGATTACTAGGTTAATGCGACTGGCATGCAACACCTCGCATGTGTCGTTTTTCCATTTTATATCGGGTGACTTAAATTGCCAGTACGGTCAGAGGCCCGTGAAACGATATCACATCATCATCATCATCATCATCATCAGCTTGCTTACGCCCGCTGCAGGGCAAACAAAGGCCTCTCCCATAGTTCTCCAATTATCGCTGTCCTATGCTAACTGGGTCCAGTTTATCCCCGCAAAGTTCCGTATCTCATCTGTCCACCTAACTTTCTACCGCCCCCTGCCATGCTTGCCTTCCCTAGGAATCCACTCTGTTACCCTTAATGACCAACGGTTTGTCTTGTCTTCGCATTACATGGCCCGCCCACGCCCACTTCTTCCTAATTTTATTAATATGTCCCTAACACGCGTTTGTTCCTTCACCCACTCCGCTCTCTTAACCCACACCTACCATTTTCCGTTCCATAGCTCGCTGCGTCGTCCTCAATTTAAGCTATCACGTAATATTTCTAAAATACTGCACTTAGCGCTGGGCGGTCGATAAAACGACCCAGCCACGAAAGAAAAATTGTTACCCAAACCGACCCGATATGAAAAGGAAAATTTGCATCCACCCGTTTTGTAGCGCAAGGCTACTACGAAATCCATACGGATTTCTCAGGAATGAAAGCTTCCTATAGTTGGCGAAAAATTCGTCCTGGCCCGGGGTTTGAACCCGCGACCGACGCCTGTCCGGGGCGCTCGCTCTGCCAATGAGCTAACCAGGAGACTAGCGATTGAGAGCGCGAGGGCGAATCCATCGACAACTCGAAGCACATGGGCGTGAATATATAGCAAATGAGTTCTGCGGAAACCCGCAAGGTGGAGTAACGTTTAGGAAAGGGAAAATTAGCACCTGCCCGTTTTGTAGCACAAGGCTACAAGAAAATACATACGGATTTCTGAGAAATGAAAGCTTCCTAGCTGCCATCGCTTAGACAAGGCAACTTTTTCCTTTTCATCGTCCCATACAAATGCTCTGCCATTTATAATCAGCTTATCGTCTTTTAGCTTAACCTGGACCTTCTTATACGCCTTTTTCACTTTACCGTATTCGCAAAGTCTCTTTCGCAACGTACGCATTTCAAATGGAAAAATCTGCTCAGCGCTGGACTTTGTACCTTTGAAGTTGTTAGCTTTGTTTAGCATGGCCTTTTTTTTTTCTTTGTCAGATGAAAAGTTCACAATAGTTTTTCTTTTCTGCGTTCACAAAAGCGGCCTACCCGATACGCCCTTTGAACTGATTTCAGCTCATATCCCAGTTGGGCAGTGCAGACGCCTTTAAACGGGGCTTCAAAACTGTTCCCAAGTTTCATGCTGGTCATTGTCATCTGCCCCGTAAAACACAAGGTTCATTCTGCGGCGATCTGTTCTCAAGATCAACGTTTTTCTTTTGCTGAACTCTGATGAGTTAGATCCTTAATTACAGTGGCTTGCTTTTGTACCAATTTCGTGACACCATCTATGTGGCCTTGAGTCACCTCTAGCTTGCTTGCTTTCGCACTTGAACTTCGAACTTTATTTTCGCATCTATACATGGCACAGATAACAGGAACACAGACAAAAAGCCACACTACGGCTTGACGAGGTCTGTGTACCTTCTTTTGGCAACAAACAGTAGGCGGGCGAAATCAAAAGGGCAATGCATAAAGATGTTCATGTACAGAGAAAAAAGAACAGTAAAATAGAGATAATCAAGAAACACTTGTATCTTAAAACACGGAACTAATTCGTACACAAAGTTTGAAACGCGTCGCTATACACTTTCAACATAAGAATATAAAAAGAATATGCATAGTAAACATACAAGCGTCCGAAATATTCACTAATGAATATACAAAAGTTCAAGAATGCCTCGCCGTCTCCTTTTAACATAAAATGCATGTTCATTGAAAACGCAATCACGAATAAGATGTATGATCGGCACATCCACATCCTTCGGGAGAGGAAATATGGCAATTAATAAAGAGAGTTAAGATGGTAAGGCATGATGTAGCATTTATTTTCCATAATTTGTTCTGCAATGTGGAACATACCAGGTTTCTTTGTGACGTGTACGGAACGTGCTTGTATTTAATGTGAGCCTTGAAAGATGCTCTAGAAAACCCATGCTATCCTTTCTTTCCTTTAAAAACCGTTTTTGCAAAATTTTATTGTACACTGCCTTTATTGGTATGATATTTAACTGGTCAAAAATAGGATCAGTGTGTGCATCGAATGGAGCATTTAAATTCGTTCGAACGGCCGTCTTTTGCAGCAGGAATAAAATGCTGAGGTTTGAGCTGGTTGTGTTGCCCCATACGAGATGACAATGGTTGATATGGGATAGAAAAAGAGAATTATAAAGCAAGAGCTTCACTTTTAATGGCAACAAGGGGCGTAATCTTGCTAGTATACCTGTAACTAGAGCAAGCTTACTGGCAATAGTGTTGATATGTTCATTCCATATGTTTTCCTGAAAAATGACGCCTAAACTTTTGACTGAAGCTGCTACATCTATGAAGGAAGTTCCTATCTGAAGACATCCATGGACCACTTGTTTTTTCTTCTTTGGTTGAAAAAGCGCGCCTTCTGGTAGCATTAACAGTTAGTGAGTTTAATAAACTCCATTAGTTTATTTGTTCTAGGATATCATTGGCAGTACTGATTAGTTCTGCAGCGTTTCTGGAAGTCAAAAATAAACTGGTGTCGTCCGCATAGATAGCAAATCGCGCCGCAGGGCTGGTATTCGTTAAATCATTTATATAAATGTTAAGCAAGAGTGGTCCAAGTATGCATCCTTGCGGAACCCGAGCACGTATCGGTAAATTTTTTGAATAGTGATTGCCTATAACAAGTTTGACACCTATACTATATATAACTTCTAATTAATTTCAGAAATGTTCTCCTAAAGCCGTAAATGTCAAGTTTTGTTAGTAAGGTGTTGTGATTGATGGTATCGAAGGCTTTTGAAAAATCAATGAATATGCCAAGGGTAACCATATTTTTTTAAAGCCTCGCAAAATTATTTCTTTTTGGGTCAGTAATCCTCATTCAGTAGAGCGACCTTTTCTAAATCCAAATTGAAGATCTGTAAGAAGATTGTGCTTGTTGCAAAATGAGGTTATCCTTACATTTATCATCTTTTCGAGACATTTGCGAAAAATAGGCAGAATAGATATTGGCCTATAGTTCGAGAACTTTTTCTGCAGATTTGAAAAGTGCTGTCACCTTGGGGCGATTTGCATGCGCCTTGGAAATATGCCGTTTGCCAGCGAGAGATTGTACACGCGCTCCAAGACAGGACTGATTAAACCTAGTACATGCTTTGCTGGGCGAATCTGCAGATCATCGATATCGCAGCTTTTACTATTTCGAATACTGCAAAACATGCTTTGTATCTCCTGAGTGTCAGTCAAGTTTAAGAGTGCACTTTGAACGATTTTTGGTTTTAAATATTCTATGCATTGGGGATCATAGGAGCAATTTACAAGTGACACAAAATAGTTGTTAAAAGCGTCAGTTAATGACGCGCCTGATGCCGCTCACTGATTACTGTTAATTCCTCTAGATTATCTGCCTGTTGGTTTCCATGCAGTACACTAGCTTTTTCCATGTGCCATCGGTTGCATTATCGTATCGGTGGGGGGCATTAGTAGCAGCTACTTATACACAGTGGTGTCACAGAGGACATGAAGTCTTCGTTTGCTTGCCCCGATTATCGGGTCACTAGAATGCTTGATTCGGAGGCGGGTATCGAAGCAGGGGAGAAGCACTCGCTGCTGTCCGCAACAAAAACAAAACCACTATGGTGGGGTAAACGGAGGAAATGTGAAGTTGCAACAAATGACAGAACCCGGTATCCTATGGGTGACTAAAGAACGTTTGTGGTGCGATGGAGTGTCCTCAAGGGCAATAGGCTTCCAGTAGCTCTAATCCCTGTTCGTATCGCTCCTAACAATGCTCGTCCTATGCATCGCGAAAGGACCGTATTCCGCAACGGCTTGAGTGGTGTAGTTGGTTAAGAGCGATGCGAAAGGCGCATCCTTTATTGCACAAGTGACCGTGTCTGTTGAAGAGTTACTCCAAATAAATTTGGCCAACCACGAGACTGGACAGTGCGTTAGCGGATGTGACCCGACAGTGGAAACGGAACGAAATCATTCGGTCTCTGTCTATGATTAAAGAGCGAAATATGAACTCAGTGAAAGTTAGAGTAGGCCTATCTAAGGAATTCATGGTACGTTGAGCTTTTTACGGTGTTTTATAGGCCATTATTAATGGGCTATTATTATGGCTTTGCGGGAATAAATTGCGCACAGTTAGCACAGGACCGGGATAAGTGGAGGAGGACCGGGATAAGTGGAGTGGCGGGATGGGCCAATCTACGCCCAGTGCAGGGCAACTGCCTCTCCAACAGATGTTGGAGAGGCATTTGCCCTGCACTGGGCGTAGATTGGCTCATCATGATGATGGGCTATTAACTATTCACTACAACCCCACTTTAGTACTCGGTAAACCATGGAAATTAGCCGTCTCTAAATTTTGTGTGGAGAGTGGAAACTCATTCTAAGGGTTAGCACTTCTGCGGTGACTCTTAAGCAAAGGTATGCGTGACTTAATGTTGGTAAGATTGTATTGCTATCCGTTCATGTGATTGTGCACATTTTTGTCTTCTGAAAGTAAGCACTCTTGATATAGCTGGTATGGCCCTTATTTAGCAACAGAATTTTTGCCATGAGGTATTGTGAGATAGGATAAAAGGAATTGTGGCATGCAATAAATATTTTTACTGAGGACGCGTTCGTACCACAGGGATTGAGACCGGCATATGGACGTCAAAAGATATCTAACGTCGCCGTGGAAGCGCGCTTGGTGTTATTGTACCAGGTAAAGATATCCAAGCTGTGCGTTATCTCAGTAAGGGAGAGGACTCTTTAGCCTGCTGCTGTTTTGTACCCCCGGAGATATGCGGCCACTTGGCACAAGCAGAGAGCTCGGTCGCTGCTGCCGAGAAGGTGAGTACAGGGTTGATTTTGTAGCTGTATCAACAGACGCAATGCTTTTTGCTAGGGATTGTCTAATTTCGTACGCAGCAGTGCTTACACAGCGAAAATTTGCCGAGAGACCGGATTGACCATCGACGGTCATTTTCAAGCGTGTTAGAGGCCTCCGTGACACGCGCACGTCTAAAGTGTACGAAGTTCCACGGGAACCACACGACATAACAGAACGCCATACAGAGAGTAGGCGCGCTGTAGCCTTATAACCAAGCAAATCTGCCATGGAATGAGGAGTTATGAGGACTGAAGTGTGCGTAATAGACAAGCAACACAGGACGAGGAATTGTAATCTTTACAACACGAACGCCGTGTTGAAGGGACTGTGTGCACGGTGATAGTGGATTAGATTAGATTAGTGGAAATATGTGGTAAGTTTGTGGAGCCTTCACAGGAGCGCTATAGCTTATTTGTGTTCGGCCATCGTCATGTGCAGAGTGCGTGCACGCCCCCCGAACCATTCCCCCTAACCGTCCATGTAATGCTCCCATACGAGTTCCCTATTTGTATAAGTAAATAAATAAATAAATAAATAAATAAATAAATAAATAATAAATAAATAAAACTAGAACGGGGCGTGTTGTGAAGGGAGAGTCTTGTGGTAAAGGAAACGACTTCGTCTGCATAACTAACGCTGGAATACGCTAAAGAATTTGAAAGCGAGAGCGCTGCCCGTAAGTCACGACCCTTTACAAAGGCGAGTTTTGTGTATGGTTTCAGTTGGGTAGAGCCAGCGCATTTTTTCATGCGAAGGATCTTCTCACAGGAGATGCAGTGTCGGATGTGTATGCTACAGCTGGTCGAGCATCGTCATCTCTGAAAACATTTGTAGCTGTGTCCGTCCTATAAAGAATCCTGAATACTTGGTGGCGCTATCATTTAATTTGTTTGCTTGAACCTGCTTGCCGTACAGTCACTTCCGGCCCTCTTGAGACGTTGACCGCAAAAAGCAATAGTCAATTACGGAACAAGGCGCAGCCGCACCGCGCGCACTCGGTGAGGTCAGGACATGCGAAGAACGATTAGCTATGTCGCGCACATCTATCTTCAATATGCATAAATAAAACTGCTTGTCATGTTATGAACACTAAGCGCAGTGTTGCTCATGGCTGGCACATATACGCGCTTGGAAATGCGAGACTTACGACAAAAGGCTTGCAGGTATACTAGGTCGCACTGACAGAGCTGAGATGGCGAACTACAAGCATCCTCTATGGTAGTAACGTGTGAGTAAATACGGTGCGCAAACATTGGTAAGAGGGAATTTTCGTAAAGTCGGCGGGATACCCTGATATGCGAACGTAGAGGACCCGTCATAATTTAATGAACTGGGTCATGGCGATCAATCAATAAATCAATCAGTCTCATTCACCAATTATTGAACCAATCAATCAATCAGTCAATCTAATAGCTTTATTCCACCCAACCCCCATCCCCAACAAATTATGATTGAAGAATGAGGCAAGCAGGTGCGGGTGTGTAGGATCTGATCCTCGTCCCTTAAATTTGCCAAAATTTGCTTCCGATTGCATAAAAGAATGTCTGGTACACGTAAGGCTTCTTTCTACATTTTGTTCGCAAAAGAAACAGAATGAATATACTCCTTGCAAATCATCTGTTGTTCAGGTGTGCCTTTCCTATACGGTGAAAGGGGGGGTGGGGGGGGGATGGTTATATAGAACAAACCGGGCGCTGCGTCAATTTCAGACAAAAAGGAGGTCTGTGCTCGTTAACGGCTCCCGATGCTTTTCACTGCCAGCACATTGTAAAAATGAATTCTGCTGGCCGGTGGCAGAGAAAACGACGTTTTTGTTCTGGCATCCAGGCAAATGTACCAGAGACGTAAGGGCGGCACTTTACATTGAAAGTGAAGGGGCAGTTGCGTGAGCAAACTGTCGGTGGCCCTTAGAGCAAGGAAGTTCGCTACCTCAACATCAGCCTGTCGCGTTAAATTGCACATTTCTGGATGGTCATGCATGGTTTCGCCTGTTTTTGTTATTGTGTGCTTTTGTTTTCCAGTTTTCTGGGTTTTACAGACGCACGTGTCTCTCACTGCCAAGAATTGGCATTTTTGAAGGGCCTGATCACTTTGTTGTACAGATGCAATGCTTTTTGACTAGGTCGGCAGATATATACACATACGTAGTTGCATGTGCCTTCCATTAAATTTTCAGTCATGAGTCAATGCCATTGTCGTGCCTTTCCAGCGTCGTCGTCTTTTAGCGCTGTTGTTCTTGTAAAATTAATCAACGATAGTTCCGCTTCAAATGACGAAGTAGGTGTTCCTTGTAACAAAATTTGTTGCAAGAAGAACAACGAATTTACTGCTGTTTTTGAAACCAAATGACAGTTACCCCGTTGCGCTGCAATACTTTATGTATTTTTTGTACATACGCTATGACGGGCGCCCTACAAGCGGTACCCACCTCTCTTTTTACCAGGCACTAGTAGCACGCGTTGAGCCAGCCGAGCCCCACAGAGGATGCCGCCATTGCGCACACTTCGTTCTGTGTGCTGGCACACCTCTGCCTTCGCACGCTACACTGATATGAACCAGGGAAATGCGGGCCTGCACTGGCTTGAAACTCGCTACATTAATAGCAAGCTCATCATGCGCGCTTGGAAATACCTGTTTGTGATGTGCAACCCAATTTTTCGCATCACAAAAACAGCGGGTGACCCCATACTACGCACCCGGACAAGGCAAATCTATAACTGAGAATGGTGTGCAGCAGAACAAAGCCAAGGACATGCGACGACAACTTTTTATGCTGTCAGTAATTGTGCTTGAAGGGGACATTTTTATAGTAAAATAAAGAAAGTTAGAATCCTGGGTGTGTTCGGAAAGGTGCGTGCGTATTGATCAGCGTGGAACTAAAGACATACAAGAAAACTCGGTTATATAGAGCTCGTCCTTTTTCAAACGATGCTTATTGGCTAGCCTGGGGACCTCGGCGGTGGCGGTGGTTGTCACCTCATAACAACTAGAGGGAAAAGCCGACTCACGTGTGCCCTTTGCCCCGCTACTGCATGATGGTGGACAATCACGCGGCCAATGGGGGTCGATCGATTGGTGCGCTGCGGACAGGGAAGGGGAAAGAAAGCGTGTGCGCGCGCATTCAGCAGAGCCCATCCTTTTCGGAACAGTCTCGATAACCGTATGGGGAGGCCAAGCGTGGTGTGTTTCGCAGACGAAGCTGAGTTTCGGGGTGGTGGTGGTAAAAACATTTATTGCCGACGTTTGAATGTGGGGCGGAGCCCCCTACATGGCACGTGGGTGCTCCCTCACTGAGGAGACACCCTTACAAAGCAAAGGAAAGGCCTTGAAGCGCAATCCTCTTCATCGCGCAGGAGATGATCTTGCGCTGATCGAAGGCTGAAGTGCTGTTCATGGTGGACTCCCAGTAAGACACCGCCACAGGCGGTGATGGGGGATGGGGGAAGGTGGGGCACGTGAGGAGGATGTGCAGAAAATCCCCTGGTTCGCCGCAAAGTTTACATGAAGACGGGAATTGGTCTGGGTATTGGGCGTTTAGTAGCGGGGAGCGACGCCGTCGACTTGTGTACCAGACCCCGTGAAACGGAGGAGGAAAGAAGAAAGGAAAGCACTTGGTTATGCGCGCACACGACAAGCTTCGCTTTCCCCCATTTTGCCGACAGAGGAATGATGGGTGATTAGTTTCTTCCCTCCTTTCTTTCTTCCTTTGCTTTCCGTCCTGTTTCGCACTGATCATTGTAAACCTTCACTTTGTCCAGCGGAAAGCGATCTCAAATTTGTCGAGATGGCTGGCACGTTGAGGCATGCGGCCATGATATGTCAGTTTTCCTTTTGTTTTTCGTCTCACTTTTTTCTTGTGATGGTACGCTTGCGGCGGTATGCGCCACAGACTTGAGGCGTGACCTGCTGCATAGCTGAGCTAATAGATATTTATTTTGATTCTATGTAACACAAAGATGCAGTAAACGCTTTGGAAACCGCAGTGTCCGGAAGCGTTCAGAAGGGTAAGAAGGCGAGCTGCCACTCACGTAAACGCTTCTCTCAGCGGCCTATTCATAAGATTTGAGCTACATCCCCTTCCCAAGTACGGTACACCGAGCAGCCTAAGCAACAGCCTCTCCGAACATTGGCTGAGGCAGATCCAGGCTTCCTCCGCAAAACGCAGCGCCGTTCGCAATAGCGCACGTCGGAGCAGCTAAAATGACACCAGAATAGAGCTTAAAGGGACACTGAACCACTTTTTAAAAAAAACGAGATTATGGTGTCATGATACGTAATTTCGTGCGGCGAACTCGAAAATCAAGTCGGAAATTTGCATAAACCAACGCAAATAACTTTATTTTGCCGAAAACAAGCAGCAGGCGCCGCGGCCGCCATCGCGAGTCTCGCCGCCGCTGTGATTGGTCGAAGCTCCATGACATCATCGTCAGGAAGGTGAGGACAGCAGACTGCGCTCGCCGGCAGGCAATGCCGTGTTTATCTGTTGAAATCGGGTAGTTGCTGTTAGTATGGCGAACTGTGGAAGTCGGAACGAGTTCTCTGTACATCCGTACATGTTCGAGCCGGTCGCCACTGTAAAGGCGACGACTGAAGCGGCACAGGAAAGCGAGTCCCAACCAGCCACCTTCACCCGCGTCGGAAACAGACTGGTACGTTTAAGATGTATGTCAGTGCTTAATTTCACTGTAGTAAACTGTTACAAATGATACGGTCATCCGTGGATATCAAATTTGATAAGAAACAGCAGCATCGGCACTCGCTTTTAGCCGCGTATTGGCACGGTCCGCGCTACGCGCGGGCATCGTGCAGAAACATCAGCTGTTCGTGGATTTCACAGCTCAGAGTGCAG
This sequence comes from Hyalomma asiaticum, assembly GCA_013339685.2. Lineage (NCBI taxonomy): Eukaryota > Metazoa > Arthropoda > Arachnida > Ixodida > Ixodidae > Hyalomma > Hyalomma asiaticum. The sequence continues at coordinate 1,897,240 of CM023488.1, read as the reverse complement.
CGTTGTTAATGCAGTCAGTATCGTACTTCGCAGCGGGCAAGGCGCACGCGATGAGTCAGTATGCTACCGCGAGGAAAAAAAAAAAAAAAAGCCAGACGAGTGCCGCTCTCGCCGCAGTGGTGACATGTGCTCTGAACTGCGCTGAAAAATTGCGCAAGGATAGTTTGGCTCATATATTGCAGTTCTGTTTTTTATAATGCCGTCGCTTTTTCTAAATTCTGCCCAGTACTACAGTGATGGAAGCATGCGACTGTCGTGTAGAGTAGCTGATTTCGATGCTGCGTGCTGATATCTGTGTACACGTGTTTTCGCCATAGGTGCTCATGCGCGCACTGCGTGCAAATGGGGAAAGAGGAGGACTGCTGCTGCTGCCTCAAAATTCGGCAGATTCGCGACCGCCAGAAACATCCGAGGTGCATCACAACAACAAAAAACTTAAGAAATTTAAAATTCACGAAGGCAACTCGTGGTGGCGGCGAGGGCCCCTTCAGGTGCGGAAACACAGAAGAAACGGCGTCGCTGTTCAGTCGCACACTTTTGATCGTCAATCCCAGCGACTGCATGAGAGCCGGGTTTCGTACGTAGTCGCTGTCACGAAAGTGCTTGGAGCACAGCTTGATCTCGTAGGTTTGAAGTCTTTTCTTTTAACTGCAGCGGACCATTTTGCAGCCATCTTCTGATTCCGAGGAAACTTGTGAAAAGCGACCTCATCGCGACTGTAAGTGCTGCGGCAGCCATATGCCGCGCAGTAACTCGGCATCGCGAGTCCACTTCAACCTTGCACAAACACAAGTAGTGAATGTCGGATGGCGAAAATCTTCAATCAGAAGAGAACGGTGCAATGGCAAGAAATCCCTACGAACTGGCAGAACTGATGCTTCGCTAGGCAGCAGATCGCAGCAGAAACAAGCTGAGCTGACTGAGCGACGCAGGCGGCCCGGCGGCTCGACCCTGACGATGACGTCATCTCCCCACGTGTCTATCTCTCCCAAGCTCCGCCCCTGCGCGCGCGCGCGCCGAGGGGGCGTTCCCTCGGTCAAAGTTTGCTCGCTTATAGCGCCGTTGTTTAATCGAACATCGCGAAAAAAACCTCCGTAGGCATGTTGTAAGAGGTCGCGGATACCGAATTCGCAATAAATTCGCGAATTCAAAACCTGTTCAGTGTCCCTTTAAGAGGCAAGGATGACGCTGTTATCAAAGGCGATTTCTCTGTTGATCGAAGCAATTATACTGGTGTTACACGAGCGTTTCGAAGGCCCTCGAACCGACTTTCCATCGACTCAAAGGTCAAATTTGAACTGCTATAATGGCGGTTTCGACGGGCGTCGAGTCGATAGTCTATCGAGCCAATGGATGCCTACAACTAGCTTTGTCACTTGGAAGGCCGTTAAGCAACGGAAGCGGAAACGGTGCGAACATGCTCTCTCGTTCACAATGTGCTCCTAGTCATGACAGGAAAATAAAAAAAGTCAAGCCTAAATGTTCTAAAAACGGCACCTAAGACTGTTGCTGATTATTTATTCAAGTGTTTTTGCAATTTCAAATGTGCGACCTGCACATACTCTCGATCACAACGATATACTTGTGCTAGGGCTATCTCTACTGTTCGCTGCATTTTTCCATATTTTTTTCATGTACTTCCTTGCTTCTTTCCTTTTTCACTCCCGTGTGTTTATTTTGGTTTGCACTTCTTTATCGTCTTCTACTGAAGAACTCCGTCGGCTTGACACATGCTGGCGTTCTTACGATCGAGCAGCGGTTTCGTGGCGTCTATGACAACGTTCTAAAGAGTTCGACAATTGCTAAGCATATTCTCATGAGATGAGAACGCGAAAGCATTTGTTTTTGTGTAGATTGTTGCACAGGTTGCTGCAAACTGGTGTTGCCCAGTTGTGTTGTAAAGAATGAGGCAGTGTGGGAGGCCGGATTGCGTTTATTAAAGACGATAGTCTTTCTTGGGATATTTGAACGCGGAAATTTTGGTCGGTCTTTCTGTTTTTCAGTCTGTCAGACGATTCAGCCACCCGGACAAAGTTTAAACACTTGCCTAACGCCCGACCATATTGAACTGGCAGTTGCGTTCATACTTGTGAACATTGTTGATGAAAAAGAACTGTTACGCATATCTGAGGCGCTACACCAATGCGTTAGTATTTGGTGGTGTGTTCCTTTACTAGATAATGCATAGATACGTAATTCCAAAGATCCTAGCGTTTAAAGTCCCTAGTGCCTCTTAGACTACGCTAAAAATGCGATTCTATGCACGAAAAAGGCCTCTGCCGTCGATTTGGTGCTACCAGCTGCACAAGCTCATATTTCCCGACGGCCCTGCCCGATGGCGTCCATATCTCACGCAGTGTAGTATGCCCGGCAGAAGACTATCGTCTTTCGACGACATTTGCAGCGAAGTACGCAGATACGTGGCCAATTTTAACACGAAAGTGTTTTCTGCCAAGGTCCACCAAGAAATCTATGGAATACTTCCGTAACGGAATAGATGTTTGAAAAAGAAACACGCATTTGAGTTTGAAAAAGTACCACCCATTGGGATTCGAACGCACAACCAGCCAGGGTGTGACAGTAGGAGCTAGAAGCGCTACCGATCACGGCACCGACAATAATTTTTCTTTATTGCCTCTTTGTACATACCCGGTACAAGAGCATACTTCGGCAGATCTACACAACAAATAGACTCAGTGCAAATGGAGAAACATCATCTAGAATTCCATGAGCGTTGTCAAGGCTAAGACTCTCGACAACCACTCAGGTTGGCATTCCTTCGTTTTCTGATATTCAACAAATTTTAACATACACTCGCGAAAATATAGTCGCGCGGGCCTTGCATCAGGTTCACAATAAAACGCTGCCATGCGAGCTCGCCATAGGCAGTGGAGGCCCGTTAACATAATTAAATCTAGCGGCAAGCCTTCTTCATCATCAAGTGGAAGAAATCTGATCCCATATGAAAGTAAAGGTAAATGCTTTTTTTAAGTTCTTTGTAGGACATCCCAACAATATACGCCCTCCCAGCAATGTAAAAACACGTGGTCGATGGTTTCTGGCTTTTTACATATAAGACAATCTGAACCCCAAGGTGTAAATAAACCACGATCTTCTAGAAAAGTCTTCACAGATAAGATCCCTGTGTGAAGTTTAAAAAAGAATGACTTTGCAGCAGGCGCTACTTCCATTCTTTTCACCCGCTTAAGGACGTCCTGCCCTTGGCCTCCACTGTATATGGCTCTATACAAGGGAACTGGGAATACTTAAAAGGACAGAAAGTTGAGCGAGTTGGTAACAGTCCATAATCAAAAGAAGAGGCGTGCAGGACACGGACACAAGGAGAGCAGTGAACAACACGAACGCCGGCGTTCGTGTTGTTCACTGCTCTCCTTGTGTCCGTGTCCTGCACGCCTCTTCTTTTGATTATGGGAATACTTAATCACATACATCTTTGTACAGCTTTTTACGCTTCTCGGAGAGAAGGTATTCGCTAGAAAATCTAACAGACAAAAAGCGAACACTTAAAATGACCTTTTTAAGGAGCCCACAAATAGACGTTGTCATGTGATCAGTACCAACCACATATTCAGGCGAAGCTCTCATCAACCTAAACTGGCACACCGTGCGCACGAAAGGATCATCTGTATCGCGAAAAAAAAAAGAACCTGTTAACAACCTGTCTAATGAAAAGGTGTGATAATCCGAACCCTCCATCCTTCACTCTTAATAAATTAGTTCGACTGCACCTTTCCCAATTTGAAGCCCCAACAACGACTGCGAATATTTGATGAAGCTTCTGTATGTTGGTACGTGACAATGTAGTGCTTGCATTACATACCATAGTTTGGCGACAACAAAGAGGTTGCAAACAGTAGCTTTAGAAAACATTGACAGATTGTTACCTCTCCACCTATTCACTTTCAACTGTTTCTTTCTTATTTGTTTTTCCCAATATTCATTATTGTTTTTATAATATTCCAGGGGGACACCTAGACATTTAACAGGAGTTGTTACCCAACTAACATTGGCGAAAATGTCTGCTTTCGATAACCATTGTCCATGCCAGAATCCAAGGCACTTTCCCCAGTTTACGAGGCTTCCACTTGCATTGCTGAATCTCTTCGCTACTGCGATGGTAGCGGCAACACTTTCTTTATCCATGCAACATACCGCGACATCGTCTGCATACGCTAGAATTTTAACTTCCGATGTTTGTAACCTAAATCCCCGTATGCTACTGCTCTCCATTATTGCTAAACACAGTGTTTCTCTGTAAATACCAAACAATAGGGGACTCAGTGGGCAGCCCTGCCGAAGAGAACGCTTTATGCTAATAGGACGCCCCAATGACTTGTGAACTACTAAACGCGTTCTGCAGTTCCGATATTCCAAAGCCACCCCATTTCTAATGACAGAGCAAACATTGACGTGCTCTAGGATGTTAAGCAAGATGGCATGAGAAACACAATCAAATGCTTTTTCTGTGGGCCTCAGTGGACGTCTTCAATTCGAGATTGAACTCGGCACGCATGGCGGTGAGGAACGATGGGCTAGCTGGCGCGTTCACGCGCCGAGTGTTGCTACGGCGACACCACGCAGCTCGGCGCGCACTTTCGCCGACCCAGCGAAGAAACACGGCGAAGCGGCCGCACGACGCGGCAGGTAGCCGCAGCAGCTGCAGCGGAGCGGAGCGCGCTTTGACTGCCGCTACGGCGAGTGTTGGCGCCGGCGCCACTTCCGATGGGAGAGGTCGCGTGTTTTCCGGGCACGGCTTTTGCGGACGCTTTTGACGGACGGCAGCTGGGCGCGCGCTATCGCCAACCTAGCCAAGAACCGCTTTCGTGTTAAAATGATCGTCCATGTTGGCGAGAAAAGCCGCTGGTGTAACGCAGAATGCACGGTTGGAAAATTTCTCACTAAGCAACTGCGCACTCTACCCAAACCACCTCGTTTGAGGAGTGGTCGACCACCTGTCTCTGTACACGCTTGGCTCGACGAGCACAAGGGCTTCCTCGATAGCAATGGGTTAAACAGTAAATACACACACGCAAATAACACGCGCACACCGAGCACTAGCCCGCAGCCTCGAGCGGCGAAAATGCGGCCCCAGTCCGCAGATTTATTTGTGCTTTTACACAACCACATCCACGTGACATTCAAACGACAGCGACGTGACAGGCAGCCACTGTCTCACTGACCCGTCGCGGGCTCGAGCAACCACATGTAGAGGATGCGAGAAGGCAATAAAAAATGTGGCTGATTCCTTTGTCAACGGGGTTGGTACAACCCGAAAGTGAAATTTGTCATAGCATAAACAGATGAATGTTTACTTTTACATCGAAGTATACATCGGCGTTTCGCTGGCATACGGCACTGTTTTACCGGGATGAACCCACATTCATGCATCGCCTCCATAACTTCAAGGACCAAACCCTTGTGTTAACGGAAATAGTCTACGTAATAAGTGGTCACAGTCGATGGTAAATGCCGCGCGACATAAGTATAGATCATATTTACATGTGCTCCATTAACGCGTCAACATCGTTACAGTGCTTGGGCGCTTAAAGGCGCACTGTTCTTGTTGCCATCACGCTCGAAGAGTGCTCGGCGGGGGAACGCTACCCAAGACGAAAGGCAACCGGTGCTCTACCGCTGCGCTGTCGGCGCATATACACTCAAGGCTGTGCGAACGCAGCTACGTTCTTGATTGATTGATTGTGGTTCGGTTAGGAAAGGACGCTAATTTCTGCAGCCCATGTAGGGAGCACGGCTAAGCGTCCGTGGGGGTGGGGGAAAGGGAGTGAAAGAGATAGAGAGGAGAGAAAGGCCGTAGTGGAGGGCTCCGGAAATTTAGACCACCTGGGGTTCTTTAACGTGCACTGACAACGCACAGTACACGGGCCTCTGGCATTTTCGCCTCCATCGAAAATGCTACCGCCGCGGCCGGGATCGAACCCGCGTATTTTGGGTGGCAGCCAAGTACCGTAACCACTACACCACCGCGGCGGACTACGTTCTTTCTTATTACGCTTCTTTCCGATGCCCGCGCCGCTCCGCACGCGCTCATGGAGGCGGCCATCGAGGTGGCCTTCCAGGAGAGGCGGAGTAAAGCAGCAGTGATTCGTTTTGCCTCTCCTAGATGGCGGTACCGTTTTGGGCAATGTGCTGGATGCGTGCGCGATGAGGCGGAGGATAGCGTCGGAGAATGAACGAAGCGGGATAAGAAGCAATATAAGGCGCGTTCTTACAGCTCCGAGCGAAATGCCAGAGGCCCGTCTACTGTGCGTTGTCAGTGCACGTTAAAGAACCCCAGGTGGTCTAAATTTCCGGAGCCCTCCACTACGGCCTTTCTCTCCTCTCTATCTCTTTCACTCCCTTTCCCCCACCCCCACGGACGCTTAGCCGTGCTCCCTACATGGGCTGCAGAAATTAGCGTCCTTTCCTAACCGAACCACGATCATCATCATCATTTGCGGCGTTAGCGCAGTGGTAGAACACGCCACCTCTCGTCGTGGAGCAAGGGGCTGCGCGTTCGATTCCCAGCGCATGAACAGAAGTTTTTATCAGTGTTCCTCTTAGTCCCTCTTAATATTTATTTACCTGCATCATATCGATCACAGTAGGGACGTATTGGGCCGTGGTGGGCCCGGCATTAAAGCACTCTCGTGTTAAAAAGGAAGAAAATATTGGGGCACCGCAACGTGGCCTCCGAGACTTGGAGCACGGGCAGCTCCTGGGCGCGTTAGATTCGGAGGCCACGGTAATATTTGTGTCGTATTGTGCTGTATAAGTGGAATCACACACCCGTGAATAATATTGGCAGCGTGCCGAGAGGCCAACATTTTTTCCTTACTGCATTAGGTCTAGAACGAATACACCGTCACTGCCACAAAAAGAAGTTTCATGCAGCTAGTGGGATGGATAGATGTTAGGAGCGTCCCCTTTATAAGGGGCGGTAGCCCGCGGGCCATCAAGCTCTACCTTTAGTTTTTCCTCTACAAACGTTTGTTTTCGCGAATCGCACATATTTTCACAACGACATTTTCTTTTCGCCTACCTCTTTTATCTATTTTCGTTCCGCTGTGATGTAACAATCTTACCCGAACTACCTTGCGCTTTTGTTTGCTCCGTACTTTTGCGCCACCAATAATCTCAGCGCCTTTTATTTATCTCTATCGCCCACATGTGCAGCTTTCCCGTGCTATCCCTGCAACCCATGGCCCCGCAGGGTAATGTCCCCAGCTGCAACTGGGTGGACATTTGTAAATTCAATCAAAATATGATCGGTCGTTTCCCTAGCAGTGTCACAGCACGTACATGTATCACATTTAAATGCGAAGCATTTCTTAGCGAACTTCGGCGAGTTTGAGCGTATCTATCTATCTATCTATCTATCTATCTATCTATCTATCTATCTATCTATCTATCTATCTATCTATCTATCTATCTATCTATCTATCTATCTATCTATCTATCTATCTAGCCGCCTACGATTTTGTGCTCTCCTGGCCGTTTCGCTAATCGGATGTTTACGAAAATTCGTATGCCACATCATGACTACATGACGAACTTAAATGACAGGTCATAACATTAAAATCATGACATGCTTTACATGCGACGGTCTTGGTGCTCTCCTGGCCGTTTCGTTAATGGGATGTATACGAAAATTGGTATGCCACGACATGACTCCATGGCGAACATGACTGGTAGGTCACAACATGAAAATCATGATATGCATGTCATGGGCGACATGATTTACATGCCAGGCGTTTCGTTAACGGGATGTATACCAAAATTGGCATGCCGCAAGATGACTGCATCATGAACGTAAATGACAGGTCATATTCGAATCATGACACGCGTCTCATGACCGGCATGATTTACATGCCATGGTCCTGGCGCTATACTGCCGTTTCGTTAATGGGATGTATGGGCTCCGTCTACTGACCAGAGGGCGCTACGTAGCTCTCGTCGGACGGCTCAGTCGCGCACGGTGGAAACCGAGGCGACAGCGACGCGCGCGTTTCTTCGCTGCTATCCGGGCGTGCTGCGAACCACACGAACGCTCGCGGCGTCGCCCTTTGGAACAGTTTGCCGCAGGTTTGGAGCGCGCGTCTCGAAGGAAATAAAACGAAAGAATGTGGGACGGGCGGTCGCTGCTGCTATAGAGTTGGAGACGCGCATCGCGTTCGCGTATTTCCCTGTCACAGTCTGCCCAATTTTGCTTCTTCTCTCCGCCAGGCAGTGCATTCTGTCCCTGATGTCGCACATGGAAAACTCGACTGCACGGAGCCTACACGAAAATTGGTTTGGCACAACATGACTGCATGACGATCATAAATGCCAGGTCCACAACATAAATATCTTGACATGCATGTCATTAGCGGCATGATCTACATGGCACTCGTTTCCTTAAAGGCATGTATACTAAAATTGCTATGGCACAACAGGACTGCATGACGAACGTAAATGACAAGTCATAACGTTAGAATCATGACATGCGTGTATGAGCGGCATGGTTTACATGCCACAGTCTTGGTGCTCTTGTGGCCGTTTCGTTAACTTCATATGCACCAAACTCGGTATAGCGAGAAAACAATGCAAATCAATTTTACGTTCCTGATGCGTGCTTCGCATTTCCTTGATTCCTACTGGACGTGGGATCTGCCAATTTTTTTATTGAATTTCGATCTGTAACATCGGGTTCTCAGGCAACCTGACCTTGCTTCAAACAGTAAAGCGCTCCCTTTGAATTAACATAAAAATTTACTCTTTTGATTTCGCCTTTACCTTTTCTGAAGTTGCTCAATGGCGGTTTCTTCTGGTAACCCTGCCTGCAGTGGGTTACACTGCGTTTAGCGCCATCTGGTTTTTACGATTCAAACCATTTTTGAGGCTCAAGCTGCGGACTTAGGTTTAGTAGTGTCAAAATCAACACGTTTTCTGAACAATGACTGGAAAACCTCGCAAATGCTTTGTCCCTTTTGGTATATAAGATTAAGCGAAGGCTCATTTTAAAGTTTGTTTCTTGTCGTCGGTGCGAATAACAAGCAACTAGTGCGAATTAGGATTGAAGTGGGTGCTTTGGTTGCCACCAAGTTGTTGCGAAATCATTCGGAAACGCAATGGCCGTTGAAAAACCGCCCTGTAGCAGCGCCAGCACTCCTTTGTGTCGATACAGTTGCAAACTTTTCGAAGGCCGTCGACTCGAAGGCCTCCCAATGCGCCCGTATGACACGTGTATTATGCGTCGCCTGCTGGAGCCGGCAAATCCTGCAAGTTAAAGGAGCAATAGCTGGCTGCCTACTGGCAGAAAGGTAAGCGTATTCATTTTCAAATATGGTGATTCGTTTGGTCTCCCCAAATCAGGCCTAGAGCGCGTGCGCGTGCGTATCCACGGGAACAATTGTTCCCGTGGATACGAATAAATATTTCTAGGTGGAGAATACCTACATGAACGGTGACCTTCATCAAATGATAGCAGAAGTTTAGCGTCAGGCGCAATCCATTAAAGTGGTAAAGAGTTGGGCACAGCAGAATTGTGAGCGGCTAAGAGGACGGAATGTGAGTATACGAAGCTGTCTCATTTAACGCCTTTTCCTGATGCTTGTAGCAAAGACTGCGGCACACTTACATGTCATATATTACACCGATCAGCGAGCAGGTTGGCGAATGATACATACTCGCCAGCCACTCGCTTGAAAATTACATAACTCTATGGAACAAAACTCGTATCCCCAGAATTTCAGGTGGAGGGTGGAGCCGTTACCACAATGGCTAATAAAGGTTCCTTGATCTATTCTCTCGTTAACAAGCAATCATTAGAATACATTTGAGCAAAATTGAAGTTTCGTTCTGTCTCAGCTTCCTGGTGGCGCATTCACCTTTAAGTGTCCTTCGACAAAATGGCCGTGGCACGTTGTTACGTACTTCTGTCGTTGACGGCGGCACTGGTGCTGCTGTTGGTGGCGGCAGTCAGCAGCGGCAGGGCGTACGACGTGGAGAAAGCTACCCGCCTCGGACGAGTCGGAGGCAACCGTCTCGATGTCTTGGGGCGAAAGGTTGAAGAGTACCGAGGCATCCCGTTCGCTCAGCCACCTGTGGGCAGGCTACGGTTCCTTCCACCTCAGGCAGTGAAGCCCTGGCAGGGGATCCTGGACGCAACGAACAAACGGACTGCCTGCCCTCAGGTACGGACCTTTTCACAATGGACTAGTTTCCTACGCCGGAACAGCAATTCACCTAAAAGCTTCTGTGTCTTTATCTTGGCTGAGTATGTGTAGCTACGCAAAAGAGAACTAAAATTGCGAGTGAGTGTATATCTGCCACTGTAGTTAATATAATCGCTGGCTGTATGATTGCCTAAACCAGCTGCTGAAACAAGGTATAAAACACTAATAGCTTAAGCTTGAGCAATAACGTTATCAATAGTCGTCGTAGACCCTTCGAAGAATTAGACCTATTAGCTCAAAAACACACAAACCACAGACAAGGGACAGACAGCACAAGAGCTAAACATCAACTGAAAATTTTATTTGACCCACAACACAGTACCCGAACGATGCGCAGAACCACGACAGCCGCAGAGCAAACGTCGTTCCTTTTGATCACGGATGTTCAATTCCATATCAGCGTTAAGAACATTCTGCGCAGCTGTGATGCAGCAGTCGGACAGTATCTTGAGGATCGTCATGCGGAACCAGGCATCATCGAGGATGTGAATCATCGCGTCATAGAGGATGTGAGTACAACAAAGTATAACATGCTCCATCGAGCAGCGATCAGAGAATCGTCCTGCACGACCAGACACAGAGTTGTCTTCGACGCTTCCTCCGGTGGCACTGTAATGACTTCGCTGAATGACCCCTTGCAAAGAGGTCCAAACGTTAACAACGAAATGTTGAAGACGTTCACTCTAAAAACTGCAGCCGGTTTCGCAGGAGTGAAACGACCCAGCTACTCTTGAGGGCATCGTTCTACTCTAGCAAAACGTCGGATGGAGTGAAATTTCCATACCTCTTGCGGACATGAGAGAGTAAAATGCAATTTCACTCCTGCCAGACCCATGTGATGCTCGCATTCGCAGCCGCAAACATGGCGGCTGGGGTGGGAGCGGATGACTCAAGAAGACAACAGCCGCTTTGTGAAGTATTTTTCGATAGAACTATAGCAGCGGCCTTCCTACGACTTCCACGTACAAGCTTTCGCATACAAACGCGTGCAGTGCACGTCTAATGAACGGTGCCTTCCTCGACTACGAGCCTCAACCGACGGGAGTCATAGCGAGCTGCCTCTCTTGTGTTTTTCCCCGATCGAACGGCCGTACCCACTGCTATGTGAAACCCGCCAGCCTACACGCCTCGTATTCTTCGCTTACGTATGCGAAACGAAGAGGAATACACTTTCAGCGACACAGTAAGCTGTTGTGATCGTCGACGGCTGGTCTCCGACGACTCACTGGATATAACTCATACATGTAAAGAAAAAGGCTTCGCTACGACTTAGGCATCGAGCCGTATGACGGCCATGAGCGCGTCGACGGTGAAAATACCGTGACTGCGATCCGTCCCGTTCGCAAGTCTGGTAAGTACAGCATAATACCCTAAACACTTCTTATGTCAGAGACTATATTTCATCTGTGTGCAGAATAACGAAGAACGAGGAGTGCATATTTTGTGATCGCCAGCGGTTGTTCGCCGTACAGACGTGCTCGACGCACTCGAAAGGGGACGCCGTCGGAATGAAGCGGGTGATAGCGGAGCACCCGGGTGCCGCTTTTCTTCGCTGGCGTTGATGAATTCAGCCGCTATTATGTTCGTACTCGCTTCCTCAGGTGCATTTTACATCGCGAACCAGCACTGCGAACTCGCGTTTGCCCGTAAAACGGAATGCCAGCTCATGATAGGAATGCGTTAATCTAAAAGACATTGTATATGTTCCGCGCGTTTAGATCAACAGATCTGTGTGGCGAGCGGCTACCTATGAGCCAACGCTAAATATACACCTGTTCTGTGCATACTTTTTGTTTAATTACGCAGAACAGTACGTTACCACTGGCGCTACATAGCAGGTCAAGTATAGCGGTTATATATACGAGACTTCAGCGTTAGACGTATCGCGAGTGTGTTGTGGGCTTTGTGCTTTGCTGTGGTTGTGTTATTTGCGTGTATGTGCGTTCGTGCCATGTTAGCCTGTATGTTCTATGTTCAGTGTGATGTAATTAAATGCCTGCTAATTGTAGCATGGTCGAAAAATGCATTGGTTGTTTTTTTCTTTTTTTGTCTCTGCTACTCCCTCTGGGAGTACTAGCACCCCGCTTGATGGGGTAGTACAGCTCTCTTCAAAAGAGTCTTCGAATCCACTTCGGAGGCGTCCTCCTACTCTGTTTTGGCGAGAGTACCGGTACCCTGCAATGGGGTTGATCTACTCTGAAAAAAGGAGTTAAATTTGGGACACGAAAGTACTCCCGCAAAGTGAGTGCCCAGCACTCCCTTTGTTTTTTAGAGTGTTGCTGTGCTTTTGCCAAGATCAACTCCGGGTCGACGAATGGATTTTGAGGTTTGTCACAATGTCCCGAGGCCTGCCATCCCCTGAAGGGCACCTCACGGCAGAGGAGCTTGCCAGTTCTAAAAGTTATTGGATTTCGATTGTCCGAAGAAAATGATTTGGTCTAGAATCAGCAACCCTCCATGCAGGGCAAAATATTCACAAGGCCTCTTCAATTTGGAATTCGCATCCCTTTCTGGTGGAGGCGGATGGTTTGCTGCGCATTGAAACCAGACTACGAAACGTGCGACGAAACGTTGAAACGGAGGAAGGAATCAAGCACCCAATTCTGCTTCCTGGTGATCACACTGCCACTGAACACGTCGCAACGCACCTGCACCGAACTTCTTTCCATGCGGGGATCGCAACAACCATCGCAGAACTCCGAGATCGCTGCTGGGTGACGAAATGGAAACTGCGTGTGAAAAAAGCGATCGAACAGTATACTTGGTGGGCGCGAAGATTCGACGTCAAGGTTATGTTGGATACTCGTACGTTTGCTAGAGAACCTTACGGGAAGCGACGGAGTTGTGCACGCATGTCGCCTAAGGTTAGGAAACGGCAAAGTAGACACGCGGCCTGTGTAACATGTGTGCATCCTAGATATGCGCCCATGGCATTTCGTGGGCCGGGAGTGTTAAAAAGAGAAAAGAAATAGTGGGCGCTCAACAAAGTGGCACCGTCTCAAGAAAGTGGCACAGAAAAGCGGGGTTCCTGTGATCTTCACCGCACCACGAAAACTCCATAGAATGTGCCGCTTGGTGAATTGCGCACTAGAGGCTGTAGAATGCGTTATAGGATGTGCCAATCCATCTGGGGAATGCCATATCTCTGTAGTTTATTCTATTCCCCTCTCGTGTGGCAGGTCATCGGTCAAACGTGTAGTTGTGTGAACGACCGTTTGAGGGAACACAGGGCCGCCGTACGGCCCTGTGTTCGTGTACGGCTTATTTGCGCAGCACCGGTGTGCTTAGGCGTATGCATGTGCGGTCGGAAAATTAAAGAGAAATATTCGAAGCCTTTTACATAATAAATGCCGGTGACAAGTGTGTTAGTACTCCTTCTCTGGCAGTCTCGAGCAAAGAATTCTTATACCTGGAGAAACACTAACGAAATGTAAAGAATACCTAGGTGTGGTGGGAGGTACGCTGATATGCAATTGAACATCCTTGATCAAAAGGAAAGGCGTTTGCTCGGCGGCGTTGTGGTTTTGCGCATGGTTCGGGTTCTGTGTCGTGTGTCAATTAAAATTTTCAGTTGAAGTTTAGCACTCCTGTCGTCTGTCTCCTATCTATGGTTTGTGTGTTTTTGCGCTAATTATGTCTCATTCAAGTGCGCACCAACTAGCCCAGCTTTCTTCGTTAATATTGACCCTTCGAGGGCTGATAATCTTTTATGCTGAGTACTGCACGGCACTGAGAGTAGAACGTTGCCGCTTCATTGGCACACATTTATTAGGATACAACCAGGACGATCCTAGAGTGGTTGTAGTACTTACAGACAGATGCTAGTTCAATCGGAGTTAACAACAGTCGTATTTGGATGGAGGGAAAATGCTTGAGGCTCGTGTCCCTACATTAGGTGAAGCGAATAGGCCCCGAATTCCCGAAGACGTCCTCTGCGGCGAGTCTTATAAGTACACCTTTAATTTTGTCTCCTAAAACTTCAGTCGTTATCATTGCGCACTCTAGGGTCCGAGCTACAAAAGCAGTACTAGTAGTACTGCGTATGGGGGCGATACAAAGCAATAAAGATTATATACATTTGCATAAATATGAACAGAATTAAAATCAATAGAGAAAGGGAACATGAATAAACAAAATTGCAGAATCTGTAGTATGAGTTGCGAAGTCGTGTGCGCGATATACTTGAGAATACAATGTTGCTTGAGACAGCGGAAAATACTTCCTGCAAGAATGGACATACTTTCACCAAACTTTGGGAAATACTTCTTTACGGTTTACTTCCACAGTTGATGAATCTGACCTGCGCAGCAATAACTGATTGAAATCGGCTTTGGAGGCGGCTGCATGCACGCTTCGGGTCGTCCTTAAATGTGTTGGCGATTGAGTTGGCAATCGACGCCTTCAGGAAGACTTTTGTATTATGTGGCTCTTTGTCGGCCTCTAGCTCTCTTAATGACGCCACACATATAGGACTCAAACAGATTTATATCTGGAGAACTAGGAGGCCACAAGTTGACAGCAACGTGTTCGCAGAAGTTGCTAGCCAGCCACTACAGGCGCCTGGAACGTAGCAAATTACCCAGGCGCTGCTACGCAGTACGCATCACGTTTGATGGCTGCCGAGATAGCGCGCGCGCCAGCGATGACAACCGCGCAAAGTCCACAGTGGCTGCTTGAGCGAGAACCACCCCTCGTTCTTTTTCAAGCTTCTTAAAGACGGGCGCGGTAATGTTTCCCACTGCTTCGACACAGGCCTCCCGAGCGGGGCGATGTTATCGCACGCGCTCTCCAAGCGACGGACACGGACCGGGATCGTCTGATCTCTGCTTCAGCCGAGTTCGGCGGCGCCGCTCGCATGCTTTTACCCGCGGGTAGAATTTACGATGCGCGGGGGGGTTATCAAATTTTACTTTGTACGGGACATGACGGCGACGGGAATAACACGTTGAGACTTAATTTAATGAATGGAGTGCAAGGAATGTATAACTGCTAAACGTGTACGTGTAGTACAGTACAGCTTCTCTAGTCTTCGCATTGCGATGCTCGTAATGCTATATTACTATTGCTGATCGTGCGGTAACCTAATAAGAATGACCCCTTGTTTCAACCTGCAGGTCCGTTTAAGAAAAACAATGGACGCCGGAATGGAATACACCGAAGACTGCCTGTACCTCAACGTATGGAGCTCTTCTGCGCGCGACCAACCCCCAGCACCAGTTGTTGTGTGGATTCACGGAGGCGGCTTCACGCAAGGATCCGCAAGCTACAGCAACTACACTGGCGCCGCACTTGCGGCAAAGACTGGCCTTGTCGTCGTTTCTATGAATTACCGCCTCGGCATGCTGGGCTTCCTCGACGCGAACAGCCCAGAAGCAGCCGGCAACATGGGTCTATTGGATCAGAACATGGCTCTCAAGTGGATCCAGCAGAACATTCGTGAGTTTGGTGGTGACCCGTCTAGAGTTACTTTGTTTGGTGAGAGCGCTGGCGCAATGAGCGTCCATGCGCACATGCTGTCTCCCGTGAGCCGCGGCCTCTTCCAGAGGGCGTACATGATGAGTGGAACTATGCATACTGGGGACTTCATTGATGCCACGCACGAGAGCATTATCAAGGGCGACGCGGTGGCCACCGTCATGGGTTGCGCAGGTGGGAACCACAGTCTAACCTCTGATGCCGAGGCTGTGATCGACTGCCTGAGAACTAAGAGCGCCGACGAAATTGTGCTCGCAAGTAGCGAAGCCTTGGCGCCCAAGATATACCTGTTTTTGCCAAGCTACCACAATGAATTTCTTCCGAAAGTACCCACCGTTGCAATCAACAGGGGGTTCTTCCATGCCATCGACATCGTCGTAGGTGTCACCGAAGACGAAGGTGCGTTTGCGCTTATGTATCCTCTTCGAAAGGAATTGCTTCCAGATGACGTGGAAGGCCTTGACGACAAGCAGTTCAGGCATTCTCTAAATGAAGGCATAACGTCGTGGCTGAAGATGGACTTTCCAGACATGTTGCAGAAGTACACCGCCGAAGCGCAAGACAAGGCGTCCTTGAGGCGCGGCTACGTCGACTACCTATCCGACTCTGTCTTCGTCTGCCCTATGCACTTCACGGCAGAAAAGCACACGCACCGTGGTCAGACCGTGTACTCGTACGTCTTTGGTCACAAGTCATCCAGAAGCCCGCTTCCTCGCTGGATGGGAGCACCGCACGTTTTTGATATCAACTACATATTTGGAGTTCCTCTCCTGGACCAGGAACGCTTTAACGCCGAAGACGCTTCTGTGTCTGAAGTTGTACTGACTGCATTTAAAACCTTCTCTGAGGCAGGGTAAGTGAGGCGTGCTACCACGTGTGCCATTTATCTCCTTGAATGCGACATCAAACAAAGTACGAGTGTATGAGAAAAGTGACAATGGCGTTTGTAATATAAACTGCTCCGGTAGAAATTATTTGGAGCGAGGTAGCAATTTGGGAGAGTTGGTGATACTACATGGGAGAAAGCGCGCACAAAAGAGGAGAGATGAGGAGAAAAAAGACGATACGAGCGCTGTCCTTGTGTGTGTGCGCTGTTGCCACCATGAGGAAATTATTTTCCAGTTGTGGTACCGGTAGTAATAGTATACACATGCAATGGCACTAGACCGTGCAAAAGAGGTCCTTTTATTGGCTTGCTATCACGCACCTCTAGAACAAAGAGAATGAGACTCTGGAAACCCTTTGTTATGCAGGTCACTTTGCTATAAAGCTCACCTACTGCAAAGCTTGCACTGAAGCTGGCACGTAACCTTTCATTGCACCCATGATTGCGCGTTTGCGCTCGTTGTGAGAGCGTTTGACTGTAGTGCCTGTCACAAAATGCGCGCACTCGACGAGTCCGCGCCTTTGCGCTACCGCCCCCACCGGGACCAATCAGCGGGGAGGCCGCAAGGAGACGAACGTTCATGTTTTTCCCGGGCGCCCCCGGACTGGCTCCATCTGATCGCCACTGTGGAAAGACGTGGAGAGAGGCGTGAAGGCGAGCTGACGGGAGGACCCAGCCGAGTTTTTTGAGCTGGCGAGGCCACTGGTCTTTACGTCGGGAGTCCGGCCAAGGACAAGAGGGGGGGAGCGGTGGGTAGGCTCCAGGAAGATGTATCTGGGCCCGCGGTTCGAGTGCTGGTCCTGTTCGAGAGAGAACGACGTGTGGTTCTAGACTTCGCTCATCTGTGGCCACGACGTACGTCGACGACCCAGCAGCCCGGAGCCACGGCCTGGACACCCGACAAGCTGCCTCCACAGCCTCCGCGTTCAGCGGTGCTCGAGAATTCTTCTCGTTAGGACTTTCTTTGCCCAATCACGTCCCATTACTTGTTATATTAGCCCTCACGTGTTTAGTCATGCACTAGTACGTCCGCGTAGTCTTCTCGTATGTATTGTCGTGAGCATTGTGCACGTCAAGTGATTATTCTTTGTTATTTTGGTTATTGAGAAACCACAGGAGTGTTCTTTGTCGTGTTGCATCAGCCGAATTATTTGCACATCGCGCGTGGCCTGCCTTGTATAGTGTGATGTAGCTCTATGAAATGCAAGCAGTTCTCGTTGTAAGCACCAGTGTCTCCCGTCTGTAGCCCCTGGCTCTCGTACGATCAGTCGTGCACACAATCGCCTGTCAGGCGGTGGAACCTAGCTGATTGAACTCGGGTGCGGTGAGTGGTTATCAACTCGCCCCCTCCTAAACAGGGTGTGCCCGTAATTTCGTGACAGTGACATTAGACAAAAATGCACGGAAAATTGTCCCTAGTGAAGTACGCAACACCGAAGCCGCCATTTAGAAACATAAGATATGTGCGAATGTACTCGCGTGCACTCAGTTGATACTGGAAGCAGCGCAATAAGGACTTTTTTGGGGTTGCGATATATCTATTGTGAACAATTACTACCTTTCTTCATTCAATAGTTGCCCATTGCAGTGCTGCACTTGTGAACAACGAGCACAGCTTGCGGCGCTGGCTGTTCAAACAAAACATAGGCGCTTGTGTGCGGGTATTTCTCTTTGCTGCGTACGCTATGCTACCATGTGCTTTTTAATAGACCGGGTAGGTTTCTTTTTCTGTGCGTGGAACTACACCTTCGCGTAACGACGTCGCCGGAATGAGCTACAGGGTCATGTACTGTGCGTTCTTAGTTCACCTTAAACAACACCAGGTTTTGAAAATTCCCGGAACATTCCACTGCGGCGTATTTCATAATGATTTCGTCGTTTGGCCGCGTTAAAGCGCAGAAATTCTTACTGATATTTGATGCGATTAGTTTGCCTACGGCGAGTTTATATTGAATGCAGTTTTTCTGTGCCGTGATAGCATCGTCACTTCACTCGCTAGGAATCGGTTTTCGTGGCACACAAATATTACTGGATGATTCGTTCCCAACATACACTTGATCTTTTAACGCTCAACCAAGTGACGAGGTGAACAGCCAAAAAGCCGACACAAAGTTTGTTACACTAGCAACATACCTTAATCTGGATTTTGGAAGATAATTTATTTCGCATTCGTTATCGCAGCACATATGAATTCCTTGATTGTGTTGTTTCACCTTCTTTGTTTATTTTTCAAGTCGGGGTTTTCATCAGGATTCAAGGCTCAGAAATAAAATAAGCTTTATATATATGTATATATATATATATATATATATATATATATATATATATATATATATATATATATATATATATATATATTGTGTGTGTGTGTGTGTGTCCACGTTAAACAACCATCTCAGCATTTCAAAGCGGTAGAGATAAGAAGCAAGTGTCGAGGAAAGTCCGGCGCTGACACCGGCGTGTGGCAAAAAAGTCATATCGAGCAACCCCAACAACACAGGCCCTCTGCCGAGGCGCATATGCGTTAACGATGAAAAATGAATATCTTAATGTAAAGTAATTCAACAAAATGTAAACTATGGCGTAACTACAACCGACAAACCTGATATCTTAGATTGTAATTTGAATGTACGAGAGAACTTCGTTCATCTGCGACAAAGTCAAATACCAACCACTTTTTAGCCTTTCTACCGTACCAACAGTGGTGGGCCCAGGCAGCGTCAAGTATATATAGAGGAGGCGTGGGCCAGGGTCGGGAACTAGCATAAACTTCTTGCAGCTGGCTCTCGCCTCACCGGCCGCGCCACAGGGAGAGATATATACTATATTCATAGAGAAGGTTCTGTCACCAATAAACGCCCTGTGCGCGTTTTAAGGCGATAGAATGGCAAACCAATGAGAAGGCTATGCGAACGGGGCCGGATAAAGCCATCGCGTTTCACTCTTAAAGGTGCAGCTTAAGCCTCCTCCAGTTTTTTACCTGCACAGGAAAAAGGAGGGATAATATTAAATCGGGGTTTTCAGGTGCCCAAAACGCGACATGGTAGTGAGGCACGCCGTAGTATATGAGGGGTCGGGGAACTTTCACCACGTGGGGCTTTTTAAGGTGCATCGACAACAAACAGTACACGAGAACAAACAGCATTTCTGCCTCGAAAATCCGACCACAGCAGCAGGCATCAAACCCGTACCCTTCAGGTCAGCAGTCAACCACCGTAACCCCTAGACTAGCAGGGAAGACTAATGAACGATGACGTAACAGCAAAAAAGAGCCTGGCAGAGTTCTGGTAGACATTTCGTGTCTTCCTTCACAAATGGAATTAAGACGTGTTAATAAACCCTAGAACCATACATTAGTTTCACTTTGTGCATATTGTGGGTGCAGAGCAGGAATCCTGCACCTTAATTCCCTGCGAATGCACCTGTTTCGAATGCGAAAGAGCAGCCCTTTCAGCCGCACTTGGTCAGATGGACAATCGCCCTTTCATCGAAGACAAAATACCATGGCACTGGCCCACAGACTTTCTGCAAGGAATCTCTACGAGCAACCAAGCTTGGCGACAGATTGTGACTGCTCTGACAAGTGACATCAACATTGATGTATCGCCAGGTTACATTCTATTCTCTTGCAGTCTTTCATTCCCATTTCCTCTAGGCTGTACTGGGGAAGCCCAGTACAGGCGACGACATTGGCGACGAGGGAAAAACTTTACCAACTGCAACATGCCGAAGTACGGCTCACTGGAACCGTTCGACCCAGGCAGTGGTCCCTGGCAAGAATACTTTG
The DNA here is from genome assembly GCA_013339685.2 of Hyalomma asiaticum. Classification (NCBI taxonomy): domain Eukaryota; kingdom Metazoa; phylum Arthropoda; class Arachnida; order Ixodida; family Ixodidae; genus Hyalomma; species Hyalomma asiaticum. Next base: position 1,876,857 of record CM023488.1, on the reverse strand, counting down.
AACGAATGCAGCAATTCTTCGCGGCGAACGACGTGCCGGACGACAAGCAACGCGCAGTGTTCCTCAGCAGCTGCGGGTCGCGCACCTACTCAATTCTGCGCAGCCTTCTTGCACCAACAAGCCGACTGAAACTACTCTCGACAACTGTTTGAAAACGCTGAGCAACCATTTTTCACCGAAGCCGTCGGTAATGGTGAGCCGTTTCAAGTTCAATAGTCGTGTTCGTGAAGAGGACGAATCTGTTAGCGACTTCGTTGCCGCCCTCAAGAAGCTCTCGGAGCATTACGAGTTCGGCACGTTTCTGAAGGACCTACTGCGTGACCGCGTCGTATGTGGCATAAGGGACCCGCAAGTGCAAACTCGCCTTCTCGAGGAGCCAAACCTCGCACTTGAAACTGCAGTATCGACGGCTCTCGTCATGGAGTCCGCCAAACGCGACGCGTCTGAACTTGGCGCGACGGAAGGAGCCGGGCCCGCGAATGTAAATGCGCTCATGACGTCCGACAGAAAGCACCTCAGTTGCTACCGATGCGGCGACGTTCACTACGCCACGGAGTGTGCGCACGTTCGCAAAACTTGCAGTTACTGCAAGAAGTTGGGTCACCTAGCAAGGGTGTGCCAGTCGAAAGACGCTGGCAGCAACCGCCGCACTTCCATGCAAGAGTTAAAAAAGAAGAACGCTAACAAGTAAGTTCCAGTCCATGCTGTTGAAGACCCGCATCACAGCGTTACTCAGTCAGTACAGCGCAAGCTCACATTCGTCATCCGACAAGGAAACTGTATACAACATGTGGAAGTTTGTCCCAAAGTCCAGTGCGTCTGCACCGAAGCCTTTCACGGTGCAGCTTGAAGTACAGGGGCGCCCATTTGAAGTGGAACTCGACACTGGCGCGAGTGTGTCCATCATTGGAGAAGCAACTTGGCGCCGTCAGTTTCTATCACTGCCTCGTGAGCAATGCAATGTCCAGCTCAGAAGTTACTGTGGTGACGTTAAAGGGGCCCTGCGACACAAATTGAGCAGGCCGTTTTTATCACTGATTCTAGAACTGTTGCACGCGGGGATGTCGCAGAGAGAGTAGAAACGCCGAAAGCAAAGTGGCTATAATTTTATTTCAGCGAACAAACCGCCCAAAATCGCCTCCCGTTTGAACCGAGGCGACACACAACGGATATTTTTGTTACAGGAAGTGACATGGAGTGACGACATAGGAGGGGCCAGGCTGGGCGTTCTGATTGGCTTGACGCTCCAAGGTGCTTGTCACACACCTGTGGTGTCTGCTTGGTCACGCTTTTCAGTACCAAAATATACTAAAATAGCTTTTACGCTTCGTAAGAAAGAAAGCAAGTATCTGACATTACTTGCAAAACGACACAAGGCGCGCTGTGCAATGGTTTGCGCGTCCATATGGCACGTCCACTAAGCACAGCCAGTTCGACGCGTGCCGCCGTATTTGGACTGCGCGTCACGCCATCTATTGCAGGCGCGGCGAAACAACGCGCTGAGCTACCACACGCTCCCGGTGTCTTCCGGTGTCGCTCTATAAGACGCGCATTGCTATTGGACGCCTCCATTGACGTCAGCGGGAGAGCGAAATACGAAAGGGAATGTTGGTTTCATGTTGTCTGCTCGTGTTTTGAACTTCGAGGGCTAATAACTCCAGTTCTAGACCACCGATTTGCATAATTCTTTTTGCATTCATCTCAGCATTCGATCCTACACACACTGCAGTACTGCAGACGGCAGTTGAAAAAGTGTCGCAGGGCCCCTTTAAGCCCGTGACCGGTAAGGTGACTGTATCCGCGAAGTACAACGACCACACTCAAGTACTTCCTTTGCTTATTGCTGAAGGTGATGCTCCATCACTCCTAGGAAGGGATTGGATTGAGACACTGAACATACCTGTTTACAACATAGCTGATGTCTGCTCATTGAGCCACGTCCAGCAGATAATTGACCAGCACCCAACGCTGTTTTCTTGGTGTGTCTGTTAAACTGGCAGTTAATGAGGCAGCAAAGCCACGTTTCTTCAAGGCCCGTACAGTTCCTTTTGCACTCATGGACAAGGTGTGTGAAGAAATTTTGAGGCTCCAGCGAGAAGACATCCTAGAGCCAGTCACTTCATCCGAATGGGCAGCACCAATTGTCCCGGTGTTAAAGAAAGATGGTGGCCTGCGCATTTGTGGAGATTATAAAGTTACGATCAATCCGGTTGCCGTAGTCGACAAGTACCGCATTCCCAAGGCTGAAGAGCTGTGAGCCAAACTTTCAGGACGAGTCAAGTTCACTAAACTTGATCTCAAGGATGCTTACCAGCAGCTAGTTTTGGAGCCCTCCTCAAGGGCGCTCACTACAATCAACACACCGAAGGGCTAGTTCCAATACAAGAGGCTACCTTTTGGGATTTCAGCAGCACCTTCGATTTTACAGCGAGAGATTGAGACTCTCCTGCAGGGTTTGCGTCACGTAGTGGTATACTTCGATGATATCCTAGTGACTGTTACGGATGACAAGGACCACATCAGCAACGTTGGCAAGGTTTTTCAGCGAATGGAAGAAAGAGGACTCAAGCTGAAGTACAGCAAATGTAAATTTATGATGGACAGGGTGGAGTACCTCGGACACATCACTGATACTGATGGATTAAATCCGACACCTCACAAGGTCGAAGCAGTCATCAACGCTCCTCTGCCAGGCAATGTCAAAGAGTTGCAGAGCTTCCTAGGGTTGGTTAACTACTACAGAAGGTTTATGCCCAACCTTTCTGCTGTTCTTCATCCTTTGCATAAATTGCTATCAGCTGGAGTGCCCTGGTGCTGGCAAAAAGAACATGAGGATTCAGTTGCTGAAGCCAAGCGACTACTTACTTCAGCACCAGTCCTAGGGCATTATGATCCTAAGCAGGAACTCGTACTTGCTTGTGATGCCTCCCCTTTTGGGCTTGGAGCTGTACTGTCCCAGCGTGATTCTCATGGCATTGAGCATCCCATTGCATTTGCATCCAGGAGCCTACAGCCAGCTGAAAAAAACTATTGCCAACTGGACCGTGAGGCACTTGCACTGATTTTTGGGGTCACCAGATTCCGGCAGTACCTGTGGGGGAGACATTTTGAAGCCGTCACTCACCACAAGCCTTTGCTCGGACTGTTTGGCCACGACAAAGCCATTCCCGACCGGAGCTCCCCGCGGGTCTACGATGGGCTCTTCTGTTGTCGGCTTACAATTACACCCTGGTCTATCGCCCAGGACAGACCATTAGCCATGCAGATGGACTGAGCCGGTTGCCATTAGAAACTAAGGGTTTCCCTGTGGAGGCCCCAGCAGATGTGTTTATGCTGGAAGGCAAATATCCACGAGTTTTGTCAGCTGCAGCTATCACTCAGGCAATTAGCAGAGATCCCATCCTCGTCGCCAATGTTAAGTTTTATCGGCGAATAGCCGATGAGGAACGACACGACAGCTGTGCTTGCCGGCGGTGAACTGAATGCCTAGGGCCCGCCTCTGCCCTATTGACCTTTATTTAATATCACACGCTAGGTGGCGCCACCCACTAGTCACACATGTAACACTAGCCAACCACAGATTCCCTGTAGTTGATCTCCCTGTCTCTCCTTTGCCTTTCTCCATTTCTCTGTCTCTTGTTTTACAGCGAGACTCTGAGCCTATCTTGTGGGGATCTTTTTGTGGCATTATCGCTGTGACGACAAAATCGCGCTAGATGGCTTATAAGTTGCACTATTTGTGCCGTGCGTCACGACGAGGAAGAAAGTAACAACCGTCGACACACTGCAACGTGGCTCTAGTCTCCCCCCACAAACAAGCGTGTCCGTCGGCGTGGTCTGGTGACTACACCGTGCTCGGCTACGGACCCAAATACGTGGGCTAACACCTTACCGCAGCAGTCAAAATTTCTGAAGCCCTTGGAAATTTCCGGAGCCCTTCTCCTTCATTTTACTTCCCCACTCCCGCCAACTCTGCCCCCGCGAACTATGAACTGTGTTCCCGACAATGGCTGCAGGAAATACGTCATTTCCGTAAGCGAACCACAATTATTGAAGCAAGGGACAACCAGCTACGTGCTTTCCTTGAACCATTTACGGCCTGCAGTTGATGGTTGAAGTGCTGCCGCCGGATGCATCATCCTTGCTGGTGCTTCTTCTTTCGGGCAGTGCTCACGGAGCTCTAAAAAGCACACAAAATAAATCCGCCATATCCCACGCTCTGTGGGAATCGGCGGCATTCGAAGCAGTGAGTGAGGAAACTGACAAATCTTGGGCCATTCAGCGATGTGTGGATATGATGAACTTCCCTGCGGAAAGTGCATGAGCAGGTGTTTGCTTAACATTTGCTTTGCAGGAAACTCGACAGAATTGTGGCGACTGAAAGGGTAGCTCACCGCAGGACGTAACATTGGCGTTAGCGCACAGCACAGACACCTCTTTCTAGAAATTCAGGCTACGGTGCGCTGATGTGCGTATCATGAGCGTGGTTCGTTGAAGTGTTCCTACAGGCAGGAGCAAAGGTGGACATAAGCATGCCGATTGATAGTAAAACATATGGATCATTTCTTACCTTGCTCACATATAGCGCTTCATACACATTAGGGACTCAATTGACATTACGCAAGCAACATCATCACAATTGCTGGTGCATTAGTTTTATTTACTATAGTTACAGGGTACGAGGAGCCACTACAGCCTAGTAGTAGTAGAGGGCTTGCTTGGCGCCTCAGTGGACCGGGTTTCATTACCTGCCCGCCGCACGGTATATGGGTGGGCTTTAGAGATTACAGCGCGTTGGTGTGTGTCCGTGTATTTGCTGTGCTTATATTTTAATTGCGTGCCACGAATAACGGCATGCCTCTGTTTTTTGGTGTATTTTAAGCGAATTGAGGGTGATATGGTCTATATAATATTGAAGCACCTGTGGCGCATAACCAAGTACCACGTGCCAAGCACTACGTGTATGAGCCCCACGTGACTGCAGTATCCTTAATTGTGACGTACCCTAGGATCCCAATTTTCGGGAACGAGACGACCAGGAGAGCACGACCGCGATAGATAGATAGATAGATAGATAGATAGATAGATAGATAGATAGATAGATAGATAGATAGATAGATAGATAGATAGATAGATAGATAGATGCGGTCAATGTTACCCAAGTCCCCCAAGAAATGCTCTGCATTTAATACAGAACGATAGTGTTTAGTCGCGGATTATGGTATTGGTCTTCTTAACATGAGTTGTGGGCCTGTTGCTTAGTTAACGTCAATGTGCGCTAGAAGTGTAGGTGTAATACCTGCAGCGTACGCACACTTTCAATGGCTGGAAAGGTGTGGGGCGATTTTCTAAGATTCCTTCTTCTGTAGAGTGCAGCGTAGCAATGCGAGTAAATCGAAGAATTTTTTTTTCTTCCAGGGTACCAGAATTACCGATGAAGAAGATATGGCCCAAGTATACTACCGACAACCCACTTTCTGTCTACATTGACTATGAAAACATCACTGATATCAGAGGCTTCCGTAAAGAACAATGTGAACGCTGGAGATCATATCTGTAAGGGTTGCTAATAATTAAACCTAGTTATAAAGACACAGGCTATAATGAAATAAGGGATATAACGAGGAAATTATAAGTCCTCTTTATGTACCCACAGAGAACAATGTACCTAAGCCTAGTTAGGCGAATTTCCGTCTTGCAGGATATGACGAAAAAATTTTGTCTGGAAATAAAGTCGGGAGGCTATTCCACCACTGTGTGTAACGCGACAACTGTATTTAACAGTTGAAAAGTGTATTTAGCATAGCGTCAATGTCGCATTAAGGACCTCTTTACAACTATTTGGGTTTGAAATACGAGTTACGTATCTTGAGGAGCAGTAAATAGGTGCTTGCCCGGAATGCTGTTGTTTTGTATGTACAGCCGTGCGGCGAGATTCTACTGCGTCCCTTATTTTTTTTTCCGGTGTAAATACAGTGCATATATACCTGCAATAAGTGCCCGCTGTGGCTGTAACGAGGTATCGCTTATAATGAGAAAATCGCGGCTTCATTACAATGAGGTTTGATTGAACTTTGAACAACATCAACAAATGATTACGGCTTTGTGCATAGATGACCTTAAATGAGTGTTCTGAAATGCCTGGATGCCCACGAAGTACCTTAGGCGGTGGCGGCGTGTTTTGTTTATTCTTTTTTCGTGCTCTTTCGAGTCGCCATGTAGGATAGTTGTCGAAAAAGTATACCTGGGCTACATTTGGTAAACCGAATGTCAGCCATTATTTGGCACACTTGAATTTAGCTACTAGAAACTTGAGTGCCACGAAAGCGCACTTTACACGCTATGTAGGCCTACAGCACAAAGTGAAAATAGTGAAGTATTCTTGAAGCGCCTACATAGGGAAGATAGCACAGCTTGGTTGCGTGTGCTTCCCAGCGTACCGATGAGTGTTCGGTGGAGCCGCTGCCATTGCAATAAACAATGCGGAAAGTGACTGTGCCGTGCTGTCAGACATGCGAGTGCTCTGATTTTTTATAATTAGAGCAGGCTCCTTCAGGGTGACTCAGTCACCCCCGAAGAAGGGTCTGAGTGGGACCCGAAACGTCGGGCTTTTTTCATCTTTCGAGTAACCGGTTTTTACGTTTGATGATTGGAATTTGGTTGGTGCCCCCCCCCCCCCCTGTTTTCGCACTCAGCGGGAAGAATGCTAATTTGACCCTAACGCACAAGAAAGGTGGTACTAAAGAGTTCAAGAATGACAGACAAATTAGGGCACTCCCATTGATGTACAAGCTATTTACGAAAGTAATCTCTGCTAGGATCAGGGGAACACTCGACTTTCACACACCCAGAGAGCAAGCTGCTTTCAGGAAAGGCTCCTATAAACAATGTACCAGAGCCACGATGTCAACCTAATCGAGAAATTCGTTGAATATAACAAAACCTCTTGATATGGCCTACAAGAAAGTATTCGATTCCATAGAAATACGGACAGTTCTAGAGTATTTACGAAGACAAGGGCTACCTGAAGTATACGTGAAAACCTTAAAGGGCCCCTAAACCACCCAGAGGTCAAAATTTAGTTGTGGTGTTGCTTTTGTGCCAGGAATGGTCGATTAAATTTTTTATCGATTAATCGTTAATCGTTCGTCGATGTAGCCTTTCATCGATTAATTGCTTTCGCTGTGATGTTTTAGTCGATTAATCGATTAATCGACATCTTTTATAAGCGCTTGAAAAGTGATGCCTAAAGACCACATGTGCGCATTAGCGGCTACGTGAAAATTCGCACTTTCGCCCACTGAACACAGGGAGCCCGTCGTCTGTGCGTGCTGTCAAGGGTCCAAAATTCCGTGGGTGGCCATGATCCACGGACGATTCGGCAACAGGTCGAATTTCCTCGATGTCTGCCTGCTAGAGTGAACCGAAATCGGAGGTGCACTTGTTAGAAAGTCGCACCGGAAACATGCAGTGTGGCCGAGGGTGAAGAAATCCTGAGAAAGGTTAAAAAAACAGAGGCGAGGAGTTAAGGAAAGTTAAAGACGCTCGCTCTTGTAGGGACGGCAACATTTCTCAGTTTGTCCGTTAGGTATTATGTAAGCCCTTGATAATACTATAACCACGAACTGACGTTATCTCTTCCTTGAGGTCACTCATGCGAGATTGCACAGCAACATACTGGTCTCAAACAGGCCACCAGTGCATCTGCGAGAAATAGTGGCACGAGCTTTTCCCTCCCGGCTAGAATAAACGGCAGCTGTGCCAGTATACTGCACAGGTTTCACCTGGTCGCCGACTTAACTCGGCACTACTTAATCGCGTCCACAGCTCACACTGTGAGCGCTGTCTAATGTATAAGAGATTAGAACACAGTATTTTGCGACTGTCCTCCATTCGTACCGCAGCAGTAGACGGTGGCCTCTAGGATGGCTGACATGGGAGTACAAGCAATAGATGAAAGCTGTATTTCACCCGTATTAGGCGACCATGCAGAATTACCAAATGCTACAAGGTCATGTTTTTCAATAGAAATGGACTGGATGCTAGACGTTCGGTATACCAATGCAGAAAGTTTCGGATTATGAAAAGCGACTATTAGACTTAAGTGCACCTAAAGTGGCTTCTTTCCATTGTGCGACTATTAGACCTTGTTCATAATCCTCGAGTGCGTTTCCCTGCGCATATTCGCCCAACTAATGGCGGCCCCTGTCAAGTTTCAAGTGGAGGCGAGGTCCCAGTTACAAGTGCTGGGGTTTGACTATTATGAGTGTTTATGTCAAGAGAGCTGAGTCGATATATTCAGCGTCATAGCACGATGTTTCGAAGAAGTGAATAGCTGTCATAAGTTAGGCTAACTACATTGCAGGGAAGCTGTCATTACAGTTATGAAAGGGTATATAGGCGTTAAGGCGGACAGCTGGGTTAGTTGGTATCAAGCGTAATGAAATATGATTATTAGCGTCCGTGTCCCCTTTACGCAAGCAGTCATGTCTTATTATGTATGTATATTGGCTGCTGACTTCAAATTGTGACACATTGATTGGGAGGCTTTGTCTAGTCAACATACTGAGATAATGAGTGCAAATAAGCTATTAGAGATTGCCTTCTTTCACAATTTAAGACAGATTGTTAACGATTACACAAGGGTAACACCCGAATCGCGATCATTATTACATTTGGTCTTTTTGTACAGCAGGATTGAAGATTATAGTCTGTCAATTCTGGAAGGCATATCTGATCATAAGATGATTTCGGTGAACATACTGCCATTGCCGAGCAAGCATTGCGATGACTTAGGGCCTAAAGAACGATTGTTGGTTAAAGATTACGATCGAGCGGATGATACTTCGATCTTAGATTACTTAGAACAATCATTTAATGAATTTGAAATTGCCTCCCACTCAGAGACAGTCGAGGAATAGTGGGAGCGATTTAAATGCATCATTGCTACTTGCACGGACAGATTTGTACCAAATCGTTATAAAAAAAAGAAACAGCAAAATCCACGGATAACTCGCGATATTGTTCACATGAAACGCAGAATAAAAAGGCTACGCAGGCAGCCAAAGAAGTCAACTGAACTATCACAGGTGCGCAGTAGACTAAAACAGCATTATCAGAATCAAAAAGAAAGTTCGTCAATGAGACGCTGGGAAACTTCCTTAAAAGCTCGCCCACCAAATTCTGGCATTTTTTGGGAGCAAAGAAATCAAAAATAGACCAGTTAACTATAGAAGATGCTCCTGTGACAGATACACAAAAGATAGCAGATGGTTTCAACGAGTTTTTCCATTCAATCTTTAATAGAGATGCACAAAGCTCGGTCGCAGACGAGATAAACTATTCCGGCGCATGCCCTATGGAGCCTCTTTCGTTTCATCAGGAGGGCGTGTTTAACAACTGTTGAACTTAGATCCAAAGAAAGCCTGTGGCCCCGACGGAATACCAATGGTATTAGGGGCGAAGCTCCTCTTAGTCTAACCTTGTCACGCGTCAGTCATCAGGCGTAACACGCGTGCCTCCCGGCGCGTGCCTCTCTCTCTCTCTCTCTCTCTCCCTGCGCGTGCCTCCCGGCGCGTGCCTCTGCTGTCTTGTGTGAGAGAGAGACAGAGAGAGAGCGAAAGGCGCGTTGGCTATGGAAACGCTCTTTCATAGAGATGATGATGATTGTGGTTCGGTTAGGAAAGGACGCTAATTTCTGCAGCCCATGTAGGGAGCACGGCTAAGCGTCCGTGGGGGTGGGGGAAAGGGAGTGAAAGAGATAGAGAGGAGAGAAAGGCCGTAGTGGAGGGCTCCGGAATTTAGACCACCTGGGGTTCTTTAACGTGCACTGACAACACACAGTACACGGGCCTCTGGCATTTTCGCCTCCATCGAAAATGCGACCGCCGCATTTGTGAAATATATAAACGTTTCTACTGCGAAGAAAACCGTCGTTACTCCTTTACCGGTTCAGAAATTGATTTTATTAAAAGCGCTATGCCATTAATTCGACCTTCCTACTAGGGTGTCAGAATTTATTCCTATAGACTGCGATTGTGTCTCAGTGTTGCAGGCCGGCCACTTCTAATACTTTGCGAAAACTCTGTTGAGATTCTAAGATTAGCTACATTCTGTGACGTACCGCTCCATAAAGCTAAAAAGGGGGAGCACGTTAGCTTGTTCCTCGTAGTTGAAAAAATGTTTATAAGTTATTGAGCAACGTCAACAGAGGGCATTGTAAAATATTGAGGAATTATTGAAAAAAATGTTCACAAGTTGTTGAAAATTGGCCGTTGACATCTCGTTGAAAAGCTATTCACAATTGGAATATTGACAAAATGTTTATTTGTTATTGAGAAATTGTTGACTGCCGTATCGAAAAGTTGTTGAAAAAATGTTGAATGACAACACTGAAAAGTCGTTGTCACATTGTTGATAAAATATTGTCTGCAAATTGTGCTTCATTGTTGCAAAATGGTCCTAACAAAAATGCCATATATGGCAATATCAGGAATTGGGCATATGTGGCTATATATGGCACGAGCCCTTACGTGGCCGTATTTGCCCAAATCGTGTTACAAACATATATGGCAATGAAATACCAACACGAGGAATGCCATGGAACATTGATATATACTGGGCAAATACGGCTCCGCATGAACACGTGCCATATACAGGCAGATATGCACATATGTCCATATCTGCATATATATGACACGTGTCCGTACGGAGCCGTATTTGCCCAGTACATATCAGTGTTACATGGCTTTCCTAGTGTTGGTCTTTCATTGCCACATATGTTTGTATCACGATTTTGGCAAACACGGTAACGTATCAGCACGTGCCATATAACTTTATTTTCCTTAAAGACCCCTCGAGGGGGTATTACATAAGGGGTGGGTTAACATATAATTTTTTTATTATTATTGCCACAAGTTTTTATCTTGAAAAATGACACATAATCGATCAAAAAATGATGATGGGCATTCAGTGGTGACGACATCATGGGGAAGGTCATTCCAGTCTTTTGCTGTCCGTACAAAGAAGGACTTGGAAAAGGTGGTCGTCTTAATCCGCGGCCGGGCAACTTGAAGTGGATGACAAGTGCGGTGAGATATGCGGGCCGGTGGAGCGATGTAGGGATGACGAAGAGTGCTGTGAAAAAACTTATGAAATAGGCTGAGACTAGAGATGCGGCGGCGGATGTCAAGGCTTGAAATAGCCGATTCTTTTTTGAGCGAAGATACACTGGTATTGTATGAGTACGAAGAATGAATGAACCTGATGGCACGGCTTTGTACTGCCTCGAGTGAGTCGATCAGATAGGTTTGGTGTGGGCTCCACACTGCAGATGCGTATTCCAATTTGGACCGGATAAGGGACTTGTAGGCCTGTAGCTTGACATTTTTAGGTGCGTGCCGGAGGTGACGTTTCAGAAAGCCCAGAGACTTGTTCGCTGATGATATAATGTTAGTAATATGCGCGGGCCAGTTCAGATCGTTACATATGGTGACACCGAGGTACTTATATGACTGGACATGTTCGAGGGTAACGCTAGCAATTACATAAGGGAACAGAAAGGGGTTGTGGCGGCGGTGAAATGAAACGGTCTTGCATTTGTTGGGATTAAGTTTCATGAGCCACAGGTCACACCATTCTTGCACGTGGTTTAGGTCATCTTGGACAGCGGTTTGATCAGTGGGGTTGGTGATTGGTCGATCGGCGAACAAACGGATACAGGAGGATACACGTGAAGCTAGGTCGTTTATGTAAATCAGGAAGAGAAGGGGCCCGAGAACGGAGCCTTGGGGGGGGACACCTGACGCTACTGGAACGGGACTAGAGTGTACTTCATCGATGGAGACAAACTGCGAGCGGTTAGTTAGAAATTCCTCAATCCAATTTACTATGTCAGGATGTATATTTAAAGATCTAAGTTTCATTAAGAGCCGCTTATGAGGCACCGTGTCGAACGCTTTCGAGAAATCTAAAAATATTGCGTCCGTCTGCAGATTAGAGTCAAGATTGGCATGCAAATCCTGAACAAAGAGGGCTAATTAGGTTTCGCAAGAGTAACCCTTACGAAACCCATGCTGTGCGGGGTGGAAGAAGTTATTGCCGTCAAGAAAATGAATGATTTGGGAATAGATGACGTGTTCCATGATTTTACAGGGTACGCTTGTTAAAGAAATGGGGCGATAGTTTAGAGGGCTGTCTTTGTTGCCTGATTTGAAGACCGGAGTGACCTTCCCCATCCTCCAGTCGGCTGGTAAGTGGCCGGTGTGAAGTGACTGTGAGAATATCAGTGACAGAATTACTGAAGAAATGCATTTAGTGTTTTTAAGAATTTTGGAATTAATTCCGTCCACACCTGCCGAAGAAGACAGTTTCAATTTTTCAATGACAGACTTTATACCCTCTGGGATGAATGTTATACGCGACATAGAAGACAGGACACAATTCGGTAACACAGGGAATGGCATAGGGGTTTCGTGGATAAACACAGATGAAAAAGCAGTATTGAATAGCTCAGCGCTCTCAAAATTACCAATAACGTCGCCCACTTCACTTTTCAGTGTAATGCTATGCGTTTCCTGCGGATTAATAATTTTCCAGAATTTCCTGGGGTTATTAGTAAGTATCTTGGGTAGGTCTGTGTGAAAAAACGAGTGCTTGGCGCTGCGTAAGGCGAGCAAGTATGCTTTTTCAGCCGCATAGTATTTTTCCCAATTGTGAGTACCGTGTTCTAACTTGGCAGCCCGGAATAACCGTTTTTTCTTATTTTCTAGTCTTTTCAAGGTTTCTGAGAACCATGGTTTCTGGGAAGACGTACGAAATGAAGTTGTAGGTATGAACTTTCTTGCTAACTCCCCTATTTTGTTTTTGAAAATTGTCCAGTTGTCTTCGACCGATCTGCTCGAAAGACGAGCTTCAAAGTCTGGTAAAAGGCCCCGAAGTTCGTTGTTGATTGCCTCGTAGTTCCCTTTATCATACAGACTGATAGTCTTCGATTGAATCTGGCTGGGCAAGTAACTGAAATTGAAGGCTGAGTGTATAACCTTATGATCGCTGATTTCGCGCAGGTATGTAAGCGAAGATAAACTTTCAGGATGTGTTGTTAATATCAAGTCTAATATGTTCGCTGAGCTATTTATCACGCGGGTTGGCTCCAACACCAGCTTTGTGAGGTTGAAGTTTAGGCAGATATTGAATTCTTTTGCTTCCGCGCTTGTTCCTGTCAAAGCTGCCTGATCTTGCCAATCGATGTCGGGATAGTTAAAGTCGCCGAAAATTAGGACGCGCGCGTTGGGATGTTTCAAAATGAGATGGTTCAATATGTTGTTGAATTTCTGTGGAAAGTGTGGGCTGCTTTGCGGGGGCCGATAGCACACTCCAAGTAGCAAAGTTATTGGCGTAGAACGAATGAGAAGCCATAGGATTTCTAAGTCACTCGTAATGTCGATGACTGAGCACGAGAGTAGCTTACTAGTGGCGTTTAGAACACCTCCCCCACGGGCGCCTTTACGATCGTTACGAAAAACGTCGAAGTTCGGGAGATCGGTCAGGATTTCGTCGTCTGTGACGTCACCAGAGAGCCACGTTAGCCACATATGCCTGATATCGCCATATATGGCACTTTTATAAGAGACGCGAACAGCAATCTTAAAAAATTATTGACAAAATGTTGCAGAAAGTAATATGTTCAGATCAAACGTAATGGCTTTAGGGAGAATGCATCAATAATAAGTCACCTTCACATGATCATATGTCTCATTATAAGTGTTTGGGAAAATTCCGCCCTTGTTTTCTCCACATTTCAATTTCTACAAAAAGCTAGACAAGCCTACAAACTTCGTTGCACAGAGCTTTATTGCTTGGCTTAAATTACACGTAAGATTCAAACTTGCGCAGAATTAAAATAAATACAATTGTATGTTGTCAAATACAAATATCTATACTGACAAAGAGTACTTCAGTCTTTTTAAGTAATATTTAACATTATACAATATTCAATGGCAAAATGAAAAAAAAGAAATGTATCCATCACATGAAAGTGGGATGGTAGTGTGTCAAAATAATTAAATCTATCATGCACAACGGGATAATAAATGCCATATTTTGTATCTTTGGATGGCTAATCCAGTTTTACTAAAAGTATGTTACCTCTAAGTGGGGCTATGAAAAATGAAATATGTCACACGTGATAGTGAACAAAAAATCCTCCAAATGTGGCTAGAAACGCATTAAGCCTCAGTCCTAACCAATGGAGGAGCATTTTTCAACATATTCAGAGCACTCACGGCAATGTGCATGCAGTCATCGTACAAATTGGAGATGTGGTGGAGCACTGGAAAATGGAAAATGTAGTGAAACATTCCAACCATTCAGCATGTGCCACTTGGCAAATTGGTGACATAGGAGAGCGCCTGACACATTCATGATGAGGTAGAGTGGTTGGTACACTATGGTAGAGCACATTGTAAAGGCCTTAGATATATCATACAAGACAGGATGACAGTGCAACACACGACATGTGACACTTAATTTTAACATGTTTAATTGAGATGCAAAAGCATGCATGTATCATTACCTCAGTGCATAGTACAGCATACGCTGCGGGAATAATGACAAGAAACATGAAGCTGTGAGATATATGGCGCAGTAAACGATTCGGTCATGCACAGCAATTAAATCTTTTCTCGGTAACGGTACATGGCTTTCTGATGCAAATATTACTATGGAAGATTACGTGCTGTGCCTCAATTATTAGTTCGATTGCTATCCTCATAATTTCGCTAAGAATCGCTCAGCCGCTAATTGAGTTGGAGGCTGCGTTTCTTGCAGCTAAGTTAATCATTAGGCTGCTCTTTCTTTAGTGTGGTTTTACACCCATGTGACCTATGACTGTGGCATGCACACACCTGTCAGGCCAGCCTCTGTAGCATTGCATAGTGGTGGAAGGCAGGACAAAATAACTGCCTTACACTGGAAAACCCACATTGTTTTATACAACAACTTGTCTCCTTGTGTGCCCTAGTCTTGTCTACGCGTACTTTGTTTGCAGACGTGGGCACGACGTTCATGTTTCTACGCTTTTGTCAGTTTGTTCAGGACCGTCAACCAATTATGTATGGTATCACTGATATTTCCATCTTTGCATCCAACACATTTATTAGCATGAAAACTTGATAAGACAAAGCAGACATAATGCACTAGAGGACAAATTTTATTCACTTAGCATGCAAAGGAGAACGTGAATGTGCAAAAGTGATGAATTATTCTCACTTTTCGAGCCATTATGGATCGTTGAATACAATGTTCCCTTTAAAGTAGAGCATTCATTTTCTGTGACGGCCGAAGGATGTGCACTTTTGCATTCATCGACAGCTTTGAAAATTCAAGTGGGATAACAAATTTCTGTGGTGAAGAGTGAACATAGGCATTATCAAAACACAAACAGCAACTCTAATTTGCATTCAGTGGTAAGCCAAGTGACCAACTGCTTCCAATAACCAATGCTTCATAAGGAAGTTCGAGGAAGTTCTAGGAGTGCTGCAATGAAATTGTTAATGCATACGTACGCAAAGTTTGACCAGCAGAAGATAACTGTACTTTAAATGTAACCTTGTACTCGGTGGCACAGAAAGCTTCATTATGTATATCATCCTCACTAGAAGAGATATCTGGGCTAGCTGGTGGGAATTCATTTTGCATGAACAACGCCTTCAGCAGTGAAGGTGTTGTAAGAAACGTCGCCTTTAGTTTCTGGGAAATACTATCTGTATCGTGGAATAAAGTACAATTAAAATTGTCTACTCCGCCAAGCGGCTATCGCGAAGGCGATCGCTGATACGTAGCAGACCGAACCAACGTGCGGCCGCCGGCGCACTGCGACTACTCTGCATACCGTGACTGCGAGCCGTCTCGTTCGTATAGTGAGCGGTGTAAGTACATCACATCTCAGCCGCGACAGTGACGATGAGTCTTTTTCTTCATTTGTGCGCGGAATAACGACCGTTTTAAAAATAACCCAGGATTGGGTATTCTGTGAGCGCCGGTGATCGCTTGTTCATACAGCCGTGCTCTACGGAAATGGGGACGAATTTGGCAAGAACGTATACCGGCGGGGCAACTATGCATTGCGTTTCTTCGCCGCCGTGGCTGCATGTTCGCCGTTACTGTGTTTGTGTGTGCTCAGGGGCGTTTTATGAGCTCACGCATGGCATTGCGAAAGCGCGTTCGCTTCAATCCACGAGGTGCTGGCTACTGATTGGAACTCACTCATTAAAAAGGCGCTCACTATATGGCGAGTTCAGTTTAACAGCTCTGTCTGGTGCAGGGTCATCTAAGAGCCGATGCTAACCACACAGCTGTTCTGTGAATATTTATTTTTTAATGACGATGAACAGGAGCCTCCACCGGCACTACATGTGAGGTAATATGTGTGGGTATATATACCCGGCCGTCGATGTACGGTTGCGTGAGGTGAGTGGTCTGTGTGGTGCGTTACTTTGATATGCTTGCGTGTAAGAATGCACGTCTACGTGTGTGATGTCCCTTTGAATTCATTGGAGTCTATACAGGATGTTTTTTTTAGTTGCAACACATTTCGAAAATTAGAAAAATATAAATCGCGGGGAATGTCTTGTGTACCATTCGAGTATACGGATTGGCGGCCTGTATAGATACAGAACAACTTCCGCACTTGTATGCATAATTAGCGAAATTACGCTAATTAACTTTTTCATTATCATTAACTGGTGGCTACTGCAAATGAGTACTTTGGAGCCCGTCCTCGACACTACCTATCCCAATGCTGAAATTTTGAATAGCGGAGTGCATGTCCGAGCTACGCGAACAATTAGTTCCCCGTGGCAGGCTCCTTGAAACCGAAATTTCCGGAAAAAGAGCGTCTGTGACGTCGATGTCACCGCCTCCCCGGATTTCGTCACTCGCCCGCGGCGCCCAACGCCGCTGATATGAAGGAGATAACGCAAGCTTCTTGCGCGGCCGGAGCGGCGGTGACCACGGGCGAGTGGCGTGTGACGAAAGCCGTGGGGGCGGTGACATCGACGTCACAGACGCTCCTTTTCCATCCAGTTTCGGTTTCAAGGAGCCTGCCACGGGGAACTAATTGTTCGCGTAGCTCCGACATGCACCCCGCTATTCAAAATTTTATTGTTGGGATAGGTAGTGTTGAGGACGGGCTCCAAAGTGCTCATTTGCTGTAGCCACCGATTACTAATATTCAAAAAGTTAATTAGCGTAATATTGCTACAATGCATACAAGTGCGAAAATTGTTCCGTATCTAGAGGCCGCCAATCCGTATACTCGAATGGTACACAGGACATTCCCGCGATTTATGTTTTTCTAATTTTCAAAATGTGTTGCAACTAAAAAAAACCCTGTATATGCGATATTAAATCCTGATAAAGTGTGTATGTGTGATATATGTACTGACAAATCGAGTGAAAATGTGATCGCAATGGGCAGCCTCTACTGTTCTTTTTCCCGGTTGGTCGGAACTGGTCCAACAGTTAGTCCGCCTTGAGTGCTCTACCGAGGGTAACTTCTAAACCATCGAGTGGGAACTTCAGGGGACTAAAGAATTGAACCGCAGCTGTTAGGCTTGCAGTTACTCCAAAATTGGTTCAAAATCTGTGGCAGCCCACTTAGTCCCCGAAAGGACGTATAGTATGTCCCCTTTTCGTCCATTTTGGCTTACACACTGAACAAAAATAACCAGGAACGAGAGTAAACAGCTTGTCCTCTAGCGCACTACCTTTTCTGGGTTTTTTTTACTACGTAACCGTCAGGGTAAAAATTTACTCTCACGCTAACCGCGTTTTTGAACGTAGAAACGGTAGTAATTATTTACACCCCTGAAGGCTTTCAGCGAGTATACGGGGAGTAATTTTTTACTGCCTCAACAATGTTTTCTCGGCTTTTTTAAGAGTTATATTTAAAGCTCATTCGAGGTTTACTGTGGCTGGGTAAAAGGCTTACGCAAAATGCAGACATCACTCAATTTATTGAGCAGTAAACGAGGACTCACCCTTCGAACTTATAACATATAGGAAGCACGTTTTCACTTGTTGAGAGCGCAACAAACACAGGCACAAGCGCGGGAGCAGAGATACTCGAAAGTGCGTTTTCACTTGGCCGCCGTCCACCAAGACCGGCGCTATGACAGCCAGCATCGCTCGAACTCAGCACAAAACCACGCCGCACGCGTAACACTCGGGGTAGTTCGCCGTGTCGTTGTCGTACTGGTTGACGATGCGGTCAGTGAGGAACGTTTGCGACCTTACTTTCCGTGCTTTCCCAGAACTCGGCGGTGCCTTCGACACGACGGTCACTAGGCATAGCTGCCGGAGATGTCACGGTATCACGTTGTGGTTGATGGACGCCGGCGTACGCGTCGATACGCGTACGCGCTGATCACACTCACGCCGTTCACACTCACGCCCCGAGACGTCGCGTCCCCTCTTCCACGACCGACGCTTTTGACGAACAGTTGCTTACAAACGCGTACCATTTGGCTAGGCCTAAATAGTCATTCGAGGGCTAGCACGGCCTCCACCCCTGCGCTACGGCAGTTTGGAGTTTTTTCCACGTGACGTGGTACGTAGTTTTTGATCACGTGGCTTTAAACTCTAGACTGGGGTTTTTTTATCACGTGACACAAAAAACCCCCTGCGTAGTAAAATAGGGCAATAACGTCCTTTTACTACCTTTCTAACAGGTGGTAGTAAAACTATGTCATATGCTCATTTTACCTCAACGAGACGTAGTAATTTTGAAAACAAGGGAGTTTTTAAGGCCATGAGCTGCAAAATCCCGAATATCGGGCAAGTTTTGCTTACAGTGTAGAGTGTACGCCGCGGCCTGGAACCGATCCCGCTACCCGCGGATCAGCAGACGAGTACCATAGCCACTTGACCACCGTGGCGGGGCCCCGTTGGTGTAAGGAACTTTTGGTGCGGAACCGCAACAG
Source organism: Hyalomma asiaticum (assembly GCA_013339685.2). Classification (NCBI taxonomy): domain Eukaryota; kingdom Metazoa; phylum Arthropoda; class Arachnida; order Ixodida; family Ixodidae; genus Hyalomma; species Hyalomma asiaticum. The sequence goes on along the minus strand of CM023488.1, from coordinate 1,857,877 downwards.
CACCAATCGGTTCGGTTTCACCACGTTCCAGCTCCGTTCCTATTCAACTGGTTTCTAATAATCATGATAATGAGTGATCTCGCTTTGTGAGCCGAAGTTCGCAACATTCCATCTGCTCGTAAACTGTTTCAACATTGCCCATGTGCCCCACCTAATGGTAACACGTCGTCCAATGATACGGATAAGAGAAAAAAGGAGTTCTGTCATCAGGCAGACAAGACTGCGTGCCGTGCGGGAGATTGTTATATTTATTTTCTTATTTTGCATAGTGCGTTGCGCGGCTCGGCTCAAGCTCACGGTTATAGCAATGGCGTCTTCACCTTTTAAATGACGTGTGAGCAAATAAATAAGGGCAAGTCGGCACGCGGGCGAATATTCAAAACAGGCGCACATGCTATAAAATTGGCAGATCCCACGTGCAGTGGGAATCAAGGAAGTGCGAAGCACGCATCAGGAACGTAAAATGGATTTGCATTGTTGTCTCGCTATACAGAGTTTGGTACATCTGAAGTTAACGAAACGGTCGCAAGAGCGCCATGACTGTGGCTTGTAAATCATGCCGCTCATACACGCATGCCATGATTTTAACGTTATGACCTGTCATTTACGATCGTCATGCAGTCATGTTGTGCCAAACCAATTTTCGTATACATCCCATTAACGAAACGGCAGTATAGCGCCAGGACCATGGCATGTAAATTATGCCGCTCATGACATGAGTATCATGATTCTAATGTTATGACCTGTCATTTACGTTCGTCATGCTGTCGTGTTGTGCCATATCAATTTTCGTATACATCCCATTAACGAAACGCCTGGCATGTAAATCATGTCGCTCATGACATGTATATCATGATTTTCATGTTGTGACCTCTAAGTGATGTTCGCCATGCAGTCATTTTGTGGCATGCCAATTTTCGTATACAACCCATTAACGAAACGGCCATGAGAGCACCAAGACCTACGCATGTAAATCATGTCACTCATGACATGCGTATCATGATTTTCGTGTTATGACCTGTCATTTATGTTTGTCATGCAGTCATGTGGCATGCCAATTTCCGTACACCTCCCATTAACGAAACGCGTGGCATGTAAATCACGTCGCTCATGACAGGCATGTCACGATTTTCATGTTATGACCTGTTATTTATGTTCGCCATGCAGTCCATATTGTGGCATACCAATCCGCCTTTTGCATGGTCCGAATGCGCATGCACCGAATCCGGCACAAACGACCCGTACGGCATCGTAGCAGACGACGCAAGCGGCGCGCAGTGCGGAACGGTGTACTCGTTACCGAAAGTAATGATACTCGGCGCCAGCTGGTCGGGTACGCCATCCAGACACACATTTTTGGTAACATGAAGTCACATCATCGTACCGTGCAGGCAGGCAAATGCGGCATATTTGACACGGCCTTAGCCGCGAAGACCGCGCGCCGAACACATCGGAGCTTGTATTTCAGTGAAACCATTGCTACGTACTCCCGTAGTCAGTTTTTTTTTCCTTTGTAATAACGACACGGATAGGAAAAGCAGACATCCGGCAATGCGCATGGTCACTCGGATCATCACAATAACGAAAATCTTACCCTGCAAGGTAGAGGTGTTATTCCAGCACGCTGCCTCTTGTATCCGATGATGGAGGACGAATACTTCACATAAGTCCGTGAGTTGACGTGGGGTTCAACTCATTAAACATTAGATCGCGCACACACACCTCATCCCCGAATATTCTTCGTTCGTTGGTGCCATGAATCCTTCAGTTGCGCTTCGATTGGCATTTTGATTGATTCTGGCCTCGTTGTACATCCGTTCGTTACTCCGGCCAGGTATGCTGGTGCTCCGTGGCTTGAACAAACGCTATTGGCAGCAAACCTTACGCGGACTGAGCTCTAGCTCTCTGTAGGCTTAATAGGACAGAAACTTCGGAGAGTTGGAAAAAGCACGACACGTCCCTTCACTTTCGGCGCACCAGGACGACTGCTTTATTTTCGAAGGGAGAAACGGAAAGGCGACGTATGGAAAAGCAACGAATAACAAAACACAAAAAGTCAGCAAAAGCGATCCTCGCGTTTCTTGTGCAGACAGCGTGAGCTTGGGCACAGCAGTGTAAACTTGCTTTTTAGGGGCTTGACCTGTCTGTCGTACTGCATGCACGCCCTACAGGTGTCGATCCCGGGTGCTTTCGTGCTGCGTTCCCACACTCGGTGTGGGCTATTTCGTTGAACTAAGAGCATGCCGCTTCTTTTCTTTCTTTTTTTTTCCAGAAAGCTTGCCCTTGGCATAGTGGCATACAATGCCGCTCTTCAACTGAACGTCGATGAGAAGCGAGTGGTATTTGCGTGTAATCGCGCTTTTTGCATCGTCTTTGTCGGGTAGCCGTGACCCACGGCACTCGTAGCGGGAGCAGTGACGGCCACTGCCACCGACACCGTGACATTGGCCTTTGTGGGAGGCAGGCCCACGGGCTGTCCTGGATGCAGGGGCAGGTGCCGTACGCTTTCACGAGAAGTCACCCCCCCCCCCCCCCACCCCCTATTTCTTTTACGGACGCTGTCTCAAACAAACCGGACTCAAGCGAGCGGCGTCTGCTCGCTTGCGTGCCTTTCCCGTTGGGGCGGCATTTTGCGACGTTTTTAGACACCCAAGGCTTTCTTATGGTCGGCTCTTTTCGCTGTAAGTGTTCACCATGCCGGGGAGGCCTCCCGGAAATTCGTACAGCGTTTAAAATCGAAAATAACCGCAACGCTCACTGCGTGTGTCGCTGCCCGACCACGTTGTCCCATAGAGAAACGCTGCGCTAGCGCACGACAGGTTCGGCGCGACGCCGTACAGATTGTTTCGTGCCATGTCCGCGAGAGGGCGCCACACAGACATGCAAAAGGCGGATTGCTGAATACATCCCATTAACGAGACGACCAGGTGAGCACCAAGACCGTGAGATGTAAATCATGCCGCTCATGACACGCATGTCATGCTTTTCATGTTATGAGCTGCTATTTATATTCGTCAGGCAGTCATGTTTTGCCATACCAATTTTCGCATACATCCCATCAGCGTAACAGCCAGGAGAGCACTAAGACCGTGACATGTAAATCATGCCACTCGTGACATGCATATCATGATTTTCATGTTATGACCTGCCACTTATGTTCGCCAGGCAGTCATGTTTTGCCATACCAATTTTCGCATACATCCCATCAGCGTAACAGCCAGGAGAGCACCAAGACAGTCGCATGTAAATCATGTCGCTCATGACATGCATGTCAGATTTTCATATTATGACCTGTCATTTATGGTCGCCATGCAGTCATTTTGTGGCATACCAATTTTTGAATACATCCCATTAACGAGACGACCAGGAGAGCACCAAGACGGTGTCATCTAAATCATGCCGCTCATTACATGCATATCATGATTTTCATGTTATGACCTGTCATTTATGTTCTTCATGGAGCCATGATGTGGCGTACCAATTTTCGTAAACATCCCATTAGCGAAACGGCCAGGAGAGCACAAAATCGTAGGCGGCTAGATAGATAGATAGATAGATAGATAGATAGATAGAGATAGATAGATAGATAGATAGATAGATAGATAGATAGATAGATAGATAGATAGATAGATAGATAGATACGCTCCAACTCGCCGAAGTTCGCTAAGAAATGCTTCGCATTTAATACCATCCGCGTTGAATAGCCGAAGTCGCTTCATCTGGATTGGTGATTGCAGAGAGCCCCTCAGACAATACAGCCACAGAGTCGGCCTCGCAGCGTCACGGTCACAAGCGTCTTTGTTGAGTTGTTCCTAACTAAGGGCAGATACTCGCCGACTGTACGCGCCAGTACTTGCATATGCTGGAACTTGTGAGCAGAATAATCAACTGGTGCAAAACGTCGACTGAACAAGCTCGCTCAAAAAATGCCCAATCCGATTACGCGAACGCGTCGCTCTATGTATTTAAAGAGATGCCAGAATAGTAATTACTCGAGAACCTATTTGCTTTAGCGTGAATATCAATTCAGTATTTCATAAAAACGCTTGCAATCAGAAAAAAAAAGATGTACACTGTTGGCACTGTTGGTACACTGTTGTTAAATCGTACATATTTCACATTTGCAACTGCACTGTAAAATAAGCTTGGCGCCATTTGGATAGGCAAGCCTGCAACAGTTAAGCAACATTTTCTGTTGCAAGTCTGCGCTCTTTATTCTACTCTGTCATACCTCCTACATGCGCACTGCAGTAATCGCCGTTATGAACACTTGTCTAGTTCACGCTAAACAGCACGAAAAGCAGATCCTGAATTATCTGCAGATCACGTTCGCGAGTCTATAGTTTCATCAAGGCCAAAAGAGGCGGCGTGAGCAGCTGATTCTAGGCAGTCACCTCAAATATATCTCCTAGGAGTCCAATGGGTGCCACAAAATATCCACTAATCGCGTAGCTGTGCCTTTGTGCTTTGAAGATATCCAAAAGCACATCCGGCTCAAATTTCAGGCACCTTACATTGGAAGCTTCCCGAACATATATCAGACAGATCCCTGTCTACTACCAGCGGTGTGATGTCAGATGCTATTTCGGGCCGGACGCAGGCACAGGCCCGATGCAACAGTTACTTACTCGGCCCTGGCTTTCGGGACAGCTCGAGCTCGATCAGTGCCCTACTTGATGACCTGCAGAGACTGAAACGGCAGCCCTATTGTAGGCGCGCCGCAATGCGACAAAAAATGCTTCTCCATGTGTTATTGGGAGCACCTATTAAGACTAAACACGCAACCGTAACTTAATAAGACAACACAGAAACACGGCTTCGCTGCTTCATTGCAACGCGGCTGAACCAGAGGGGCCCTCCTTGCACTTTCCACCGGTGGGCCGAGGCGAGGGTACCGTGGCGAGGGGCCGAGGCGAGGGTACCCCTCCCCCACCCCCCGCACAGGATGGTTGAGGTGTCCTCCTTGACGAGAGACTAGGGATGGTAAAATTGATGAACGATTAATCGCTTAACCAATTAGATACACACCGTTCATCGATTAATCATCATCGATTTCTCGCTTTCAATTAATCGAATTAATCAATTAAAGCTCTTCGATTAATCGATTACGGCACGCACCCCCCACAACCCTACTCTAACATCGCCCCTTGGCCGGAGCGCATGAATCCGAGGCGCGCGACGACGAGACGCAGATGTCGAGCGCATATCTCTACGCAAGTAGAAGGAGCCCGGAGCCGCAGTCGGCCATACCCCATAGAGATAGAAATGAACTCGACCGGATCTCCGTCGCCTTCACCGTTTTATTTACCCCCAGATTTTACTTGCTTCTTGTGTAAGTGCCACATTTTAATATGCGCTGCTTATTTCTTGACTGGTTCCGTTCTTATTGCCGTTGTATTTCACTCCTTAGCGAATTAAAGATTATTTGTCACAAATGAAAGAAAGAGAGATAATCTATTGGAAGATAGAGAGGGTGCCCTGATCTAGTACGCCTGGCCTTCTAGTCTACTCTGGGGACAACGCAACAGGGGAAAAGAGCCATGAAGTATGATGAATGGGATAAGAATGAGTGATCCGTATATACATAAGACATGACTGCTTGCGCATAATCACATTTCATTACGCTTGATACCAACTAGCCCAACTGTCTGCCTTAACGCCTATGTACCCCTTGATGACTGTAATGCTAGCTTTCCTGCAATGCAGTGAGCCCAATTTATGGCAGCTATTTACTTTAGCAAAACAGCGTGCTATGACGCGGGAAATGTCAACTCAGCTCTCTTGACATGAACATTCATAATAGTCAAAGCCCAGCACGTGTAACTGGGACCTCGCCTCCACTTGAAACGTGACAGGGGCTGCCATTAATTGGGCGAATAAGCTGTGCAGGGAAACGCACTCGAGGATTATGAAAAAGGTCTAATACGTAGTCGCATAATGGAAAGAAACTACTTTAGCTGCATTGAAGTCTAATAGTCGCTTTTCATAATCCGTAACTTTGCGCAATGGTATACCGAACGTCTAGCATCCAGTCCATTTCTATTAAAAAAAATGACCTTGTAGCATTTGGTAATCCTGTATGTTCGCCTATTTCGGGTGAAATACAGCTTTCATCTATTGCTTGTACTCCCATGTCAGCCAGCCTAGAGGCGGTCCGTCTATTACTGTGGCACGAACGGAGGACAGTCGCGAAATACTATGTTTTCTAATCTCTGATACATTAGACAGCACTCACAGTTCGAACCGTACGCGCGACTGGAAAGGTGCGCGTAGCGCCCAGTTAAGTCGGCGACCAGGTGAAACATGTGCCGGCACAGCTGCCGTTTATTCTAGCTGGGAAGAAAAACTCGTGTCGCTCTATTTCCCTCATATGCCTGCACTGGTGGTCTGTTTGAGACCAGTGATTGCTGTGCGATCTCGCATGAGTGACCTCAAGGGAGAGATCACGTCAGTTCGTGGTTATAGTATTATCGAGTGTTTCCACGATATATAACGGCCAAACCGAGAGATGTTGCCGTCCCTACAAAAGCGAGCGTCTTTAACTTTCTTTCACCTTCGTCTCTCTCTCTATTTTTTTACCTTTCTCGGTATTTCCTCACCCTTGACCACACCGCATGTTTCCGGTGCGACTTTCCAAACAGTGTCGTCCCCGAAAGCGCCTCCGATTTCGGTTCGCTCTAGTAGGCAGACATCGAGGAAATACGACCTGCTGCCGAATCATCCGTGGATCATGGCCACCCAGGGAATCTTGGGCCCTTGACAACATCCGAAGACGACGGGCTCCCTGTGTTCGGTGGGCGAAAGTGCGAATTTTCACGCAGCCCCTAATGCGCACATGTGATCTCTAGCGCGTCGGATAAATACTTGTGTCGATATCAAACACAAGCAACGCTTCTCAGACAACAAAGCATCATTTTTCATGTACTTATAAAAAATGTTGATTAATCGATTAATCGATTAAAACATCACAGCGAAAGCAATTAATCGATGAAAGGTCAAATCGATGAACGATGAACGATTAATCGATTAAAGAATTTAATCGCCCATCCCTACGAGAGACAGTTACTATCTGTGCTTTTCTCTTCTTTTCAAATAAAGAATCTTTCTCTCTCTCTCCTCGGCAAATGGTGCTCACGTTACGCGAGTTCTGACTCACTCTGCGCAAAACACACGCTTTAGGGGTGCTCGCGAAAGTCAGCTGCAGTGGTCTTTAGGAACAATACTGATTTGCTTCGTACTACGACACATTGCGTACTACGACGCGGGTGCGAGACAAAGTCCACAGGACAAGTACGGAGAGCGACTGGAAGTCATGAACAGCCCCAAACTAGCCTAGTTCATTGTTCTGCTGAACTTTATTCAGTGACGTTTGAATGCACCGACGAGCTCTCATACGGAGTATTTGCAAATATTCTTAACCGTACTGGCATTGTCTGAAAGAAAATTGTTGCCTTTGTGGTGTCAGTTTTCAGAGCTTCTTCGGAGCTCCACCCACTACAAAGTTAAGAAAAAAGAAACACTACATTTGAGAGCTAGGTTCCAGTCAGTTGAGCAGTTTTTATTACAGGGCTGAAACACGAGCACAGCGAAATAAAGACTCACTTGTGTATCATCAGATGCAGCGATGAGGAATCCTCGCTGTATATTTGATGGGCTAGATGCTTCCCCTAGAGCACTAAAAGACGATACGTAAAATGATTAAATTTTATTTCTTCCGATGGCGTTTCTTCACGTACGTGTTCAACAGGACGTAGCGGCGATCATATCCTGATTCACAAGTGCAACCCTGAGTGGACGGCGTCTTCGTAGACCTACAGATAAGATCTCCAAGGTACACACTGCTCGAGGCGAAATCCCTTGATATTGGTGACATTTTCGTAGTCAATGTACACAGAAGCAGGATTTTCGGTGGTATACTTGGGCCACGGTTTCCCCGAGGGAAGTTCTGGCACCCTGTAAAGATGAAAGAAGATATTCATATCGCCCATTTAATTACATCCAAACATGAGATGCCAGAAAAAGGTACAAAACCACAAACAGTGGGCACTTGACGTTAGGACTGCAGCATATATCCGGTGAAAAGCATTTTTTATATGAAATCTACACGCAGTTACGTACCTGTCCACTTTGGCAGGGCTCTGATAAGGTAGTTAAAGGGTGCATTAAATCTCGCAACGAGCACATCAAGCTATGAAGATTCTAAGGTATCTCTGAGCTCCAGCAGGAAACCGCCGCCATGGCCTAATGGTTACGGCACTGACTGCTGACCCGAAGATTGTGGGATCGAATCCCTTCTGTGGCGGCCGCATTTGGATGGATAGGAAAGTCTAGAGGCCCATGTAGACTTTCACGTTGGTGAATGTTAAAGAATGCCAGATGGTCGAAGTTTCCGGAGCCGTCCACTACAGCCTATGTTCCAATCATAGCTAGGTTGGTGGCGCGCGCGCAGAAGCCCACAGAATAATAATTATAATTAATACTTGAATTTCACCTCAGTGCACCATGTCTCTCACAAGAAGGCGGTCGTCCCCCCGTCCACTGTCTGCTCATTAAGTTGTTTCTAAGAAATAAAAAAACGAGCCCTTGACCCCCTCTGTTTTGTTATTTCATAGCTTGAGCCTCGTTGCGGCAGACTTCTTGCCTTTAGGTAGAATGCGAGGGCTTATTGGGCAGCAGCCATCTCACCGTAAGTTCACGTTTCATGTGACGCCTTCTGGCAAGAAAGTGTGTTCCACATACGCCGCCATGGCGACGAGTGGTGCTGCCTAACACTCCCAGGATAATATCTACATAAATAGGCAATAAAGTGGACGAGGGGGGGGGGGGGAGGGAACGGCCGCCTTGGTAGCTCAGCGGTAGAGCATCGGACGCGATGTCCGAAGGTCGTGGGTTCGGTTCCCACCGAAGGCAGGCTTGTCTTTTCGTCCACTTTGATTCCTTTCTACTTACTCGACAATTACAATACTACAATCAACTTCCCCTATGCTTTCCTAGGCTTCATCCTCTGTTTGCTCATAAAAGCAAGGGTTCAGAGTTTTGTTCTTTTTTTCTGCGCCGCGTAACACTGCAACAAGCAAGTGCTAGGACATGCCCAGTAAAAAAGACACTGCGCAAGTGTAATAAAAAAAAACATTACGGTATTTTGTGCGGCTGCGCTGACAAAGTCGTTTACAGTGGTCGCCTCTCGTGCAGACTCAGATACGTCAGCCAAACGGGGAGTTGCATGAACGTCAGGCTACAAGAGCGCAGTTTGAAAGCGCAGGACGGAAACGAAGGCTTCCTTAATTGCCCAGAACTGCGGCCCAGCTGCCCGCCTTTTTTTCGTTAAATGATGGTTCTGCCGTTACATGCGGATGAACTGACACGCGTTATGATAGACGTTTCTTTAACTGGCAAAAGAAACTGCGTCAAGAAGACTTGTATTGCATCAACCCCCAAAGAAGTGTCGTACCTTGAGTGCGGAGACCGTGACATGATCTCTGTATTAAATGCGAAGCATTTCTTAGCGAACTTCGGCGAGTTTGAGCGTATCTATCTATCTATCTATCTATCTATCTATCTATCTATCTATCTATCTATCTATCTATCTATCTATCTATCTATCTATCTAGCCGCCTACGATTTTGTGCTCTCCTGGCCGTTTCGTTAATCGGATGTTTACGAAAATTCGTATGCCACATCATGACTACATGACGAACCTAAATGACAGTTCATAACATGAAAACCATGATATGCATGTCATGAGCGGCATGATTTACATGCCACGGTCTTGCTGCTCTCTTGGCCGTTTCGCTAATGGTATGTACGCGAAAATTGGTATGGCACAACATGAGTACCTGACGAACATAGATGGGAGGTCACAACATGAAAATCATGACATGCGTGTCATGAGCGGCATGATTTACATGACACGTTCTTGGTGCTCTCCTGGCCGTTTCGCTAACGGGATGTGTAGAAAATCGGTATGCAACAATATGACTGCATGACGGACATAAATGACAGGTCATAACATGAAAATCGTGATATGCATGTCATGAGCGGCATGATTTACATACCACGGTCTTTGTGCTCTCCTGGCCGTTTCGTTAATCGGATGTTTACAAAAATTGGTATGCCACATCATGACTACATGACCAACATAAATGACAGGTCATAACATGAAAACCATGATATGCATGTCATGAGTAGCATGGTTTACATGCCACAGTCTTAGTGCTCTCCTGGCCGTTTCGCTCATGGGATGTATGCGAAAATTGGTATGGCACAACATGACTGTCTGACGAACATAAGTGGCAGGTCATAACATGAAAATCATGACATGCGTGTCATGAGCGGCTTGATTTACATGTCACAGTCTTTGTGCTCTCCTGGTCGTCTCGTTAATGGGATGTATACGAAAATTCGTACGCCACAGCATGACTGCATGGCGAACCTGACTGACAGGTCAGGACATGAAAATCATGATATGCATGTCATGGTCGACATGATTTTCATGCCACGCGTTTCGTTATCGGGATGCCACAAGATGACTGCATCACGAATGTAAATGACGGCTCATAACATGAAAATCATGACATGCATGTCATGAGCGACACGATCTATATGCCACGGTCTTGGTGCTCTCTTGGCCGTTCCGTTAGTGGGATGTGTAGGAAAATTTGTATGCAGCAATATGACTGCATGACGAACGTAAATTACAGGTCATAACATGAAAAGCATAACATGCCTGTCATGGGCGGCATGATTTACATGCCAGGCGCACATTCAAACTTTCACCGACGACAATGTATCGACGAAAACTAGTAGAAAGACTATTTCTCCACGACTGCGAAGATTCGTCACTTGCCCACGCTACTACCTTGATGACCATTTCAAAATGAACTATAATGATCGATGTACACATACGCATGAAAGAATTCGCGATAGAAGGCGCAGTCGGGAACAGCGGGCAGCATACCTGAGGTAGGTAAGCTGAAAATGACGCCATAACAAACACATTTTTTGAAACCCTTTATGAATTTATCGTGGCGTTGTCCTGATAAACTCCGGAAGACTCTTTCCAACTTAACATGCTAGTAGACATACAGGACAGCATTTTAGTATATATTTCGTATTTATGGTTTCCTCCTCCAAACTTACCCGTTCGGCGTTCGCTACATTATACAGGCGCTTCCTTCACCAAATTTTCGATACATTTGCAGGAAGAACAGAGATTTGCTTGCGATAGTGATTCTGAGCAGCTCCAGATCTATCTGTCCTGAACATATTACCACTTCTTTTTTTAAAAGAATTAAGCCTATTGCGTTACAGAAAAATGCCGTCCTCATTACCATGGTAGGCCTCCCGAAACATGGTTTTCTCTCCACTAAGCTCACAAACGTCACCGTCCCGACTCTTTCACGAATAATTACTGACACTCTTGTTAAGCTGGAAAACGTGGTAAAATATCTCTTAATATTGAAAAAGTTTTTATGCGGTTTGCCAATTCACACTTTTGCCAGGTAAATTAAAAATCCCACGGTGCTGTTGGGACTAACACCCTACAGTTACTTCGTGGCATGCGGAATGCAAGTTGCGATGGATAAATCTGATTTGGAACTCGCTGAAGTGAACTCCGGAATGGTGAGATGTCCCTACTTCGCGCAAAGGGGGAGGCGGTTCTACACCGCAACACTTCACAAGTACCACAACTACGTTACGACTCCGTTCGAAATGCTTCACGTAATCCCACTATACTCGCTCACCCCCTCTGTCCACACACCTCAACAACCAATTAACCGAACCGGATTCGTGCTTGGGCCGGGAAGAAAAAAGGCAACAGGCTTAATTAAGTCCACAAAACATGGAATTTAATATGTGAACATGATCAAAGTATACAATTAACAATTGGTAGCCAACGTAATGATGCGAGGCAAACAAATAGCAACGTAAACGCATAGTGCAGCACAGGAATTAACAGGGCAAACAAACTCTTCAATGAACGGCCAATACGAGGGGTAAAACAGCTCATAAACTAATGGCGCAATGTCTCAAGTACGCTTGCTGCCGCCAACGAAAGGAACGCCTATCTGGGTGGGCTCCATCGGCACATAGCTCTCGTCGCCAGCCTGTGCACAGGTGCTTTGTTAAGGCCCGTGCACACTGGCGGAAAAACGCGCGCGGCACGCCGCGGGCGGCAAAACGCGAGCCTCCGAGGCTGCCGCGCGGCAGGAATTCTCTTGCCGCGAGGCGATCGGTCTGTGCACGATTTTAAGGCCGGTCCCCACTAGCGGCAAAAACGCGCGCGGCACGCCGCACGCGACACGCGTTGCTGCCGCGAGCGGCAAGATTCATTAAAAGCGGCAGCAACGCGCGGCAGATGCTCGAATGGGTCGAGACCCATTTTTCTGCGGCAGCCGCGGCCGCCGCGAAAAAAGCACCAATCAGAAGCGAGCCGCGGAGGCGTGCCGACGGTGGTGCCGACGCGTGGCGCCATCTGTCCGTCAAGCATAGAACCACAATACACAGCCTCTGAGATTCGAAAGTGACATGGCCGTCGTAAAATCTCAGAGGCCATGCCCAGACCTATATGCAGTTTTCGTTAAGCCTACCCGTACCGAGACGCCGAGCAAGAAGTATCCTCGCAGTAGCAGTTTTTTGATAGCGTGACCAGCCGTAGCGCTAGAAAGACATACATGGTCGACGAAAGACGAAATCGTGTGATTAGAGCTCACGTTTTCGCGAGACCTTTCGAATGGAACAACGCAAGTCGGGGCGTCAGGCCGTTCTTGGTCGCATCGTCGCCGCTTGCCGCAAAACGCGAGTGGGGACTTGTTGACGCGCGCTTGCCGCGGAAGCGCTCGCCGCGCGCGACACGCCGCGCGCGTTTTTGCCGCTAGTGGGGACCGGCCTTTACGCGGCACGCCGCGTGCCGCCGGAGAGGAGACCAATCAGAGCGTCTCCTTCCGTGACGTACGCGCTCCATCGCGGAGTCATGCGGACCCGCCCGGAGGCTCGTTTCGTACCCGTACGGTGGCTCGCTTGCTTCTCGCGCCCGTTCGCTCGGAGGAGGCGGGATTTCGCGGCGCTGCCGCTGCGGTTCGCCGCGAGCAGTGTGGCCGTGTCGCCGCCGAAGCGTTTTTCCGCCGGCGGCGCGCCGCGCGCGTTTTTCCGCCAGTGTGCACGGGCTTTTAAATCGTGCACAGACCGATCGGCTCGCGGCAAGAGAATCCCTGCCGCGCGGCAGCCTCGGAGGCTCGCGTTTTGCCGCCTGCGGCGCGCCGCGCGCGTTTTTCCGCCAGTGTGCACGGCCCGTGCACACTGGCGGAAAAACGCGCGCGGCGCGCCGCCGGCGGAAAAACGCTTCGGCGGCGACACGGCCACACTGTTCGCGGCGGCAGCGCCGCGAAATCCCCCCTCATCCGAGCGAACGGGCGCGAGAAGCAAGCGAGCCACCGTACGGGTGAACTCCTCTCCAAAAATATAGAAAGCAAAATATAAACATACACAAAACTCGACATTCGGACACGACGTGGGACAGCCTAACCGGCGACACTTGTATACAGATTACCGTAACGAGCGTTAGCTAGCACCGCTTCCATTCCGAAACACTCCAGGTGCAAGCAATTTGGCGCCGTCTAGGCGCCCTCATGCTGGCAGTGCCCGGTGAAAAGACGCGCCTGTGGGGAGTCGCTCCTCTGTGGCCGGCCAGATGTGCGCGTCCGAGAAGCAGTTCTGCTTACTGCATTGCACGGTGATCGACACATACCGGGGACGCTCCGTTGGCTTTTTTCAGGCACTTATGAGCGCGCTGGGTTCGCTTTGGCGGCATTCTGTCGTCTTCAATGTCGCCGCCTAAAGGCCCGTGCACACTGGCGGAAAAACGCACGCGGCGCGCCGCAGGCGGCAAAACGCGAGCCTCCGAGGCTGCCGCGCGGCAGGGATTCTCTTGCCGCGAGGCGATCGGTCTGTGCACGATTTTACGCCGCGTGCCGCGTGCCGCCGGGGAGGAGACCAATCAGAGCGTCCCCGTCCGTGACGTACGCGCTCCATCGCGGAGTCATGCGGACACGCCCGGAGGCTCGTTTCGTACCCGTACGGTGGCTCGCTTGCTTCTCGCGCCCGTTCGCTCGGAGGAGGCGGGATTTCGCGGCGCTGCCGCCGCGGTTCGCCGCGAACAGTGTGGCCGTGTCGCCGCCGAAGCGTTTTTCCGCCGGCGGCGCGCCGCGTGCGTTTTTTCCGCCAGTGTGCACGGGCCTTAATGCACACTCTCATCTGGGACCGCCGCATAAACGTCAGCTCTTCTGTCAAAGCGCGGTTTCCTCAAAACTCGCGGCTAACGAGATTCTCTGACCGCAGTGGCAGCCGAAAAGTAGGATTGCAGAAGGCCAAAAACTCCCGCTACCCGCCTTCCCGTGTTTCACCCTGCCGACGCCCCTCGGGGCGTCACAATGGCAGAAGGATCCGTATTAGGTATAAAATATTTCCTGTATCAATGACGTTCGCCATAAGCTTTCTACTTACGAAGTTCACAAATGTACTCACTTGATGCAGCACCAGCATCGACAGATACTAGATTATCAACTAGTACTAGCCGTATCTCACTGGTTTTTGCATACTGAAACTTCATTTGTTTTAACCTTACGCGATCGCTTGCTACACTGAGTTGACAATACTACATGCCTAGTGCTCGATTTAGACACATCAAGGTTAAAGAAGAAGTTTGTAAAAGAAAGCTCTCTTATGGTTCTTACACGCTAATATTTTCCCTGTGACCTTCATGGGGCTTTGTACGTTTTTTTCTTATTTCGCTCTCACTTAGGTTGCTGTTGAAAAACATGGGGGCTGATGTAAATAACTTATTTGGCTCCCTTACTAAACAAGGTCCAAGAATAGTGAGTTTCCTTCTGCCTAACGGAGAAGTAATATCCCGTTCAGTGAGTTAGAGACATGCCATATTTTCGGCTCTGATTCCGCGCACCAGGCAAGCATATAATGGTAGTGCATACAACCCTCAATTGAAACTATTCCAATGGCGAATAACTGCAGGACTTTCTCGGTGCTTTAACTTGGAATTGAATTAACAGTTGCGCGAAATTTTAGTATTTCATGCATCTAAACACTACTTTCTTCAAAATAAAGCGTCCTGATAAATCTGTTTACTTCAATGAGCAAAGGCTCGATGTGGGTAAGTTTGTTTTGCATGCTTTAAATGCCTGTCCTTTGTACCTGTTGTCACCGTTGTCTTGCGCTCTTTTTTCTTCATGGAACTCATTTGCACTTTTGCTTGACATTTAGCCTTCTCTGTTCGATTTGTTCGACCAGATACTGTAGCCAAGAAAGGTATTGGTATAAAGAGATTTTTACTCATTTTTGTTTCCCATTGGCTGCTCATTGATTGACTCATTTATTGATTGATCGTTCAATCGTCTCGGCGACCGTACTTATTTCGGCTGTTATGTTTAAAACCCTGTATATCGTATTTAAGAAATGAAATGATTTCAAATTAATTTCCTGGCTTGCTGAAATCAATAAGGCATCATATGACCACATGTGAGCAATAGCAAATGACTATTCAAACATTATCAAAGAATTCACATATAATCCATACAGCTCATCTTAGGCACATTACAAAGCCACTGTATTGTCAGAGGAATAAGGCATCATGTAAGTACAAATCAGTTGAAGAAAAGGACTTAGCATTCGAGGTCTCGCTCGTTTGTGGGCGCTGCAAAGATGAGCTTGCCCAGAAGACGGAGAGCCGCTGCCGTCCTTGAGACATATTGCCGCGAAAGCGACGATACGAATATGGTCACCTCTTCTTGAATGAATGTCGCGACCACCACCTGCTGGTAGCGGAGCTGTTGTGCATGCCCTTGTGCACGCTCGGCGATGAACCGCAGCGCGTCTTGTTGTCGACTCGTTATCCCGTAGTGCTTGTGGATACCATTGTAAAGCAGTGCTGTCCAGTTGGTCGAAATTTCCACTCTGCCGCATCGCCCTTCTCAGAAGGGGACACGCCGTACGCGCACATTGTAACCATATGTAAGTCGTGAAGAAAAACAGCAAAAGCGAAGCTGTATTGGGCCACCCATGTAGGGGCACTACTCAAAAAGAAAAAACGCATGCACTGTACGCCGTATTCCCCACGCGAGCGCATACAACGCACGAAAAGCGTCGGCGCCCCACAGAAATAGGAATAAGAGGGGAAGAAGGGTCGGGCGGCACAGGGGAAGGCATTGCACGGGGAACAGCCGCATACTTTATCTTGTGCTTGGTTCGCAGCTCGATGACCTTAGCCCGCGAACGTTTCACCCACAGCAAAACCACTCATGATTCCAGATACGCAGACTCGCCATGTTCTTCCATCACTGCAGAGAGCTAATTGTCAACGCATTGCAAAAGCATCTGCCTGCCGCAGCACTGTGCTTCAAAGACTGCAAGCTCCCCCTTCAGGCTCTTATCACAGCACTCTTTGCCGAAAAATGACAGGTGCCCCTCGTTTGCCACCACGGTTTCCTGCAGACAAACTACAACATTCCCCGCCATAGAGTGACAAGTCAACTTCCTTTGTGAGTGGAAAGAGCCGCGTTCTTCGTTTTTAAGCCCACCGATGAGACGCGAATGCGCATAGCCGCACTTTCCAAGAATGGGCACCTTTGTTCGTATATGTGATGGGCAGCATAGATAGGCAGGGGGCACCGGCTGGAAAAATTTCGGGGGGGCTTCAGCCCGGTCAGCCCATGCCTGCCTACGCCACTGCTATCTATCTATCTATCTATCTAGCCGCCTACGATTTTGTGCTCTCCTGGCCGTTTCGTTAATCGGATGTTTACAAAAATTGGTATGCCACATCATGACTACATGACCAACATAAATGACAGGTCATAACATGAAAATCATGATATGCATGTCATGAGTAGCATGGTTTACATGCCACAGTCTTAGTGCTCTCCTGGCCGTTTCGCTCATGGGATGTATGCGAAAATTGGTATGGCACAACATGACTGTCTGACGAACATAAATGGGAGGTGATAACATGAAAATCGTGACATGCGTGTCATGAGCGGCATGATTTACACGTCACAGTCTTTGTGCTCTCCTGGTCGTCTCGTTAATGGGATGTATACGAAAATTCGTACGCCACAGCATGACTGCATGGCGAACCTGACTGACAGGTCAGGACATGAAAATCATGATATGCATGTCATGGTCGACATGATTTACACGCCACGCGTTTCGTTATCGGGATGCCACAAGATGACTGCATCACGAATGTAAATGACGGCTCATAACATGAAAATCATGACATGCATGTCATGAGCGACACGATCTATATGCCACGGTCTTGATGCTCTCTTGGCCGTTCCGTTAGTGGGATGTGTAGGAAAATTGGATGCAGCAATATGACTGCATGACGAACGTAAATTACAGGTCATAACATGAAAAGCATAACATGCCTGTCATGGGCGGCATGATTTACATGCCAGGCGTTTCGTTAATGGGATATATACCAAAATTGCTATGGCTCAACACGACAGCATTACGAACGTAAATGACAGGTCATAACATTATAATCATGACACGCGTGTCATGACCGGCATGATTTACAAGCCATGGTCCTGACGCTATACTGCCGTTTCGTTAATGGGATGTATGGGCTCCGTCTATTGACCAGAGGGCGCTACATAGCTCTCGTCGGTAAACGGACTTTACTCGTCGGACGGCTCAGTCGTGCACGGTGGAAACCGAGGGGACAGCGACGCGCGCGTTTCTTCGCTGCTTTCCGGGCGTGCTGCGAACCACACGAACGCTCGCTGCGTCGCCCTTTGGAACAGTTTGCCGCAGGTTTGGAGCGCGCGTCTCAAAGGAAATAAAACGAAAGAAGGTGGGACGAGCGGTCGCTGCTGCTATAGAGTTGGAGACGCGCATCGCGTTAGCGTATTTCCCCGTCACAGTCTGCCCAATTTTGCTTCTTCTCTGCGCCAGGCAGTGCATTCTGGCGCTGATGTCGCACATGGAAAACTCGACTGTGCGGCGCCTATACGAAAATTGGTTTGGCACAACACGACTGCATGACGATCATAAATGACAGGTCATAACATGAAAATCATGACATGCATGTCATTAGCGGCATGATCTACATGCCACTCGTTTCCTTAAAGGGATGTATACCAAAATTCCTATGGCGCAGCACGACTGCAGGACGAACGTAAATGACAAGTCATAATCGTTAGAATCATGACATCATGCCACAGTCTTGGTGCTCTTGCCGCCGTTTCGTTAACTTCATATGTACCAAACTCGGTTTAGCGAGACAATGCAAATCCATTTTACGTTCCTTACGCGTGCTTCGCATTTCTTTGATTCCCACTGCACGTGGGATCTGCCATTTTTTTTAAGTTTCCATTTTGTTATAGTGTACGATGAGAAATTGTGAAATCTGAGTATTTCTCTTTATCTTGCTAGCTCCCGTTACGCGGCAGTTTGCACGTGCGCACGTGTTTGAAGATATATGTTAAAAACAACGTAATGCAGACGACACACACTCAAGTCAACAGAAGCATAGGGGAAATTGTAGTTTTAACGGCAGTAGAGCAATTAGGAAAAAACATGGAATGCAATTGAAGTGGACGAAAAAACACACTTGCCTTGAGGACCGAACATATGTCCCGTGTTCTACCAACTGAGATAAGATGCCGGTCGTTTGTCCGTCCACTTAAGTGGGTATTTATATGCGTATTATCCTATCTATCGTTATCGATTGCTTGGGCCTCGTAACGGCAGTCTTCGTGACTTTAGTAGTATGCTAGAGTTTGTTGGGTAGTGGCGATTTCCTGATGCGATGACGTCCTACGTGACTTCTGTTCAACACCTTCGCTGTTCGATAACAGTTACTTTTCAGTGAATTTTTGAGTGAATGTTTACAAGAAGCATTTAGAACGCTGGATTGGGAACAAGTGGCTGTAAGGGTTAATGGGGAATACCTCAGTAACCTCCGATTACTGATGACATTGCCTTGCTAAGTAACACGGGAGATGAATACAAAGCATGATTACTGACCTTAACAGTCAAAGTATAACAGTGGGCCTGAAAATTAATATGCAGAAAACTAAAGTAATGTTCAATAGCCTTGGGCGAGTACAGCGATTTCAGATAGCTGGCGAGGCACTGGAAGTAGTAAGTGAATATGTCTACTTAGGCCAGGCAGTGACCCCTGATCCGAATCATGAGGCTGAGGTGATTAGGAGGATTAGAATGGAGTGGAATGCATTCGGCAAGTATTCGCAGATAATGAATGGTAGCTTACCATTGTCTCTGAAGAGGAAAGTGTACAATAGCTGCATCTTACCGGTACTCACCTACGGGGCAGAAACCTGGGGGCTAACTAAGAGGGTTCAGCTTAAAGTGAGGACTACGTAGCGAGCTATGGAACGGAAAATGGTAGGTGTAACCTTAAGGGACAAGAAGAGAGCTGTGTGGGTTAGGGAACAAGCGCGTGTTAGGGACATACTAATAGAAATTAAGAAGAAATGGGCCTGGGCGGCCCATGTAATGCGAAGGCAAGACAACCGTTGGTCGTTAAGGGTAACAGAGTGGATTCCTAGAGAAGGCAAGCGTAGCAGGGGGCGGCAGAAAGTAAGGGGGGCAGATGAGATCAGGAAGTTCGCGGGGATAAATTGGGCCCAGCTAGCACAGGACAGGGCTACTTGGAGATCCATCGGAGAGGCCTTTGCCCTGCAGTAGGCGTAGACAGGCTTATGATGATGATGATGACGACGACGACGATGATGAGGAATTGTAATCAAGTGTTTGACGACGACTCGTCAGGCGAGGGTGAATCAGTGCAAGATGCTCTGATGCGGATTCTTGTGGAACTGCGTAAACTGTTAATTTTCAATGAAGCAGACAGTTTTGCAGACGGGTCGAGTCGTTTTATAGCATTCGTATGCTTTCTTCACTGTGGTCTTGCCTATGTTGGCCTCGAAGACATAGTTTCGCTTCACCTGCCTTCTCATGTCATGTACTCATGGATGCAGAGCAACAGTGATTTCTTGTGCTTTTGGCTGTACAAACCGCGCTAAGAAGAGACCTGCAAGAACTCTTTGCGTGTAAGTCTTTCTCACCTTCGCCGCGTACGGCAGCCCCTTTTCAGTGCATTTTGCTAAGTAGAGCGTTATTAGAAACGTTCACATCCATATGTTACATCTCTACTCCTGTGTCCAAGTTGACTGTAAACTTTAAATGCGTGTTATAAGCGCTTCGCTTTCAGATAAGTGCGTTCATGAGTTGTTATATTAGTTAAGATAAAACTCATGCGAGGCCTGCTGCAGGCATTGGAACGTCTGTTGTATGTATCCGAACCTCGGCACCCAGCACACAGACTGGCGTGGATACAGTTTGAATTCCGAGTTCTCTGATGCGCGAGGTAGGTATTTTTCTGAGCCATGGGTACGTAATTAGTTATGCGTGGGTCACGTTCATGTTGATCAATTTGCAAACGCAGCGAACATTCCATGGTATATTTCTCCACGCAACTGGTTTCATAAAAAAACAATGTGCAGCCTTCTGCCTGTGAACATAAGCTGTTCGGAGGGATGGATCGAAAGCAACACATAATTAAACCACACCTTGGTCTATTGACTACACGAGGAATGCTGCTTATTCGACAGCACAGGGCAGACAGCAGACTTTCGTCTTCCCCGCACTAGAGAACTTGCTAATCGGCGCGCTAAGTGCATAACTTCCAACGTATTTCGCGTGTAAGAGATCTTCCATGCGCTTTAGCAGCTAGTGGATCCTAAATGCACTAATGCAATTGATACTGGCGTGGTGCAAGTGCGAGGTAGCGGTGCAAACGCGTGAGTTTTCCGAGCGTGCCCAACGGATCGTGATGGCCCTGGATCTGCGATGAATTCACCCATGCTAGGAGAGACAAGAGCAGGAAAGAGTGTATGTGGAATATGAAAAATAAAAAGGAAACGCGAGCATGCAGTCAGCAACATGCAGAAAGCACGCACACTGCTTAAATATGTACACGGGCAAATAGTTGGTTGTATGTTTGAGCAAAGGGCACGAATGTATTTTACGCCAGCTCGCAGTCTCAATGTAGTGCATATTTACGCTATATTGCACCACGAAAAACTACGTCCTCGTAAAAGATAAGTTAAGCCAACAAGCACGATTTGAGTACACCCTCTCAATCAGCTAGTTTATTTTCACTCGATGCCTTCAGATGAGTACGGACGCGGGGATTTTCTATTTTTTATTTTTTAATCAATGAGAAAACACCGTTTATATTTCGCATAACTCTCAAGTTGATTTATCTCTCAATTTCTCATCATGTGGTTGCAAAGAACCTAAACGCCGCGCTTATTAAATTGCTCTCTATGGTGGCCCCGCCTACTTTTGGCCCCGTACACTGTAAACGAAAACATACCCAGCTGGGAGGTCCTGCAAGTATACCTCCCCACAAACTCCCATGACCACAACATTTACCCCCACCCATCGCGGTCGAGGAGGGTATATGAGGCACACGCCGTCATCACCTCCCTAGGGACTATAACGGCGCACTTCCCTGACGATACCCCCATGGATGTTGATGAAAAACCCCATCTCATGCCGCAAAACCTCCCCTGCATCGCGAAACGGGTTTTGGCTGTCGGAGGAGGGACGTCGCAGCCCGACCGACGGGAGGGCCTCGGGAGCCAGAAATAACATGGCGGCCGGACAAGCGACCACGTCGGACGGACGCGAGACCTTTGCGAAGCTGGCAAAGGCTATTGCCACGTTACGAAAAGGGAAATCGTTTCGCCTATCCTGTGAATATTACAAGCGCCGACGAGCGTCAACGAAGGTTGTGATCTACAGTGTCAAGCGTCGGGGGAACTCAATTGTGTGCCGGTGTTGTGCAGTGCCCGAATACAACCACGGATAACGGGCGCAGCGGCCGCGTTGGTGAGTGAGCTCTGTATGCTATTTCAACTACTTGTCTCATTTTGATATAGAAGGAGGGAAGTTCGGTACCATTCGATAGGTCACTATTCGTGAATCCTGGTATAAACTAGTCTAGAAAGGAGTAGTTATAGTACTGAATATATCGCTGAAAAGGTCTGCCGAATTCCGGAAAATCCATTGTTTGCAGCACATGTTCGGAGAGCGAAATAAATGCGACTAACTTGCGTAATTTTGGAGATAAACCTCTACTAATTGGCATACTTAGCGACTGCCTAAGTATCTATATCATCAGTGGAAAACATAATTGTATCTATTTCACTTACAGAGTTATAACGAATTTACTGTTAAGAAGCTATTTTGTTGTATTTACTATCTACGTAAGTTAAATTTTCGTGCGCTAAGAAGCGCTAGGTAAATATCTGTCACCAGGTGCAATTTATTTTCAGCTATCTTGTAAGCTGACCAAAGAAAAACATAAAAACTGAAATCAGCAATATACGTTTTTATAAAATTAGCCAATTGCGCTAAGGATTCCTTTTTGGTATCGACTTTAAGAGCACATCGATGCGCTCATCTTGGTGAAAAAAGAAATGCTTTAATAGTATCACAAAATCAGAGGTATCGACTTAGAAATTTTATGAAAGAATTTCTGTCGCCGCTTTCTTTTCGTTCACGAAACGGTGGTGTTCTGCGAAGGACTAAAGAGGGGCATTCCACAAGCTAGTCAGCAAGCGCCTTTTGTGTCGACACCGTTTGTACGCTGTTCCGATCTACAGGCCTCGGCGCCAGCTTCGGCAGCTTCTGCGGTGCCCTGTCCGTTTTCAAGGCTCCAGGGATGCACAGCCGAAGGCGGCTTTCATGTATACATGCCCTCCGAGCCGACGGTATACGAGCGGGTACAAGCAAGTGCGCCGCATATGTTTCTTTTTTGTTGCCTTTCGAAGACGCTTAATTCTTAGCAGCTCTACCCTTCGTGCGGGTTCGTATGCTCGATGGGACTTGTCTGTGTGCTTCGAACTCCCCCTTCCTTCCTATTCTTTCATATCCCCTTCCCCTTGAGTGTACCGGTTGAGGTGTCCTCTCCGGAGAGACAGTTATCGTGCATTCCACCCTCCCCCCCTTTCATATTTCCGTGTTTACAAGAATCTCTTTACAGCTCGCTCTCGTGAGACCCCGACCACTGTCAGGTGAACGCGGCGGCAGAGGGCTAGTTTTACGGAATGCATTCTTGGCAATCTGTGGAACCCTGCCCTTAGACGTACTATCTCTGTAAGCGAGAGATGGTATCCGTACATGACGGTCTTGATTATTTCAGTTGTCCGTTTCTCCTTCTCTTATTGTCGCTTTTGTTTTTGTGTTGTTTTTTTTCCATATCAATATCATTATGTTAGGAGAGCTGGCTGTAATGTTTCCTTCTTCCCACGTTTTCGTATTGAAATAAGAAAAAAGAAAGCTGAAAGAATGCTTCAACTGGGAGGAGGCAAGTGAGGGGACGATACCGAACACTCAAGGCACTTCAGATGATAACGATGCGTTAAACATTGTACCGAAATGAGAAGATTTGTCAAAGCCTATTTTCACCTGTGCAATCATCACTAATTTTAACAAAATTCTCATGCGCGCTTTCGTGCCGCAAAAAGCCCAGGTTTTCTTGCGATGCAGAGCTTTATACAATTCGTTTTTCTTTGTTTTAAAGGCTCCATATGGCATCGTCATCAGCGTGGCTAAAACTCGTCCTCTGCAGTAATCACAAGAAGTTTAATTATTGTTCTAATTAAATATTACTTTGTTACCCAATTAATAAATTCTTTCCTGAGCCTTCGTGACGTTTGCCTCAGCGAACAGTTTCTTTATGAGGAGGTTTTCCTTTTTTTCTCTCGAACAGCATATATTTAAGAAATTTTGCAAGTTTTCACTGAAACACCCTGTATATCCTTACATTGTACTTGTGTTGTGGGGCGATTAATGCGATCAGCGGGGTTATTTTTCTGAGAATCATTTTCTTCAGCTCGCTGAAGGAATTAAGCGCCAATACATTAGCGGCGCGGATGGTGCTGGTGTTTTTTCTTGCATGTGCTCGTCAAACTTCTGTATCATTGAAGCAGTCCGTATATGATTGCTTGTTTTTTAGCATATATGTCTTTGTTTTTTTTTTTACGTAGTTTTCGAACCCAGTCTTAATGACTGTGCCCCGGAGCTATTTCCACTGTGTGCGCGAAAAATTTACCGCCCAATCGACATATAAAAAAGACGATTAGAGTCAACAAAAACGTAATCGTTTTATGCAAATACAGTTACACACGAATGCAAGTGAAGTTGCCAGTAAGCATATATAAATGTCAGCATAACTTTATTTTGTGGTTTCTCTACATACGAATAAGCAGTCATACAACGCAACGGCAACTTACATTGTGCTATGAGCTGCGAGTTGAGTTACCTTTGCCCTGTATTCATCGTATCTCTCTGATTATATAAGACATCTTGAGAAAACATGTGCGAAGGTCTTGTATACACAGAACACCGGATATTTGCGTAGTTCTTTCGGAATCGCTTCTTTCACGGCCGCGCGCACTGTAATATGGTAGGAGTGAAATCGAATAGTATCACAGGATTGACTAACTTTGTAACCTGAAAAGCCACGCGTTCAAGCCTAATTGAAAATGGAGTTTACTTATACCCCAGTTCGCGCCCAACATAATTGCTAAAGCGCGATGATGCTAGTTTCTGCATATCGATAAAAATCTGACTAATTTCATTCAGGAAACACAAACTGAATGGTGTAAGAGCGCAGTTGCAGCTACAGTTGTATGTGCCCAGTGGGACGTATACCAATTTTCCTCCCATTGCCGGCAAGCGAGGATAGGCAAGTGTCATCAAGCGCCAATATTTATTGTTCCTTTGCTACGCCTGCTCACGCTTGCCAATATGGCCGCTTTACAACGACACTTGTTCAATGTTGCGCGGCAGCGCAAGGGCAGCAACTATGTCGCACAGAGGACCACGGAAAGTACCGACAACAGCGCTTTTTGACCATTCAATTTCGGTTTCCTGAGAGAAATAAGCCGGATTTCATCGCGCTGCGGCAATTCGAAAAAGGTGCCCTTTTACAAATACTACAACGGATATCGAATTCCCGTATAAGTAACATGCATCTTTCCATTAGGTTTGAGTGTCTGGCTGTTACTGTCTGGGTTTTGATCATTCTAATATTGTTAATTACCGTTAGCATTTTAACATCCTTTACACGGTACGTGCTGCCATGAAGGAAGACCGCAAAGATTTTGCACATGGTTATCTGTGTTCAAAACGTTTTTGGGCACTTTTTCTGAAACACCCTTTATAGCTTTACGTAGACCATTATTCTTCCAAAATTTCAATTATTGCTTTGCTTTCTGGTTTGTGCAGATGGGACATGAAACGTCCGCGTTATGTGTGAAATGCTCAAAGATTTTTTATTAGGGGAGTGCGAAGACCAAATTTTCCGAATACGAATAGAGTAAAAATATAAAATTTTATATATGGAATAAATATCGGATATCAAAAGAAGAATGGCTCTTCCGTAATAATAACGTACTTAGTAGAAAAATCTACTTTGAGGAAGTGCGTTATTAAGCTATCGGCATAAAATGCAATGTTATCTAGATATGCAATATTCAAGAATATTCGAAACATTCCAATACTCGCACACCCCTATTCTTGATGTACGAGCACCTTTCTCTGCTTAGTTCGTACAAGTTTCACTTCTGCACTTGAGCAGTGATCTTTTTACACTGATTAGCTTGAAAATATTGCTTATTGTTTGAGAACCCTTAAACGCTTTTAAATTTTTTCCTGTATTTATTTGCAACGGCGATAATATAATGGAAAAATACACATTTTCGACATTTCCTTCTGCTATCGCTTTGGATCAGTCAAGTGTGCGCCCTGGCTTTGAAATATGTCAACTGTGGGATTTTTTGCTAGGAAGCACCCATTCCAACTTATAAGTTGGAATAGTAATGAAATTATCCACACAAATTGATGGTGTGCTGGAAGCCTTCGTTCGCATTTAGCATTTTGCTGAACGTGTGTTGCCCTATGTTTGACTATTAATGCGGCACTTGCAGCTCATCTCTGTCGCGTGTTCTACTTTCTTTTGCCCAATGCACATAAAACTGATTGCTCTTGTTTTCACGTTTCCCGTGATCTGCCGTCTTGTGTTCTGTTTATCGGTCGCTTTCTGTGTCCTTGTTTACTCCTTGTATTTTTTGAACATCTGCTTGATCTGCAACCGCAGACTGGTGTTTATTGCGAATAAACCAAACAACTCAATTGCCCTTTTGAATACCTTCTTGCGCTATTTGAAGAAACCACTCGAACGCAGAAGGGAAGTGCTGTCATGAATATTCCATTATGTAAAGATAGTGCTGATGCGTAACACAATATACGATCAGGACGCAGTAAAAAGTGGGTACAACAGAGAAAACACACGAAATATAGTCCCGGCGTACCAAGCAAAAATTCTGTCTGGCACGGAGTACAAAAATTTATCGATATACTCCCAATGTGACTCTTGAAAACTCCGCCAAACACGGAGTATGCAAAAAAATATATACTCCCAAGGCACCACGCAGGAACTCCGTCAGGCACGGAGTAAAAAATAAAAATATATACTCCGAAGGCACCACGAAGGAACTCCGACCGATGCGGAGTAAAAGTTTACTCCGACCCTACGGAGTACAATTAACTCCCAATGGGGGGGGTCGCTAGACGACATGCCATTTACTCCCAGCAGGGAGTAATTTTTTTTACAGTGTAGGCGGCTGCAGTGACTTCCACTCCAGAAGTTTAATGGAACCTCCCTGGTTTACACCACCATGTGTTTTTTGTTATGGGCACCGTGAGTGCTTACCCTTGTCGTAGGCGTGCCCAGGGGGGCGGTGAGGGGCTTAGTGGTACGGCTGCCCTCTGTTATCACCTGAATGGGTCGCCATATTTGCCCCGTCGCCATATTGTAGCGGTAGGAGAGTATAAGAACAGATTTATTATGGGCGAAGTTCTGCCCGAAAATGCTCGCTCGCTACCATCGACGCTCAGCAGCAGCCTCAGCGTCATTAGTCCCCCTCCGAGTATGCATCGTCCCGATGCGTTCGCTTTGGAGAGCATGAAAATGAGAAGAGCTCTGTCACTGTCTTTTGATAGTAGGGCTTCATGCGAACTACGTGAACTGTCTCTGGAGTAAAGCGCTTGTGTCCGTCAGGGGTGACTTCGTAAGTCAAATCACTGATTCGGCGAATGACTTCCTATGGACCAAAGTACCGTCGTAGGAGCTTTTCGGACAGACCGCGGCGTCGTACTGGTGTCCAAACCCACACTTTGTCGCCTGGCTGGTATTGAAAGTCCCTGCGGTGCTCGCTGTAGTAGCCTGCGTCCTTTGCTGTTGACGTATTCGGAAACGGGCTAATTGACGGGCTTCTTCTGCTCTCTATAAGAAGTGATCAATGTCGGATGGATCGAAGTTGTCATTATGGACCGGCAACATTGCATCAAGTGTCGTCGTGATTGTACGGCCATAGACCAGTTGAAACGGGGTTACGCGAGTTGTTTCCTGTGGTGCGGTATTATAGTCAAAGGTAGCGTAAGGCAAGATTTGGTCCCAGGTCTTATGTTCGAGGTCAACATGCATAGATAACATATCAGCAATGGTCCGGTTTAAGCGTTCCGTCAATCCATTGGTTTGAGGATGGTATGCAGTGCTTTTCCTGTGACTGGTGTTGGTCATCGTCAGCAGGCACTTCATGAGCTCAGCTGTAAACGCTGCTCCTCGTTCTGTAATCACAACCATTGGGGCGCCATGACGGAGGACTATATTTTGAACAAAAAGTGTGGCAACTTCCGATGCCGTTGCCCGCTAAAGGCAACCAGTTTTTAGCATATCGCGTGAGGTAATCAGTCGCGATGATGATCCACCCCTTCCCAGATGATGACGTGGGAAACGGTCCAAGAAGATCCATCCCAGCCTGTTGGAAGGGAGTTTGAGGTGGGTCTATGGGGTGAAGAAGTTCGGCCGGCTTTATAGGTGGTGTTTTGCGCCTTTGACATTCGCGACAAGTCTTCACGTAATTCTGAACTGAGGCCAATAACTTGGGCCAGTAAACCTTTAGGTGAATTGTGGCGAACGTTCGGCTGACGCCCAAGTGACCTGAGGACGGTTCATCATGGCAGGCTTCCAATACTTCAGGCCGCATGGATGGCGGTACAACGAGCAAGAACTTCTCATCGTTGCGTTGGAAGTTCCACTTGTAGAGCGTATCACCTCGGAGGCAGAACGAGGACAGTCCTCTCTTGGATACACGTGGAACTTCGACGTTGTGCCCTTGAAGATATTTTATGAGTGGGAGCAGCTCTGAGTCCGCCTATTGATGCTTGGCGATTTCCGACGCTTCCATGACGCAAAGTGATGGGAAATCGTCTTCTTCTGAGGGGGTAGAATCGACTGGGGAGCGCGACAAGCAATCAGCGTCGTTATGCTTTCTCCCGGACCTGTAAACAACAGTAACGTCGTACTCTTGCAGCCTGAGGCTCCACCTCGCAAGTCGTCCCGATGGGTCTTTCAGGCTTGCCAGCCAGCAAAGTGAGTGATGGTCGCTAATTGCACGGAACGGCCTGCCATAGAGGTACGGTCTGAATTTGCTGATGGCCCATATTACTGCTAAACATTCTTTCTCCGTCGCAGAGTAGTTTCATTCAGCTTTCGAGAGAGTGCGGCTAGCATACGCTATGACCTCCTCTTCTCCGTTTTGCCACTGAACTAGAACTGCGCCGAGACCGAGATTACTTGCGTCAGTATGGACTTCTGTGTCCGCGGTCTCATCAAAGTGGGCGAGGATGGGTGGGGCTTGCAAACGTTGCTTTAATTCATCGAAAGCTGCCTCTTGTTCAGGATGCCACACGAAAGGTACGTCTTCTCTCGTGAGTCTCGTTAAGGGTTCTGAAATTTTCGAGAAATTTTCGACAAATCGCCTGTAGTAAGTGCACAAGCCCAAAAAGCGGCGCACCTCATTTTTGTCTTTAGGCCTGGGAAATCCCGCGATGGCTGTTGTCTTCTCGGGGTCCGGTCCAATACCCTTCGCGCTGATGACATGACCCAGGAAACGGAGCGTTTCAAATCCAATATTACACTTTTCAAGTTTAATCGTCAAGCCGGCCGATTGGATCGCCTGGAGTACTGAACGTAGTCGCTCGACGTGCTGTTCAAAGGTTGCAGAGAAAACGGCAACGTTATCCAAGTACACTGAGCAAGACTGCCATTTGAGACCCGATAGGACACTATCCATCATTCGCTGGAATGTTGCTGGCGCGCAACAGAGGCCGAATGGAAGTGCCTTGAACTCGTGCAGTCCGTCTGGGTTCACGAAAGCTGTTTTTTCACGATCCCTTTCATCCACTTCAATTTGCCAACATCCGCTTTTTAAGTCCAATGAGGAGAAAAATTTGGCGTGACGTAACCGGTCCAATGCGTCATCGATACGGGGCAAGGGGTATACATCCCGCTTTGTGACGCTGTTAAGTTTTCGGTAATCGACGCAGAATCTCAATGTGTTATCCTTTTTTCTGACAAGAACTACCGGAGATGCCCGTGGGCTGTTGGGTGGCTGAATGACATCGTCCTCAAGCATCTCTTGCATTTGTCTCTTTATAACTTCTCGTTCCTTAGGCGATACTCTGTACGGGTGCTGGTATACAGGCCGGGTCACTTCGTTTAACCATCTGCGTGCGCCGCACTCTTGACGATGTAAAGAAGCATTCTGCAAATTCATTTATAAGGTCTTCCATGATTTTCTTCTCGGCTGGCAATAGATGCGGGTTGATGGCAACTGCTGCTGCGGCGTCGTGCGTAGTTTTCTCAGTAGGTGGCCCTGACTCCAGGCTACATACGCTTGCCACTGCATTAATACTGTGCAGGAAGGCGATGGCAGTGTTCTTGGCGACATTGCCGAAATTTGTCAGCAAAACATTGGCATGCCCGTCACATAAGCGAATGAGGCCTCGAGCTACGCACATACCTTTTTTCAGTAGCTGATCAATATTGCCATCCGCTATACCCTCAGAATCGACGAATGATTCGTTCCTTACGCGAACCAGCAAACTGCATCTTGGTGGCACAGTTACGTTGGTGTCTACAACCCGCAAGGCAGTGCAGTCCGGATCATCAGCGTCCCTCGTGTCAATGGCCAGATTCGTCGAGAAAGAAACGCTAGCTTTTTTGAGGTCGATTATGGCACCGTTTGACTGCAGAAAATCCATTTCGAGTATTACGTCCCTCGAGCATTCCGGAAGTACTATAAATTCGCATACGTAAGTAACACCTCGAATCAAGATTCTTGGCGTGCATTTTCCCAGAGGTGTAATGAGGTGACTGCCTGCAGTGCGTATTTGCGCTCCACTCCACGGTGTCAGTACCTTCTTGAGCTCCTTTGCGAGTGCTTGGCTTAACACGGAATAATCAGCACCGGTATCTACTAAAGCATTCGATTCACGCCCGTCCACGGCAATAAGCAAATCTGAAGAAATTTTCTGCATACTTATCTTGGTCGTCTCTTTCGGTTCGCCTCTGCTGCGCTGGGCCCTTGACGGAGGATATTCACTTTGGCGAACGTCAGCGGCCTTGCCTCCCCAGGTCGCTGGCTTTAGTTTTCCTGACGCGGGCCTACTGAACGGCGCCTTGGTGAACTTGAAGATGGTCGTGGACTAGGCGACCGGTAGCGAGCAGGCGCCGATGACCGTGGCTCGTGTTGGGGACCGGCAGCTGGAAGTCGACTTCTCGTTAATCTCCATCGGTCGTTCACCGTTACGAGGGCAAGGCGCGTTGATAGAGAACCCGCGAAGACCAACCCGTCGATATGGGCACCATCTGTAAAGGTGTCCAGCTTCTCCGCAATGGAAGCAGAGTGGCGTCCTGTCGGGCGTGCGCCAGACGTCGCTTTTTCGGGGCCTGAACTCTCCCTGGAGGGATGTACTGCGCGGAGCCGGTAGGCGGCTACTCGGAGCGGCGAACGAGGCGTTCTGTACGGCTGGTTGGCGTAGGATGTCGGCGCATGTCGACACACAACTTTCCTGCTGTGGTTGCTCGAGTGGGACAGGCTGCACATCCGGCTGCGGTTGTAACACAGCGTGCCTAACCTCATCCCGAATGACGGCGGCGAGAGAGGAAACAGTCGGGCCGACTTGTGGTTGCTGCAACTTCCGAAGCTCTTCCTGCACGATAGATCGCACCAGTTCCCTCAGCGCCTCCGCGTTACTGCCTATGCCCGCGGAAAAGACGTTAACAGGCGCGCCACTGGTGTCCCGGTTGTAGTGACGGGCGCGCTGCGGCAATGCTTTTTCTATCGTAGTCGCTTCGGTGCGGAGCTCTGCAACAGTACGCGGCGGATTGCGGACCAGTCCCGCAAAAAGCTCGTCTTTCACGCCACGTAGGAGATGCCGCAACTTCTTGTCTTCTGGCATGTTTGGATCGGCACGTTTGAACAGACGGGACATGTCCTCAATATACATGCCGACGCTCTCGTTCGTGCGTTGGTTCCTGGCTTGTAGGGCATTCTCCGCATTCTCTCGGCGATCGGTGCTGGCATATGCAGCAAGCAAATGTCGTCGAAACTCTTTCCACGATGTCATAACAGCCTCGTGATTCTCGTACCATGTCCTTGCTGCATCCTCCACCGCGAAGTACACGTGGCGAAGTTTCCGTGGAACGACTTGGATGTCGCCGTGGAACGACTTGGGCACTCGCGTGGAAATGTCGCCGTGGAACGACTTGGGCACTCGCGGCGGGTACACGACGAGATCAGATAATGTCGCCGGGCTAGTCATTGTTGCAGTGTCAGCAGTAGACATTGCCTGCGTTGGCGTAGCAGCGGGAAGGGGTCCGAATTCAGGCAGGTCTCCTCGGAGGCGGCGGCGGCTGGAGCGCTGGTGTACAGGAGTCAGTTCTCCTGGCTCCAATAGCTGAGGATCGGGGCTCCGGTCTCTTCCGCGCAGGGGACTTCCAATCATACCCCGCACCTCCACCAGAATGTAGCGGTAGGAGAGTATAAGAACAGATTTATTATGGGCGAAGTTCTGCCCGAAAATAGGGTTAACAAAAGTAAGTCGCTAAACGCGTTCAACACACACACTGGCGTCTCTTCTTCGACTGACTCTACCAGGCAAACTCCAGGGCTCGTGTCTCTGTCTCGTGCGCGTGCACGAGAGGCACGCGTTGCGCCGCCACCACGGAGAAAGATGAAACGCGAAATAGCGGACGCTCTTCGTGGCTCGCTCGCTACCATCGACGCTCAGCAGCAGCCTCAGCGTCAATATTTGCCCCGTTACAATGCACCGTGTTTTAACCGAAATGACCACTCCGTGGAAGGTGGTTGAGAGTAAGAGCGGCCGCCGCAGTGAACTTGCGCCCTAACGGGGAATCCTGCGCAGGCCTGTGCCTCGTACTGCCCGATCCCCAAGGAGCATTGTGGTGACCTGGTAATGAAGGGAAGCGAACGACGACTCGGTGTGCCCCTTGACACCATCCAAGATTCATCCACGATTTACACATCAACCTCGATACTAACCAGCAGGTAGATGCCATTTTTCTCCATTACGCAAAAGCATTTGATAAGTTACCTCACCAACGACTGTTACTTAAGCTCTCACAGTTGAATCTGCATCCCGACATTTTCCACTGGATTGAAGAATTCCTTGCTAGCCGATGACAGTCAGTACATGTCAACAATTCCATTTCCGCTCCCCTCCCTGTAACATCTGGCGTTCGCAAGGCAGCGTCTTAGGCCCACTGTTATTTCTTGTTTATATTAATGACCTGCCTCTAGTATGTTGCCTCTCAAATCCGAATGTTCGCAGACGATTGTGTCATCTACCGTACAATCTCTAACAATGCTGATCACGCTTCTTTGCAACACGACCTTAACAATGTTCAAGATTGGTGCAATGAATTTTTGATGTCCCTCAACGCCGACAAATGCAAGGTAATATGTTTCACTCGCCGTCTTCAGCCATTACACACATCCTACACTATTGGAAACACTTTATTAGAAAGAGTCGACACATTTAAGTACCTTGGTGTTACCCTTTCACATAACTTAAATTGGTCGCCTCATATAACACGCGTTAATGCCTCCGCGAACCAAACACTTGGGTTCCTAAAACGCCATCTGCGTCATGCACCACGTCACGTAAAACTTCTAGCATATAAGTCACTCGTGCTCCCGAAGCTAGAATACGCTTCTCCCATCTGGTCACCTCATCAAACATGTGTTATCAGTGCCCTAGAAGCCATTCAGAATCGCGCAACCAGGTTCATTCAATCATCATATTCTTATAACACCAGCGTATCACTGCTAAAAGCACAGATTGGTTTAAACATGCTATCATCCCGTCGTCGCATTGATTCATTAATCCTTTTCATAAGTTTTTCTACAGCTCGCTTCATCATGCCCCATATATATTGGCCCTGCCTCCGCGCACATCACTGCGCACAGGCCAGCACTTGCGACTCGACCACGCAGCCGCACTACCACTTTTTCTGAATCTTTCTTTTGTCGATCAGCGGACTGGAACAGCCTCCGCCGCCATATCGTCGAAACCACCTGCTCATCATCATTTTCTGATCAACTAAAATCTTCCATGATTAAAAGAATGTATGTAACCATTAGTTGATGTAAAATTGTGTAAAAACGCACCCCTTATGTAATACCTCCAGTATGAGGTATTCAAGGAAAAGAAAGTGAAGTGAAGTAGTTGCTACAATCGTGAACCACAGCCCTCGCCACAGGGGACGGCGCAACTGGAAGGCACGTTGATATTCCACCATCCAATACTTTATCCCACGTCCCATTTCTTAATCTGTGTGCAAGTCGAAGAGAAATGGTCGTGAAACAACGAATGAGATGTACTGCCGGAACACCATGGCCCGTGCGGCTCGCGTGTGCGCTTTCAAGGAACGCATGGGAATGATCAGCGGACTTCGTTATCAGGCATACGCAGGAGTGCTGACTTGACAGTCACAGTTGGTCCTCTCTCTCTCTTTTTTTTGATGGTGGGGAGGAGTCACGGCAATTAAGCCTACTCCTCGCGTTAGCTTGTCGGCCACGTTTTGTCAATGAGTTCGGATGCGGCCTTACACCTAACGTTATAATTTGTTTGAATCTCGCCGCGAGGTATTCTACTATGCACGTAGGCTTATTTATTTTCCTTTTATTTACAGTTAGCCTGCTGTTCTCTCGCATCAATAACTTTCTTGATAGGCACTAAAAGAATGAGCAGCTGCTTATTGGGAGTACGTTGACGAGGCCAAACAAGCCACTGTGTGCAGTGCAGGTAAGACGACGAGGCTATATTGGCTGCACTCGTACGGCAAACTTCAGCAGTTACCAGCAAGCACCCTGCGAATTCGTACAGTACATGCTAAGCAGCGTATGGCCGAATCGCAGGTGCAGCAATATTGTTTGTATGAAAAAGAAAAATAAGAATCCTGAATAAAAAGAGAAGGTGGCGTGTGCAAGAACTTTCCTTCCTGCTCTTTGAAAGCAAAATCACATGAAAAGGTTCTATTCTTCACATATCCAGATCCACACGTAGTACTGTAATGTAAAGGAAATCACGAACGAAACCAATATCTGAGGAAATTTTAGGCTTTACCCCGATCTCGGCGGTGGCCCAGTGGTGGCCCAAGCGGCGAATATGTTCTGCCGTTTCAATAAAAACTAGGCTGATAGGAAGCACTACGTGTGTAGGCTTGTCATCTGCATGTAGTTTGCGCTGTTCCTTACGCATGTTGCAAAGCCAACTAGGCCACATAGCGAGCCTTATGACTTACACTAGAACTTCATTATCTTCAACAGCAGTGACCATCTACTCAGACTATACCCGGTTTCTACGGCTGACACTGGTACGGCCAGCTATTATCAAAATTCCAGCTACCAGAGTTCTGAGCAGAGTTCCAAAGCGCGAAATATTGGCGTAGCCAGCATGCCATCACGCTCACTCACCCTGTAAGAGCGAAGGATTTCAGCGCCGTGATGACAACTTCTGACACAGCAGCGTCTTCAGGATCAAAGCGTTCCTGGTCAATAAGGGGTACTCCGAAAATGTAGTTGATGTCCAAAGCATGCACTGCTCCCATCCAGCGAGGAAGGGGCTCTCTGGATGACTTGTGACCAAAGACGTACGAGTATACTCTCTGGCCACGTTCCGAGTGCTTCTCTGCGGTGAGGTGCATGGGACAGACGAAAGCCGAGTCGGATAGGTAGTCGGCGTAGCCGCGCCTCACGGAGGCCTTGTCATGAGCTTCCGCGGTGTACTTCTGCAACATTTCCGGAAATTCCATCTTGAGCCACGAGAACACGCCCTCGTGCAAAGAATTCTTAAACTGTTTGTCGTCAAGGTCTTCTATGTCGTCTGGAAGCAATTCACTTCTGAGAGGGTAGATAAGAGAAAGCGCACCTTCATCCTCGGTGACACCTAGCACGATATCGACAGTATGGAAGAATCCTTTGCTAATCGCAACAGTGGGCACCTTTGGCAGGAATTCGTTGTGGTAGGTTGGCAAAAATTGAAAAATCTTGGGAGCTAGCGCTTCCGTTGCGGCCAGCAGGATTTCATCGGCGCTCTTAGTTCTCAGGCAATCGATCACAGCTTCGGCATTGGACACTAGGCTGCGGTCCCTGCCTGCGCAACCTACAACGGCAGCAACAGTGTCGCCCTTGCTAATACTCTCGTGGATAGACTCAAAGAAGTCGATGGTGTGCATAGTTCCGCTCATCATGTACGCCCTCTGAAACAGGCCGCGGCTCACGGGAGACAGCAAGTGGGCATGGACACTCATTCCGCCAGCGCTCTCTCCGAACAAAGTAACTCTAGACGGGTCACCACCAAACTCCCGAATGTTCTGCTGGATCCACTTGAGAGCCATGTTCTGATCCAACAGACCCATGTTGCCAGCTGCCTCTGGACTGTTCGCGTCGAGGAAGCCCAGCATGCCGAGGCGGTAATTGATAGAGACGACGACGAGGCCAGTCTTTGCTGCAAGTGCGGCCCCAGTGTAGTTGTCGTAGCTCGCGGATCCTTGCGTGAAGCCGCCTCCATGAATCCACACCAGAACTGGTGCTGGGGGTTGGTCGCGCGCAGCAATGCTCCATATGTTGAGGTACAGGCAGTCTTCCGTGTATTCAATATCGCCGGCCATAAACTTGCTAAACACGACCTGCAAGTTCAGAAAAGTGCAAGGTTTCAGCTATGTTTTACATGTGCCATTTATGTGTGATTTACGTCTGCACTCTGAATAAGGTAGGACGTACTAAATGTGAATTTCGCGGAGACGCACTGCACGGCTTAGAAATGAACTTTGCAAGTGTTCCATTTGACCAACAGTAGAGACTCATTAATCATGATCGCAAATTTGCGCACAAGAAACGCTTCCGCACAGTAAAATTACCCACACTGCAGCACAATAAAGATTTCACGCAGCGGATCCCGTATCATCTTGCCTGCACGAATGTAAATCCGTGAGCACACTTATCACGAACACTCCACACTGCAGCCGCGAGCGCCTCAGAATGACGTTACCCTTACAAAAATTTCTACAAACATTAACTTGGCTGCCTTCAGACAATTGTTACTAGAACCTACCAACCACAAACAGAATGTTTACCAAAGGTCTGTGTACTTCTTTACTGGCTGCTTGTTGGCGTTCTGGAAATATTTGGCCAGCAACAGTACATAGACGCGTGTTCATAGGCTGTCTGCTTACTTTCTACCAGTGCCCTATGAACATTTTTCTTTCGACGCCCTAGGAACATGCTGTCAAAAGGATGTATGTTTGTAGGCTTTCTGTGGGTCATCCACTAACATTTGTCTCAGCATAGCCCTTTTAACAATTGGTTAATATATCTAGTGAGGCATGTTCAAACGCACACTGTTCACAATCTCAGAATGGTCTACCAACATATGTTACCCCGTGACAGCTTGTGTCGATATGTGTGAACGAGTTGTAGAACCAACCGTAAGCAAAATACATACGAAGATGTAGCAAAATGAATAATTTATTATCCTTGATTGGTACACAGCAGCAAGAACAATAGACAAGCGCATTACGTAGTAAACTTTAAAATAGGCAACGTAAAGCAGCCTCTACTTAGCACGAGGCGGCTAGATAAATAGATGTTTAAAATAAGCAGATTTGCTTTAGCCTCACAAACACATTCGCATAGAAGTATGATTTCTTCACCAGTGTTTCAACTCTAAGAAAGTTGACTAATTGATAAAAAAGAAAACAAGAAAGACAGTGTAATTTAACTTGAAAATTCATTCCAGTAGTAATTTGCTACCAGCCGCAGACACGTGGCACTGTATCATAAGCAATATGCGCTGTCCGATAGGCTTCGCACTTATAAATCACCATTCCGAGGTAGACGCGTCCATACTGCTAGGCTGAAGGTATATCAACGAGAAGAATTATACGAGGAACTATGCAGGAAATAGATAAATAGATGTTTAAAATAAGCAGATTTGCTTTAGCCTCACAAACACATTCGCATAGAAGTATGATTTCTTCACCAGTGTTTCAACTCTAAGAAAGTTGACTAATTGATAAAAAAGAAAACAAGAAAGACAGTGTAATTTAACTTGAAAATTCATTCCAGTAGTAATTTGCTACCAGCCGCAGACACGTGGCACTGTATCATAAGCAATATGCGCTGTCCGATAGGCTTCGCACTTATAAATCACCATTCCGAGGTAGACGCGTCCATACTGCTAGGCTGAAGGTATATCAACGAGAAGAATTATACGAGGAACTATGCAGGAAAACTTACCTCGTGAGCCTCTTCGATCGAAAACAAATAGAAATATATGAGCAAAGGAAAATATTCAAGCGCATCCCACTAGCAGAAAACACATGAAGACTGCAAATGATTCATGCGTAGTCAGAAGATATAACAAAAGTCCAACGAGACATAGAAGTAGTTACCACTTGGCCTTGTCTTGCTGTATGCAGGTTGCAGTGATCTAGGCCTAAAAGAGTGGAGGGCTTGTTCCGCGTGTCCGTTTACTTGCCTAAAGCACATCCTTCGCCTTTCGGTAACACCACATAGTTTTGGGCCACTCATATCCAGGCACTCGCACATATCGAAGAATATATCCAGGAGCTCACACATGCCGAAAAACTCAACGGCTTGGGCTGGCATCCCGGACAAACGGCGCGTTCAGCATGTCGACGCAAAACTGCCAGACCGGTGACACAGCACATGCACGCGGTTCTACCTCTCTCAACACCCCTTTCCTCGCTGCGCGCCAATGGTGGACGGAGAGTTTTGGTACAATGAATATTCTTGCAACCCTATCGGGGAGAGGGGGGGGGGGACTGCCGGACTTGCTCCTCCTTGTAGGTTTGGTTCAGGAATTTTGTGCACGCAGCAGGTGCCAGCGTGGCGTCCCTTTCAGCATGGTTTGGAAGGTCGTTTTGAAGAACCTTGGTTTTACCATTGCTGAGAAAAACTGACATCTGCGAAGTGTTCCAAGTGCGTTCTTTTTCTTTCTTTTGCTTCACATGCAGTATTACTGCTACTGCTACTGTTAGTATAATTCTGCCTTCTCAAACTCTTTGAGAATGCATAACTATATCACATTTTTGAAACAGGTGCGCTTGCCACGCTTGACGTCAACACGCATGTGTTCATATTTACGCGCACACACAAGGAATGTAGCTAGCCGTGTATTTTATGAGCGTGCGAGCCACAAAGCAAATGCTCGGAAAAAATGAGCCTGCACAAAGCTTTAAACATTATATCCACAAGGGTTTTTATGTGGCAGGTGGTTACGAAAAGGGAATCTGCGGGAATTAGAGAAATATGAAAGCCGCGCAATTAACTCATTACGAGATTGTGCCAGCTTATGTGCGATAGCAATTCACTGCTCTGTGCTGGTAGCAAGATGAGCTGTTGTTGCTGTTTTACATTGCTTTTGTGTTTTTTTTTCTGCCAGGAAGCAAAGCACATATTAAACGTTCACAGCTGCCACAAATCTGTCTGGTTAAGCAAAATAATGTTAGTGTTGAAAGGAGATGACACCAGCGTAGGCCCCTGCTTCGTTCCTTTTTTTACTTGAAACGCAAAAAACCTAACGTTCCGGGGTCAGCTCGGACCCTTTTGGGCTGAGTGCTGGTCTTTAAATCTTTCTGCAAGACGGCCGTATCAAAGAAGTGTGTCATCTGTTAGTTCGAACTGCAGGTTAAAGAGTGTATACGTGAAGGGGAAAGTCTGGAAAGACGTTAAAAGTGCCCACTAGAATAGTGCTTGCGGGCTCTGTCAGTTATACTAGCTATATTGACAAATGGAAGTTTGATTACAATCTCAGATGTTATTTTTAAGTGGAAAAGCAGCTTACACTATGCGTTGCGAACAAGTTATCTCAGGTGCCCTTGTAGGCGACATATACTTTGTGTTCAGGCAACGTGCAGCTGCAATCATCAACATGTCCTGCGGGAAATATCAAGGAATCGCTCAGTGTACAGGTTAAACGTTCTACTGACTTCTCACTTTTAGATAAAGAAAGTTCTTGATGCGAAAGTCCGAAGGAAGTAATTTGATGATGTGCTTAAATTATTTATACAAAATAAGACTGAAGCAATTTGACGGTGCATTTAAAATAGTCTTTATATAGAAGTAAGAACGAAGCCATTTGACGATGTACTTAAAACGTTCGTTGTAAGAAGAAGGAAGTATTTATATGTGGTGGCTAAAAAATTCTTTATGCAAAAGTAAGAACGAAGCCTTTAGGTAGTGTAGTTAGAATATTCTTTATACAGAAGTAAAAGAGAAGTCCTTAGACGTTCTATCTAAAAAATTCTTCATACGGAAGTAAGGCGTAGGTCTTTAGACGTTCTACGAACAAGTGTTACTACAGTGTAAATGTCTGTAGACTGTGGGTACGGTGAATAGGAAGTTAATAGGTGGTCTACTCAATGTTAACAGGCATTCTTGTAAGGTTCTAAGCACTACGAAGCGTCACGCGCGATATGTTTGAAGCGGCTGACGATAGATGTGTCGCGACTCGATGCCTGACCACCGGGTCGAGTGCACCCACTTGACAAGTCCGTTTCGCCACGTGTTGCCCATGGCCGCGGTCTGACACGCGCTCAGAAAGTTCATTGCCGTGTGGTTATCTCAGCAGTGAAAATTGGCATGCGACAGCTAGCGCGAGATGAGTCTGTAGTTGGGCTTGTTGGTACTTATATATAGTATCCAAAAGCAGAAACAACGACTACCACTCCGAAATCACAGATCTGCCACGCGCGAACATGTCACAGTCTCAAGAAATCGAGCTCTTTTTCGCACAGCCCATGGGAGGGAGTGCTGACGCAATTTGGCTCTAAGCTTTGATCCACTCTGCATGGATTATTTTTCTTGTGAGTGTACTTCTGTTTCATGCTACCATAGTGGTCTGGCGAAAAAGCGACTTGCAGCCACAAGTGCTGCAGTGTAAGGTGAGGAAATCCGTCAGAACCCTTGTTGACCT
This sequence comes from Hyalomma asiaticum, assembly GCA_013339685.2. Taxonomy (NCBI): domain Eukaryota; kingdom Metazoa; phylum Arthropoda; class Arachnida; order Ixodida; family Ixodidae; genus Hyalomma; species Hyalomma asiaticum. The sequence goes on along the minus strand of CM023488.1, from coordinate 1,817,392 downwards.
TGCAGGTGTGTTCCTAGAGCCTAACGTTAATACAGCGGCTTGTTTGCCCGGTATACTGCTTGCCGCATGACAGAGGCATATGGTAGACATCTTTTGCACACGCGATAAATGGGTCTTTTGTCTTCCTAGGGCAAACCTGATTTGCATTTTGAGCAGGCAGTTTACTCAAGTAAGAGACGTAAAAATTCCAGCTGGAGACTGCGCGAGCACAAAGAAGGAATGCACACGACAGAGGCTGGACTTACAACTGAGGTTTATTGGAAATTTTTTGTTCTAGTGAAACTCTACCGCATATGCGCAAGCACCAGGTGTTGTAAGACAACAGATAACACACCATACGAAATACAAAAATGTGATACAAAACACACGGAGAACAACGTGGCACTGCCTAGTTTTAGATGATTTGACATGTGCTCTGCATAGCATCCTTAGTGGTTTGTCAGAAATTTCATCTCTTTATCACTGAGATGTACCGAAGGTTCACTAACACATAAATCGGCACCCAACTTCCTGATACGGAGAGCTTCGACTATCTACCTTTTCAATTTGCCGCGCTCTATCCCCGCTATCGATACACCCTGAAAATCTCCTTTACACCTGCACCTTTTGCAATACAAAGGTAAATTCCCCGCTATAGCTCTTGGTAGCAGATTGCGATGCTCACTGGTGCGTTCATTAATGCACTGGCCAGTCTGGCCCACGTGGGAGCCAACGCACGAGAGGAATCTGATAAATTACGGATGTTGCACAATTGGTAAACGTGCACCGTTTCGTGTGATTTTTTCCAAAGTCGCTGCTTGTAAGTTTGCTGTCTGCTGTGATCCTCCTGCAGAGCTTTGCCAGTTTGCTCGGCGCCGAGAACACTAGGGTTACTGCGTTCTTTGTGGCCCCACGCTTAAGGTTTTGCGACAAGCCATGCAAATATGGCTTGTCGCAAAACCTATATACAGAGGTATGGGGCTGATATTATTAAACAACGCGTTGTTGAAAACTCACGAATTATGGAGCCGAGCCAACAGGGAACGATGATGTTTGCGGACAAGTAGGAAATAAAATTAGGATATCTCTTCGCTCAGCATCACTACGCATTAACATGAAGGAGTTCGTGACATTATGTTCCTCAAATATGTCGTGGAAAAACGCCGTGGATATTCAAACATGCCACTATACCATCCAGGAACACGTTTCTGGCCTTGAGGTTGGTTCTTGGTGAAAGATTGTGTCCAGGTCAGGATGTTCACTACAAAAGTGGGGCGCAGTTAGACGGTTAATAAAGGCATGGTGGCTAGAGTGAAATGAATGTATCACTCGTGACTTGTCCTCGTCAATTTGCGCTCGCAACTCCCAAGGTGATCGTTCGATGCAGGCTCCACATGAAAATCCATAGTTTTTTTCAGTTTAAAAACGTGTTTCTTGAATAATATCAGCGCCATGTCTGTGTATGTGAGCCAACAGTTCTATACACACAACGTACAAAAAGTTCATTGCACGCTTGGGGAATTACTCAGCACACCTAAAATTTCGTGACTGTGCATTCATCGTGTCTGGAGGGCGCATATGGGACACATAAAACTATATCAGGCATCACTACTTCAAGATTATGTATCTTCGTATCAAGATTATAACGCCCTTCTTTACGCCTGAATTGAAGATGAGGTGACGACTACCGCGCACTTCTCAGTTAAGGGGCTTTAAATGCGGTAAAGATTTATCGCTCAAATTATGCGACCTGTGTTGTAGAGGGACCTGTGCAGATACATAACTACAAAAAAAATATTTCGCGCGCTTAAAAGGCAATACAGCTTTGTAAATTTGCTCATGCTTCTTGAATATGTTCAGCTGTTTAATTATATATCAAGCGAATTTTCAGCCGGAACATCAAGGCGGCTTATTTTGGCTTGGCTGCGAGGCTTTTTCTAAAGAAAGTGAGGTTCACGATTTTTTCCGGACCACTGGCTGAGACTGCATCTTTCCTAATATATTTCCCTTTTATCACGTTTACCAGACTACCAGAGTGCGACTTATCTTGGGCTTTCAAGTTCATTAACTATGCCGAAAAGTATGTCAAACTTTGCGACTTTCCTCAGAGTAGGTGGTGGCAAAAACGTCATGAATAGTTTCTTCTTTGAAAGCGAAATCTGAGCTGCCATCCCTTTCCTTACGTCGACGCACTGCAACTCTCGTGCTCTTTCACAAAATCTTTCATTCTTCGCTAAATCAACCACCTTACATAACAGCCGTAGCTCGCATATCTCATCGAACCAGTCATCCAATTCAGGTTGCCCGCCCATCTTCGCGTACCACTACCTTTTCTACCTCGTTCTTTTTTCGAGCAGCTATTGACTGCAACAGCCCCCCTCCCCCCCCAGGACATCGTCACCATCACCTCATCATCTGCCTTCCAAGACCATCTCATCGATCATCTTCAAAGCTAAAGGAATTTTCAGTGCTTATTGTTATCCCTAAATAAAACCCCACCCCTTATGTAATGCCCCTCCAAGAAAGGGGGGCATTTAAGGTAATAGACTGAACTGAACTGAAGTGAACTGAATTTGTAAAAGAATGCATTATTTCTATGGGAATTTCACTTTCTTAGGCCCCAATAGGAACAATTTGAGCTCCTGCATCAAATTTTAGTCCTTGGAAATAAAATCGAGTTTCTCAGAGCGAACGAAAAAAGGAGCTCTCATAAGATGGCGTAGAAATTTTGGCAATGAAAATACACGAACAGAGCTAGCTTTGTACTTAAACGAACGTATGTAATTTGTTTTCTAGGAACATTTATGATAGCCGAAACATAAACGCTGGTTCATTTGGCATAGAAAGACCCAGTAAGAACAAATACAACAGCAACAAACCATTCACATACAAGTCTATGCCTTAGCATCCAAAAGGTTTGGGCAGCTTCTTGGGGCTACTACAACCTTGACTAAGTCATGTGATTTGTAATGGGCTAGCTGTTACATGTGTTGGGAGGAACATGCCACGAGACTGCTTGATGGACGGTTTAGGCGGAAGCATATCACGTGACTAGCTGTTACGTGGCTTTGGAGGGAACATGCCACGGGACTAGTTGTTACGTTATGTTACTCGATTTCGATCATGTTTCAAGGTTGACATTGGCTAGGTGGAAAGAGTCCGGTTGATACGTCTTAAGTGGCATTGGTGGGAACATGCCACGCGATATCAGACATAAAAAATTAGCAATGATCATATATCACGAAGTTAAATCTAACCTAACTGAATTTTTAAGGAAGTTTCACGAGCGGCACCACATGCCATAATTTACGACACATCAGTTTCAAGAAAGATATGCTTCGTACCAACTACGGTACACAAAAATTAAGTTACCAAATTCCCCACTTCCTTAACGAGCACCCTACCGTGATGACATTAATTGAAGAAAGCTCCTCCATTCACGTCTTCAAAAAAAAAAAAGATTCACGCCTTCCTTCTAAAAATCCAAACAGACTTTCACACCACTTTCGATTCCTCTTCCTGTGTTATGTAATTTGCATATGCTATACGTGCCTGTTTTTTTTTTCTGGTTGTTGTTGTGTACAAGTTGTTCTCTTATTCTTAGTTATTGTGACTTACGTGTATTATGTGAATTTTTATGCATTACGTGTGTTATTCATGCTTATGTACATATTTTTGCGTCAAACCGGCTTGATTTCTGAAAAAAAAACGCGATGTTTGATTGGACCTTATATTCACATCTGTTATGTCATGTACGAAATTGTAAAGGTAGCAGAAGATTTCTACTCGGAACTGTACAGCTCCCAGACAGACCATACAACGTTAATAGAAATAGAACCAGAGGCAGGACACCGAAATTCCATGTATAACCGCTGAAGAAGTCAAAAAACCTGCCAAAGGCATGTCCCGCGGTAAAGCAGCTGGTGAAGATGGTATCACAGCCGACTTGATCAAAGACGGAGGAGATATTGCACTTGAAAAACTTGCATCGCTCTTCACGAAATGTATCAGGACATGTAGTGCACCGCGCAGCTGGAAAAATGCTAACACAGTCCTTATCCACAAGAAAGGTGACATAAAGGAGTTAAAGAATTACAGAACAATTAGCCTACTCCCAGTAATATACAAGCTCTTTACAAAAGTAATTCCTACGAGGATAAGAGAAACCCTCGACTTCAACCAACCGAGAGAACAAGCTGGTTTTAGGAAAGGTTACTCGACAATGGACCACAGCCACGCTATCAACCTTGTAATTGAAAAGTATGCCGAATATAACAAACCTCTTTATATGGCGTTTATCGACTACGAGAAAGCGTTTGACTCCATAGAAATACAAGCAGTTCTAGAAGCTCTACGACGACAAGGGGTACCTGGCGTATACGTGAAAACCATAAACAACATATACAAAGATTGCACAGCCACACTACTCCTACATGAGAAAAGCAGAGAAATCCCGATCGGGAGAGGTGTGAGACAGGGAGATACGATATCCCCGATGCTATTCACTGCATGTTTAGAGGAAATCTTTAAACGTCTAGACTGGGAAGACAAGGGAATTCGAATAGATGGAGAATATCTCAACAATTTAAGATTTGCAGACGACAGTGTGCTCTTTAGCAATGATGGTGACGAATTACAAAACATGATTGATGACCTAAACAAGGAAAGTATTAAAATTGGGTTAAAATGAATAGGCAAATAACCAAAGTGATGCTCAATAGCCTAGCTAAAGAACAGGAATTTAAAATCGACAATGAACCCTTACAATGTGTAAGCGAATACGTATACCTGGGACAGTTAATAACAGGAACTCCTAACCATGAAAAAGAAATTCTCCGTAGAATAAGCATGGGCTGGAGCGCATTCGGAAGGAATTACGAAATCATGACTGGAAACTTACCGCTCTCACTAAAGCGAAAAGTATTCAATCACTGCATTCTCCCAGTACTAACGTACGGGGCAGAGACGTGGAGGATAACGAAAAAACTAGAGATGAAACTAAGGAGCGCGCAACGTGCAATGGAAAGAAAAATGATAGGGGTAACGCTAAGAGATAAAAAACGAGCAGAATGGATTAGAGAACAGACAGGAGTAGCCGATATCATTATATCAATTAAAAGAAAGAAGTGGACCTGGGCAGGACATGTCATGAGGAGGGATGATAACAGATGGACTGTAAGAGCGACGGAATGGATACCAAGAGAGGGAAAACGCAACAGAGGCAGGCAAAAGGTTAGATGGAGCGATGAAATTAAAAAGTTTGCGGGCATAAAGTGGAACCAACTCGCTCAGGATAGGGTGGAGTGTAAATCGTTGGGAGAGGCCTTCGCCCTGCAGTGGACCTAAACAGGCTGATGATGATGATGATGATGATGATGATGATGATGATGATGTAATGTATGACTGGTTATTAATGTGTGTACACTGGTGATCGGCGCTTTGTCAGGCTTTCTTTGCCTTTACGCCGATCCCCTAGGCAACTATGTATACTGGTTGTCTGAAATAAATATATGATATGATATGATATGAGTAGCTGTGACGCCACGTTACGCGATTTGGGTAACGCGACTACGTGTAACTTCACCTCATGTGTTCACGCTACCCGTAGGAAAGCTAGCTATGGAAGCGTGCAAAGATATGGAGTTTGTAGGTGACTCGGCTATATGTGAGGTCACATTACGTGACCTAAATCACGCAACTAGAGCGACGCCATATTGAGCGGTCACGCTAGCTGTAAGGCATGCAAGTGAGCGCTGCTATTCCAGCTGGTTACTGGGCGAAGCGGACTTCTGGGCAGCTGGGTTTGGCTCTGCTTTGCTTTTGTCTCCCTTCCTCCTTTCTTTGCTTATCGCCGTACTTCCCTTTCCACCATCTTGCTGTGCTCTATTATGCGCGGCAACTCATTTGCTCGTAATAAAGATTAATACAAGTTAACGGCTGTGTGTGTCGCGACTTCTTTCTTCTCTGTCTTTTCATGCGCTATAAGCCTGACAATGTCATACCAACAAGCCCAAATTACCAAATTACTACTACGTTTTTATACGAAGAGTGAATAGTTATGTTTTAGAAAACGGCGCAGCACACACGAATGATATACCACAGAAGAAAACACGAAGACGTGCTGCGCCGTTTTCTAAAACATGATTACGTACCAACTCGCCCATTTATCTGTGCTACTGAAGAGTGAATATATTGGTGATTAAGACCTAGCTGCCTGTCGGCAAGTGATTTGAAGGCGTCAAAGAATGCTTCGCAGCTGAAACGGGGCCCCTGGATTATGCATATGCATATGCCGAAAAACAGGTCACTAACCTTGTTTTTCGGCTATTGAGTAAATTTGTTTTCAGCTATTAAGTTTTAGCACTGGAAATTTCTTCAGCTTGAAATGGGCTGTACCTGAGCGCAGGCAGTCCGTTTGTTCGTTGCGTCCAGGATCCCCTGCCAGGGCTTCACTGACTGAGGTGGAAGGAACCGTAGCCTGCCCACAGGTGGCTGAGCGAAGGGGATTCCTCGGTACTCCTCAACCTTTTGCCCCAAGACATCTAGACGGTTGCCTCCGACTCGTCCCTGGCGGGTCACTTTCTCTACGTCGTACGCACGGTCGCTGCTGACTGCCGTCACCAACAGCAGCAGTAGATAGCACCAGGCAACAGCCATTCTGTCGAAGGATAGTTGTTGGTTAAGCCACCGTCAAGACGCTGGAATCGTACAAAATTTACAAATTGCAAGGCGTTCTTTATTTATTCCCACGAAACCTCTAGCAAAACCAACAAATCAGGAGAAATATCTTTCAAGAAAGTCGTTAGTGAACTTGTAATACGAATTTGTATCGTAATACAAATTTGTAGCACAACAAATTTAATCGGTTATTTATGGTAATATGACGTCACAATATTCATGCAACGAACAACGTTTTATTAACCCCGCTCACACAGAAAAACAAGTCAGATACACCACTTTGCTATAACATGTAAAATCTAACTGAACCCTGGAGAAAAAAAAATGTGGTACCCTTTAGCTGCTCCCTAAGGGATGAACTCGATAGCGATGTGTGGCTCCATTCTCATCGCGCTCTCTTTTGCTTGACATGCTCTTCAGTCGCCTAGCCACATAAATATCATGACAACGCGTGGCAGAAAGTCCGAGTTACTTGCGTTATACCATGGCCTCCTTCCATATAGCTTTGACATAGATGCGCCATCGAAACTCGCCGATAAAGAAGGCACCTTTACAATTGAGACGAGCTACTTGGTTATCTTTCAACTTGAGGTGAGAAGACGCGCCTGTCCTCCTCGTTTTCTTCTTTGTCCGTGTTCGCTGTAGCAATGCATCCAAGTGAAGACGAAGAAGGCAGCATGATATGAAGAACAAGAAGAAGCTGCGTTCGTGGCGTTCGGTTGGGCCTGGCTTTTCTCCCCTGGTTCTGATGGATTGGCCAAGCCTTGGTAGCTTGTAGCGTGTTCGTTACCTTTTTAAATGCGAAGCATTTCTTAGCGAACTTCGGCGAGTTTGAGCGTATCTATCTATCTATCTATCTATCTATCTATCTATCTATCTATCTATCTATCTATCTATCTATCTATCTATCTATCTATCTAGCCGCCTACGATTTTGTGCTCTCCTGGACGTTTCGCTAATCGGATGTTTACGAAAATTGGTATGCCACATCATGACTATATGACGAACATAAATAACAGGTCATAACATGAAAATCATGACATGCATGTCATGAGCGGCACGATTTACATGCCACGGTCTTAGTGCTCTCCTAGCCGTTTCGCTTATGGGATGTATGCGAAAATTGGTATGGGACAACATGACTGCCTGACGCACATAAATGGCAGGTCAAAACATGAAAATCGTGTTATGCGTGTCATGGGCGGCATGATTTACGTGTCACAGTCTTGCTGCTGTCCTGGTCGTCTCGTTAATGGGATGTATACAAAAATTGGTATGCCAAGTAATGACTGCATTGCAAACATAAATGACAGGTCATAACATGAAAATCATGACAAGCACGTCATGAATGACATGAGGTACATGCCACGCGTTTCGTTAACGGGCCGTATAAGCAAATTGGCATGCCACAACATGACTGCATCACAAACATAAATGACAAGTCATAACACGGAAATCATGACATGCATGTCATGAGTGACATGATTTACATGCGACGGTGTTGGTGCTCTCCTGTCCGTTTCGTTGATGGTATGTATACGAAAGTTGGTATGCCACGACATGACTGGATGGCGCACATAACTGACAGGTCACAACATGAAAATCATGATTTGCATGTCATGGGCGACATGATTTACATGCCACGCGTTTCGTTAACGGGATGTATACGAAAATTGGCATGCCACATGACTGCATCATGAACGTAAATGACAGGTCATAACATTATTTGTTAGAATAAAGAACGAGCCCTTGACCCCTTCCCTTTCGTTAGGTCATAACATTAGAATCATGACACGCGTGTCATGACCGGCATGGTTTACATGCCATGGTCCTGGCGCTATACTGCCGTTTCCTTAATGGGATGTATGGGCTCCGTCTACTGACCAGAGGGCGCTACGTAGCTCTCGTCGGACGGCTCAGTCGCGCACGGTGGAAACCGAGGCGACAGCGACGCGCGCGTTTCTTCGCTGCTTTCCGGGCGTGCTGCGAACCACACTAACGCTCGCGGCGTCGCCCTTTGGAACAGTTTGCCGCAGCTTTGGAGCGCGCGTCTCAAAGGAAATAGAACGAAAGAAGGTGGGACGGGCGGTCGCTGCTGCTATACAGTTGGAGATGCGCATCGCGTTCGCGTGTTTTCCTGTCACAGTATGCCCAATTTTGCTTCTTCTCTCCACCAGGCAGTGCATTCTGGGGCTGATGTCGCACATGGAAAACTCGACTGCACGGAGCCTATACGAAAATTGGTCTGGCACAACATGAATACATGACTATCATAAATGACAGGTCATAACATGAAAATCGTGACATGCATGTCATTAGCGGCATGATCTACATGCCACTCGTTTCCTTCAAGGGATGTATACCAAAATTGCTATGGCACAACACGACTACATAACGAACGTAAGTGACAAGTCATAACGTTAGAATCAGGACATGCGTGTATAAGCGGCATGGTTTACATGGCACAGTCTTGGTGCTCTTGTGGCCATTTCGTTAACTTCATATGTACCAAAATCGGTATAACGACACAACAGTGCCGATCTATTTTACGTTCCTTATGCGTGCTTCGCATCTCCTTGATTCCCACTGCACGTGGGATCTGCCAATTTTTTTCTTCCTCAGGTTAACGATCTTGGCCTAGGATGATGTCTAGAAATTCTCCGGGAAGGGGTTTTTCCCCTTGGATGGCTTCTCTCCGGTCTTGTGATCTGCCTTTGGAATTCTTTCTTCGCAGTGGAGTGCCCAGCATGCCGGTGGCTTTGGTACCTTCCAACGGAGGCTCCATTCGGCTGAATAACCCCCAGGCTACTCAGGAATCTCTACATGCTGTCACTCCCTTCTATCAGGCCATAACGGATGTGAGACAATTTGGTCGCGGGGGTATCGTGTGCAGATCGCCAGACGAGAACTGCGTTGCGGATTTGCTGAAGTGCACGACATTCGCGAATACTCCTGTGAGTGCATTTATTCCTGCGCACCTTGCTTGCACGAAGGGAATGATAAGAGGTGTCGATTCAAGTCTCTCAGCAGAGGAAACATTGGAGAAATTTTCTGCGGCCGGTGTTATTGCGGTATACCGCTGAAATAGAATTGTAGAAAATACTCGGGTGCCAACTGAATCAGCTATTGCCACTTTTGCAGGCACTACATGTCCTTCTGAAATTAAAGTATGGCCGCTGAATTGCCACTTGCCGTGCCGTCCTTTGCAGGTGCCACCATCGAGCGACAGCTGTTGCGTCATTTAGATAGGTTAGCGCGGACTGCGATTAACTTCCGATGGGCCCATCGTATCAGACAGTGCAATATCTGATGACAGGTATGCGCATAAACTGTGTTGTTATCACAGCGCTTAAATAGCTGGTAACGCATAAGCTATGGATTATTCCTTGGTGGGGCGGCAGCCGTGCATGTGCACGCCGCTCTAGTTCAGTTACTTTTCTTTGTGTTGTTCAGTTACTTTTCTTTGGTGTTTCTTATGCGAGAGGCCCAAGTCCGCCTCATTAACAATAAAGCGTGTCTGCCGCACCCTCGTCTCCTGTGGATTCAAGTGACGACGACGCCTGTGACAATATTCAGAGTAGATCCTCTAGCGCCTCGTCCGCTCCAGTGTAATAACTGTTGGCGATTTGGTCACAGCTCAGGCGGCTGTAAATCAAACCAGCGCTACTGCACATGCGGGGAAGCCCATGCCCAAATGGACCGTACTTCTAACGACGCACGGTGCTGCCTCTGTGGTGGAGAACATCCAGCTAACTTCTCGAATTGTTTAGATCGTGCCCAAGAAGAACAAGTTCTTGAAATTACAGATAAACGACGCTGTTCCAGGAGAGAAGCTATCAACATCGTTAAGGAAAGGGCTTATGGATATGCAGGAGTAGCCGCTATAAATAACTTGGGTCCCAACATATCCCTCACTGCAATTATAGAAGCAGCCGTGTAAAAAGCAGTTGCGAAGGCAATGGAGCAGATATTAGCAAATCTGGGAGAAAGTATTTCTCAGGCTATTTCTGACAATATGAACAACGTCATACAATCTTCAAGTTTGTGCTCTCCAGGCCCTTCAGGGATCACATTTAATGATTCTACTAAAAATGTACATGATAAACAAAGAGGTACCCATAGTTCTGAAAAAGCCTCTGCGTCAATGAGTTACAGCTATAGCTCCCTCTATTTCTGAGGATCAGTCAGCCGAAGATTTAGAAATGACAGATGCAGAATATATTGCTCGTGCCCAAAAACGAGCTATGCCATCGTCTAGTGACGAAAACTATACTCGGCCCCAATCGAAATCAAAGAAAAGTTCTTCGAACTCTATTTTGAAAGAAAGTATTTTAGAAAAAGCTATTTCAGCCCCATTAGTTCTTTCAAAATAGCAGAGTTGAAAGTCCTACAGTGGAATTGCCGCTCAATTTTTTCAGCTTCTGTAGATCTCTCTTGTCTTGCCAACCAACTCAATCCGGATATAATTCTATTACAAGAAATTTGGCTATCATCTGGAAAAAACTTTCATTTGCACAAGTACAGAGCTTTTAGATTAGACCGTCGCACCAGAGGTGGTGGTCTAATCACATTTATTTCTACTCAAGTATGCCATAAGGCTAAAATCATATTCCAACTCATAGAACCTCAATGTGAAATCTTATCGTGGAGTTGCACCTCTATCGATGCGATCCGCTGTATATTATAAACACTTATTTTGGTCATGGTGTTCAGGACACTGTCTGTTTAGACAGGGCCTTAACTTATTGTGGGCGCGACATTTTACTTGCCGGGGACTTATTCGCATCATGTGTCATGGTGTTTAAAGACAGATTTTTACGGTAATCGATTGTGGCATTGGTCTTTAGATAAAAAGCTTTCATGTCACAATTCCGGATCTTCTACCTTTGTCAGAGGACATCATCGCTCCACAATAGATCTAACATTCACTAGCAGCAGCCTCTCTCTATCTTCGTGGTCTACTGTTGATTGCGCCACCAATAGCGATCATCTGCCAGTAATTTTTGACATTTCCCGTAAGGTAACATACGCTGGTGAACAAAGTACTACTTTTGTTAACTACAGAATATTCAAGAATTCTTTAAAGTCTGCGATCGCTTCACTTTCTATGGCTTCTACCGAACACAAGCCAAAGATAATTTGTAAGGCTCTTGAAAACTCCAGGAAAAAATCGGAATTTATCATTCGCACTAATCAAAATACTTCCTTTAGCCCGTGGTGGAATGACGACTGCTCACGCGATTACAGAAAACGAAGAGCCGCCTGGAAAAGTTTACTATACAATCAGTGCCCGAAAAACTGGAGTGATTACAAATTCGTTAGAGCCCCATTTAAACGTACGATCTCTAAAGCGAAAGAAGACTGTGACAACAAACACTTCGATTATTTATCTAAAGAAAAAAAACAAGAACACAGCTTTTCAGATTTCTACGTAGAAGGAAATGATTCCGCGTCCAAATAATATAGATTCATTAACTTTATCTGAGGAAGAAATACAACAAATGCTAAAAGATATAGCAGAAGGTCTAGAAAGCAGATTCTCATCCTTATTGTCCACAAGTAGCCGATCTAATGTGTCAACGGATGATTACACTGAAGTCACGATTAGCGAACTGGCTACGGCTATGGGAAAGATTCCTAATTCAGCCCCTAGTTGTGATGGAATCACGGCAAACATGTTTAAAATTCTTTTCAACGAGGGCTCAGACGATTTATTAGCCATTGTGAATCATTCATTAAAATGGTCGTGGATTCCTTCTCACTGGAAACTAGCTAAAATAATTCCACTTCTTAAAGATAACGGAAAAGGATATACTCTTGACAATGTTCGCCCGATTTCTCTAACTTCTAATGTAGTAAAAATAATAGAAAGGATTATTTATGCTCGTATGGCAAAATTTATAGATGATAACGATCTTCTCAGCCCTCACCAAATTGGCTTTAGACCCGGCTGTTTGATTTGGTATGTTCATGTGGACTTAGAAAGCCCAATAAAATTAGAGCGCTACCGTAGACAAATAGCTGCTCTGGTAACATTAGATATATCAAAAGCCTATGATAGTGTCGAGCATAACAGTATTATTACACCAACTACAGAGTTACAATTTCCCGAATTATCTGGTGAGCTTGTTTCATAACTTTTTAAACGAGCGAGAATTTTATTGTTCCTTGAAAGGTCATTCTTCTCCCTGTCATCGACAGTCACGCGGGGTTCCTCAAGGGGCTGTGACTTCCCTTCTGCTGTTTAATGTGCTACTTAGTTCCATCCCCAGCCATGAAGGTATATACACTTGCGTATATGCAGATGACATCGCGTTCTTTGCATCAGACTATGACTTACATTCTTCGTATAATCGCTTGCAAGCTTATATGTGCGCAATAGAAGACTGGTTAAAAGTACTTCACTTGTCCCTCAATGTTGCCAAGAGCTCTATCATAGTATTGCCTTTAAATGACTCTGTTAATATTGTTACGAGAGCGCGCCGGAGAAAATGGCTACCGCGGAAGCGGGCTGTGCGGTCGAAAGGGAAGAAGAGAAGAACGACGTTAGGCAGGCTGCCTAGGGACGGCTCTCGCACCACGCCAGCATCAAGACTTATCTGTTCACCGTTACTCTTCGAGTGTAACATTTGGTGGAGGCGCTGGGTACCTCACCATATAACACTTACTTGCAACCTGCAGAATATTCCACGGTTGGACATGGTGAAATATTTAGGAGTAATTTATGATAGTCATCTCTCTGGCAAGCACACATAGATTACATAGCCAAAAAAGGAGTGCGCGCTCTTGGCATCCTGCACAAAATTAGCAACAATCGTTCAGGTATGCGGAGAGACACACTTATCATGATATATAAGATCTACGTGCGCCCTATATTAGAATTTGGGTGCGTGCTGTATTCAGGCGCTCCCAGTTATAAATTGCATCCACTAATTCTTCTGGAAAGGGAGGCTCTTCGTCTATGTCTAGGATTACCAAAATCAGTTGCTACTAACGTTCTCTACCTTGAAGGTCGGTTGCCTTCGCTCCTGTGCAGATTCCGCTTACTTACCGTTCAGACGTTCTTGCGTATCTACGAACAGCCTGTGAAACTCCAATTAGTTTTTATGCATCAGCCTCAATTATTTTTTCAATCTTACTGGCCTCGCTTTCGTACTCCTCAGGTAGTATACGTGCAGCCACTTATTGGCCCCGTAGATGTGCGTTTGTACGATGTTCCCCTAGTTGGAGAAAGACACAACCTTGAAATTATATTTGATAACATATATCCGAACAACGCTAGACATCTGTCGCAGAATATATTAAACGGCTTATTACAAAATCATTTAGATGACCTGCACATCAAAGATGTCATTGCTACAGATGCTTCACAAATGGACCAAAAATCTGGCATTGGCATTTTTTCTGAAAGTTTCAATTGGACATTTTCACTAAGACTTCCAGATTTCTTATCAGTATTTCTTGCAGAATTTCTGACAGTTGTTATGGCCCTACGAAAATTAGGTTCAGCTACCTCATGAGTCGTAATTGTCACAGATTATTTTTCTCTATGTACAGCCCTCACTGCTAACAGTGATTCTTGCATCTTACGTACTTTTCATTCCCTTGTCCCTAGCCATGTAACGGCAATTCGATCGGTATGGGTGCCAGGTCACAAAGGAATTATAATGAACGAAATGGTGGACAGCTTGGCGAGGGCGTCTCTTAGTGGTCCAATTGTCCGAATACTTCCGACATCAGCGCTCATAACTGCTTCAAGATTTAGGAGAAGGGCGATAAGGCAAGAATCTAGTAATTCCTTATTAACTAATCTAAATGACTATCGACACCTCTTATTCCCTCGGAATAGAAATGCATTCCTCTCCAGAAAACTAGAAGTTAACTTTACGTAATTACGCTGTCGCATTCCAAAACTAAACTTTTATATGCACAGATCTGGTCTGGCCCCATCGCCTTTGTGTCCATATTGCGGCGAAGACGAATCTATCGAACATAATTTTTTAAAATGCACTCGTTTATTCTCATTAAGAAAACACACATTAGAAGATTCTTTTCATAGGGTTGGGTTGCAATTCACCGTCTCTAATATTCTGTCTTTGGGAGCCTCCTCATTAGGACATTGCCACAGGGATGTGTGCTCTACTGTTTCAAAATTCATAATTGATTCAGGTCGGTTCTTTTCGTAAATTCGTACTTTTCAGTGTTAATTTCATCCTGATTATTCGTTTCTGTTTGGTATTCTGTAGTACTTCAGGCTTAACTATTTGAACTTCTGACATCTTGGCCAATCCCCCAGGGTGGGTATCTGCCAGATTTGAGGAAACAACAACAACAACAACAACAACAACAACAACAACAATACGCTGGGCGGCCAAGCCCGTAGCACATTGTGCCCGGAGCGAAGCTTCGTAGGTTGGTTGGTTGGCCCTTGGGAATCTTGGCGCCACCCACTCTGGGGGATCGGCCATGAACCGAAAAAGAGATTTGTGTGGAAGAGAACTACTCATAAAAAATACAAAAATTGTAATAAAAATTTGATAACCAAGTTTAAGTTAAACGAATAGTTTTTTTTTGCGATGACTGAAGGTATATAACTACAAAAAGAAGAAGCGAACGCTATGGAGATTGTTTCTCACGTACTCAGATCGTGATTAAAAATATATAAAATAAAAAGCTGAGCTGATCAACATTGCATTCTTTTTGTCTCACGAAGAAAATCGCATACAGCCTTGCAAACGTTCCTCTGACTAAATCCGAGAGTAGTCGCACCAAGAAAGAGCACTATCGGAAGAGACAAATTAAAACCCATGTTTCTCAAGGGCATTTCCAGAAACCTTTGTCGTGAATATTGAATCTTCGACATGATATGAAGAAGTGCTCCAGAGACTCATCCTCATCACAATGCAGACAACGGTGATTGAGCCAGACCAGACCTACCTGTACATGTAAAAGTTCAGTGGGGGGACTCGGCATCGTAATTTAGTGATTGAGATTTCTGCTCTTCTGGTTTCGCACCATCTATTCTTTCACGGATAAGCCAAGTGTAGGAAATCAGCTGTGGCTAGTGCAGATTTGTTAAAATTATTGCAGGTAGGATATTTTGTGAAGCGCGCAGCTGTAACAAACGCAGACGTTGGAAATGCAGAAATTACCGAGCCATTTAGACCTGACAATGCGAGCGCGTCCGCATATTCATTAAGTGTTCGACCTTTGTGCCCTGGTACCCATGTCAACCGAATGAGGCGTAAATGTCTTGGCAGAAGAGAATAGAGTGCTTTTAATGCACTTGATGAATTAGGCGCGCTGAGAGATGAACACACGGACAGACTGTCAGACGCCCCAGTAGCGCGTCTGTTTTCTTCTTTCTTAAGTGCATCTACCTCGAATTTTTGCTCACGGA
Organism: Hyalomma asiaticum; assembly: GCA_013339685.2. NCBI lineage: Eukaryota > Metazoa > Arthropoda > Arachnida > Ixodida > Ixodidae > Hyalomma > Hyalomma asiaticum. Next base: position 1,801,335 of record CM023488.1, on the reverse strand, counting down.
CAACGCTGATTTTCCGCTCAGAACCGAGGACGCCGGTCCCGGAATTTCTGCGAAACGAGCTCTTCAATGCTATCGCGTTAAAATGCGCGTGGAATGCTGCAGCTGTTAGATGACTCATGCACTCACTTGCCCAGCAGCGCTGACGGACCTGTGTGCTCCCACCAAGCGGCCTGACTGCTTTCAGGGGTGGCATAAAGCAGGACTTTAAGGGTGCCTCCGTCACTGGGATAACGCACAGTTCGGGTGTCCCTCTCTGATAGCGTACGCGTGGAAGATAATGTGAACAGTGTCAGCAGTCTGCAAAGAGATATCTCTCCAGAGTGCATCGCTATCTTTCACGGTGGTAGAAGGAGCGTTACTAGAGTGTCTGTTTTTGTGCCTCTGAAAACACGTTTCCTTCGGCCACAAAATGCTTGACGGCAATAAAGCCATTGAGCATTGAACCCTATGAACGCCGCAATATGAGCCGTCCAAATAACTTTGGCACTTCATGCGGGTCTTCTAAAGTACTCATGGTAAAAACGCACCTACATGCGCTCTAAACACGGTAACCTTTACTTTATTTTACAGGTACACAAAAATGTGAAAATATGATCCTTTACTAAAGGTTAAAATGTTTTAAGCATTAGTGAAGGAGCATATTTTCACATTTTTGTATACCTATAAAATAAACAAAAGGTTACCGGGCTAAGAGTGTATCGAGCCAGCAAGGAGGACTTCTGTATTTTCAAAAATAAAACACTATTAAATAAATGGGGCTGATCCCCCTGTCAACGGAATGAGTATAACAGGAAAGTGACATGTGTCTTCGCATAAACAGTTGAATGTTCATTGTTAGATCGAGGTGAACTTGCCCATTCCTATCGGTGTTTCGCTGGTACAGCGCTGTTTGACTTGTATAACTTCAAGGACAACCTCTTGTGGTAACTGAAGTAGTTTATGTAATCACTGGACACAGTCCCTCGTAAGTGAGATGCTACAAAGGTATCAATGATGTTTACTTGCGCCACATTGAACCGTCAATATCTTTACGGGCGCCTAATCACGCTCGATGAATCGTCGGCGGGAGAACGCTACCCGAGACAAAAGGTGACCGCTGCACTAGCACTGCGCTGTCAGCGCACATACACTCGAAGCTTACGAACGAGGCTATGTTCTTTATAACATGCTTCTTTCTGATGCCCACTCGGTGCCACATGCGTGCATCGAAGTGGGCTTTGGAATGCGCCTGTAATGGTGCCGCCATCCATGAGAGGCGAAGAAAAGCTGCAGCGACTCAGTTTGCCTCTTCTGGATGGCGGCACCGTTACAGGCGATGTGCTGGATGCGCGCGCGCTGAGCCTGACGAGAGCGTCGAAGAACAAATATAAAGTGCGTTCGTACAGCTGCGAGAACGTGCGGAATATCAAACAGAAGCTCAAACTGCACGATCATGACCGTTATCGCAGTGCACTTGGTCGCGCTAAGGCTGAGGCTGGAGCTTTTCGGCAGACAACCACCAAAAAGGGCGCTAGGAATAAAAAAAATGCATGCTCGAAGGAACCACATTGAAGGGATTTTGGCGGATAGCCGCAAAGCAATTGATAACGATGGCATTTAAGTGCGTTTTGTGGGCGTATTCAAGAAATCTTTGCGAGTTCGCGGAGAGATTCAAAGTAGAATACTTGGGACGCATGCCCCAACTGAGTGATGAAATCAAACGGGCGTTAGAGGCACCAACAAGGTACATTCGAAGTAGAACGAGCGATAGCTAAGTTCAATCCCGGCAAGTCTCCGGGACCAGACGGTATTTGTGCAGCCTCTTATAAGCGTTTTAGACAGAACTCTCACTGATACCCACACAAGTTTTTACGGAGGCGTACGAGGAAAGAGCTTTACCACCATCCTTTGGGGAATCCAAACTAGAAGAGAAGCTCAGGGGAAGATGAATGCTTGAATCGATGAACAAATCGCAAGGTACGATTTAAAACAGGGAATGTCGCGGGAGCCAACGTTTCGACAAGCGGACTTGTCTTCGTCAGGGCGGCCTACAAGTCCGCTTGTCGAAACGTTGGCTCCCGCGACATTCCCTGTTTTAAATCGTACCTTGCGATTTGTTCATCGATCCTTTGGGGAGTCGCACACTGTGCTGATTCGGAAGACAGAGAACGCGGACAGGCTCAAGCACGTGACAGCATACAGACCAATCGCACTTACTAAGGTAGAGTACAAGATTATAATAAATGTTCTGGCAGCAAGACTTCAGTCAGTAATAAAAGATACAGACGGGCCGCACCAATCGTGGGTAGTAAAATGCCGTACAATCGTGACAAACGTTCATAAGATGCGATCTGTTCTGGAGTGTGTTGAAATGACTCGAGCTTCTGCAGCCATGCTCCAATTGAACCTTGAGAACTCTTTTGATTGTGTCGTCAACGTTATTTTGTTTGCGATTCTGGAGCATATCAACGTTGGTGCCATCATCATCAATGGTGTTGCCCTGGCGTATTGGAATGGCCGTACCAGATTGATAATTATTAAGATATTGAGGGCCCCCATAAATATTGAGCGTTCCGTGCGGCAGGGCAGCCCGGCCAGTCCTCCTTTGTTATGCATATCCATCGAAGCATTGCGCCAGTCGATACTCGTAAACAATAGCGCCCATGGTTATAGGCTACATTGCTCAGAGGTCCAACTTCTTGCGTACGCTGATGATGTTGCGATTTGTAGTCCCACTTATGAAGGCGTGGAAGAGTCAGTTAGAGTTGCTAAACATTTGTGTGAGACTACAGGAAGTCGTGTAAACTTGGCCAAGAGCCTGGGTTTCTGGCACGAAGCGTGGCCGTCTACTCCTGCCTTCTTTGCCAACGTTAACATGTCAGTGCAGTACATTGGCGGGCCGCTGCACTCCTGCAAGTGAAAGCAAAACAAAATGAAGAGCTAAGTGAAAACGCGAATAAGTGGAGGGCAGGTCATCTATCCATGTTCACGAGGGCCACAGTGTGCATTTCCTTTTTGTGTCTAAACTGTGCTACGTGATGCAAATGATGCACTGTTCACAATTCAATGTACAGAAACTGCATAGGGAATTCGCGACCTTTGTGTGGGGGTCAAACTGGGAAAGACGCAGTCGTACCAGTTTAGTACCAAGTCGTACAGGCATGTAAAGAGTGGAGCGCTGGGATTGGCACATCATTTTATCAATCAGGTGGTAAACAGATTTTTATTTTTTCCGCGAGGCAAGTGACTTCTTCCATGTGCCAAGTAAAACTGGGGCGACTGGTACCCGACTATGTTGTTGTCACTGAAGTCACAAAGGGAGCTGTGCGGGGTTACTTAAGACGTCGTGGAAAGTGTGCGCTTTCTGAGTGTTCGGTTTCCTTCTGAATACCTTTTTTCTGGAAAGAAGAATCTCTGCAAGAATGTATGTGACGTTGTGTTGCGAGTACCACTGTACAGAGCGCTATATAGTGGAGGTCAGGGTTAAAATGTTCTCAAATGTGTTAAAAGAATGCAAGTAGTCCCATCGGCAAAATCATTCTTTTTGAAGTTACATACCGGTATACTTCCAGTAAACCCTTTTTAGAGGGACGAGGGTTTCATATGCCACGAGGTTCCCAGTGTTCGGTCTGTAAACAACCAGAAACGATTGATCAAGTCTTTCTAAACTGTTGAAAGGGGTATACTTTTTAGATGTGCTGCAGAGAACAATCAAAAAACAATTTCATTAACCTCACGTGGTATCATGTTCCTAACTGACATGAAGAAGTACCATTGGACCTAATAACATTAACTGGCCTGCACACTATATGGCGCTCACGAATGGCTGGATTCCACTGTGACCCAGATGGGAGACCAGCAAGTGTGTATTTTTGAGGAAGCATTGCTCGGTTGATTGAAATAGAGAAAAAAAGAGAATGTGTTCCATCATGGATAGTATACTGTAGAAGCACTGGTTACCATGAAAGAATTTTAAATGGCAACGATAGTTACGTAGTGACTGACAGCATATGTGTGTATTTTACACAAGTCTGTAATCCCATGTTATCCGTGTTGTAAAACCGGAAGCAATGAAAAAAAGAGCGGCGTTAGCGCGGTGGCAGAGCACCGGCTCCTTGTCGTCGCGGAGCGCGGGGCTCTGAGTTCAATTCCCAGCGCAGGAAAATAAGTTTTCCTGGGCGTTTTTCGTTCTTGTGCTTACATTTTTATTTTACTGCATCATATCCGTCACAGTAGTGACGTATGGGGTCGTGGTGGACCCCGGAATACAATATTTTCGTGTTAAGAAGTAAAAAAAAAAATGAATAAGGAGTCGCTCACAATTTGCATCACATTGTCTGGTAGTCGTCGACCATGTGGTCTCATAGTGGTTCCGCCTTGTTCATTGTAAAAATGAAGAAAAAATTAAGTGCTAAGACCGGAAATGTAATTACTAGAGACAGAACCCAAGCAATTCCTGTTTGTAAACGCTTACCTACTGTACCTAAATGTGTTTAGAATAAAATGATGATTGCTACGTTTTCTATTAGAATAAGTTATCGCGTGAGAACATATACCTAAATGCATGGCGTCTTTATTACGCAAATAAAAATATTTCTTCGGAAGGTACCATTTGTGAATTTGGCAAGCAAAAGGTTAAAGGCCGTCCAACTATCGCTGGCGTGGCAGCAGAATTCGCGGAGCAGTCCCCTCCGGGATACGCTTTAACCACTAGCCCCCGGGGGGCCTACAGTGCACTACGAAATACGGAATGATATTACGTGCTGGTCATTCATAATTTGTCAGCACTGCGTTGACAGGCAGAAGTTATCAATCCCTGGCCAATTCTGAACACCTCAATGGTTAATCCTGTCTTGACTGGCAGAATTTACCGATCAGGAAAGACCAAACCTGTAGAAGATGTTATATTGGCGAAACAAAAAGGATTTTAATGACCATGCGTGTGAGCAAAAAGGGGATGTCACTAAAAAAATCACGTGGCCATCTTGCTTTTCATTGTAAAGAGTGCAAATGCACCCCCCCCCCTTTTTTTTTTCAGAACACCCCGTTTCTAAAACGTGCGCATGATGGGCTGGAACGTGAAATCATAGAAGCCTATTTTATCATTCGAGAAGGAGATAAGTGTGTCAGCGTACCCATCCGTTACATTGCTAGAAAAAGAACTTCAGTTTCTGAGAGGTTCATAATCAAAAGAAGAGGCGTGCAGGACACGGACACAAGGAGCAGTGTTGTTCACTGCTCTCCTTGTGTCCGTGTCCAGCACGCCTCTTCTTTTGATTATGGACTGTTACCAACTCTCTCAACTTTCTGTCCTTCTGAGAGGTTTTTTTGTGATTTTTGTCGATGTGCGCGAACATATATATTTGTCATTTCCCGTCAACAAACTCAGTTGAAAGTCAGCGCCTGTCCTGTTCACTCGTGTGCCTTTTTTGTCTTCATCCATTCGCGCTCCAATTAATCCTTCAACATGAACCATCTAGCCACTTCTCAGATTCTTCTCTCTCAGAATCATAACTGGTTTTGGGACGTCAAGCCCCCAGAAATCAATGATTATTCTTGGACAACGCGCTACCGAACACGCATCTCATTATTCGCTTTAGTTGGCACTGAAGGATTCGCCAGGTTGACATCCATTTTCACTGAAATATGCCATGAATGGCGCTAGCCCCTAGCGTTTGTCGAGCATCTTGTTGAATACCTGTTTCCCGTTTGTCTATCTTTCTTTCTTATGTTCCGCTAGTACACGCACACTGGCTGGGGTGGCCACATAGATCCAATCATTAATTCTCATTTCTGACATGAACGGTTAATTGATTCGTTTCTATACTGAAGCTAAGCTGCCTCACCACATCCAGCACTTACAGCGCTAAACATGACGTTTTCTTAAATATGATTGTATTTGCCCAAACATCGTTTTTTTTATAACAATTGCCATCCGGAGGTGAATCGGAGGTGCCGAGTAGTGTCGCTAGCCGGATTATAACCAAGCGCTGGGTAAATTGGTTAGGATCTATTGTCTACTAAAGGAACAGCCTGGAAATGCGAGGGAATAAATGACGCCCATCTCTGTGCTTTCTTCGACTGTGTTTTCTTTTTTCGCGATTTTTAGTTCAATATGGTCCCTAGTGGCTAGCACCATAACAAACATAGCGGAGTGACGTAGGCGAAAACGTGAGTGTGCAACCTTCCTAAGAAGCACATTAGTCCTGAGTGTTTCCCCAACCTCCCGCGATGTATTGCTCCCAACTGTGCAGAATGATCGTGCGAAGACGTCCAACTACAAATAATCCTTACCTGTAGCAACTCTTCATTTTTCAGCTCCTTTCTTGCCTTCGTAATCCAATAATCTGGCGCTAGCGCCGGATGATGGCGACAGTATTTGAGGCTGCAGAAGTCGTTAAACGATACTGTCTATATACTGCACGTTATTGGGAATGCCGCACGAGGAGTGGCTGTAGTGAAATGGCGACCGATAGCGTCCTATTTTGTGCAAGCGACAGGACGCGCGTGTACGGCAGTGTATACACCGGTACGTTCCAGCTTTAGCTGCGGAAACAGCGCAGCTGGGTTGATTTGAATGCACAAATGCCCTATCTGTGTAATTTTATACGGCTGAGCAGTACACAAAGTAGGTCATCCAGTAAAGGCCTAAGCAAGCGTCGCTCAGTGGATACAGAGTATACATGCGTTACAGCTGTTTTTCTAACATGCCTTTCGCGAATGATTTTAGTAAGCAAAGAAGACAAATTTATGGAGCACAGCGGCGAAGACCTGAATCTTGAATGAGATCAAGTTACCACTAGACGCCAACAATCTGCTTGCCTGCAATTACTTGACATCGACATACGATCGTATGAAACAGAAGTATTTTAGAGCACAAAAGTTAGAAATGACTAACCGATTTCAAGGACCTAATCTGGTCTTTGGAAATACAAGGAAACGCTTTAACGATGCAGCGCTTAGTTTATTGCTGCATGTGATACATACTATATCTGACGTATTTGTTTACACCATAACATAGATCTCGTGGCCTAAGCACTATAGAAAAGCATAGAGGCAGGCATAGAGTGCAACACAAGACGAGTGCTATAAATAACATAGAAGAGAAGAACAGAACAGAACGAAACACCAGTAATACAAGAAAAATATAGGAAGAAAAGGTAACGTGAAAACAGTGCCCAATGGCAACCAATCAAGACAGAATAAATCACGAATAAGACAGATTAATTACCGGGGTTTTCCGTCAGAACCACGATCTGATTATGAGAGACGCTGCAGTGAAAGGCTTCGGGATTTTTTCATTACCTGGGGTTCTTTAACGTGCACTAACAGAACGCAGCACACGGGGCTCACCATTTCGCCTCCATCGAGATGCAGCCTCCGCAGCCGTGGTTCGAACCTTCGACCTTCGGTTCAGCAGCCGCGTGCCATAGCCACTACATCACCTCGGCTGAAGAACAGTTGATTTTATGTTATTCTTTTGAGCTCATATTAGAATTGGGCATAACGTTCTGCTATTCGAGAGTTCAAGGAATGAAGGAGAGCCTAAGGGGACTGCCTCCCGTCCTTCATTAATTTCCCCTTTTTCTATTGTAAGAAAAAGCACACCATTCGTTGTGTACAAGCTTGCAGTGGTTTCGCTGGGAAGTCAGCACAAATTTTTAAAACGAAACCTTCGAAGCTTTCTGGTCACCCCTCCTGTATGTGTATACGGGCGCTGGTAAACAGTGGTGCTGGGTTCATGCGAGACTAACTGAAAAATGAGTTACACTCCTACGCGGAGGAAAGCTATGAGATATGTGTGAAACGCGATAGCGTTAGAGAGCTCGTTCCGCAGAAATACCGCCGTCGGTGACGGCGTCTCTTGTGAGCGAAAAATTGTCCATGAGTGAAAAATAACAGCTCCAAAAATGGACAACTATGTCCATCTAGCGGAAAGGATATAAACCAATGTCTCGACTACCATGGCCTCCGAGACGGCGGCCGCGCCCGCCATCTCGGAGGCCATGCGACTACAGCAGAGCCTATATGCGGTCTCGTCAGATGCTCTCCATCAACTTTTTTAGCACTTCATTCTCACGACACCATTGAAGAATGAAGTACTGCAATGGCCATTTCACCGACCATAAGGCGATGCTTGTTACGGTTGGCCGGAAGAGGCCTCCAGAAGAACAAATCGAACAGCTGTCAGATAGTTAACGCAAGAAGGACGACAGAATGTGACCATTTACGAATAAAAGCATCACGCCTACGCGCAGTTCATAATACAGGACCATGTGACTACATCACTGTACAAAATTTTCATGAAGTTGATATAAAAGTGCTGTTAAATAGATCGAAAACCTCTACCATTACTATAGATACGTCGAGCGCGGGCGTGTGTGTGTCTGTGTCTGTGCGTGTGTGTGTGTGTAACAACACACATTAATAAGTATGCACTGAGTGGTTGACGTGCACACTAGGGGCCGGATTTCGCTATCGCGTTCAACTCTTAAAGGCGAAGCTTTTTTTCCTTCTAAGCAACATAATGGACCACTGGTTTGTTTGAAACAGGATAATTGAGTTTCGTTTTTCGTCACACTTAGAGATAAGCACTCATCACCGACGATGGCTCCATCGATCATTCTGTCATGACATTCAAGGCAAAGTTCGAAAATGTGATTACATTGTTTTCACCAAGGTAAGGAGCGATCTTCTGATTTACAGAACAGCCGAGAAAAAGATATCCGAGCGGTAGACAGTCCCTTCAAAGGGGCTTGTTTTCGAGTAGAGGAGAGATATCAAGAGGGCTGAAGTGGCAACATTGGCGGGATAATGAGGGACAGCTTTGAATATGAACTTCGAAAGTTAGTCTTGCTTTGTCCTATTCTTCGTGTAAGTACAGTGCAAGTATACTACTTTATCCTCACTATATGGCTGCGCAAGTATCATTCAGTTAAAGGGGTCGCGAAAAGAATATGGAGCTGCCCGCTTTTAATTTTCACTGCTTGAATAAGCATGCGACATACCGAACACGAAATATTTCAGCGTAATATTGAGTGTACTATTCAGAGGACAATGTCTTGGACTTATTAAGCCACGTTGAGGCACAACAACGCCAGCTGCCCTGCGACAATCGCCGTCTTTATGAACGATGCTAAAGCACACGACTGCGAACTTCCCACTGGCAGCATAACGGTCTCGGGAAATACTGTTCAATTTTTACAGGAATTTCTCAGAGACCGCTCTGTCTGGGTTAAGCTCTGCAATAGAGACACCCGCGCTTGTTTTGGTTTGTTTACTTAGAGCACCATTATCACTTTCCTGTGAAGTGCAAGCGCAGGCCGCGCTTATCTTGCATGTCGCTTCGGGAACCCTATCCACCATTCTAGAAATTTGAATGTCCAACGGGCAAATTTGAGTGCCTACTAGAATATCATTGATAATACCAGGATCCGAAGGTCGCGGGATCGAATCCCGGCCGCGGCTGCATTTCTATGGAGGCGAAACGGTGAGGCCCGTGGGGTGTGCGATGTCAGTGCACGTTAAAGAACCACAGGTGGTCGAAATTTCCTGAGACCTCCACTACGGCGTCTCTCATAATCAAAGCTGGTTTTGGGACGTCAAACACCACAAATCAATTGATAACACCAGAACGCGCGTGACGTGTGTATAAAAGTCGTCGCATTTTACCGCTAATCAGTTTTTATCGCGACTGTTCACGCCGCTATCGTCTTGCACCGTGACTTGCTTTGCTGTGCTGCGCACAGGTTCGTCCAATAAGCAGTCTATCTGGCAACGTCTAGAGTTCTACTGCGTCCTTCTCGGTCAGGACCACATGACAATTTCATCAGCGACGAGCCACGGATTTCCCTCAGCCGTGGTGACGTCCAACATGATTGTTGAACGTCGCCACGGCCATCTTTCCTGATGCACCGAAAGTGGGTTGTTGGAGGGCTGTCCATCTATGCATTTGATGTCTGTACTTGGATTTCAGGCTGCTGACGCAAACGTTTGGCCTGGGTAGTCTAGGGTGCAATTTCCGCCATCGCCAACCACTGTTGGAAGAAGGCATTCTACGTCATCGTCTAGACCTCACGTCGCAGAAGAAGGCCATGCAAGCGCTACTGCGCTTCTTGAGATCTACTGGCCTTCGTGAACGTCTCTAAGTGGAACGTTCTTTGTGTGTGTGTGTTTTATTCGTTGTGCTTGTCTGGAATCTTGTACCCCCTCTCACTATCATCTTTCTAACCCCCTCCCCCTTCTCCCTAGTGCAGGGTAGCATACCGGAAACTAATATCTGGTTAACCTCTCTGCCTTTCTCTTCATCTCTCTCTCTCTTCCGCCATCGAACGCCAATCATCGCCGCAAAGGCTCTTTTTATGAGCTGAGAGATCTGCCTTCGTTCCTTTCCTGAGAGTGAGGCGAAAATCAACACGCCTCACGCTGGTCATTGGAGGCTATCCAATTCGACGGACAACTAATGTTCGGTCCCTAGGCCAGGAGTGTTCGTTCCGTACGCCATGAAAGCGCAACTCTCTGGCGAAATTGACCGCCTGTAGAAGTGGGAGTGCTATCACCAGTGAGTGTTGCTGAATGGGCAACGTCAGTGCAGTGCCAGTAGTAAAGAAGAACAGAGACATCCGCCGGCCCGGCGATGTGCGGGGAGCTGACGGTTAATCCAGCCACAAGAACAGAGAAGTACGCGCTTCCGAAAATCGACTATCTTTGCGCTGCTCTCACGAGACGAGGTGCTTAGCACACTAGATTTACAAAATGCATACAACTAGCTTCGCCTAGATGATAATGCGATAGAGATAGCTATGCTGAATACACAGAAAAGCCTTTTATGCTGCAACCGCTTGGCTTTTGTCATTGCCTCAGGGCCTGCGCTGTTTGATCGGCGCATAGAAGCGGGGCTACAGGGCCTACCGGGGATGAAAGTTTACCGGGAGAACATTACTGTAGCAGAAGAAGCGCACGATACCGCGGTGCTGCGGCAAGTGTTGGAACTGCGGGTGAACGGCCTCACGCTGAATATGAAGTGGCGGTTCCGGGAAAGATAAGTGGCATTCCTTGGGCACCGAATCTATGCAAGAGGCCTTCACCCACTGCAGGACAATTTGGGAGCATTTCAAGCGGCGCCACCACCGACGTAAGCCCGCCTAAATCATTTTTAGGACGTATTATTCCAAATTTCTGCGGTATTTTTTGGTCCGGTTGGGCTCCGTTACACCGACTGTTGTCTGAACGAGTACCCTGGTATTGGGGACCCGCACAAGTAACAGCACTCCAAGAAACCAAACGCGCGATGAGCAGGTTAAACTTTCTTGTGCATTACGATCCTCAGTTACTACCATTAGAAAAGGAGACACTAGCTCTTGTTTATTGGCATTGTCAAATTTCGAAATTATTTATCTATTTGTGTGACCGGTCGCAAGCCCCTGACTGGCTTGCTAAGCCCAGAAAAACCCATTCGCATATGGCAGCGGCACAAATTAAACTTTGGGCGCTGCTCTAGGAGCTTAACAGTACGACTTGGAACACCGAATACGGGAGCTGAATACGAAGCCCGACGCCATAAGCCGCTTTCCGTTATCGGTGCGTGATGATGGCAGCGAAAAGGACCTAGCTGAATATGCCCTGTATGCGCAGCTTCTGGATGACTATATTTTGTCTGCGCAGAATCTGTCATGCCACAACAGCAAAAACGACGTACTTCAGCAAGTGAAGACTTCGATTTTGAAAGGTTGGCCCAGGCGCCTGGGTTCAGAGGAACAGCAGTACCAGCCGTTTTTGCACGGAGGCATGAATTGACTGTGAGTAAGGGGATACTCTACTGCGGTCGCCGTGTGGTTCTGCCTAATGCTGCTCGGCAATTCGTTTTAGCACAATACGCACCCGTGCATGACGGCGATAAAGAACCTCGCGCGCTGAATGTTCTGGCACCCAGGGCTTGACAATGATAATTAGATGCTTGAAAAAACGGTGTCCCCAATGCGTGCAGTGTTTGCCATGCCCCCAGCTCAGATTCTGGCAAACTGGCCAAAGACGAACGGACGTAGGTACCTCCTACACAATCGATTTTACTGGTCCCGTGGAAGGGCATATGATCTCCGTTCTGGTCGACGCCGAGGCTAAGTGGATCAAGGCCCTGGACAACACAGACGGCGGCAACTACAGTAGACATACTTAGGGGCATTTTCGCACGATTTGTCTTAGCGATTTGGATCGTGTCGGATAATGGTTCGCAATTCACCAATGCAGAGAAAGCGCGGTTCTTTAGTAAAAAAGGTATGTGCCACGTAATGACTGCCCCATACAAACCTCTGTCCATCGCTTTGGCGGCACGGGCAGTACGTACCACCAAGGATGGCCTGAAGAAAAATCAGTTTGGAACGCCGCAAAGTCGACTTGCCAAACTTGTGTTGCGTTACAGGACCACGCCGACCCAAGAGGAGCAGTCGCCCTAAGAAAAGCTTTTTGTATTCCAACCACTGAACGGCCTGAGCACCTACTTTGCACAGAAAGATGGAGCGGGGGGGGGGGGGGGGGGGACGCTACTGTCAATGGAGTTCCGAATTCGGAAGGAAAGAGTTTGGGCCAGGAATGCACGTTTGCAGTCGACAGTACAGTCAACACAGGGGTGCAGCGTAGGCACGTTTATCAAGTACGACCACGCGACTTATCGACGCTGGTTTAGAAAGAACAAGCTGAAACGCCATTTTTTCACGGAACACTCCTCTCTGGAAAGCCCACTCTATCCAGTCAGTCCTGGCGAGGAAGCGTCTAAATGGGGCATCGAGCCGGCAAATCCAGGGTTCACCGCGGAAGTAATCCTACTCCTACGCTCCGCCAGAGTGCGTACGCCGCCGGATAGGTTCTAGCTCAGAGGAAAGGAAGTGGTATATCGCATATTGTCAGGTGCACGCGCACAAGAACATGCTGATAACACGTGTCTGCACCCCTCGTCACGGCGCTTCTAGGCCGGGTATAAAAGCCACACAGCAGCCTTTTCAATAAACATTTATTTCTTGTTCTTACCATGAAGTGTCTCGTTCTTCGTGCTTATTTAAGATAGCACGAAAATTGGGAATACCGAAATCATTTTGTTATGTATTATTATAACAGTCTTGTGGTTTTTCTACTTTCGACAATCTTGTGTCTAATTTGTAAACGCATTATTGTGTCATTTCACTCCTACGGTTCTTGAACTGCTGATATGTCATGTTTTTCTTCATGGTTAAAGTTTCTTAACGATTCCAATGCCGTAAATGCCATTACAAGGTTCCCTTGTAAGCCCAACATCATACGCTTCCCTTGTATAATTGTTAGTGTATTTTTGTTATTGGAATTGGTAGTGTCCATTGATTCTCTGTTCATGGTGTTATGTTGTCGTGATGTTTGTGTTTTCTTTGGGGAGCCATGGTCCTACTCACTTGATTTCAGGGAGAATATTCTGCGCTGTTACTCTTTTCTGATAGATTGGGTAGTTCCACGACATCATGGAGCGTTTCCTTCCATCTGGAGTTTCCTTCTCTTTTTCATAAATTCAACATTTTGCTTCATTGTAACAGTCCTCGTTGTCATGATCAGTGCTATCCGCAGTTGTCGCAGCGTAATTTGCCCCCCCCCCCCCCCCATGATGATTTCATGTGTCCGTATGAGGCGCGTTTGAAGCATCTTGCGATGAAGATTTCATAGATGGGGCATTTCGGCTACCCAGTGTCACGCCTGTTCATATTCTTCGTCGCCTTAGCAGCTTTATGCTTCAAGGCCAAGGTTCCACGGATCCCGCTCGTCTCAGTCGATGTTCTTTTGACTTCAATATGCAAATATGCATATGTAAATATGCATGCCCCCCTTACTCAATGCCCTTCAATGGGCCTGTAAGGAATTTCGAATAAATAAATAAATAAATATGTTCTGTGCACAATCAAGCTTTTTCTGCGTGACGATTGTTGAACTGAGATCGTCTACGTCCAAGTCGTTATCGATGCCTATCACCTTAACCTCCAGGTTTCTTCCTTTTGGTTTTTTCACTTGGAGGTCTTCGATACGAGGGACTTCCTGGATGATTTTCGCAAGAGCACCTACGCCTTCTTTCGAAGTGCTGATGGTCACTATTCCGAGCTGTTCGCACATATGCCATGTGCGGATAGCAATTTTGGCAGTAGTGAGTTTTTTCATCCTTTTCACCAGAAAAACTGTGAGTACAGCTCCAAATTTTTGCGCTACTCCTCTATAAATGCTAGGGGCACTTCAGGAAACCAAAAACGCCATGTAAATGAGCTCATAGCTACAGAAATCGGGCGGAGCAATTGCCGGCCAGGTCTGCCAGGCTAACACCGCCTGTAGCCACAACAGCACTACTACTACTACTACTACTATAGCTACTGAAATCTCCCAAACATTGTTCTGTTTGATCCTTTCTGGTAGCCATTACTGCCCTTGGACAAAACTTTGTGAAATCGGTGAAATGACGCCGTTCTCGGCCAGGAAAGCCTTGGCAGACAAGTCGTGGTATGAAAAGGACATGTTCTTGAGCTAGCTGGTTCACTTATTGAAGGAATATAGTTATGGCGCTAAATTGACGGGACACAGGGAAGACAGAGCACACACGCTCGCACGCGCAAGGAAACGCCCTGATGAACGAGAATAAATGCCTTTTTAGTGAAAAGCACATGTTCTTTACATCGCCATTACCGCCCATACAGACACCGCGATCTTATGTGAATGAACAGTGTGCAGGAATAGGCTTTTAAAAGCGAAATAATCATAAACTAACTGCACAAAAGGACTTCAAAATCATGCCTGAATGATTCAGAATAGTCGAGAAGATTTCTAAAAGTGAATAAGTTGGTTTCTTCGTAGTGTGCCTCAGTTCCCTGCCTCTATGGATGCCATCTTTAAAAGGACTATTGCTCAGGAGTGAGGGAACAGTTATAACTTTCGATCGAGTAGGCCTGTTAGTAAGACTTTCCCGGTTAGGTCCTTAGTAATGTTTTGAAGTTCGTCTCCGTCATTGCTAAAGAGCACAACGTCTTCAGCAAAGCTTGTATTGCTGAGATATTTTCCGTCTATTATAATTCCCTTTGCTTTCCGCTCTAGACATATGAAGGCTTCTAGGTATGCAGTGAATAACATCGGGGAGATCGTATCTCCTTGTCTGACTCCTCTCTTGATCGGAATGTTTCTGCTCTTTTCGCGCATAAGTAGTTTGGCTGTGCAATCTTTGTAGATGGTTTGAACGTATACATCATGCACACCGTGTCGACGCAAAACTTCTAGAACACCTTGTATTTCTACGGAATCAAATACCTACAACCAGCTTGTTCTCTTGCTTGGTTGAAGTCGAGTGTTTCTGTTATCCTAGCAGAAATTACTTTCGTCAATAGCTTGTATATTACTGGGAATAGGCTAATTGTTCTGTAATGCTTTAACTCCTTTGTGTCACCTTTCTTGCGTATTAGGATTATATTAGGGTTCTTCCAGCTGTGTGGCAAACTAGATGTCTTGCTACATTTTGTGAAGGACGATGCAAGCTCTTAAAATGTGATGTCTCCTCCGTCGTTGATCAAGCCGGCTATTATGCCGTCTTCACATGCTGCTTTAGCGCGGGACATCCCTTGGACGGCTTTTCTGACTTCGTCAGCGATTATACATGAAATTTCACTGTCCTGCTCTGCTTTCATTTCCACTAACGTTGTATGGTCTGTCTGAGAGCTGTACAGTTCAGAGTAGAAACCTTCTACTACCTTTACTATTTCTTTGAAGCTGTGGAATACTTTACCTTGTTTATCTTCTAGCGCATAAATTTTGTTCTCTCCTAACATGAGTTTCTTTTTGACCGATCTTATGCTCGTTCCTTCTCTACTGCTTTCTCTATTTCTATCACGTTAAATTTATTTACATCTCACTGCGTTCTTTTGCTGATGAGCGAGTTCTGCTTTATCTTTTGACGTTATCACTTTGATATTATGGCTTTTTTAAAGGTATTAAGTGGATTGGGACAACTTCCCTTGTTCCGACTTCTATCGCTATTTTGGAAGATCACTTTCGTTGTGGTTTTTTTACTACATCTAAATCTTCATCGTTTGCGTCTAACGCATAAAATACGTTTTTAGTGCGAATTTAATTCTTCGTTCTTTGATTTCATTACCTCTAGGTTTGCTTTTTTAGTAACTAATTTAAGTACCGCGTATTAGCCAAATTGTCCTACACGAATTTAATTGTAGTTAGTAGCCGTATGGGTAGAGGTTACTCATTGTTGTTAGTAACGGCAGAGAAGTAAGCATTTGCTAACTGCAATAAGTAACGGGCAAGCCTAGTACCACTTACTGCCCTTACTCTTCCTAACTGCGGAACTAACAGGGCAGTAACATGGCACAAACCGCTCCTACCCGAAAGAAGCGAGTAGTACTACCTTTTCTTTAAGACTGTGTGCCTTTGTTGATGTTAGGGGCCTGTAATGATATCTTAAATGTCTATTTTAGTTTGCTCGAGATTGACATTGGCTGTATAAAGTTCAAACACCTGCGGCGCATACCCGAATACTACAGGCCAAGCACAAAAGTTGAGCAACACGTCAGTGCAGTATAGTTAATTGGGACTTGCATGACCGGTATATCATTTTATTGATAGTAACATGAGCCTTCCATGTTGGTCATACATTTTTGCGCTACCATCGATATTTTGGTGTATATCGGGTGGTGAACGAGAAGACCACAGAGCACCGAGACGTAGGCGGATAGATAGATAGATAGATAGATAGATAGATAGATAGATAGATAGATAGATAGATAGATAGATAGATAGATAGATAGATAGATAAGGTAAAAATTGCTCAAGTTTCCTAATTAACGCTTCGAACTTAATACATAAATAAGTATATAAATAAATTTCGGTCGGAAGGTCTTGTTGGACGCAGTAGTTTCCAAGCTCCAGTTTCTGGTTACAAGCATGGCCTTAGGAAGTGGTACGAGACAACGCTCACAGTGGGTATTTTTGCCGGCTTGTGGAGAGCCCTCTACAACTGGGAGCAGATAAGACGTTTAACACAATGAACAGCGTTGAGGATTGCCACCTCTGAAGATAAGACCTTGAGAGGATCAGTCTAGAGTGCTTTTTTGTGTGCGTTTATGATCACAAAGCCCCACGGTGGAGCGGATTTAGCTTAGATAATGTTCTTCGGCTAATCGTGCAGCTGTTTTGAAACAAGGCATTGTGCGCTAGCGTCGCTTATTCGGAACGAAAGCGCATCTTGCGATAGCACGACCCTTTCGCACAAAACATGTAACTGAAAGTGCGAGTGCGCACTGAAAGGTTGTTTTGCGGGCGGATGCTATGGCGTGGTAGAACTTTTCGTCAGCTTCATATAAGTCCGCCAGAAACCATCGTGACCTCCTGAATGACAGCTGTTGTGGCAGAGGTCGAGAATTTTAGGGACGAGTAAAGGAGGCTGCGACTCTTCCTGTTGGTGTTAGTTGCAGAGCCTCTGTCCCTTCCCAGAGCTTGGCGGTACTTATGGTTTCCCATTTCATATCAGCAATACTGACCCCCAATCTGGACATTGCATCAGCGTCTTTCATTGAAGCGCCTGGGCGATGACTTAGTTCAAAATCGAACTGTTGTAGCTCACCGACCCACCGTGCAACTTTTCCTTTTGGCACTGCCATTTTGAAAAGGTGGGTGAGTGCCTCGTGGTCAGTGTATAACTTAAATTTAGTGCCTTCCAGATAAGAACGGAAGTACCGAATAGCCTTTAGAACAGCCACGGCTTCATTTTCATTGGTCGTGCAATTGACTTCTGCTTTGTTAAATGTGTAGCTGTGATAGCCAATTACATGAAGTTGGCGATGATTTGGCTTGCTTTCATCTCGCTGGTAAAGTATCACTCCCGTTCCGTAGTGTGATGCCTCTGTATTCAGCTCGAACGGTAAAGCGAAATCTGGAAGTCGAAGAACAGGATCAGACGAGATAACTCGCACTAAGTCTTTGTAAGCCTCTTCGCACTTGTCCGTCGAACAAAAAGGTACGTCCTTCTGTGTCAGTCGAGTCAAGCATCTAGTTTTAAGAGCATAGTCCTGAATAAATGCTCTGAAATGACCGGCCAGCCCCAAGAACACACGTAGTGAGTGGACGTCGAATGGTTTCGCGAGTTTTGCGATGCGGTCCGCACTTTCCACTTTGGTGTTTGTCGTACTGCCATCCAGTACTCTACACAAAAAGGTAACCTTCCTTTGGAAGAATTAACTGTTCTTAATGTTCACCTTTAGGTTCGCTTTTGACAAAGCCGAGAGCACGTGTGCCAGGTGCTGCTGATGAAGAAATTCGCTTTTAGAATAAACAATAATGTCACTGACGTAGACATTGCAGAAGCTGTCGATGAACAGGTTTAGAACGGTATTCATCATTTTCTGGAACCAGCTCGGCGAGTTCTTCCATCCAAAAGGAAGCCGGTTGTACTCGTAGATGTCGAATGGTGTTACAAACGCAGTGTACTTCTTGGTGTCTTCTGTCAGAGGTACTTGCCAGAAGCCCTTACAAAGGCCTATCCTTGAAAACCAGGTAAATCCTCCTGTCTCGTTTATAATTCCACCTATTCTAGGCATTGCAAATGGAATGAGAGGCGTCTGGTTGTTAATTTCTCTGTAGTCCATACAGAGCCGCAGGCTTCGGTCTTCCTTGAGTGCTATGGTTATCGGTGATGCATGTGGTGACACAGACGGACGGATAATACCGGCATCCAGCATCTTTCCGAGTTCTTCTTTCAGCCACACCTTCTTTTCTCTAGTAAGGTTGTATGGTTTCTTCCGTACTATCGTTGTGTCATACAGCTGAAACGGGACTTGAAATTTTGTTGTACCTGGGGGTAACCTCCGTTTCAGTATAATTCTGCATACATTGCAGAAATATCTTCTGCTTTCGTTGCAATCCGTATTTCTTTTCTCTTTTCTACAGGTCGCACATCTTGGCTCACAGACACCGTGTCATCCCGGTGCATGTTAATCTTCAGCAATTTCATGTCTGGGCGAGACAGCAGGAAGTCGTATTCGATGCCTTCTATTACCAATGCCAGAATTTCTGCTCACTGTGACTCGTACTTTAGGGTTAGGCGTATCCATTCGCTGTGTTTCTTTTCACGTCCGTCATATCCCCATGCTACAACAGTTCTGCCTCTGAATATGTCCTCGGCTTTCGCTTTGTTTCTCTTTATAATTGAAACCGAAGCACCGCTGTGTACAAGATCTCGCATAGTCTGACCGTTCAGGTCAAGTTGTATATGCAATAAGCTCGATGAGACAACTTGGACGGCCTCGTTTTTTGGATTGGCGTGTTCCTGGGTATCATTATCTTCATCTTTCCAACGCATGTGCTTCTCTTCGACAGTCATGCTATCGCCGATGTCTGCGCCGACACATCCCAACTCGTGTGAACGCTTATCGTCGAGGTGACCGGTGTTTGGCGTCTCCAAAACGCCCGGTCTGGTTTTAAAACCTCGTTCAGCCCAAGGATGTGGCATCAGCTTAAGCTGCTCTAAAAGCGTTTCGAGCGTTTTCGGAGCGTTAAATAAAATCTGCCGTTGCAAGTCTCTAGGTAGACCATGAATCGTAAGCGCAATAAGAGACAACTGCGACAATCCGGGTTCAGCGAGGCAAAGAAGACGCTGTTTTTCAAGGAAATACTCGAGTGGTGTTCCATACTTGAAGCGGTAAAATATTGCCTCATGCCACCGCTCAACCGGATTTTTTTAAAGGTCGCAAGGAAGCTTTATTTCCACTTGACCCATGGTTCAGGTTCTTGTGCCGAAAATCGCCATTCACGCCACTTTCTTGCTTGCTATCCCACTTAGGAATTGTCTCATATTAATCACCAAATCTTCATCAGATAGCCACCCATTGTTCTTCGCAGCTTGCTCATAGAAAGCTATCCATGCTTCTGAGTTGTCGGATGCGTCGTTCAACGTGTCTGGGCGTATTATTCGGGATGGTCATGAGTGGTTTACTCGCTGGGTTAACGTGGCAGCGAGGGTCTCCATAGCGGCAACTTGCTGCGAAATTTGCCGCTGTTAACATATAATGGTCCACAGCATTGCCGGCAACTCATCGGATAAAAAATGGCTGAGCACGGATGTCCTTTCGAGCGGTGCCATCACCAGCTTGTTGAGCATGCACAGCGGAATGCTGACTTTTACACAATCACGCTTCAGAAGTTCCTCTGTCGACAGGGAGGCTTCATTCATGATGAGGTTCAGAAGCTCACCTGTAGTCATGTGTTCAGGAAGTTAAACGGCGGCTTCATCCTCGACTTGATATTTTTTCAGCATCACAGAGTCGTTGCGGTTGTCCAGAAAGGAAGTCACCCACATACTGCTTCGTTCCGTTGACTGCGCCAAATTATGTAACACGACCGCACGTAAAAAGTAAACAGATGAAGCGTCATGTCGCCATTTCTCACTTCTTTATTATCTTCCCCTGTGCCGGCACCCTTTGCAGTTGTTCGGTCGTCGTCTTCTTTATCAGCTCGGGCTTGCTTCCGCACTACCACTTTTCATGTGGTGTTTTTCACACCTGTCATGTGGTGTATCGCATCTTGGTTTTACCATTTTATTATTCCACTTATAAAATACGGAATGGATAGCTGTAATCTGCACTAAACCTCATCTGCATTTCATCTGCACTCGACCTCATTAAGAGAGCGCACAAATAATCGTTACATGGCCATACTATCTCGTCACACTCTTCTGCTTTGAGTGAAGTGTTCCGAAGAAGTTTGGGGTAAATCACCTGGGCTACTGCAATACTCTTATTCAGCGTAAGCTGTTATGAGATCACAACAACGGCGCCGTAGTTGTCCGCCGGCACCGCCCGTGTCCGCCCGTGTCCGTAACCACTATCGCTCCTCGTGAAGAACAGGACAACTGCTGCCATCTATTGGCGCTGATTTCCTCCGCATAGCCTTCGAAATGTGTTTTTACGAAGCGCTGCCTCGTGAAGCAGTTTTGTCTTATTGTTCCATGCGTCACGCGACAGGCGACGTGCGCAGCCCCGACAGCAACCTCACATGGCTCTTCGATATACCCGATGACGCCTGCTCGCAAGATGCGGACCGCTGCTGAAGAAGTGAATCGCAGAGTTACGCTCGCGGCTGCAGCAGGGCAACGTCGGGCACAGCAGACCGCTGTGCAGAGAGAAGCCCAAACCGCAGAGTTATGGCGCAGGGGATACCCACCACCTGTACTTGCACTAGTTTCCCCAAGCGTTTACAATGGCCTCTAGGAAGTTCGCTCCTTCAGCTTCCGCTGTCACTGTCCTGCGATTCCACGCAGGCTTGGCTCTTTTTTCGCAGCAAAAAGAAATAACGAAAATACTGATGATGAAGTTACACGAAAAGAAATAGACAAGTAAAGGAATCAAATTGGTAGCAGACGCAAATATTTAAAATAATGGAAGCATCCGAATGGTCCGTTCACTCGCCAGAGTCCACACGGAACTAAAAAGTTCAGATACACTCTATCACGTCCATTACAGGCTACGACTATTTACTGGTTTCCGTACATCGCTGTTTCAAGCGTTCTTCACAAACAATTTAGATGCACGTTGACTGATAAATCTTTCAAGACGAAGTATTCCCATGTATCCTGTTAGGTCTAAGTTGTAACCACTATACTCGGGATAAAGAGAACGTGCGTCGCTTCGCAGGCCGTTCGCTGCAAACGCATCACTACCCCTCACAAACGCGTGTCTAGTTGTGTTTCACTAATGTTGAATTCCAATGGCAGATCCAGATCATGTTTTTCTGCTCTGTACGGAGCAGTTACATTCCAATGGCAGATTGGGAGCATGAATTTTGTATTCCAATGGCAGATTGGGAGCAGCCGCAGATTCCGGATCGCTCCGTGGAGCGACAATTCTTGCTCCGTCTAAATCGGCGGATTTGGCCGGAAGTCCGCGTGACGTCATTTGTGCGCCCGCTTCATCCCGGCTCTCTTCCCGTCACGGCCGGCTGTTTAACAGCCGTGGGCCGCAGTGGACGACGAGAAAAGCACTTTCCGCCGTGCGCTCATGCTGTTTCTGCTAGAGAGTTTGGAGTCGGACAGCACAAGTGTCGAATCCAGTGAGGATTCTTCGGACACAGAGAGCGAGTTTGAGGCTGCTGTGTACAAACGGGCATTCGACACGATTTTCCGCCTGTCTGCCAAAAGGCCTAAAGTGATTGGCTTCCTCGAGGACGTCGTTCGGGGATATTCGGGCGATGAGGTACGGCACAACTCTGGTGCCTGTAGCATGGAAAAAAGAACTTATCTGAAACAATGTTTTCCTCTAGTTCCGTAGGCCCTTCCGTTTGTCGCGGCGTGTAGAAGAGCAACTAGTAGCGGGATTTGCTACTCCACGTATACGTGACCGTCAAGCAGCCACGGTGGAGTACCCGCAAAGTGTGCAGAAACTCATGCGCTGACTTTCATCTGCTTCCAGGCCGCTACCATTATACCGGCCTGGAAGAGCACCAGAACGTGACACACTCGCGCAACTACCGGAATAAACAAAGCGCAGGGAATGCTGGGATAATCCGGATCCCCTTTACGCTAGCGCCCTCTCGCTAGATTTCCGCGTACTAAGTGCTCCCGCGGGAGCAAATGCCCTCCAATGGCAGATTTGACGAGAGCGATCTTGCTCGGAGCGGAGCGCTCCGTTGGCGATCCGGCTGAGCGCTCGCGATCTGCCAATGGAATTCAACATAAGAAATCCTCCAAGGTGACATTTTCCTGTTGCTGCCAACCGGTTGCAGGTTGCGGTCCAAGCAACTTTTTAATTTGAAACGGAGCTTGTTCAGACTCGTGAGTTTTCCCTCCAACTTACTTCTTTCACTTCTGCACTTTGTGCACTCCATGAGAATGCAGGCGACGCTTTCAACTGCTTTGCTACAGCTGGCGCTCGGTGATTAAGAATGTATCCTGTGGATGGAACTACTTGTACATGCTACTTCCAGTCGAAGTCTGTGAATTAACGTCCCGATGTGTCGTGGAAGGTCTGCCTTTTTTAAAAAAGTTTTTTTGCAGATTGATCTTGTATGATAGTGATTCTTTTGCCTTAACACTGCCAAGCCATTTCTGTGCAGAACACTGGCCTTGCGCTATGATTGCCATAATAGACGACCTAGACCTAGGGATTCCACAAACACGTCCCTCGATAGTAGTTATGGACACCGGCGGCGGCGGCGCCAAAAACGGCCCTTGTTGTGATCTCATAACTGCTTACGCTGTATAATAAGTCGGTTGTACAGCACTTGCGCAACGTCAATGAAGCGTCACCATTGATTTTAAATGCTCACAAGTTCGATGCTGAGTTATAATTCACTGATGATTACTTGATTATTGATTTAGAATAATGGTTCGCAGGAAGTCATATGAATGACAAGTCTATCATAAACATACTAGCTAGTTGCTGAGTTGCTGAAGCAACAGACCATTTTCAAGCAATCCCAGAGTGCCCGGCGGCGCGCAGAACACTATGGGGAAAGCGTGTACTATCGTGAGCAATATGAGCTCGAACACGGGAGCGCGTGGAAAATAGCTTCAAAACTTGCATAGCGTCATACGTGGATGGCGCTTCCATTAACTGTTTGCACTCCCGCTTCGTTAGCGTTGCTGTGAAACGGCAGATGATTACGTGTCATCGGCCTCTAGCAATGATAAGGCAGTTAAAGCATGCCGAACGTGATAATACTTTGTGTAGGGTTCGGCGCAAAGTGTCCCTCTCTTTTTTTGATAGCGAACAACGTCTCGCAGATATCCCAGCTTGATATCGCTGCGCCAGCGTAGGAAAAAGCAGTATTGTTTCTTTATAACCACTTCGCTGTGTTCTGGTCTTGTGGACGGAGAAAAGATGCACGCTGTAGTTGGTTTAAAATTTTCATTATGTGCGTGCCAAATAAGAAAAAAATTTGAATGCACACAAGTTACCAGCTAGCTTGCCATTCTCATACATGTTTTCTGGGCTAATAACAGGTCATGCTCCACCTGCTTGAAACACAGCTTCCATTCTTTCTGGCAGAGATATGTAGAGAGCCTCGATGAAGGCTGTGTCTGCTTGAATACGTTTCCACTCTTTTTGCATAGCTTCCCACACTTCATCACCTGTAAAATAGTCGAAGGGGAACCTAGAAAGGTTAGCCTTCATACGTGCTCAAACGTGCTCTATAATATTCATGTCCGCACCCTTTGCGCACCACTCAAGGTGCATTACCCGTCGTTCGTATAAAATACGTGCCACTTCCTTTGCTGTATGCGCGGGAGCAAGTCCTCTTGGAATAGATAGCATCCATCCGGGTGTGGACCATTCAAAACATATGGCATCATCTCGTGTTCCAACAGCGTGCAATATGCAGCGCTTGTGAGTTTCCTAAAGATTCTTACAAGGAGACTTCGGCCGTCACGCGAAATAGCTGCCCAAACGTTTACCGATGTGCGTTCACTTGCGGCCACCTCCTTCATGTTCTGCGGACAGAAGCGAGTGTTCTGCACGCGCCACACTCTTTTCTGCTGGTCCCAGCGGCTCGAGAAAGTAGATTCGTCGGAGAAGATGGCATATTTCCAATCCTCTACCCTCCAACTGCGATGATCGACAGCGAACTTCAGGCGAGCAGTTTTATTGGCACATGTGAGAAGGGGCTTTCATAGGCGATGAGACTTCGGAGTGCGGCTGCCCTTAGCTTCCGCCGTATTCGCGATTCCATCTAAATGCTCGCCACCTGACGGACGCTCCTGGAACCAGCGGATCCAAGGTCGACCTCGAAACGCGGCATGGTATCGCATTACCGCGCGCTGTGAAACAGCTCTACAGTTCCTTAATTGACGCCATGCCACCTCGAAGCAGCCCGAAAAAGAAAGAATCCTCATCAAAAGACTTTTGTTGCGTGCCTCAGTGCGTGTCATCGCGATGCAAAGGCAGCAACACGTCGTTTCATCGGTTCCCCAAAGAAGCAGACGACGCTTCGCGCAGGGCAACATGAATTAGGAACTTGCGCATCAGCAGGAAGGTGACGGGAACTACGTTAATTTGGTCCAGGCACTTCTCTCGCGACAATTTCTTGCTCCCCGGTGAGTACACAGAGCTCGCGTTTATTATCATGCGCGCTTTTAGAAGAGCCGGAGTGTAGTATAGTTTAGGCAAGCACGTGAACAAAATAGCGACATCATTTATACGTGTATATCTGGTAACGTTTTCTGAGCGTGCCTATGCACAACTTGAACCGCGGTAACATTATTGCTGACATACGTTTGCCGGCATGCGTTGTAGTAAGTAGGTATAAAGCGAGCGCTTGCCTTCGCCTTCGTCCCATGCGCGTGCTGCGCCTCGTAATTTGTTTGGCGGTTATGGAGGTAATGTGTCATCGTTTAACTTCGCGCGCTTGCCTTTCGAGTTCATCTGGTGACAATTCAGAATTTATTGCGCTCGTTCCAACTTTTCAGCCCTCGACCTGTTCACCGCGCCTCCAAGTTTGTCTTCCGGCACCGCGCAGAGAACTGCACTCTTAACACCTTTATAAGTGACGCATCTGTACTCAATGGAGCAATGCCGCGCACAAGTGCTTGCACCTTTCGGAGAGGCGTGCTACGCATGAACACGTACCTGCCTTCTTCAACTTCAGGCTCGCTGGAAAGGCTCTTTATCCTTAAGAAAATCTTATGTGGGTCTCCGAACAAGTGCGACGTTTCAACGCACAGCGCAATTATGTCCGCTGTTTCGCCGCTCAAATCCTTTACACCGATCAATATCAGATGTTCGGCAGCAAGAACCCTTTCGCATTCGACGAAGCATCGTGATTCAAACCCGCAATCAAGAAACTTTAGCACAGCGCTAAGCGGAAGCGCGGCCGTGACCCTGGATATAGAAGCCATCTTTGTTTTTCTCAGGAATGTTGCCAGATGCACCACTTTTTCTGGAGTTGCGAATTGTGCGGTCACTTACGCTCGCCAGATCGAGAGTACGGCGCACATCTTTCGCACTTAAAAATGGCTTCTCACTGGCTACAGCAACAACTTGTAAGTCTTGGTCCATCGATGTGACGCGGGGTCGCCTTCTGTGTGGCGCATCCTTAATGCGCCCTTCATTTCGGTATGCTTGAACTATAATGTTGACAGTGCTCACATTACAGTCTGTCAAGTTAGTAATGTTGCGCTGCGTGTAACCTTTCAATGACAGCTGGACGACTCCTTTTCGCTGGTGCAAAGGCATGCGCGACATGTTTAGGCACTGGAACCCATATGAATACTAGGCGTAGGTAGCCGCGCTCTGCGTTATCGCTATTTTGGAGGCAAAAAAATGATAAAAGAGGCGTATCAGAACGTACAGCCAACACCGCCTCGATGTAATATAAGCCTGGCCTGTGCATCACGGCAGGATACGTCCAAGCCGATATTTCAGCAGCTGCATACCCTGATGGGTCAGCCTGTGCGCGTTGATGTGAATTGATATCCCCGCTAGCGGCCAATGGCATGCTACAAACAACTGTTTTGCAGCAATGATATTGAAGCGGGAGTGTCAATAGCCAGCGGAAGCGCGGCAGCCTTTCCAATTTGTTTCCAAAAGCTGTTGCTCCGAATCGGCCGATGTAGAGTTCGAGGCTATTTTCCACGCGCTCACGTGTTCGAACTCACGATAGTACGTCATTTATGCAAAAATTGTAGAATGCCGGAGATCACCAGATGTCAAGGTACGCCGCTTTCCATTTCGTTAAAGCCTATATCCGGCCTATCTACGATATCCCCATTTTTGCCAAAGATTTCGATCTTCACCCCCAGTGCCTCGACTGTGGTGCCTCGAGAACAGCCCAGTCTAGGCAGTGGAGATTAGTAACTTTAAATTCAGCCGTCATCGAACTAAATCATCCAGAGCCATGTTCATCGCCGGAGCAGAATGCAATAAACGTATTCACAAAGTGAAGCTCAAAAAGGCAGAAAGCTGAGCGAGTTGGTGAGGGTGCATTGTGAAAAGAACAGGCGTGCAAAACGCTGACACAAGGGTAGAGAAGTGGACAACGCTATCTACTGAGGCAGAGCACAGAGCGAAAAAAGAAATAAAGCACACAACTTATCTGCGCATGCTCAGGAATGGTGCCGCGACCTGTCAGTAAGGTACACGCGCGGGTCTCCCCGCGAGACAACTGCAAAGGCAGTCCCATCTCTTCTTTGTTTAAGCTAATCGACGGCTGACTCACGCACGCGCTTCCACTATTATCGATATGCCAGGCCTTAACCAATAAACGTATTTCTTCATTCTTATGCCTGTACAGAATCGCGTATTCGACTAACTTGGGCATGCAGTTACAGTAGCGGCTGTGCAAGGATAGATTGGACGGCGTTCCACGTGTCAACGATCGTCTATCTTCAATGAATCTCTGATTTACACAACTCCCTGTCTGCCCTACGTAAAAAATGTCTGCAGCTGAATGGAATCGTATGAAGGACGCCCTTGCGGCAGTCGGTAAACTGTGTGATTGACCTGACAAATATCTGTTAGCTCTTTTTCTTTGCACCTACTGATTTTCCTATGTATTGCAGCACAAATCCTACTTGAATTATTGGAAGCGGTAAAAGCAAGCTCATATCTATTCCCCACTTTCATAAGCCTGTGCGAAGCTGAGTGGATATCCGGGATACTCACGACTCTTTTCTTGTTAATACATACCGCTGTCGGCTACGCCGAGCGTTCCGGTCGAAATCGACTTCTTTAGGCGTTCGGATACAGTGGATATAGCTAGGCTATTGTAAGCTGCTTCTAAAAGGAGCTCGACCTTGCGCATTAAAGCTTTGGTTATATTTGTGAAAAGATGATTCTTTTAGGGATAACTTTAGTCACGACGTGGCCATTCTGTTTTTCACTACTTTCGAAAACTTCGGCTAAAATTTAACAAAGGCTTAGATGCTCTAGGAGAATACTGCTCACACACGTGATCTTGCTCAAACGTCTCTCAAATGCAAAGGAGATGTCTAGAAATGGTATAATGTTTCTCTGAGGCATTTCATTCGTAAGTCTTCAACCATCACAATTAACCTTAAATTGATCGCTTACAAAGGGGACTACGGATTGAAAATCATCCTTACTACAAAAAATCAAGGAAACATCAGGATAAAGAAATACCATAATGACATGGTCACCTATGTAAGACCTCCATTAAGCGGTTATCAAACTTGCGCAAGTAAAGACCAGTAAGAATATGGGCAACCCCTGAAGTTATGCAAATTCCCGATTTCTGCAGAAACACGCCTTCTCTATATCCAACCAACGTTGACCTTAAGTACATGGAGTGAATTTCTAGAAATGCACAATTGGAAACTCCGCATCTGTCTATAAAAACCAACTCTTCCCTTTGTTTCGCAATACAATTTTTTACGAAATGTAAGAAACTTCATACGGCATCGAGTAACACAGGTGTTCTACATCCATAATAAACCCAGTACAGTCGCCAGGATTTTCCTCTCTTAAAAACTGAAGTGCAGCCTGAGAATTTTGCACGCGAAAGAGGTCACAAGAACTTAGAGATGTAAAGACTTCTGAAAGTTGCTGGTTATAGAAACTCTGGAACAATCGAGCTAGACGGAATTTCTCGCTTGTGCGTTGTTGGCGTGAAAAATAGTTCTAATGCGAGGATTTTGCTTTTTTTTATACTAGAAGCTATCCTGTAAAGATTATGGTTAAAGAGAAGATCTACAGCGCGTTGCTTCGCTACAGAGGGCTTCAATTTAACAGGCGAAAACTTCTTTTCAATAGCTGTTAACGCTTTTTCTAAAATATGGCTTATCCGGCATGATAACGAAACAACATTGCTTATCTGATAATACTAGCCTAAGCTTATGCTCCACCCAACAATTCACCAGCGGTCGTATAGGTTCAGAAGGATCGTGGAATTGTTTGATGCTAGCTATGTATTCTGAAATACAGCGAGACCGTTCTTCTTCCGAAACAGCCGTAGTTACGAATCGCGGCAGGCTTAAAACTTCAACTTCTCTTAGGTTAGGTTAAAAACAGTACTTTGGTCCCAATGCCAGGATTTTCTTATGGTTATCGTTTAGCACGGCGTCTCCGAGAATCAACACCATTGCTGCCGCTTAATTAGCAGAAAAAAGAATTCCTGGTAGCTTCGCCCTCCACACAAACTTGCGTGCTGCTCGAACTCTCAACCACTTGGCGAAAACGCGGTTCCGTTGACAGTCTCCCCGGGTGGCGCAGCTGACTTCTAAACACTGTCGATAAAATATGACTTGCCGCCATGCTTCGGCTGAAATTATCGCGCAAATCATTTTTGCATATATAGTTGAAGGTTGAAGAAGCCCGCCATTTCTGATCATGCGCTGATAAATTTTGTCTTTTTTCTTTCTTCGCCTCGGTTCTCTGCTTCAGTTGATAGTCAGCATTCGTGTTGTCCACTTGTCTCCCCTTGCATCCGTGTTTTGCGCCCCTGTTCTTTTCATTGTGGTTCACAAGGTGTAGAGTTCCACCCTCTTTTTGCTGTTCCTTAAGCAATGGTCATCCCCGTACGAGACCGCGAAGATAAGATGCTGCCCCGTCTATGCCTAATCTCAGCAAATAGAAAAATAACCACGGAGAAAGGGTGGCGAGTTCGTCGTGGGGCTAGTGTTGTAGTGCGGAACAGCCAACAAGGGAGAGAAGAATGAGAAATCTTGATTTTTTCACGTTTCTGAACTTGGCCGGTTGGGCCTTGGAACCCACGGCCGCTCGACGCTCGTGCGATACCTTCAAATCGCGCGCGACTGTACACATAAAGTAGGTCAATCTCGGCGACCGCCTCAGTGCATACGTGCTCCTGCAGGTTGGCGATCCTACCAAGGAGCTTTCTTGGTTCCCGCTGCCCTGGCACCCACAGGAAACCACACGTGTGTTTCTAAGCGACCCGGATTATCGTTGCTGCTGTCTCTTCAGTGTTTATATGCACATCGCATGCACTGAGAAATATTGGTTGACGTTGCGTAGTGTTAACTGATGTACTGTTGGATAATTGGTGTAAGATTTCGCTACTCCAAGCAACTCTTCGTTTCCGCTGCCGGACTACTCTTAATAATAATACATGCACATATGTACATCTGTGCCGTACAAAAAAAAGGAAAAAAACAAGGCTTTTCCAAAAGAAACCTATCAGGTGCCGCCCCAATCCTGTAACAAAAAGCTTACAAACTGTCGTACGCAGAGGAACCGCCAGGTGGCGCTGAGTAGTGAAGACGTGTTCGCATCGGCTCCGTCAGTTATTGTGCCTAGCGGAGCGAAAGCTGGGAGGTGGAGGCGCTGCGATCGTAACAAGTGTTTGCGCAGTCCCGCTTTCGTGCTTTGGCGTCGTAGCAGTTGCGGCCCCACTGTACTTCGTGTCGCGTGCCGGCGAGGAGAGCCGGGAGAGCTCGCCTGATATCGCGAATGCGCATCTGGAGGCAGCGATTGGAAGGGCGATTTGGCCAGTGGCGAGACCGCGGAAGAGCGCGTGAAAACCGCGCGGCCGTCGCCGCGTTTTTCTTTCTTCTTTCCTGAAATGACAGCGCGCCGTGCACCCACAGGGCGCAGTGTTTATATATATAATATATATATTTAGCACACCGCTTAACGCGTTAATTTCTACTAAAGTTGTTTCGCGCCGCTGGCCGTGAGCGCGCGCAGTAACCGTACATGATTTTTGAAGAAAGCTTTATAGCGTTGCTGTTTGCAATACGCGCAAAATGTACGCTACTCCATTTGTTGCGTTTCCTTGACCACAGCAAGCCTGGTCATTACCAAAAGGAAAGATAATGCGACGCGCTTTGATAAACACATGACAAATTACTCGTGTATAGCCAGGGGGAGGTGTGGCAAAGTTTGTTAGAAAGTAATGCAACGGCCCGTTTCAAAGCAGTTTTTTTTCCTCATAAGCACTAGAATTGCAGGAAAACAATAAACAATGGAGCAGCAGGAGACGGAAGGGTCATTCGGTGAGATGCAGTTACCACGAAAAAATCGATGTTTAAACTGCGAATTTTTCCTTTATTGAAGTGCATAATTTATAAAAGTACTATGATATCAGTATTAATACACACAGTTTACTGCATATACTGCGAAGTATTTTAGCTTCTCTAAGTTCAATTTCGTTCCGCATTTCTGAATCGTATAGAGTCAACCTTCCCCTGCAAACTGATATTTTTGTTTGCTTGTGGAATTCAACAAGCCACCAGGAGCAGAAAAATGCAAGCACACTTGCATGCGTATATATAAACATGCGCAATATGCCGTAACCTGACCCAAGTGTCCATTATACCTGACGGCTATGGTCATTGACTTATTGCTTAAGCGTTGAAAACTCTGTCCCTACTAGACCACAGCGAGCGAATGGCTCAACGTTGAACCAAACCCTTTGTTTCTATGGTGCTACTTGTTAGTCAAATGCACAGCACGTGATAGGCTCAACAAGCATTTCGTAACAGAGGTGTCTAGAAAAGCGCGATGTCCAACAGAAATTCTTTAGCCCAGGCAGTTATGGACTTCGTTCATAACAGCAGAGTTGACACCAAAAGACGCCAGACCTTCTAGAATTCCAGTGTTTGATGATTTTAGACGCACTGAAGTAAAATGGAGATTCGAGCTAGCTGGTGGACATTCGTCATTGAAACAGCGCAAACTGAGACACGCATGAAATGGCAACGCTTTGGTGTACTGCGTGTCTGAAATTAGTGACAGGAAGACCAGGTTCACAAATGCCGTTTGAACTTTGAGCGCCGCAGACAACCTGACAAGAGGTTCCTGCAAGTTCTGCTTTTAGCTAAGACATATCCTTTGCTCTCAATTAGCTTTACAAGTCAACTAGCTTCACACATACAGCCTAACTTTCCGCTATTTCATATGCCATGTGTATATGGGTCAAGGGCAACTTCGCGCAAAGAGTGCCAAATTTATATGTGGTGCAATGCACACTTCACTGCAGCGCATCATTTATGTGGAACAAGACACAAGCAAAAAATATACAAGCGCACTCTCTAGAAATTTTACTGGGACATAAGTGGAACGGTAGCTGGATCATGCAACATTTCATCCCCCCCTTTACCGAGTTCCAGATCAGAACGATAAACATAAAGGAAACAGAACGAACGTTCCACATAAGATCCACTTATATGTCTTGTTCCACTTATTCAGAGCTCGGATCCAGATAAAAATATGTGGATCACCGTTTTAACTGGAACTTATATGGAACCAGATTAAGAGTGTAGCAGCGGCCCAAATCATGTGACTAGCATTGACGACTCCGGGTTTTGTGCAGGAAGACACCAGGTACACGCTGACACCAAAATTTTTGGACAAGCGGACCCGGTCCTCTAGGAGAAAGACCACCACCCGAGCATGCCGGCCCGCCGCGCTAAGCCTCACGGCGAAGCGGAGAGCAGGGTCCTGGCAGCCGGCTCTCGTCCCGAGTGCAGCGCCGCACCGGCCCGAACCTCAACGGAAAACGACCCGGAAGTAGCCACGGACGTTATGGACACGGATGACGAAGGCACCGAAACTCAAGTGAGTTCTGTGGCGGACGCGGAAGATGATTCCCTTTCACCTGACGAGGTGCTACAAGGGGAGTTGACCAGCGACGCCTGGAACGCGGAAAAAGACTCGGCAGAGGAAAAGGACGAATACATCAAGAACGGTCAGTGGCAGCATGCAATGTCACTTCGACAGCGAAAACGCTTACGAAAACAAGAACGCGCGGCCCCCGATGACAGCGATGCTCGGGGCGGCAGTGAAGGCAACACCTGCGACGCCAGAATTCTTGCAGAAGAGCGACGCCGGAGAGCGTCTGGAAAGGACCGACGGCGAACGCTCGCGGCGCCGCCGCTGCCCAAAAACGACATGAAGATTATTTTGCGGCCCAGGCCGGGGTTAGTTGTAAAGGAACTTAAAACCTACAATGTTGCGCGAACGATAGAACGCGCAAGCGGCGACGCGGAGACCTGCAAGAGCGACAAATTTCTTCTTCGCCTCCGCAACGGCTCAAACATAATTATTGCAAGTAATGCCTACGAAGAAGTGGCGGAGAAGATTCTGAAGATCAAGGCACTCGAGTTCATGGCACGAAGTATCCAGTGAATACCTACATATCCACTCCTAGAGGATACCTGAAAGGTGTGGTACACGGTTTGGAACGCGATACTCCAGCAGATGAACTCCTCAGCCATCTCCGAGTGCGCACTCAAGGAGTGACAATCGTCCAGGCTCGAATGCTCGGGAAGTCCCAAACTGCAGTGATCACGTTCGATGGCCCGATAGTGCCGCGATTCGTGTACTATTACGGTGGCGAAATGCTGCGTGTGCCTTATCAGCCCACGCGACAATACTGTAAACAATGCAAGAGCCAGGGTCATCGGACGGATGTTTGTCCCGCACCAATGATAAAGGCGTGCAGCAAGTGCCGGCTAAGGGCCCCACCTGAGGACCACATTTGTGAAGCAGAGTGTGCCCTGTGCGGAGGGCCCGCCCCACGGCAGCATCGGAGTGCACCAAAAAACTCAAACGCTTCCCGCAAAGGGGCAGGCTGCAACTGCCGCAGCAGCAAAGCGCAGCACAAACCAAATGGCATACTCAAGAGACGCTGGTTCAGCGCGGACCGCGAGGATTTTGCACCACCAGGCGGGGCCAGTTCCAGGTCCCGATCCAGGTCCCGATCCAGGTCCCGGTCTAGGTCCCGATCCAGGTCCGGATCCCTAGAAGCCTCTAACTCCCGGAATGGTGACCAAGAGCGGGCCCACACAATGCCACAACAGCACAAGGGCAAGAAGATGCCAAACAAGGAAACCAAGAATAAGGTGAGCTGGGCAGCAGTATCCTCCCTACTAGGAAACCAAACAGCACAACTAATGCGTCGAGAACGCGAATTAGAGATAATGCCGATGCGCATAGGTGATCTTGAACGCGAAAATCGGCAACTAAGGAAGCAACAAACTCAGCAACCGCAACAAGACCCAAGGCCAACCCAGACAGGTCAGCAAGTGCAGAAACTACCGAATCCAGAAGGCGACAAAATAATAACCCTGTCTATGTTGAAAGAAGCTATAAGCGAAGTTATACCGACAGTTATAGAGCAGGTCATAATAAAGGTAGATAGAAAACTAGAAGTTCTGGACAAGAAAATCCAGGCTCAACAAATCGAATTCACGAAAGCACTGCGAAAGCACGCTACAGGCAGCAGCATCAGAGAAAAAGCCGAGAAAATTTACAACAGGCCTGGACTGTCGGCCGCGACCCAGGAAACAAACAATGGCTAAGTATCCAGCGCAGGCATCACAAGAGTGCGAAATATGGCAGTGGAACTGCCGTGGTTTCCGGCGTAAAAGAGGGCAACTGTTGCAACTGGTGGCGACGCAACAAAGGCCACCAGCTGTCATAGCAGTCCAGGAAGCCGGAACACATCGGAAATTACGAGGACACGAGACCTTTAGTACTGAGAATGCGGAATGGAAAGTTGCAACATTAGTCGATAAAGCAATTACAGCAATATGCCATAAGCCCATAGAAGGAACGGACATCCCGCATATCATAACGGAAATCACCTATAAAGGAATCCGAAGAAAGAGCGCCTTCGTACTTAATATCTACAGCCCACCGAGGCAAAAGAAAGTAACGTTCAGCAAACTCTTTCAAGAGACAGTGAAACTGGCGAAAGGGAACCCACTGGTGATAGTTGGGGACTTTAATGCGAGGCATGCAAGCTGGGGCTATAATTACAAAGACACCAAAGGCAAGGATATCACAAGGCAAATAGAGGCACTGGGAATGACACTTTTAACGGACCCCGCGACTCCCACGAGAACAGGGAACAGCATATCCATGGACACAAGTCCGGACTTGACGATAGTTAAAAACTGCCAGAGCACGGAGTGGTACAACACCCTAGAAAACCTGGGAAGTGACCATTACATACTGAGCACCACAATCCGCACGGGCCGAATCCGCAAACACATCGGCGCAGCTAAACTAACAGACTGGCGTGCATACAGAAACTCGCTAAGAGAGCACACGGCTGACATAACTGACTTGGACGAGTGGTGCAAAATAATCCGAAATAAAAAGCAAATGCACACCAAAACAGTCGCTAGAACAGAAGAAACACCGGAAGTGGACCCTCACCTACTACACCTGTGGGAAGCAAGAAGGAACCTCACTAAACGATGGAAAAGGCAAAAACGAAATCGAAAACTGAAGGAGAGAATTAAAGAAATAACCTGGCAAGCTGAGGAATACGCTAATGAACTCGCGTCAGCCAATTAGGAACAATTCTGTGATTCGCTTAATGGAACCCTAGGAACAGCAAATACATGGAATATCCTCAGAGCCATGATTGATCCACTGAAAACAAAACGCGAGGGGCAAAAATCCTTAGAAAGATTGCTGCACTTATACCCGAGCACACGAGATGACCTCCTTCAGGACGTCTATACCAAGTGCTTCGGAGATTAAGCCGTCACAAGCCATTACCAGGCTAAATACACTGGAATCCCAAACCCTAAATGGATGCTCCTTTCACGCAAGCAGAAGTCAGAGCGGCAATCGTCAGCATGAAATGGAACACAGCGCCAGGGGCGGATCAGATCACCAATGCCATGATTCGCAACATGAATGACGAAGCCATCACAGCGCTCATGAACTTTATAAACAAACACTGGGCCAATGGAACGATACCACAGCAATGGAAACATGCTGTGATAACCATGATACCAAAACCAGGGAAGAAATTGGCTATAGAAAACCTCAGGCCCATCTCTCTTACATCGTGCCTAGGAAAGGTGTTTGAGAGATTAATAAACACTAGACTACAACGACATCTTGAAGAAAACAACATGATGTCAAACACCATGTTTGGCTTCCGCCCAAATCTCTTGACACAAGACATCCTTCTACTTTTAAATGAGGAAGTATTGACCATTGTTCCCAAAGCAGGAGAACACATTGTCATGGCCATCGATTTAAAAGGAGCCTTTGACAACATCAGTCATAAAGGCATACTAGATGGGCTGGCAGAGACGAACTGCGGTCAAAGGACGTACCGTTATATCCAAAGCTTTCTTAGTAAAAGAACTGCAGTAATCAAACTAGGAGAAGACGAATCCAAAATCTTCCACCCTCCGAGAAAAGGCACGCCACAAGGAGCTGTGATCTCGCCAACACTTTTCAACATAGCCATGCTTGGCCTAGCCAAGAAACACGAAGAAATTCCAGACATCGGACACTCTTTGTATGCGGATGACATAACAATATGGACAACCAAGGGTAACCTGGCCGAAAAAGAAGAGAGGCTCCAACTAGCAGCTAAAGTAATAGAAGAGTACACAAGGGAAAAAGGACTTCAGTGCTCAGCAGAAAAATCAGAAATTATTCGATTTTCCAAAAGTAAAAAACAAAGGACAGACCCGAGCCTTAGACTGGAGGTCAAAGTAGATGGCAAGATAATTCCAGAGAAAACAACTGTTCGAATCCTAGGGATGTGGCTACAATCCAATCAGCGATGCCTCCATACACTAAGCATGAGTAAGAGAACAGCTCAACAAATTGTTCACATGATAGTCCGCGTTACGAGCAATCGAACAGGAATGAGCAAGACGCGCTTCGTTTAGTACAAAGCCTAGTCATCAGCAGACTAACATACTCACTACCGTATCACAACATGAGTAGAGATGAGAAAGAAAAGGCGGACCAAATAATAAGGATGGCGTATAAAGCAGTTCTGCGACTACCACAAAGTACTTCAACAGAGAAGCTATTAGCTCTTGGCCTCCACAACACATTTGAAGAGCTGGCTGAAGCACAACTTACTACCCAAGTCAACCGCCTGCTGCAAACACCAATCGGCAGAGCACTTCTCCAGAGGATCGGCCTCGGCGAACAAGTCCAAGCACATCGAAGAACCAGGGAACTGTCCTGCCTACTGAAAGACTCGTACAAGGTATCCGCGCTACCGAAGAACATGGATCCAACTCTGCATGCTGGAAGAAGAAAAGCAAGAGCAGCTTACATAGATAAAAAGACAAAATACATGAACACGGCGAGATTCACAGACGCCGCACCATATCAGTCAAACGCAAAGAACATGGTAGCAGTGGTTACAGACCGAAAAGGAAAGGTTACCAGCTGTGCCTCAATAGCCCAAGCCTCCATAACAGAATCGGAGGAGGTAACAATTGCACTGGCAATCAAGGAGGGCCGGGAGCGCAAAGCCCCACTCACAATAATCACGGACTCGAAGGCTGCGTGTAGGAACTACCAAAGGGGTCGAATAGGTATGAAGGCATACCAAATTCTAACCAAAGCTAATAAGGACATCCCAATCGAATACACCTAGACCATAATCTGGGCGCCAGGGCATGAGGGTATCACCGGGAACCTATTTACGGACGAGGCGGCTCGAGGCTTCACAAATCACCGAGCCTCCACGGACACTGCGGTAGAGGACCCGACGCCCTTAGACCCTAATTGCGCAACAATTCTGCAGTATTACAGAGATAGCAGAAAAATGTATCCAGCACCACATAAGAATCTCACGGCAATGCAATCTACGGCGCTATGCAGACTCCAGACAAATACATACACGAACTTACACAGGCTACATACATTCTACCCCACAGCATACAGAGATATATGCCCGTGGTGCGGGTCCACACCAACTCTGTTTCACATTACGTGGGAGTGTACACTACACAATGAAGAACACCACAACATGAAAAACACAGAGCAACAATGGGAGGCACTGCTGTCCAGCTCGGTCTTTGAGGATCAGCTCTGGCTGGTCCAAAGGGCCGAGATGATGGCAGGGGCCAGCGGAGCCCTGGAATAGGGGCCCCGACCATTTGTGATGCCCCGCCTTCAGGAGCAACAATTTCTTTTCTATATTTTATAATAAAGTTTTGTTCTCTCTTATCTCTGTCGTACGCAATTGGAAACAACCTGTTTGGGACCCACGCCAACAATACCAAATCGGTAAATTGCAACATGTCCATATATTGGCGGCAAGATTTTCTCTTTTTATCGGAGCGCAATCTGCAACAGCCTTGTTTAAGTTCTTTCAGCTGTTGTTAAACGATAAAGAGAGAGAGAGAGAGAGAAATGAAGAGAAAGGCAGGGATGTTAACCAGATACTAGACTCCGGTTTGCTACCCTGCACTGGGGAGAAGGGGGTTAAAAAGATGACAGCGAGAGAGGGTACATGATTACAGACAAGCACAACAAATAAAACACACACACACACACACACACACACACACAAAGAACGTTCCACTTTGAGACGTTCGCGAAGGCCGGTAGATGTCAAGAAGCGCAGTAGCGCGTGCACGGCCTTCTTCTGCGACGTGAGATCTAGACAATGGCATAGGACGCCTTCTTCCGACAGTGGTTGGTCGTCCAGCTTGTGTAGTGCATGCTGGAGGAATCGCCTCTCTGCACTATACCGTGGGCAGTCACACAAAATGTGCCCAATTGACTCTTCGTGACCGCAGTGGTCGCAGGCTGCGGTGTCGGCCATCCCTATGCGGAACGCATATGCCTTTGTGAAAGCGACGCCCAACCATAGTCGGTATAACAGCGTGGCTTCTCCTCGGCAAGTCTTGGGTGGGACTCGAAGGCTTAACATCGGATCGAGAGAGTGAAGTCGGGAATGCGTGAAATGTGTGCCACCCCATTGCGATACAGTACACTTGCGAGCAAGCAGATGGAGCATCCGTGCCGCGTCCGTCCTTGACAATGATATGGGTACTTGTTGGTCCATATTATGTGCAGAACGGGCGGCTTGATCGGCCCGTTCATTGCCTGTAATCCTGCAGTGACTTGGAAGCCACTGAAAAGTTATTTTGTGGCCTGCCTTCCCTGTATGTTGCAGCATCTCTGTAACCTGGAACACCAGCTGTTCATGTGGTCCGCGGCGTAGAGGAGACAATAGGGACTGCAATGCCGGCTTCGAGTCGCAGAAAAGCGTCCATTTGTGAGGCGCTTCATCTCTGATGAAATGAAGGGCAGTAAGGATCGCTGCGAGCTCTGCTGCCGTCGATGTTGTCGGATGAGTCGTCTTAAATATTAAGGTTTTAACTTTCGCGGGTATCACGACTGCTGCAGCGGAACTGTCTGGAAGCACTGATCCGTCCGTGTAGATATGCGTAGAGACGCGGTACTTTTCGTACAAGTAACGTGAGCTGTTTCAGGGCTGGTGATGATACAGCGGCTTTTTTCTCAATTCCAGGAATTGTCAGGTTGATTTCCGGCTGAGCGAGACACCATGGTGGAATTGAAGGTCTCGTAGCAGGGGTGAAAGAAGTTGGTAATGAGTCACCATGTGCCGTTATCGTTTTGCTGAAAGAGGTGCGTGGTCTGTCCACTGGCAAAGAAGAGAGGTGGTGCCGAGGGGTCCTGGCAAGGTGCCTGATATGTGTCCTCAGCGCTTCCATGTCAATTTGGGTCTTGATGAGGTGGTCTCTAGCGATTGCTATTGTCGCCACTGTTGATGCACTCTGTGGCAGGCCTAGGCAGATCCGGAGCGCCTGAGCCTGCACTCTCTGTATTGTACGTAGACTTGTTTTGCCCGTGTTCGTTATAGCTGGCAAGCTGTATCGCAGAAAGCCGAGAAAAAGCGCCCTGTATAGCTGCAGCATAGCACGTGTCGGCATTCCCCATGCTTTCCCACAGAAGAACTTGAACAAGTGACAGATGCCCGCCAACCTCTTTTTTCATGTACGATACATGGGGGCTCCATGACAAATCTCTGTCAACTATGACACCGAGAAATTTATATGTTCGAACGTAGGGTATGATTTGGCCACTTATCATTACGGTGTAGTGAGTCATAGATTTGCGCGTAAAGGGCACCAGTGCACATTTCTCGGAGGAAATTTCTAGGCCTCGACTACGGAGGTAGATAGCAACTTCATTAGCAGCTCTTTGAATTCTTGCTCGCGACTGTAACCGCGTCACTGCTGACGTCCATACGCAGATGTCATCAGCGTACATTGACAGCCTGACCGTGTTGGGAACGTGCTGAAGCAAAGCAATTAAGCCGCGGGATATGTTCCTGCCAAAATCCCGAGACGCAATGTCACTTGACATGTTTCCGTCAATGTCATGTAATGCAATGACAAGTGATATGTTCCCCCGAAAATCGCGTAACGCAATGTTATGTGCCATGCTTATGTGCCATCAAGTGACCTGTGTCAGTAAACTATCAGCCAGCTTCGTTGTGATCTGGCCTCGCGCGACCTAGGGGAAGCTGATCGCTTTTTAGAGATGTCGCGCTATATACACACACTGCATATATATATATAATGTGACGGAGACGCAAGAGTGATGAAATGATTATTTACAGTGTTGGCGGAACCGACAAAATGGCTGAAGGCACACACACACGCAAGCGTTTCAAGAACACTCGTCGTCGTTCTCACTTCGATGGCTGAACACTTGTCCTCGCTGTAATGCTTCGTAACATCATATATATATATATATATATATATATATATATATATATATATATATATATATATATATATATATATATATATATATATATAGTGAAGTAGATCCTCCTTCGAACTGTAACAACGGAAGATTTATTTCATGCAACGTTTCGACTGGAGTCCGGAGCCTGAAGAAGACAGGACTCCGGTCGAAACGTTGCATGAAATAAATCTTCCGTTGTTACTGTTCGAAGGAGGATCTACTTTACTTTACAGCACGCCAACGGCCACTCCTCGCCATCATGCTCGCCTATATATATATATATATATATATATATATATATATATATATATATATGTACGGGGCGTGACGGCGATAGTGATAGTCCCGTTCAAGTGTCCGTACAATTGTTATTGCAATAAAACAGATGACCAATGTGTACCGCGGCAGGACGAGTGTTGCTGAGAACAGAGACATTCGCGGGACTGTGGGAACTGCAGAACTGACACAGAGGGAGGGAGAACGTAGGAGACAACTGCAACAAATTGGGGGGGGGGGGGGGGGGACTAGACTTGTAATAGACTTGGCGAGCATGAGCAACTTTCACCCTATCTATCTATCTATCTATCTATCTATCTATCTATCTATCTATCTATCTATCTATCTATCTATCTATCTATCTTGTCAGCCTCCTACGCCTTCGCTCTTGAATGGAGGTATCATCCACCTGGTGCAAACAAAAAATTGGGATGGTAGCGTGTCAGTGTATGACGAACGTGAATCATTGATATGGACAGCATATAATAATAGTAATAATATAATAACACTTTATTCATCGACATCCAGAAAACATTGAAACGGGCCTAAGTCTATAGGAAGACTTGTGTGACGAGGCCTGGAAGTCGTATACAGCGATGTGGTTATGAAGTGTCATAATTGCAGATAACAACGATCAGACTTGTGACTTATGCTGCTCCATCATCATCATGAACGTCATCATCATCGTCAGCCTGTCTACGCCCACTGCAGGGCAAAAGCCTCTCCCATGGATCTCCAATTATCCCTGTCCTGTGCTAACTGGGCCCAATTTATCCCCGCAAACATCCTGATCTCATCTGCCCACCTAACTTTCTGCCGCTCCCTGCTACGCTTGCCTTCTCTAATAATCCACTTCGTTACCCTTAATGACCAAAGGTTGTCTTGTCTTCGCAATACATGGCCCGCCCACGCCCATTTCTTCTTAATTTATATTAGTATGTCCCTAACACGCGTTTGTGCCCTAACCCACACCGCTCTCTTCTTGTCCCTTAAGGTTACACCTACCATTTTCCGTTCCATAGCTCGCTGCGTCGTCCTCAGTTTAAGCTGAACCCTCTTAGTTTGCCTCCTAGTTTCTGCCCCGTAGGTAAGTACCGGTAAGATGCAGCTGTTATACACTGTGATGTAATACGAAGGGAAACCGAAACTGAGTGATGCCGGGGTAGGCGAAAAGGAACCGTCGTGAACTCGTGGGTATGTACCAGACTTGAAGGAAACGACTCATGGCACAAGAGCGCGTGCCAGCGTTCGAGGCAGCTCAGCGTTCGAGCAAGGCGGTTCTCGGCTGGACGTCTGGTCCGGGGAATCTTGCGACGTCCTCTCGGCGCTATTCTGTTCCTGCGCTCCGGCTGGGTGACTGGCCCAGGGATCAGGCGAGGCACCGCTGTTCCAGCTGCAGTCCCAGGCAGCTGATCACGTCCTGCTGCCGTGCCAGGTGGCTGACCCGTGTCCAGGGTGCGGCCAGAGGAGCTTAGCAGCTTCTATGCTACTGAGCTTCTGAAACCTTATTACGCGCGCTGATGAACTGTTACGTATTGTTAATTTATTGCATGTACTCTTACTTGCATGTTTTGTTTTTAGCATCGGGACGATGCTTTTCAGAGGGGGGTACTGACAGGTTCGGTTATTTTCGTTTGTTTGCAAGAGAACGCCGTTATCACCTTCCCATGAATCGCGCGCTTGCTGTGATTGTTTGCGGGGAGCGCCGTTATCACGTTCTATTACGCGCAATGCAGGCCGCGTTTATCCTGCATGTATCTTGAAGATACATCTTCGGGAACCGTGTCGATCAATCTTGAAACTCTGCGTGTCTGACGCGTACGTTTGAGTGACTTCTGGAATTCGAGATAATGCGAGAACGCGTTATGACGCGAGTATAAAAGCAGACGCATTACGCCGCTTGTCAGTCTTT
This sequence comes from Hyalomma asiaticum, assembly GCA_013339685.2. Lineage (NCBI taxonomy): Eukaryota > Metazoa > Arthropoda > Arachnida > Ixodida > Ixodidae > Hyalomma > Hyalomma asiaticum. The sequence continues at coordinate 1,758,699 of CM023488.1, read as the reverse complement.
CTGTCGACCGACGCTATCCTGGCATTGGACCTTACCAAAGCATTCGACAATGTACAACACACAGCCATTCTGGACGCTCTCTCCTCCCTTCACGTCGGACACCGTGTACATGCTTACATCACCGCTTTCCTCGCCCGCCGCACAGCAGAAATTTCATACGGCCCACTTTCTTCTTCTTTCTCCCTAGGCAACAAGGGTACTCCCCAAGGCTCTGTCCTGTCCCCTCTTCTTTTCAACATTACCCTCTTCCCGCTGGCACGCAAGCTTAGCACTATACAAGCTCTGTCTCATGCTTTCTATGCCGATGACATCACCCTTTGGGTGACCACCGGCAATCTTGGCGACATGGAGACCACTCTCCAGTCGGGTGTGGACGCGGTGATGTCTCACGCCCGAGCTATCGGGTTGAGCTGCTCTGCGACCAAATCGGGCATTTTGCTCCTCCTGCCTCGGGGGATGGCTCCCCTGTCGCCTTCTCCACTCACCATCTCTGTTGACGGCAAACCGCTTCCTCTCGTCTCTACCCTTCGCATCCTCGGACTCTTTCTTCAGTAGAATGGCAAGCACACTACCCTCATCACTCAACTCGGCAACACTGTACACCAGACCATGCGCCTCATACGCCGCATTGCCAACCGCCATCACGGCATGCGCGAGCACGACCTCCGCCGCCTGGTCCAGGCCTTTGTTCTCAGCCGCTTCGTCTATTCTCTGCCGTATCTCTTCCTTTCTCGCACCGAAATCCAAACTAGAAGAGAAGCTCAGGGGAAGATGGATGCTTGAATCGATGAACAAATCGCAAGGTACGATTTAGAACAGGGAATGTCGCGGGAGCCAACGTTTCGACAAGCGGACTTGTCTTCGTCAGGCCGCCCTGACGAAGACAAGTCCGCTTGTCGAAACGTTGGCTCCCGCGACATTCCCTGTTCTAAATCGTACCTTGCGATTTGTTCATCGTTTCTCGCACCGAGGAAGACAAAGTCAACTGCCTTATTCGCCAGGCGTATAAGTCGGCCCTGTGCCTTCCCACATCTACCTCAACGGATCGGCTACTGTCGATGGGCGTCCACAACTCCCTTACGGAGCTGACGGAGGCCCATCGCACGGCCCAGCTCCTCCGTCTCTCTCGCACACGGCCGGGTCGCGCACTTCTCTCCACCCTTAAACTCTCCCCTCTTATGCCTCTTCCCACCTCACTGCCCATCCCTTCCCACGTCTCTTCCCTTCTAGCCATTGATCCCCTCCCAAAGAATATGCATCCCGGACACCACCCCTCGCGTAGAGCAGCGCGCGCCTCCGCGCTCTGGCGTAAGTTCGGACGGCAACCCGCCGTGGCTTATGTGGATGCCGCCCCTATCGCCACTACGCAGCCCACGCCCTTGCAGTCACCGATAACTCCCTCTAACCTACCATTACTGCCTCCGTCTGTACTTCCACCTCTGCCGAGGCTGAAGAGGCAGCTATTGCCCTCGCCATAACACAAACCTCAGCAGAATACTCTAAAAGAACTTGTTGTTGGGCTAGTTGGTAGAACATATCTAAACCTTATTTTGAGCGCAACCACACGACACATCCACACACATAGCAGAATACATTTTCTCCGACCCCAAACCCGCGGTATACAACTACGCGGTTGGACTGATGGCACCACCGGCCGCAGGCATCTTGCGGTCTGGCACCATTTCCTCTCGCCCCATTTATATCATCTGGGTACCCGCTCACGCGGGTCATCCTGGCAACGAGGCGGCCAATTCTATCGCTCGCGATTCGACCGACCGAGCAAGCCCGCCCCCGCCGGGAGTGGATACGCGCGACGCGCTCCTCACGTACCACGACATCACATTGCACTACCGCCTCTCCCGCCTCACCTTCCCCCCACCACACCAATCCCTTTCCCAGCACCAACAACACCTGTGGCGCCGAATTCAGGCCCACACCTTCCTTACTCCCGCACGTCTTGCCCTCTTCCAACCCGGAACGTACTCGCCGGCCTGCCGCTTGTGTGGCAGCTCCATCACCAACTATCAACACATATTTTACTCCTGTCCGGCACACTTGCCCCCTGCCTCTTGGCACCTCAGAAGTCCGCAGCAGTGGGAGGCTGCTTTGTCCAGCACCAGGCCGGACCTGCAACTTCGGCTGGTGACTTGGGCGGAGGACGTCGCGGCTAGGCACTGCCTGGACGCCACAACCGGCAGCCTGAAGGCCGCCCACAACGCTGCTTTTTAATTTTTAAATATTATTTTACTTTTTGGCCTTCACACGAATAAAGTTTTTCACACCACCACCACGACTGTTCACGCCGCTGTTGTGTGAATTGTGCTTGACCTTGTTTTGCTGGGCACAAGTTCGCCCACTAAACTGTTCGCCTGACGTCACCTTGAGTCCTGCGTGCTTCGTCTCGAGTGCTGCGTGTGTCACGAACAGGTGACAATATATATCTATCTATATATGATATTATAAACAGCAAGATGTAAGTGAAACCATACCAAGGTTACCGCGCAGGTTATGAAATACGCTGGGCGCGCGTAATTCACTTACGTTCCTAATGTATTTGTGATGCAAAAGTTGCCCATTCTCGCTGATTGCTGCAGCAGTTCACATTTTATTTGAGTAGAGTGGCCTCCAGCGCTCGCAGTAGGTAGCACGGAATCCATTCACGGCGCTGAATTGTCCGTTTTCAATCAGCATCATCGATGGCGTGGCACTGGCGAACTCTGGCCATTTCTGCCTCGTTGGAAGTTCAGGAATGCTGCAGGAGAAAGAGAGAGACAATGCGCTGCGTTGCGTAAAGAAAATCTAAGGTTGTGCGAGTAATCTAACATCCCGATATCTTTGGTGTAACTTTTACTATTGTATTTCATTCGCGCGAAATTTCTACATTTATTTATTTATTTATCACATACTGCAGTTGGAAGACTAAGCAGCAGGGGCAGAAAGGAAAAGGAAGAAGGAAATGTACTGACCAGACGAAGTATTGACTACACGGTACTAGACGAAGTATTCAAAGTTTTGGAGAAATCACCATGACTGCACTTTTCTGCATGCTGTGATTTATCGTTTGTCGGGGCCGCAGCACATCCATTGACAGCCCTCATTTACTGCCAGCCATCATTCGACGTCGGTAATCGTACCGGTACAAATACTTGTAATTACAAGGCGAGTCACGAGTTTCTATTATTGAGAGAAAAGTCACCATGCGCCGTAACACTTGCCTACTTCCCATTTAAACTGCGCTTCGCGGTATAACACATTCGAATGGCGGCAAAGTTTATTAAGGCATTCTTCCGCAGCGCGAATAAAATTGAGGAAATTAAATAATGCGTACGGTTGCTCGCTTGCTTTGCGGCACTGTTATTGATTCGAAAGCTTAATATGTTGTGGCACGCGCGCGCCGCAGTACGTTCTCGCGATCTCCTCGTAAACGCAGGACATGATGCTCGCAGAAAAAGCTGAAAAATAAGACTACAATAATGTCCCTCTCAATGGACATTTTCAGTTTAGCGCGGTAGCGTGATAGAGGGACTAAGGGAATAGCGTTACCATACCAAAACATTCATTGCAGAAACGAGCTTCAGTTTACTGGAATAGCGTTTACGGCCCGGTAGTTGTGATTGTGACACCATCTAGCGAAGGATACATGCGTTAAAAAAAGTGAAAATAAATGAAACTTAAAATGTTCACTTACACTCCCGCGTGCAGCGGCGTTCTAACTTTTCGAGCATGAAGGGAAATAAATATATATATGAACCAAGCGCCAAGAGTATAAGTTGACATGTTGCAGAAATCTAGACAGATGTCTCTCGCTAGGCCTAGCAACGTTCAAAATGAGAAGAGATCTCGAAAATTCGGCTAAGTTATCCCCAATACTGCGTCGTCGGAGGTACTTGAAGGCAAGCGAAGCCATTTTACAGAGTCATTTGCTGCGAACGGAGTGAATCCTGCCACCGCAACGCCAAATTAAATTCGAAGCGGGAGTCCGAAGCCACCGCCATGTTTTACGTAAACTACGATAAACACGCAAGCACGGTAACGTTAAATCTGGAAAATACTATGGGCACGCTAAACGGTATCAGCTGTTTACGGTACTGCGCATGCGCATTTTCATCCCGCTTTTCCGATAGCTGCGCTATATTACGGTAAGCTCGATGAACTAAAAATGTCTGATGAAAGCGGTTCATTCGTATGCTTCCAGGTTCTTTCACCTTCTTGGGTATTGCGTGCAGTACGCTTTTAAGGGACACTAGGAAAATGCTGACTTCGGTTAGATTGATTTTTTGTATTTCTACGACCTCGGAAACGAGAAGAAGAGCGCGATACAACAGGACGCTGTTTTGTCTTCTCGTATCATGAACCAACCAGCCCAAATAGGTACCCTACTACAGGGCCCGGAAAGTTAAACTTAGCGCAAGTGAAACACACACACACGCATGCACACATACACACAGACACACACACACAAGGGACTAAGCGGTCAAGGGCGGACGCCTCCTATAGCAACTGTTTATTGCGGGTATTACCCGCCAAAGTGCATATGTGTTTTATCGAATGCGCAACAACATTGCGTCGAAAAGAGCCGTTGAACCCACGAGAATAACATGCACAAATCAAAGAAGGAAGAATCCTAGGTAAAATTAAAGAGCTTCACAGCTTGGCAAGCTTTAGAAGCATTTCAGACAGAGAAGAACGAGCTCATCTGTATTAATGCGCCGTCGATTGGCTTACTCTTCTCCGAATTTCGTTAGACGTGGATGGCTGCTTGATTAATGCATCTCGTGGTTCCCCCGTCTATTTTTTATGAAGTATTGTCGCGCATGCGTAAAGACACATACAAGCATTAGTGGGACCGCCGCCGGAGTGGGATGTATTTGTTCCCTGCGTCCCTCGTACTGTGTCTGCGTTTTATTTGCGCTAACCTTTCACGGATGAAGCGCCAGCTAGCCCAACTGATGGTTCGACTCAAATGCTATGACCGTCTTACGACTACTATGGCTAGTTGGGTGTGTTGGTACATAGACAAAGGACAGCGTAAAACGACAAGTACGACACAGATGACGACCACGGCAAGCGCTGATAGCCCTTCAGCCCTTCAACTTGGCCTACTCAGCTTGCTGAACGAGCTCTTGCCTCGTTGTGCTTCAAGAACTCTCTTGAAAAAAAAATTACAGCATATCCACGGACTGAATGATGGTGAGTGGGCGAAGCTCGGGAGGTTCATCGTAGATCGTGCCGAGTTCTGGATTAATTTAGTTAACGCGCACGCTACGAATCCTCATGGTTCAACTATGCACAAGTGAAATCTCCCACCGGCACTTCATTGCAAGTCAAGATCCAGTGCCTATATATATACATATATATGGGTTGCCGGTGAACGCTTCTCCAACGCGAGCAGTCGGTATTTCTCAATCAAGAAACTCGCTAGGAGACGCTGCCTGCGCCAACGTTGTCTTTCGCGGGTGAAGGCGCGTTCTCCTCCTTTGCGAGCTGGTACAGCGTTCCTCTAAGAAAGAGCGTTTCCATAGCCAACGCGCGCCTTTCGCTCTCTCTCTGTCTCTCTCTCTCTCTCTCGCACAAGACAGCAGAGGCACGCGCCGGGAGGCAGCGCCGGGAGAGAGAGAGAGGCACGCGCCGAGGCGAACGCCGAGGGCGAGCGCGTGCCGGGAGGCACGCGGGTTACGCCTGACGACTGACGCCTGACGCGTGACAAGGTTAGACTAAAAGGAGCTTCGCCCCTAAAATCTTGACCACATTGTATTTCAGTGGCGTCTGAGCTTCAGACGCAGCGACTGTCCAGCACCTACCCACTTCGGTGGCAGAGAGCCTGCTTAAGAAAATGCGTCGTCACCCGCAAGTGTGTGAATTCAGCGCCCCGCGCAGGCAAAAGGTAGCTATGATACATTACGTTCACAAGCTTTCACATAACCTCAGAAAGGTGGCCCAGCGGTACGACGTACAGGTCGTTTTCTCCACTCCAAAAAGGCTTTCCAAACTTGCACAATGACCGACCCTAAGGAAAAAAAGCAGCAAGCCCGCGGCGCTACGCATGGGCGCCTTCTTCCCTTTGTTTACTGCGCTGAAGGTGTAGTTTACGAAATACCTTTAAATTTGACGTTGGCCAAACCGGAAGATGCGTCAACGTTAGGCTAAGAGAGCATGCTAAGAATGCAAAAAGCGGACGTGAATGGAAGGACTTTCAAGGTTTCTTAGCTAGCCATTGCGCGACTTGCAGGGATTGTTCACCGGACCTGCACGTTAACTCTGTAATCTTGAAGAGCAATTCACGCCTCACTAGAGAAATTGTCGACACGGAACGTATCAGCAGGTTAGGGGAAAGCTGTGTCAGCACGCCGTCGACTGCTCTTTCAGATAACGAGATGGCGTTTTATGCATGTGAGGCCAATGAATTCTGGACCGGATTGCGCCTATTTATATGTCAAACACGCGCTAATGAAAATTTGTTAGAAGTCAGCGCTTGTCCTGGACGTTTCTGTCGTTGTTGTCTCGTTACACCGTCGTTTGTTATTACGACCGTCGTATTCTCGCCAATAACCGCACTTGTCGCGTTATAATGCACCAGCGAAAGTAATTGCCACCGCTGCTCAATTGTAGAATCGCCGCACCATATGCAGAGCATCTGACGTTATCATTTCCGTTGTCCGTTTCTGCCATTGAACCGGCGTCCGAGAAGTGCTACCTTTAGCGGATTTCACTGCAGTCGTTTTGAAAGGTGGCACGAATAGTCACTCTCATCAGTGGCAGTGGTATCTGAATCTTACAATCTTTTCATGACACGGCACCCAGAGCACCGCACGCCGCTAAATGAACGCTTTGTCACTAAGTAAAATGCTAGCGTCGCCCATCAAAACCGGAACTCATCGACACTATTGTCCCGTGTGCAAAGTACCTGAAATAAAACTTCCTCTTGGGCTAGTTGGTTCAAATTGGTGCACATGCTTACAGGGCGCTAAATCAATATATACGGCGTCCGTGTATGTTGAATCAACAGACACGGCGTCCGTGTTGCCTTTTCAGCCCCCAACACTCTTGCGCAGCTCTGTCATCAGACCACGAGTACAGAGACTGCAAGAAGAAGCAAACTGATCCATTTTGGCGCTGTGAAGTTGGGGTAGTATATGAAATTCCCTTAAGCTGTGGAAGGTCATATGTGTGCCCAACATGCCGGCGCCTGAAGGTACGACTGAGGCAGCCCTAAATAAGTTTAAGTAAATTGGAAGGTGCGCACCTTAGCGTGTATTGTAGAGCCCGCGCGTGTGAACCGCATTTTAGGCGCGTTGCCACACTTGCTAGGAGTGCTAATAAAACGGCTAGGGAACTTTTGGAAGCTCACTTCATAAAGATGAAAGGAGATACGTGTGTGGGATACCTTGATATCGCTGTTTGATGCCGAGATGCAACTGTTTCGCATGCACTTGAAATAAGATAAACAAACTTGCTTTGTTGCATGATTGCTCCGTGTTGAGCATGTGCTATAGTATAAATAGCCACCCTTCTTCCGTCCTGAGTAAATCAGTTGGTAGGGGCGCTCTGTGAGTCCCTCTCTTCTGTATGTTGATTTAGCGCCCTGTAAGCATGAACACTACCCGCAACATCTAGCCTACTGCGCATCCTTTACTGCAAAAATTAATGAGATTTTATTTTCACCGGAATTTAGAGATAATACTTCGGCAATCTGCAATAAAGCATCTCACTCCTTTTTGCCTGTGTAGTTCCACACTGCGCAATAAAAGGCGCCACATATGAAACGGAAGGCCAAGCATAGTAATTTGGTCGGTATGGATTAAAATGCAGTTATTGACATGTGTAGATCATTGTCCCCGAGGACGCCTAAAGGAGCGAATGTGTTATGGCATGTACAGAATGTTGTTTCCTGAACAAGGTGCCGAGAGATGACTTTATTTGGGGAATCTCCAATCAACACGTTTTTCGAAGAAAGCTTTCGACCACTACACAACTTTTAGAAATTACTCATGATTTTGCCACTGCTATTAATTCTAGGCAACAGATAGATGCAATATTCATTGATTTCTCCAAGGCATTCGACCGCGTACTGCACCCACTACTCATACAAAAACTTGAATCATTCGGCGTCAACTCGAAAATAGTCTGTTGGATTGCTGCATATCTCTCCAATCGTACCCAGTACGTTTCCTTTAATAATGCTGAGTCTGACCGCGCCGGCGTGTTTACAGGCGTTCCCCAGGGTTCCGTGCTAGGACCAACACTCTTCCTCATCTATGTCAATGACATTTACAGGGCTATGGAACCAGGTATTACAATGACGCTTTTCGCGGACGACTGCGTCATATACGCTCCTACTAACAAAACAGAAGACCAGGTAAAACTGAACCAATCCTTACAGAACATTGGAAGATGGTGTGAAAAACATGGCATGCAACTTAATACAGATAAAACCATGTGCATTACTGTTACACACAGAAAGGCACCCCTTCACTTTAACTATACTCTTTCCGGGGCAGAAATCAAACACGTTAATACGGTAAAGTATTTGGGGGTCACAGTAACGCAATCTTTAAAGTGGAATGCCCATATTGATCAGGTTTCTGCACGAGCATTCAAACAACTGGGTCTCTTAAGGCGCAAACTCTCTGGCACTTCTCCCCAGGTTAAACTAACGGCATACAAAACACTAATTAGACCCATCCTAGAATATGCAGCAATAGTTTGCATGTGAGGCCAATGAATTCTGGACCGGATTGTGCCTATTTATATGTCAAACACGCGCTAATGAAATTTGTTAGAAGTCAGCGCTTGTCCTGGACGTTTCTGTCGTTGTTGTCTCGTTACACCGTCGTTTGTTATTACGACCGTCGTATTCTCGCCAATAACCGCACTTGTCGCATTATAATGCACCAGCGAAAGTAATTGCCACCGCAGCTCAATTGTAGAATCACCGCGCCATATGCAGAGCATCTGACGTTATCATTTCCGTTGTCCGTTTCCAGCGGTCCGTTGACCAGCGTCCGGGAAGAAGTGCTACCTTTAGCGGATTTCACTGCAGTCGTTTTGAAAGGTGGCACGAATAGTCACTCTCATCGGTGGCAGTGGTATCTGAATCTTACAATCTTTTCATGACACGGCACCCAGAGCACCGCACGCCGCCAAATGAACGCTTTGTCACTAAGTAAAATGCTAGCGTCGCCCATCAAAACCGGAACTCATCGACACTATTGTCCCGTGTGCAAAGTACCTGTAATAAAACTTCCTCTTGGGCTAGTTGGTTCAAATTGGTGCACATGCTTACAGGGCGCTAAATCAACATATACGGCGTCCGTATATGTTGAATCAACAGACACGGCGTCCGTGTTGCCTTTTCAGCCCCCAACACTCTTGCGCAGCTCTGTCATCAGACCACGAGTACAGAAACTGCAAGAAGAAGCAAACTGATTCATTTTGGCGCTGTGAAGTTGGGGTAGTATATGAAATTCCTTTAAGCTGTGGAAGGTCATATGTGTGCCTAACATGCCGGCGCCTGAACGTACGACTGAGGCAGCCCTATATAAGTTTAAGTAAATTGGAAGGTGCGCACCTTAGCGTGTATTGTAGAGCCCGCGCGTGTGAACCGCATTTTAGGCGCGTTGACACACTTGCTAGGAGTGCTAATAAAACAGCTAGGGAACTTTTGGAAGCTCACTTCATAAAGATGAAAGGAGATACGTGTGTGAGTGATACCTTGATATCACTGTTTGATGCCGAGTGCAAGTGTTTCGCATGCACTTGAAATAAGATAAACAAACTTGCTTTGTTGCATGATTGCTCCGTGTTGAGCATGTGCTATAGTATAAGTAGCCACCTTTCTTCCGTCCTGAGTAAATCAGTTGGTAGTGGCGCTCTGTGAGTCCCTCTCTTCTGTATGTTCATTTAGCGCCCTGTAAGCATGAACACTACCTGCAATATCTAGCCTACTGCGTATCCTTTACTGCAAAAATTAATGAGATTTTATTTTCACCTGAATTTAGAGATAATACTTCGGCAATCTGCAATAAAGCATCTCACTCCTTTTTGCCTGTGTAGTTCCACACTGCGCAATAAAAGGCGCCACATATGAAACGGAAGGCCAAGCATAGCAATTTGGTCGGTATGGATTAAAATGCAGTTATTGACATGTGTAGATGATTGTCCCCGAGGACGCCTAAAGGAGCGTATGTGTTATGGCATGTACAGATTGTTGTTTCGTGAACAAGGTGCCGAGAGATGACTTTATTTGGGGACTCTTCTCTTCTTACTGATACAAGGAGCTTGCAAGCAGAGATTAAACCAGCAACGTTTCCTCCGTGTTTAGCATTTCGCATGCTCTGAAGGGATTTCCTTGTTTCTTTGCCTTACTGGGGATGATATGCCTTAATGTGACTCATCTGAAAAGCACGTTAACAGCGGCGTAAGAGTACCGTCGGTATACCAACTTGCCTAAATTGCCAAATTATTTTAGACGGAACGCCGGTTCCATATAAAGGCGTTGGACTGTGTTAGCGCAAGTTAACATCGCAGAAAGGGTGGAGACGTTGAAGAGAGCGCCAGGTGGGGTCGTGTGCCATGAGAGTTAACTACGTCAAATGAAACGCCAACATTACCAAGAAAGAACAAATGACAGGAAAGGGCCACGGAAATAAACGTAATATGTGATAACATGGTTTAAGCAATGTCTGGCTTGATAATTTAGCAAATTTTATACGTACCCATCCTCACTGAAGCTTGCCAGCATCCGAATGAAGCCCTCGCTAATGCGACCATCCAGGGAATCAGGGTCTTCGGCGTAAGGTTGACCGAATACAAATGGAAGGTCAAAGGCGTGTGGCACTCCCGTCCATTCAGGAAGTGGAAACTTCGACGTCTTTTGGGCGAACACGTATCCAAATACCTTGTTATCCCGCATGCTGTGCTTTTCTGCAAAGAACTGCAGCGGGCAGTTGAATAGCCTGTCAGACACATAATCAATATACTGCCGTCTCAGTGTGTTCTTATCGCCCTCAACGACATCATTTTCATATTTTTGCAAAATATCGGGTAAGTCAGCTTTCAGAAACTTCCACATAGCAGCACGGAGAGAATCAGTAATCTCTTTCTTTGTAATATTCGAAGCATTCAGATCTTCAACTAAAAGTTCTGCTACTGGTGGGAGTACGAGAAGCCCAGCGGCCTCGTCGGAAGTGACTCCAGCTATGACGTCGACCGAGGAGAATAAGCCACGTTTCACGGCCACCAGGGGATTCCGGGGAAGGAAGTCGTCATGGTACGTCGGACTGAATGGAGCGAATTTCGGAGCCACAACCTCCACTGAAACGTTGAAGAGCTTGTCCGCTGGTACACTGCGCATGCATTTGACAATCTCCTCTGGGTCGGACGACATATTGATCATGCCATGTCTTGTGCAGCCTACAGCATTGGCGACTCTGTCGCCCTTTGACATGCTCTCTTCGATGGTTTCGAAGGTGTCAATGCTGTACATGACTCCGCTCAATAGCACGGCTCTCTTGAAAAGGCCCCTGCTCAATGGGGACAAGATATGAGCGTGCGTGCTTGTTGATCCCGCGCTCTCCCCAAATAATGTGACCCGCTCTCGATCACCTCCGAAATACTCGATATTTCGGTGCACCCATTTCAGTGCCATCGTTTGATCCATGAAACCTACGTTACCCGGTGCCTCGGGAGAGTTGGCGTTCATGAAGCCGAGGATGCCAAGTCGATAATTCATCGAGACTACCAGCACATCTCCGAGCGCCGAAAGCACGGATCCGTTGTAGATGGCCTGATTAGCCGTGCCATGAATGAGGCCTCCTCCGTGGATCCACACTAAAACAGGTCGTCTACTGGAAGCATTCACGGCACTTTCAGGTACCCAGACGTTGAGATGCAGGCAATCCTCCGTGATTTTGGCGCCATCTAGAGTGATCCCAGGTACCGTCACCTGTGTTGGAGAAGACCAAATTAAAATAAATAACTCAATTGCTTTATGCGAGCTTTCTAAATCGGTTCACGAAATAAAAGAAGCAAAGGGTTTCTTTCCGTTACTAAAGCCCTACAAGACAGAGCTGTCGACTGCAATATGTTGTGTCGCATGAAGAACTCCTTTGAATCTAATGTAATTGGTTTCGCACTGCAATTGCTGTCGAAACCTTTTGAGAAAATACCAGTGTTTGGACTATGAGTTTTCTCTAAGCGCTCTCGTCAGAGGGCTCTTTCGTCTAGCATCAGGTATGCCTATCGGCTGCGCTGACGTTGTTTCCGTTAGTAATTTTGACGACGTCACATAACCGTTTGCCATCACCTGAACTTTTTGAGCCCGTAGTGTATTAACGTGGTATGCTAGTTTAGCTTATGCAATCAATGGATTTTAAGCTCTGCATCTCCTTAATGAACACTAAGTGTACGTTAAAATTAAATCCTGCTGAAATCGCGAAAGGTTACGCGATGGAACCACGGTAATTCGAGGTAGATCCATTTGCAGAAAGATCCAACCACACGCTCAGGTCGGCCGTCGGTCCCTTTTCTAAAACCCATTTGCGAGTAGAGAGTGGGTTCTTGATCAGTATAGAGGAATCCATTCGTACCTGATGACACGCTGTCGACCTTGCAGTGGCGTCTAGGGTACCTTCCCAAGCATCCTTGGGCCTCGGAGGTCGGAACCTGAGGTGGCCAACTGGTGGCTCAGCAAACGGAATCCCACGGAACTCTTCGACAGTCCTGCCCAGTGTGCGAACCAGTTTCCCTCGGACTCTTCCCTCTGCAGTCATCCTCTCGACGTGCATGTCATTGGTCGTGGCAGAGAGCACGCCCAAGAGCAGGATGATGACAGATACAATTACGGGCTCTGCCATTGCTCACTGGTGTGCGTCAACCTGCAGAGGAATGGCGGAATTCAAACACTCGGAAGGTTTGTGGAAAGTTGAGGATGTTTCGGTAACATTGATTAATTTAGCTCTCAGTAGACTTCCCCGCATGTCAGCATATTCATTCATTGATCTGCATAGATTCTCTGGTTAGCTCGCTGTGTGCTCATCAAAAAAGCCGCACACATAATGCCCCTGCACGTCCGAGGACACAAAACGTGCTTGAAACATTTCAGTATAACGCAATATACACCCGCGTTTACACACCCCTTCAAGAACTCTTTGCTCAGTCACAATCGCAAATTCACTCACATTGCGCACAGAGATTGCAAGAAAATTCCTCGTTGATTCTAGATATTTACGACACATTTCCTGCTGCGTGGCTGGAGTGGTGTAGAAAGGATGTGCATGTGGGAGGTGTGCACAATAGCAAACATTTGCCTTTACATCACAATATCTACTCTTTAGTGTCGCAGTGCGGCATGCCACCCGACGGTCTTTCCTAAAACATTCCAGTGCTACGGTTCTACGATTGCAGAGGAAGACGTGACCGGATGGGTACGATGCTTGTGTAAAAATCTACGCAAGTGCCATTTGCCAAAAAATGAAGCCGTTAAGTCCATCGCTGGGGAACACCAGAATATAGTGGTCTGTCCAAACAAGGAACTTTGCATTATTGTTCTGATTTCACACGCACGCAAGGGGTGCTTGCCTACCTGTGAAATCCAGAATAATAAACGTAATTTAATTATTTGTACTACACTTGTCCTAATCTGCTGTTCCTCAAGCTTGCGAATGCGCTCAGTGGCTTCATTCGCCACGAATGAAACAAGTGTGCTTGTTTAGACAAACATGGGATGACAGGCCGCGTACTGCCATGTCTTTCTCTGCTTGTGAAAGACGTAGCAACGATATTTTCCAAGAAAATATGCGTAAAGAGCCACGCATGATACGTGTTTGATTAAGGTCACGGTCGCATCTGCAAACAGGGAATTTTCTCATCGTGCGTATATTGGGAAATAAAATACATCGCTTCGTGTGTGCATAAAATTAAAGCCGTCCACACCCGTACGTAAATATTCTCGCCACTGAGAGCTGCGGTGCTGCCGGTGTTCTTTAACGTGCACCGAAAAAGAACATTTCCCAGGCGTCTAGCACATTCGACAGCATCAGAATTGCGGCCATCAAAAACGGCGAAGACGTTTTAGTATCGCTGATCGTAACGTAAGTGCCAAGGGCGTTAACTTGTTGATGCCATGACGTGTCAATTTTGTTACCTTCATCATTATATAGTGACCATAGGTTACCCATCCCCACGCACTCATGCACTATTTTCCTTCATTCTTCCTTTCCTTTCTTTCTTTACAGCGGCGCGTCTGCGACGATCATGGACGAACAAAGGCGCCAAGTTCAATATTACTGTCATGTATCACTAGCACTATCATGTAGTAGCAAGGCGTTGAAATGGGCTAGTCTATACATTGTCAAAACAGAAAACTTGCTAAACATGTTCAGGCGCAAAATGAAACGAGGAAAGGAGTAGAACCAGTAAAGGCATGCTTGCGCACTAAAAGCTTGCTCAAGTATGCCGCAAATCACGCTCGCAAGAATCATTGGGAAAAGCAAGGATCAGACTGTAAGGGAACTTCTAGAGGCTTTCCATATAAGAAAGGGTCTGCTTGTGTCAGTGACACCTCAATATCGCTGTACACCGCTGAAACACGCTTTTTAGATAGACTCATTCCACGATAACATGTTTGATGTGGTAATGTTTGCTTTGCTGCGCATGTCGGAATGTTCATATAGCGATGTTACCTGACCGTCAATAAACAGTTGGTAGTTGGCGATCGTCTGTAGCTTTCCTGCTCTTACTCCTTTCCTCGTTTATTTTTGCGCCTGAACATGTTTAGCAAGATAAGTCACCAACTAGCCCGAAAACAAGTGCTTCTTGAAAAAAAAAAAGACCAGTGGGAAGCAATCATAGAAAACAACACGTCCCGTCGTGTTCTTTTCTCTGTGTGCGTGCGTGCGTTTCCTGCTGGTTTTTTTCCTCTTTTGACACAATCATGTAGCAGTCGGCTGAGGGCAAAGGTATGGGTGGTATTAATAATAATGCTTGCTGACCTAGTTAGTATTTACTTAAGGGCATGGTGAAGCCACCACTAGAAAAACACACACACAAAAGGTAGAAACACAGCAACAGGACAAGCGGCACTTCCAAGTGAATACGTCTGGCTGTAACCCAGGAATAAATAGTCAAGATTCATGAGCAGTCTCTTCACAAGCCTACTTTATCCAGCGGTCAAACAATCTCATCTCCGAATCGTACAAACATATGTACGTATGGCTGATACAACTTGTCCCTTTCATTTTTAAGTGATATGCTGCCATCAACTCTAGCGCAGTTGGATTTTTGCTCCTGCCTAAAATCGTGATGGCTTTAAAACGTGCTTGACACGTGAAGCTCTTGCTGTGCATTGAGAATGCGCCAAGACATTTTTCATTAGATTTAGTTCGTGCTCCCTAGCTCGTTCGTTTATACAGCGTTCCGTTTAGCCGATGTAGGAGTTACCACAGGAAAGGGGAATTTCATATACCACGCCTTTGACACATCTACCGTAGGTCGTGTTATGTTGCTTGCCACAACCCTGCCGGCTAGACTCCTTGCGAGTGGTTATCGCGCAACACTGAGCCAGCTTGACGGGTGCAGGAAAGACAATCAGTACTCTATACCGGCCTGCAACCTTTTTCAGGTTATGGGAGACCCTATGTAGATAAGGAATCACTGCAGGTCTTACGGTTCTGGCTTCTTCATGTCCCCCTGCGGCACCTCTCGTAGCTTTACCGTTTACTTTCCGTAAAACCGCTTCGGAGACAGCACTCAGTAACGAGTCAGGGAAGTTAGCAGCGTTCAATCGCTTGATATGATTGTCAAACGAGCTCTGCATCATGTTCGTGCATGATTTTTCGAGAGCAGACCCCAGGCAGAGCATAGCAATACGACGCTTCACAGTTCTAGAGTGGCGATGACCACAAGATGTGTTGTCTTTTTTTTTTCGTTATGCGACGTCACTGTGGAGCGCAACAGACGTTCATCGCCACTCCCATTGTGCGTCCGATTGTGACAGCGCTGCAGGTACAAGCGCATGTATAGCTTTTGTATCAGTTGTCTGGAATGCTGAAGTAGTGGCGCTGTCACATGGTTATTTTTTGCGTTTCGTGGGCTTTCTTTAACGGTACATATCACAAGGTCCATCAATGCTACTTAAGGTCATTTTTTTAATTCGATCTGCAACTTTCGCATTGACACTGTGAAGGAATTGGGCGCACGTAAATACGAAATTGTATTGACAAGTTCTTGCCGAAGCGAATAAATATGAATTTCGTTTAGTTTATTCTAAGTAATGGATAATGAAAAACGAAAAAATTCGTAGCGCTAGGACACTTGATCTTCAACACGGCCGAGTTTGTTGCAACTCGCCAGCACGCTCCGTCATTTTTAACAAATTACATTATTTCAAAAAGTTATGTTACATTACATTTCAGTGCAACACCCTATATATTGATTTTTATTTCGCACTTTTTAAAGTCTACTGATTTGTTTTAATGTTTGCGTTGAAAGTATGTCGCGCCGCCAGCCGGTGTTGTTTTTTAACAAAGGAGTTTCATGGCAGCAGTTCCGGTGGAATGACCAGGCAGAGGTAGGACGTATGCAGCATATATTTTTGTCATTTGGTTCAGTGTAACGAGCGATAGCAGACGACGCTCGCTGCGTGTCTCGTGCCTTCACGCGAAGAAAACGAAGAAAATCGGCGCCAAGCTCGCGCGTGCTCGTGGAGCTTCGGAGAATTTCTTTCATTCGGGTCTTCCGTGCTGGGACACACGAACAGGTATATTTGCCTTGCTCTACAAAAGTTCATTACGGATTCTAATCGATTTGCTTGTTCAGTTATTAGATCCTAATTACTTATTCCATTATTCTCTATACCATTGATTGATTGTCATTTTATTTTATTAAGTTATTTCTTACCAAAAGACTACGTATATAATAATTAAAATCACCTCAAAGGACGAATACACCTTTCAGGTAGCATAACTTAGTAAATTAACCTCAAATCCGCCTGTGTCTTGGCTAGTCCCCCCAAGTGGGTAGATGCCAAATGTAAACATCATCATCATTATCATCATCATCATTCATATAAAAGAGGGTCAGGCAGTCCCCTCCTGGTCTCCAATATGCACGGACGTCTTATACCCCTGTTACACGGGCGCCAGTAACTACGGTTAGCGTAACCGCGGTTAACAATCTCAACCGTAGTTAACGCCAACCGCTGTCCACCGAAGTTACACGGGCTATCGTGTTCGCGGTTGACAGAAGCTCCGCCCACATCCAGCACATCGGTATAAACACACTCGCAACACTTCGTATCCTCGTTACGAGAGAAGCAATTTTGCACAACCCTGCATAGTTCTATGAGGACATTGTTGATAAAAGTACGCCTTTGCGAGCGACAAACGCATCACAACAATCCACCGTCACCGCGGAATGCCCGGCGCTGACAACTCCGAGCGTTAGTCCTAGCGAGGAGTACGGCGGTGCCGTTCGCAATCAAGCGCTACTTGAGCTCGTCACAGAGCGCTTGATTTTGCCATCACGATTAACATTAGACATTAGTACTCATATATCATGCCTGAACATGTGCGATTAGTTTTACCTGCGTCTCGGTGTGAAGAGGAAGGTCTGAAAGGAAGCGAGTCGGTTCAGCGAAACGACCGGTGCCGCTGACGTGTTTACCTCCCGTATCGCGGCATGCGATCTGTCGAGCAGTGTGGAAATGGCCAATGCGTTGCAGAAATGGCAAACGTTAGAGCGAACTTTACTCAGTTATGAATCATTTTGTGTCATAAGCACATCGGAGTCAATATTTTAAATAGCAAAAGCCTCGGTAGCCTTGGCCCGAGCGGTACGAGTGTGCCGAAGCAACCGCTGTGCGCTAGAGAAGCACGCGTTTCGACCACTTGGGTGCACTGAGGTAATATTATCGTCCAAAAATTGCATTGGTGTTTCGTATATGCCGCAATTGGTAGAGGGCCACTTTTGGGAAGATATCTGCGAAGCGCCGCTGAACTCGGGAGCGGTACCGTCCGCCATTTCGTCCGTTTCCGAACGTCGGTTTACGCTTAACCGAGCTAGGCAAGCTCAGTTGGCGACCAACCGCGGTTAGCGGCCTAACCGCCGTTTCGCGCGCCGTGTAACTGCGCTAACCGCGTTTAACGATAACCGCGGTTACGCTAACCGTGGTTAAGGGCGCCCGTGTAACAGGGATATTACACCGCCTCGGAAACCATAAATGTCCGACGGCCACAACGGTACGTCGCGTACAGTAATACGTAAGCCTTAAAAAGTAGAGCTAAAGGCACCTTGTATCAATTCACTCTACCTTTAACCTGCCGTTCTAACTGTAGAAAGAATCGGGTTGCTCTGTTAGCTTCGCGATTTGTCGACCGGAAGCACACAGAGGTTGGCCGAAACACGGTAACGCACACGATGTCAGTTAACCATTACGCTAGCATTTATAAAAATTCACGAGTGCACTTCAAGGACGCAACCATATTGGTATTGTTTACTGTTACCTTGACCATCTCAGGCTCTTTCAATGAACTGAGGTAATTAATATTATAGTTCTCTAACTTGTAATTAATATTACAGTTATCCAAAATTTAAACCACTGTATTAAATACAAGATGGTCAAATGGGAAGTAGTACAACATGTAAATTAGTGTCTGATAATGTAAATTCATGATAATAGGTTCAGTGGCTTTACTTTTGCGAGCTCATAAAATGTATCACTGCACGTGGGAATGCCCACGCCCACCGAGCTGTTCCCCTATCCCATCACCATCACATTCCTCCTGGGAGATCAGCGCCGCAGGAGCAGCGTCGGCTGATCCAGCGAGCACGTGGAGCCGGGGCCCTGAACTAAGACCTCCACCCTACGGGGAAGATCCCTCATTTCGTTTGAATAAATGTTTACTCTCTCTCTCTCTCACCTAAAAATGTGGGAGAATTGAAAAAAGTACCACGTGACGAAGCGTTTCCACGCCTTGTCATTAGCGCTGTCAAACATGCTACGACAGGACGATCGGTGACGCACGAAGACGGACAGCACTGAACACGCCACAAGAATGCTGATAAGACGTGGCCACACTTTACGCCCTCTCAGCTTCTTTATGCGAGCGGTCTATGTGCATGATGATGATGATTGTGGTTCGGTTAGGAAAGGGCGCTAATTTCTGCAGCCCATGTAGGGAGCGCGGCTAAGCGTCCGTGGGGGTGGGGAAAGGGAGTGAAAGAGATAGAGAGGAGAGAAAGGCCGTAGTGGAGGGCTCCGGAAATTTAGACCACCTGGGGTTCTTTAACGTGCACTGACAACGCACAGTACACGGGCCTCTGGCATTTTCGCCTCCATCGAAAATGCGACCGCCGCGGCCGGGATCGAACCCGCGTATTTTGGGTGGCAGCCGAGTACCGTAACCACTACACCACCGCGGCGGCTATGTGCATCATCGATTGCTGGTTGGTATATGTTCGAAGGCGCTGATGTCACTGCACGCAAGTGCCGTGTCACGTCGTACATTGAAACCTCGCGAATTTTCTTAAAGGGGCCCTACAACACTATTAACAGCCAAGCTATTTAGGAAATCCTTTCTTGCCTGGTGAATCAAAAAAACTATCATCATCATTAGTTCAAGTCCCCGAGAGTGCGCATGCGCTCCTACGCAATGCCCACTGTGCGGTGTTCACACGCGTGCTTCTTCCTTCTCATGCGCACATTACCTCCCCTCCCTACTACATTAGCAAAACTGCGGCTGGCGGCCGCAAACAGAAGAAAAGAATACAAGGACTGTGTGCGTCGATTTTTCCGGTTCGCAGGGCTTGCAAAGCTATACGTTCGTGCATTAATTGCTTCTCACAACGAGAGCATACGTGCTCTCATGGCGCGAAGCTATGAACAAACGGAGCCATGGGTCGCATAAATCTAAATCGCACTCCCGGGGGAGAAGCCGCGATCCGAAAATCAAGGTTTGCCGCTATGCGAGAAGGAAACCGATGGCGCCGAGCAGATCTGGAATAGATGGCCAAGTTCAACCTCGTCACAGCAATAAATAAGCATGACACCGACCACCTTCGCTGTGTATGAGCCTTTCGAGGCTTAGTGCAAGCTTGAAGCCTTTATTTTCTTTTCTGGATAGAGTCAGAAAGCGGTGCCGATCAGTCATGTGAAGGCTCTTGTGAATATGTGAGCCAAATATTATTGCACTGCACGCTCCAAGGAATTAACGATGTGGTTTCGAACACAGCTGGAAATCGCCCGCTATTCTCTCAACAAATAAAGTCACCGGGGGCGCCGACTAATTCGCTTGAGAAAGAAACAGCTTTTAGGCTGATTTCATGAGAGCGGAAAGATAATCCTCTATGCATTATTTGTTCGTTTCGAATTCAACAAATGAAGAAAATGGGCGTATCTCTCTTAAAGGGCAATGAACAAATCTAGTGGCGTAGTCGTGGCCCCGGTGACGTCATTTGTTGAAATTAAGAGCGGGTGCTTTACACCTGTGTTTAAAACCAAATTGCGAATTCAGTGTTGCATGCAGTGCATTAACATTTCCCTGACACGTTCACAGGAGCATCCTAGAGAGACCTGCGCCGTTTTCTATGTTCAAAAGTGTTATAACTTGTAAGGCCCCTAAATTAAAACCACTGCGCTATTAAAGTACGTTGCCCGGACATTGAGAAAGAAACAGCTTTTCATGAGAGCGGAAAGATAATCCTCTATGCATTATTTGTTCGTTTAGAATTCAACAAATGAAGAAAATAGGCGTATCTCTCTTAAAGGGCAATGAACAAATCTAGTGGCGTAGTCGTGGCCCCGGTGACGTCATTTGTTGAAATTAAGAGCGGGTGCTTTACACCTGTGTTTAAAACCAAATTGCGAATTCAGTGTTGCATGCAGTGCATTAACATTTCCCTGACACGTTCACAGGAGCATCCTAGAGAGACCTGCGCCGTTTTCTATGTTCAAAAGTGTTATAACTTGTAAGGCCCCTAAATTAAAACCACTGCGCTATTAAAGTACGTTGCCCGGACATTGAGAAAGAACAGCTTTTCATGAGAGCGGAAAGATAATCCTCTATGCATTATTTGTTCGTTTAGAATTCAACAAATGAAGAAAATAGGCGTATCTCTCTTAAAGGGCAATGAACAAATCTAGTGGCGTAGTCGTGGCCCCGGTGACGTCATTTGTTGAAATTAAGAGCGGGTGCTTTACACCTGTGTTTAAAACCAAATTGCGAATTCATTACATGCATGTCATGAGCGAAATGATTTACGTGCCACGGTCTCGGTGCTCTCCTGGGCATTTCGTTAACTTCATATGTACCAAAAATAGTATGGCGAGACAACATGTCTGTCGACCATGGGTGACACGTTCTAAGAACAAGAAAATCGTGACATGAATCTCACCAGAGGTATCATTTACATGCCACGCATTTTGTTAATGGGATGTATACCAAAATTGCTATTGGAAAACACGACTGTATGACGAACGTAAATGACAGGCCATAATATAACAATAATGACATGCGTGTCATAAGCGGCATGGTTTACATGCTACTGTCTTGGTGCTCTTGCGGTAGTTTCGTTAACTTCATATATACCAAAATCGGCATAGCGAGACAACAGTGCAGGTCCACTTCACGTTCCTGATCCGTGCGTCGTATTTTCTTGATTCCCACTGCACGTGGGATCTGCCATTTTCTTGATCCTGCATTGGCCGTCTACTTTGTTTACCTGCTCTACATTGCAATATAAAAGAGCGGAGGACACCAGAAATAATTACAAACAAGCCTGAATCACCGAACCATTCGAACGTAGTGTTGCTCTTCATAAAATGTTTTTCCCGTACTTTTTTTATTTCCATACCAATCGGAAAGTTCATTGGAAGCACTAAGCTCGAAACAATGTTGCAGGTGCTATTGGCACATAACATTTACTGTCTTCGTATTTTCCTGATATACTCGTGCCGGAGTAATAGTCCGGAAATTTACTATTAGCAAGTTTCACCGTGAGTATGAAGTTACACATGTGCATTTTTCATATACAAATGTGAGTAACGCTACCTTTGGAAATGCCGCACGATGATTTTACACTGCTAGTAGAGTCAGCTCAGTTTACTAACAGCGGGGCTGTTTGTCGTGTGCATTTCCAAAACGGGAAATGCAAGGAAGGATAGGGAAAGAAAGAAAGAAAGCGCATGAGTGCATGGGGAATGATCATGTACAGTCAGCAGATAATAACAAAGGGTGGTATGACAGACGCATGACGACATGAACAACCCCCTGTCTTTATACGCGAAGTATAAGTTCACTGGCGGGCAATGGAGAAAAAAGTGGGTGTGTAGTGTGCGATGGTACCACGCGTACACACGCGAGAAACGGTATGCTAGCCCCGAGCTTCGAATCACAGTGAAGCACGTCAAAGAAACTACTCGGGAAGTGGCCGTGGTCGCCACCGGTCTGTTGCGCCGCTCATACTGCTTTCCTTGGGCGGACCATCCGGTGAACCATAGGGCAGCAACCACCTGTGCTTCTGGCCACAGGCTGGGCCTGTAGGCAAACTGATGGCTGCTTGGTCCATCCGTCCCCTTCGCCTGCGGTACGAAATGCTGGACGAGTTGAGTTGGCCTGCTGGGATGTACCACCACCACCCGCTCACGTAGTCTTGGGGGTATCCGGTCCAGAGAGCGCGCCGGCTTTCTTGTCAACCTGGCTTATATGGTAGGCGCTTGGGCGAATGATACACCGCAGCTCCACCACTCCCGTTCTACCTCAAGCATCCAGCCAGCAAGCGAGCACCGACGGCCCGTGAGCGAACGGCGTCAGTGCTCCGCGGAAAACTAGAGCGCCACATTTAGTGCCAGTGCTCTCCGAAACTGTGATACGCATGATGCGAAGCAAATATTATATGGACGGTCCCTACAGGTTTTCGCCGTCGCCATTGCCGTTACCATCATGTCCCGTATAAAGTACAAATTGATAACCCCTGCGAATCGTACGTTCTACAAGCGGGTAAAAGCGCCCGAGCAGGAGCGATGAACGCGGCTGAAGCAGATAAACGAGCCCGGCCCATCTCCGTCGCTCGGATGGCGCATGCGATATCATCCCGCTCGGGAGGCCTGCGTCCAAGTGGAGAGGAAACGCCCCGCCCGCCTTTAACGAGCACCAAAGACGCAATAAGGTGGGAGGGGACATGGGGCTGTAGCTCGAGCAATAACTGTGGACTTCGCGCAGTCGCCATCGTTGCAGCACGCGCTCTCTGGACAGCCATTGCACGTGCTGCATGTGTACTGCGTAGCAGCGCCTGGATCGCTAGCTCCGTTCCTGGCGCTTCGCATATCGTCGCAATGTCGGAAATGCCCTCGCTCACGCGAATGCAGCTACGACTGCAGCTACGACTGCGATCCCGGCCGCGGCGGCTGCATTTCGATGGAGGCGAAATGTTGAGGCCCGTGTGCTGTGCGATGTCAGTGCACGTTAAAGAACCCCAGGTAGTCCAAATTTCCGGAGCCCTCCACTACGGCGTCTCTCGTAATCAGAGCAGGTTTTGGGACGTTAAACCCCACAAATCAATCAACTGCAGGAAGTAATGGGTTCGCTTGATGCCGCTCTGATGGGCAGAATTTCTCGATGGTGCAAAGTGCACGCTGCTTAGCGCGGCGGTCGCGCGGTGTGAAGCGCGTGCCAGAAGACACCAATACAAGATGACTTAGTCCGCGGCTCCGTTGGGCCGTTGTCCCTGCCGCTCGACCCTCAAATGGTACTTTGGGCGCTTGCACGCTTATTTCAGCCCACGTTCACTAGAAGTCAGATTGTCCCTAAAGCTGCTCGTCTTACATCGTGTATCATATCATGCATTACTATCGTATTCGTTGCTTCGTCCTTGTGGCGAAGCTCATTTTTTTTTTGGCCCACTGAAATGTGCTATAGGATAAAACGGAAACTGACACGCAATACGTGCCAGCCACAATAGGCTATGCCACTCGGTTGCTCATCGCGGCACTCGGTCGCGGGATGGAACCTCGGCCGAGGCCAGTACACTCCAGTGGAGGCGAAATGTTGAGGGACGTCTGCTCTACATCTTAGAGGCCACCCAAAAACTGTCAGGAGAGGCTGAAGTGGGATTCACGATGCTAAGCAACGTTCTGCTTATGAAAAATTTAGTGCAAAGCTACTATATTTGCATATATTCTTGTTTTTCTTTCTTCGCTACAGCCGGGTATGTGTTCTTGCACCTTTTGTCGAATCAACAGTTTCCTTTTTTGCCTGATATCCGATGAGATGGCAAATACGAAGAAGGAACTAAGGTATGAGTATGCTAAAAGGAAAGACAACTTAAAATTTCTTCGTGAAGACTTGCGAAAGTAACAGTAAACTGAAAACCACGAGCTGCAAAACGGTAAAACACGGAGAAGAGCCTGAAATTTTTGTTTCGTGCAATTGATGAATTGACGAAAAAACTAGCACAATAACCTATTAAACTGGTCAACTTGAGGTCGAGACTACGTTCTACGCGCTACATTCTCGCATTAAAAGAAATAGTTCAGGCCTCGGAAAGTGCATTCTCGCACAGTGAGCAATATTTCAGTAGCGCCAACCCTGAGGTTCAGGGTCTAGCATTGGCGGAAAATGGGTGCTCGAACAGCCTGCTATCGGCCAGAAAGTGAATGGACCATGCCTTAGGCGGCCGAAGCAGCTCCGGGACCCATGACTGGGGCAAAGTTTAACGTGTGGGAGAGAGAGAGAGAGAGAGATGATGGGCGGAAGGCAGGGAGGTTAACCGGAAAAAAAAATATCCAGTTTCCTACCCTGCACTGGGGAAGGGGTGAAGGGAGACAGAAAGGGATGGAAGAAAAGAATAAAGGGAGAAAGAGAGAGGTCAAATCGCGCACACACACAAGCACGGCGTGTGTCAGAGGCGGTTAATGAGGCCCGTTGCGCGCAAAAACTTGAGCACAGCCTTCGTAGCTTTCTGCTGCGAGACACTGTCTGTCCGGCATTCCAATATGGTTTGCTCGGACAGCGGTCGACCATCAAGGCGTGACAATTCTGTGGCGAGAGTCTGTCGCTGGGAGCAGTACCCAGGGCAATCGCAGAGGACGTGCACAATTGTTTCCTCGTTGCCGCAGTGAACACAGGCAGCACTGTCTTCCAGTCCAATGCGACAGCCGAAACTTCTTGTAAATGACGTGCCTAGCCACAGGCGGCAAAGTACGGTAGTTTCACAGCGGGTAAGCCCACGCGGAACTCAAAGTTGTAGTGATGGGTCGAGGCGGTGTAGACGGGTATGTAGAAGACCAGGGGTGTTCCACTGCGCTATAATCATGTCACGCGCAAGCGAGCGAAGTTTTCTTACTACATCCGTTCTTGACAGTGGGATGGCTTGCAGCACTCCAATTTCGTGGGCACGTTTCGCAGCATTATCTGCGTGCTCGTTGCCGATTATCCCAGAGTGGCCTGGTAGCCACTGAAACGTGATGTCATGGCCTTTGTCAGTTAATTGAACGTGTGGGAGACAGTTAACGTGACTCAGGGCATCCTCGACCTGAGCGTGAGGGGCGAGATAGTAGCGCGTCATTGATCCTGGAGCCGCTTTGAATACCTGTTCCTGTTTTCGGCCGATAGTTCTTTCCAAGCTTGGACCTACAATGAACGAACACATCATTCTACAGGACACTTAAATGTGTCATGTTGCATCTGTCGGCTGAACATAATCGCTCATTTCAAGTGTCGCACAAAGCAGGATAGCGTTCTACGGAAAGCCAAAAGGATGCGTCTTAAAACACTGACCTGTCTGGAATGCTGTTCTTCGGTGCATGTGTGTGAAAAACCTTTGCTCTCAAGAAGAAGAGGTCTCTTGGACTGGCCGTAGAAAGTAAACACGCGATCACTGGAAACCAATGGGGCCGCTTACGGCAGGATATCTGCGAGAGAATTAGTTGACACGCCCGTTCTCCAGATAAGAAATAAGGGTGACCTTGACAAGATAACGTCCGGGTAGGTGTGGGAACTTACGCGTTAGGTAACTTTTGTTTTTCGCGGGAAAAAGCGCGCTCTACATAAAGACAAAGAAAGAAGGCATGACGACACACGTGCGCTGACTAACAACTGAAGTCTTTTTATTCTCACGCCTTAATATACATCGCGTATAAAACAATAAACAAAAAAACGAGGCCTGAAATGCACTCTATGCAAGGTTACTCAGCCACCGATAAAAAATCGTGCAGATCCTGCCCACTCTAGGAATCGGTGTTATACGAAGCAGTCAGCGAAAAAATTGCATATGATGAATGGTTAGGCATTCATTGAAGTGTTAAGAATAGAATGAATGTCTTCGTGTAAAGTCCTTGAGTAGGTGTGTATTAACATGGGCTGACAGAAACTCGACTGCACCGTGCCAACTGAAACAAATGGTAGGACGTAACGTTTGCAACTGCGTTAGTGCACAGCACTTTGTCGAAGCTTTGTCGAAGAGAAATTCGTGCTGCGGTGGGCCGATGTTCTCATCGAAGCATCGTTCATTGAAGTATTCCTACGGGAACGAGCGATGTTGGACAAACTCCTGCCGAGTGATAGCAGAACATATGTATAGTTTACTACATTGGTAAGATAGCGCTTAAGGCACATTCGAATGGCACTTGACGTTACACAAATGCCATTGCCACCAGTGCGGGAGCGTTAGGTTTATTTGCTATATTTACAGTGTGGGAGGAGCCGCGGTAGGTAGCGTGCTTGCATGGCACCTCGGGGGCCCGCGTTTCTACCCGCGTGCCGCCTGGTAGCTTATCTTTCGAGATTACAGCTAGCTCGTGCGTGTCTGTTACATTGTTATTTCTACACTCTCCACATTTCAATCCCATGCTAGAAGAAGCGGTGTGTCTTCGTTGCGTTTAAGTGAGTTCTAATTCAATATTAAGTGTCTACTTTAATTGGCCTGAGATTCACATGGGAGCATATTATTCAAAACAGTTAAGTGTTGGGTAAGTAGGTAGGTCATGCTTGCGGAGTAAAGCGCTAAAAGTTGAAGAAGAGACCTCACCAATGCCAAAATCTTTAGTGCTCTCTTTCGCAAGTATAATATTGAAACGCATGTGGCGCATACCAGAATACTACGGGCCGAGCACTATGGGTATGAGGGTCACGTGATTGCAGCATAGTTAACCGTGACGTGCAAGATGAGTATACCATGTTAGTGACGTAAAGACCAGTCTTTCATCTTTGTGATACATCTGCACCCTACCATTTAAATTTTGTTGTAGATAGCGTGGACGAGGGAAACAGGAGTCCACCGAGATGCAGATAGATAGATAGATAGATAGATAGATAGATAGATAGATAGATAGATAGATAGATAGATAGATAGATAGATAGATAGATAGATAGATAGATAGATAGTAGCCCAAAGTCGTTCAAGTTGGCCAAGAAATGCTTCGCATGTAAAACTCAAAATCTTATCCAGTAGAGCAACGGGTATAGAGCTGACACAGGTTCGCCTTCATAAAAAAAAGAAAAAGAAATGGCATCCAAAGAGCTCGCTGTCCCGTCAAGTTTCAGGCTCGATACATCAGGCATGTCCATCTCGCACACGTATTTCGAATGCAGCAGGAATGACGGTGGCGAAATTGCTCACTTTCTGGCGCAATTTACCTTCAGATTCAATATGGTCATCATATCGCAAACATGATACTGTAATAACTATGCTATACTGACATTCCATGGCTTAACAAACAGCCTGTAGCCTGGCTGGCGCTTTTTTTTTCTTGGAAATGGTGGGAAGTATGAATTCGCGCGGAATACACCCAAACAAAAGATAACTGCGACGTAATCACGGTAAACATTAGAAACATAAAAATTCGGTGGGTTATCACCCGATGGGTGGAGAGGTCACTTGACCACGTTTTTTTAAATCATTACTAGACCCTGTAAAGAGAAACGATATGAAACTTGAGAGTACGGAGATTTAATGCAGAGATACCTGAACAAACTAACTCGCACCTTGAAGTGAATATGTGCTTCCAGTAGGCTGGTTTTGTGAACACAGTCACTATACCAACACACATGCGAATTCGTACACCATCTCTTCCTGACCTCCAAGTTGTGGACATCACTACTGTTGTATTTAGTACAGGCGCAATGATATCTGACCTCAGTGACCTGCTGCCTTGTCTTTATAGTATACTCTGAATCCGAAAGAATAGCAGGAGCTTATGAAAACTTAACTCACAGGTACATCAAGCAGGCAAGCCTAGAGAAATTCATGTTGCCGTTATTAGCACATGTTTTGGAAGCAAACGATGACAACTGCTGCATGCAAATATTTCATTATGCCTTCTAACCAATATGTAGACTAGACGTTTTGTAATGCACGCAGCCAAGCAGAAATCAGAACGCCCGGTGTTATTTATGAGCTAGCAAAAAGATCAGCAAAACAAAAATAATATTCTCTACCATTCCTTCGTATGTACATTACGTTAACTAACATTAAAATGCATTAAATATTCAGTCATAGACTGAATGTCGAACTACCACAGGCGGGGTCATGTAAATTTCGCAAATATTGCCATGGAACAGCCAGAGATCGCATGGCAAATGATTGTTTCTGTTCTTGGTCGCGTTAAAGAGGTTGTACACTTAACGTTGCTAAAACAAAACAAAAAAAGTATGGTAGACCCCACGTGCAGTGGGAATCAAGTATCTGCGAAGCACGCATCAGGAATTTAAAATAAAACTGCATTATTGTCTCGCTATAGCAATTTTGATACATATTAACGAAGCGGCCGTAAGAGCATCAAGACTGTGGCATGTAAACCATGCCGCTCATGACACGCATATCATGATTGTAATGTTATGACCTGTCATTTACATTTGTCATGCAGTCTGTCGTGCCATAGCAGTTTTGGCATACATCCCATTAAAGAATCGCGTGGTATGTAAATCATGCCGCTCATGACATGCATGCCACGATTTTTATGTTCTTAGAACGTGTCACCCATGGTCGTCAGACATTGCTGTCTCACTATACCAATTTTGGTATATATCAAATTAACGAAACGGCCGCAAGAGCAAGAAGACCGTGGCACGTAAATCATTCCGCCCATAATTTTCATATCATGATTTTCATGTTATGATCTTCATTTATGTTCGCCATGTAGTCATGTTGTGGCATACCAATTTTCGTATACATCCTATTTACGAAACGGCCAGGAAAGCACAAAGTGGTAGGCGGCAAGATAGATAGATAGATAGATAGATAGATAGATAGATAGATACGCTCAAAGTCACCGAAGATAGATAGATAGATAGATAGATAGATAGATAGATAGATAGATAGATAGATAGATAGATAGATAGATACGCTCAAAGTCACCGAATTTTTCTAAGAAATAGTTCGCATATAAAAGCATTAAAAACTTTAACTATAATTTCCCAACTGCGCAAAATAATGTACCTAGTGGAAATGGTAGCATGAAATTAACGGGCCAGTGCAACTCTATTTGCGAGAGCGTATTTTTTACGGCTACGCACTAATCTCAAGTATGGAGAGCACACATGGGATTTAAAAAGAGTATACAAAATTAGGCATACAAAAATATGCAGATTCAACCTACAAAATGTATTTTGCAATTTATTGTTTTTCTTTTCGTGCAAATCTCTAACGAAATCTTAGGCTGCAATTTTCCCCTGCGCAATGTAGTATGACAAATTTCAGTTATTCACAATGATGGTGACCGACATACTGCCTCTGACTACCCATAGACATCTGTACTCCCGCACTATAAAGATACATAGGAAAGCTGATTTTTGGGTGAATGACGGACTTCCTGAATAAAAAGCGTCCTTATTGACTGATAGTATGGCTCCTTGCAAAAAAAAAGTGCACAGAAGTGGCACTTCTAACACTAATGTAACAGGTTTTGTCACATAGCTCTGAACATAGCCACTACGCGACCAGTATGTTTCGCAGAAGGAATGTGTGCAACGGTGTGCCTCTCGTGGAAGGAAACGTTGCGTCTCACACAGCGGCAGCGCGCAGTTATATTCCTCTTGAGTATGCGTCATATGCTTTGAAGCAGTGACTTCGTTATCGTTAATAGATGAAATGAAGGTAGGTGAGTTACCTGATTCACGGCGATGTCGTGGCGATGCCTGCGTTGAAGTGAGAAAAGCCGAAGCGATGCCCTCGCGTACGGCTGTATATGGTAAGTGTTGCAGACACGTTGCGACATCGTGTTTCCGGATGGTGAGCGATGCGTTGGTTTTTCCGCGCGGCAATAGGAAAGAGGGCCGGACGGAAGGCAGTCGACGCCCTTCAGGTGATGTTTCTCCGTGTTCTAACAGGACTGCAAAACAAGTCTGCTGGCAGCGAGGGCCATGACTCCTAAGTAGTTACCTTACATACGCAGAACTTGTTAAAGGGCAGCTTGGGCGTCTCTGTAAACCCCAATATGTGACACGGTGTTCGATATGATTTTGCTGGGCAGAAGTGGGCATAATCAGAACCTCAGATTCTCAAAATTTATTGGGAATGCCGAAAATTACAACTGCGTGCCACGGAAGAGTTCACACACTGGAAGGCAGGAGTACTTTGTTGTTATGCCTATATGTCCACTGTTAAATGTAAAGGCGTACGTTCGTATTGCCTTAGCTTCCATTACGACAATACCGATAGGAGCAATAACAATAATATAATATTCGATCGGGTGTTACGTGCCAAAGCAAGCTATGATTATAAGGCTCCGGAGTCATCTTGATCACGTGGGGTTCTTGAACGCGCACCTAAATTTTGCCCCCACCGAAATGCGCCCGCGATGACCGGAAGTCGATCCCACGAGCTCGAGCTTCTCAAGCCGACACCACAGCCGTTAAGCTACCACTGCGTGTAACTGTTCGAAGGATGCAGAGCTCATGACTAGAGATAATCGCTCCGACACTGTACATGTATTTTTTTAAGGTCAAGGTGTAGCGCTACTAGACACAACACACAGACATGAGGCACTCGACACGGGACCTACTAGCAACCTTAATGTAATCGTGGAAGAAAATATATACTCATTTCCACGTGCCTTCCTGTCTGTGTGTTTTATGTCTAGTCGCACTAAACCATGACCTTCAATAAACACCAACTATCCTATGAACAAGTCCTTCCGACGTGTATTTTCTTTTATCATAAGTGAAATTAATTAAAAGTATAGTGATACGGACACCACCAAGTGGGAATATCCATCATTTTTGCTCTTTATATACGATTAAATAAGAAAATATCTTTTAAATGCGAAGCATTTCTTGGCCAACTTGAGCAACTTCTATCTATCTATCTATCTATCTATCTATCTATCTATCTATCTATCTATCTATCTATCTATCTATCTATCTATCTATCTATCTATCTATCTAGCCGCCTACGTCTCGATGCTCTCCTGGGCGTCTCGTTCACCTAATATACCCGAATATTTGCATGGTTGGGTATAAATGTATGACGAACCTTAATCATTGATCTTTACATTGATAAAGTGATATACTCGTCATATACGTCATGATTAACGACACTGCACTCATGACAGTAGTGCTCCGCCCACGGTGTCCGGGTGTGCGCGCCACAGGGGTTTGCATCTTATAGAACCTACGTGAGTCAATGACCAACTAAAATAGACGTACGAAACGCAGGGACGACGGTAAATAGACATATTAAAAGCTGTGACTGTGGGGATCCAACCTGCAACATTTAGCAGCCCCTCAAGTTTTCGTCCCTCACCTCGGTTCACTGCCTCCACGATTGGCCCACACTTGTGTCCGCGGTTGACACACGACGGGCACCTCAAAGAGCTCCACTCTTGAGCCAAGAAAAAAATATCGCAGGATGAGATTGAAATGAAGATATTACAACCACACAGACACATACGCAACCTACCAAGCTTTAGGGTGGTACCGAACACGGGATGACGAGGTGCCAAGTAAGCACGCTACCTCTAGGTTACGTCTGCTTCTCCAGCTCGGTATATATAATAATAAAAAAAGCCCTATTGCACGAGCATTTTTAACGATGATGCCTGTTTAACATAAATTCCACTTCTAATGTGTGATAAGGAACTTGCTTTTGCTACAATTCGGTACGCTTTTGTGCAACTTTGCTCGACAGTATCGGAATACTCCAACGAACGACGCTTATGTTAGCACATCAACGCACCGTTCAGTGCATTTTTCATCGACAAAACAGATGTTTGTGCTTTAGACTAACGTCACTTCCAACGTTAAATCGTACCATGAGGTATCATTCAGTCGCCAGGGTGTTGTCGACGATGCTGGTAACTAATGTTAAGCATACTCATGGTTTGGTGCATGCGGTTTCTTACAAAAACCTTGGTACTAGCCGTAGCACTTGGATTTAAGCTGAACACTTCGTGATAGGTAATTTCTTCGTTGGCTGCTTCGCATGACAGCGATTCCCACAGTGCGTGGGATCTGCAGGATTTTTTTTTCTATCAGAGATGGAGAGGAGGCAACCTATCAGAAGTGAAATGAATTTCTCGTGCTTTGAAACAACGTTCGCGTCAACGCAGATATAGCAGCGATAGTTGCTATGCAGATGTGCTCCGGCTTCGTATAAAAGCACGGTGTGAGCTCTGTAAACGCCGATTCCAGAATCTGAACGGAAACCAGGAAAGCTGATGCAGACAGCAGCCGGTAAGAATGTGCGATAACAGTGGCCATCTTTGAGAGAGGGCAGCGGCTGCGTGTGGTGGCAGGGATGCCAATCCGCATTCACGTTACCGAGAATAATACAAATAATTTATGGGGTCTTACGTCACGAAGCAACAATGTGATTATGAGAGTCGCCGTGGTGATGCGCTCCGGAAACATCGGCCACTTGGGCTCCTTTAGCATGCACTGACATTGCACAGTACACGAGCATGTTGCATTTCACCGCCACCGAAATGAGGCCGCCACTGCCAGGATTAGATCCCGCGACGTAACGTTACCACGAGGAGAGCCGAAGCTGTGGAAACGGATAGTCAAGAGTTCGACAAAAGCTTGTCTGGTCAGGTAGCACGTTGCACACAACGAAGATCATGGTGACTAACCAAGTAAAAAAACACACACACACACAGTTTGACGTTCCGGAACCTGTAGTCAAACTGTGCGTTTTTTTACTTGGTCCGAGATCGTAAGTTTCGGTGTGTGCAGAAACGGATGCTTTTAGTTGCACGAAAAAACGAAGCGCTAGAAGTTGAGCTTGAATGACGGCGCCCGAATGGCGCGATATAGCCTACACCGAGCTCTCTCGTTAGATGTAGCAAGGATAAAGCGTACCTGTGCCTTTATTTGCAAAATAAAACAAGAAAGCGCATGTGATAGAAATACTAAAAGCAAGAAAAGCGCGATAGAATAAAGCAATAATGCTTGTTTATACATCTAAAAATAACATGAGGGATAAACTGGTAAGAGAAACAGACGTCACCTCTTCCAGTGGTGTGCCGAATCCTGCGACATTCGCTGTAGCTGCTATAGATTGCATCCCCACACTATGTCACTGTCATTCCCAATTCGTCAACTCAAACTGTACCAGTCACCGAACGCAACTCTACAGCGTGTTTCAACGAAATAGAAGCTCCTCCGTTGAAATCGGCTGATGAAATTGACTGATGGCTGTTAAAGTGACACATTTCACGTAAAAAACATCTTCTGTAAGAAACAGCTCGGTTTACTGCAGCCAAGGTCAAGGAGTGACATAATTCAAGTTGGACAGGTTCATGGTGTGCGGGTGCGCTGACCGCAAGAGACGTGCTATACTACGAAATAGCGCATTGCAATATTTTTCTTCGCCACGACACAACCGGCACATCACAAAGCTTAGCACAATAGAACAAGCACGTGACTGCCGCAAGCATTGAGACGCTGTTTCCGTTCCATCGCAGAGCGACAACACAAGGACGCGCAACGAGGCTAACAATCAACCTGACGCTGGCGTGTATGTGAAGAAAGAAGCTCATAGCAGCTATTTTTGGCACTCAGCTACAAAAAAGAAAACGCTGCAATTTTTTATAGACATGTTTGCTTCACTTAACGGCATGCGCTGGACACCGAACGTCATTTTGTTTACGTGGATTGGCAAAAGCTATGAAAACATAAAAAAAGCGCAAAGGAAAACGTAAATGTCTTACGGACTTGACGCTCATACGGCGCAGTGGAGGCGACGTGTAGCCTACAGCAGTGGCTTCCAAACAGTTTTACTGGAGCTATTGTTTCACAGCTGACTTTGGTTTGAGCAGCGAAACTTGAATAGACGGGACAAGAAAGACAGACTTGTACGTCACTGTTTACTAACAACTGAACTTTATTTCACTGCGCGCCACTTTCTTTCCTTCTTTCTTCTTTTTTTATAGGAAAGAGACACATAGGGGCGAAAAATCACTGGTAAAATATAAGCCATCCGCTGAAGCAAATTTGTTGGCTTGCCGCTTACCCCAACAACAGTCTATCCTTTATCAACATTTTAACACTTTCATTCTCGGCAAGTATATCTTGGGTTATTGGGTGGCCGTCGTTTTCGCGCTACCGACGGGCAACGGCCTTTCGATTCGATAGCAAATCTCTAAAACGTGTGACTTCTTAGACTCGTAAAGGTCGTTTGTGTCATGTAATGGGATGTTATAGAGCTGTTCCGTATGTTAGCTATCGTGATGATCAAAACTGATTACGGAATAGAAGTTCTTCTTTGCTATTCTCAATGCAACCTTCTGTCTCTTGAGTACGCTTCCATAGTTTGGGATCCCCACACAAAAGTTAACATTAAAAACCTAGAAAGAGTTCAAAGAAAAGCATTTCGATTTATTTATAGTAAATTTAAGCCTATCGACTCCCCCACTGCATTACTAAATGCAAACGGCATTGAATTATTACAGAATCGAAGAAAGAAAATGCGACTAGAATTTCTATCAGACATAGTTAACCACAGACTAGCCTTAGACACCGCAGCATACGTTTTCCCCCTGTTAAGCAGACCCACTTGGCATCACCACCCTCATTCTCTAACACCAATTTTCGCAAGCACTGATACCTTTCGGTACTCTTTTTTTCCACAAACAATAGCCGACTGGAATAATCTACCCGAAGCACCTCTCCAACGCCCGTGACCTGTACACCTTTCCATTTGTATAAATACTGTTGTTCTTTCATAACGCCTTTTTAGTTGTATCATGACCAAGTTGTTCAATTGTTCCTACAATAGTCCTCTACAAACGTAATTGTGTAAAAACGTGTTTCAACTTTGATTCATTCTGTTGTTTATCTCTATCATATCTGTATTCCCTGCTCACCCTGCTTGTACTTCTTGCCTGCAGTATTTTATAAAGAAATAAACAAATAAATTATAGCGAAGAGGATTGGTGAATCTTACGAACGTTGTATCATCATCGGCTCGCCGACGAAGAGGAGCTCGCGCTCTTGGTGTCCGACGCTCGCCGGAGACGCTCGCTTCGCTGCTTCGGCAATAAACCGCCTTACATATTTAAAATGAATAAAATAAATAATAAATAAATAAGTAAATAAAAGAACAGTAATTCCGGTTAATGGAGATTTCTGCAGCGAAGCCAACGGGCGTCCTAATGTCGTCGCTTTTTTATTACAACACGTCTCTCTTTTTAAAAGGACACGTTGTAGCGTCAGAAGAAGGCCGAAAGGGAAGAATAAGGGCGCAGGCAGCAAGGTCGAGCCTATGCTGACACTGTTCTGCGTCCTCTGCGCAGGCCTTGTACCTTTTTCACGTCCAGGCCAATGTTACCGGTTGGATGAATGCCTTGTGCTAATCCAGTACTTTTTTGCAGAACGTGGACTTATCAAGCACGTCTACAGGACTGTGACGACTAAAGGATAGCTCATGGATAAGTCAAGTCAGCACACAGACTTCTGGCGTCCCGAAGAGAAAGGCACGCTACGATGCGCTTATGTTCACGTGAAAAGCGTTGCTCGTCAGAGTATTCCTTGGGTGTCGATGAAAGCGGGCACACCGAGTGGTATTGTACATATGTATAGTGCATAGTCCTACATTGTTTGCACACACTACAACCGCTGTTGACGTTAGCCAAGGCAGCGGCGGCCAAGTGAACCTTCGATCACCTGTGCTGTGACGCATATCGGCATACCCCAGTATGGGTGTGAGCCACATGCGATGACATCATTTATTTTAATCTTGACGAGTGTGGGAACCATGTCATGTTACTGATGTCGCGATCAATCATTCATGTTATTCAAACATTCGCGCCCTATCACCCCAATTTGGATGTACCGAAGGCAGCGGCGGCCTCGTTTTGATAAGGCTATAGAGGCCTGTGCACAGTACGATGTCAGTGCGCGTTATGTTATCCCAGGTGATGGAAATTTCCGAATCCCGCCACAACAGCACCTCTTACAATGATATTGTGGTTTTGGGACATAAAATGCAAGAAACTATTATTAATTTTGATGTATACCGCTAGGAGAGCACCGAGCCGCGTACCACTCGGTGCCCTCCTGGTCGCCTCGTTCACATGGCACAGGCAAATTTTTGGGAGGTAGGATATAAATGTATGACGAACATGAATGACCGATCTCGACGTCACTGTGATGATTTTAGCAGGTTCTTTTCTAGATTTGCTTTCGGACGACTCTCTCAGGCGAAGCCTCCGAGAGTCTAATCGAGGACAAAGCCGTTTTTTCCACACAACACAACACACGCACACAAGGCTTTTAATATAAACTAATAAGAAAAGAGAGAAACTGAAATAATGATAACTCTGAGAAAAACTTCACAACGTAAACGAGCAAGTCTACTGGAATATCGATAGGTCCTACGTGAGTCCTGACAGCTAAGTACGTATGGGTCCGGCAATGATGTGCGGAGGTGACGCGGGAGAAGTGAATGGCTCACCAAATCGTCGATGAGCTTCTTGAAGAACGAGTGAGCGAAGTGCAGCTGGTTTGCGAAAAATGAGGACGCCGGAATTCTGGTTGCGACGGAGGACGTGGGCGGCTAGGCGGCTCGAGTCAGGTAGTAGCGGCATCTTGTCCAGGCGTCTCGGCGTGGAACTCGGACCCGTAGCCCGACTGTTCCCGCTATGCCTACGGGCACAGGATTCAGCAAGTCCTCGCCTGGAGCTTGCGAGCTGCTGGGGTTCCGATGGCTGAGGTCTGGTCAACAGGAGGTCCCAGTCGGGTGAAGCCCTGGTGGCTGGGGTCCGGAACCCGACTGCCGTCTTCAACGCCCGGCCTGGTGGACGATCCGCTGCCTTCCTCAAACTCTCCTTCCTGGAACTCTCTTTCGTGGAACCCCCTGAAGAAACCGATGCCGCTCGCTTTTCTTTCGCTTCTGCTTATTCGTTACTCTTTGATTGGCCACCGCTGTGTTGTCGTGTTCACCAGCTATTGGCCGCTGGGAAAACCGTGGATCTTTGTGGTTGGCTGCTTTGTTTTGTTATTCTATTTCATTTTGCAACGCCCCGCCTTTCGTTGTTCTTCGCCTTTGTCGTCTTTCATTTTCTTGTTATTCGGTCCACGAGGGTCTTTTGTTGTCGTCTTCGTTTTCGTTGCGTTACTCATGTTTTCCACGTGCACTTTTCGAAATCACTTTCTGGTCGCGCACTTCACATATCACAGTCACTAACATGATATACTCGTCATGTACGTAACGGTTGATTATACTGAAATCACCCGTAGTTTTCTGCACTGCCTGAAGGCAGTGCGGAAAAGTGTGCGATCCTGAAGGCATTGCACCGCAGGATCGGCCCGCACACACACCGGACGGCCGGCATAAAGAACCCCCGCCTGAAACAGGGAAACAACCCAGGTTGCCAGGTTATCCTGGCTTGCGAGTGAGATGTTTTAGCAGTTTATTTCAAGATCAAATGAGACATTACAAACTTCACAACAATGATGATGCCAGGTGAAAGCAAAAAGAAGCCATGAAGTCTTGACGAAGGTTTTCACCCCTTTTAACGCATGGCAAACAGCAACATGGAATGTGAATCGTCATGCAATATCAAAATATATCGGAGGATCATATTCATTGGGTTCTTTTAAATAAATACATAGAGCGAATGTTTATAGAAAGGAACGGTATAAATGAGTTAGTACAGGAAACTCTTTAATGTTTCTGGGAGTTTATTGTTCATCATATTACACTTTACAGGGATAATTGGAGATCTATGGGAGTGGCCTTTGCCCTGCAGTGGGCGCAGACAGGCTGCTGCTGCTGCTGCTGCTGCTGCTGATGATGATGATAATGATGATGACTGTTTATCACTTGGCGTCCATAGCGAGTATGTGAGTAAGGAATTTTCCATCCATTAACGGCTCGCGTGCCCCGGGTCAGGTGTAGGCTGCTAAATGCACTAAATGCGTAAGAAAAGAATCATGTTTCTTTCGGCAAGTGCGGTATGGCTTCAGTAGAATCCAACTGTAGATGTCGAGCATATATAGGTAACAAATTAAGGGCATCGAAAATGATTTTGAATACTGGCGGAGGAGAGCGCTGAAAAAAATGAGGAAGAGTTGGTGTGGACAGGAAAGGCGCTCACTTGCAAATAAGTTTATTCATTCGAAGCAGAGCCCATCACCAGGAACCCTGGCATCAGCACATGAGCATTTCAAGGTTCCTGGTAGGTGGCTTTATTTCGAATGAACCAACTCATTTCGCTGTCCTGGTTTTGAAGTGTGCGTGACGTGGAGGAACACTTGCAATTATATGTACAGCTTTGTACAGCATTTTGTGTTCGGCCTAAATTCTTTTCCGTTGCGGTCCCTCACACAGAATATAAATAACGTTATGTAGGAAGAATGGAGAATTACATAACATGAGTGTTATGTTATACAATTATACAATATCAAATCCCTATTATATAATTTTATAATAGGAGTTATATAAGCGAAAGCGTGTTAGGAGGCCTATAAATACATGAAACGAGAAAGATTAGTGTATATTGATGGTCAGCGCGAAACACGAGGACATAAAGAAGGAAGGGAGACAAACCACAGCGCTGTCTCACAACTAACATTTATTTAGCAACACACGCATGTTTAATAGCACTGACCACACCCACGTGATCCCATGACGCAGATGGGCAGGTGTACAACAGAATATGAATAACCTCGTTAGAACCAAGCCAACATTAGCTACGTGATGTACTGATTCAAAAATGAAATCTCCCTGTCATGTAGGGCTACCGATGGCATGCTGGCGCAGCGGGAACCGTTTTTGCTGATGTGAAAAGCTTCAACAATTTCTCTAACTGCCTTATCCCTGTGCTTGAACAAACTTTTTGTATCTGTAAACAAAGGAGTGCAATCATGGTTTGAACAGTGCCTGGCAATGTGCGAGTATTCATTCCCTTTCAGAGAGCGTTTTGTGTTCAGCCAATCTTACATTCAAACTCCTGCCTGTTTGGCCAATATACATGTCACCACAAGAAAACGGCAGCTGATACATCAGACCTACTTTGCATGCACCGAACGAGGGCGTGTGTTTCTTCACATTGCAACCGATTTTACTTTTACTTACTCCTAAGCTTTTTTGATCCAGTTTCCTTTCAATTATAGCGCAAATCTTATTTAATTTATTACGGGCAGAAAAGATAACTCTGACATTGCACCTCCCTGCAACATTTTTTAGACCATGAGATAGCTTATGCACGTATGCAATAACTACAGTTTTTTCTTTGTTTAACCGGGCTGAAATACTAGCCCTCTCGATTGCTCCCAATCTTACACATTTCATCAGCTTCTGCACATTCAACCGGATGGAACTTTCCGGGAACCCTGCCGCCCTTAGACGCATTACTTGGGTCACAAAGCTGTCAGAAGCATGATGAAAACATGACTTTACTAAGGCTGAAAACAAGCAAGAGTATGCGATCCCGTTTTTTGCTACCTTGGAATGAGCGGATTTAAAATTCAGGATAGGTTTTGCGGATCTTGGGATATATTGCCAACATACATGATTCTTCGTGAGTTCTAGCCTCAGGTCCAAAAATTGCAGCTGATTGTCTTGCGGTAATTCATAGGTGAAGCGCAAACCTGAACTTAGAACAGAATGTAGCAAAAGTCTTTGATCTGTTTCGCAAATGCGGTTCAGGTTTGCGCTTCACCTATGAATTACCGCAAGACAATCAACTGCAATTTTTGGACCTGAGGCTAGAACTCACGAAGAATCATGTATGTTGGCAATATATCCCAAGATCCGCAAAACCTATCCTGAATTTTAAATCCGCTCATTCCAAGGTAGCAAAAAACGGGATCGCATACTCTTGCTTGTTTTCAGCCTTAGTAAAGTCATGTTTTCATCATGCTTCTGACAGCTTAAAGGGGAAACCGATGGAGTGAGACGCCCGGCGTGAAAGGGTTGCTCTTGCAGACGCACACAGAGCCGCGTTTGTTCACGTAGGTTGGCTGACTTATAGTCCCGAAGGGCGACAGCATGCTGTCCGTGCTCTGGCAAAAAACAGTCACTGAAACGGTTCCCAACGGCTGCGACGGGTTAGATTACCTTCTGCCAAGTGTCACGACTGGAAAACAACGCTTATACGAGGAAATTGTTTAACGGACGACACGCGCAAACATACTGTGCAAGAACGAGCGACGCCACTTTCACCCGAAAATGCACAAAACCGTTGGCGAGGCACACAGAGTTGGGCGCAAGACAAACACAAGCCCACATTACCAGACTGCCTGCATGCGCCCGCTGTTTCTGGAAATAAACCAAAAAATTTCACAGTCAACAATATATCGAAAACCTAAAATTTTTTAAAGTAATCTAATAATTTATTTTGTGACGTATGTATTAAAAATTTTGGAAACAAACGTTTAATTGAATTTTTCGTTCGCGTTATTTGTCCCCTCCTTACCTAGTCGCGCTTCAATCGTCACAAGGTGCTGATGTCTGTGGCAATAGGTTTCGGACCACTTTTCGTTCCAACTTTCGCGACCGATGTAGATTGACCTTGGTCCAAACAATGCCCTTGTCTCTTCGAGACGGCAGCCCGGCGAAGTATATTCGTGGGAACGCAGGCACACGCGCTCCCCACGGTCATTTTCCTTGAAAAGTAGATCCAGCGGCCACGGCCAGCAGCCTTCCTCTACCACACCCATGGGGGGCCCACGCCGATCTTAACACCATCAATATGCATAATCAGTTCCAACTCGCCCACATGACCATCCTTCTAAAGATTAGTGTGTATAAAAGTCAGCTTAACTGTTCCATAGCATGTTTTCGTGGAAAATTGCTACCAAGGCTCTTGCTGGAGGCTCAACTTTAATAGATTCTGAACCAGTCATTACGGATAAACCACAGATTATGGGCTTACTTTTGAGATGAAAGTGTACAGATTCTGTTGGTGAGGTATTTGTAATTAGGGAAATGTTTATGCGCCATATTTTCAGTAGTCCCAAGGCACCGATTGTCCAAATGTTTATACTAATCGCATTCATTAAAAAAAGGAGCTTGTATCACCTACTTAAAGGAATCACCTATCACCTACCTGCACTTTCATCTATGCTTATGCCCATGAACCGCGTAAAACTATTGTCGTGTGAGATCTCTGCAATGGAAGTAAAGAAATAGAGTTTGTGTTGTTACCGATGTTCCTCAAGCCGTCCGCATAAATGTTGAAAACTGGAGGACCCAGTATACCGCCTTGCGGAACGCCGTGTGATAATTTTCTAAAGATACAAGCGGAGACATTTATTTTCACCTTTAGCTGTCGGTATTTCCAACCAGATTTTATGACATGTCAGAAGTTACCCCGTCAATAGTATTTTTATAGTTTTTTTATTTATTGTAGTGTGGTTTGTTCTGGCAAATGCTTTTGATAAGTCTACAAAAATTCCAAGCGCACATATTTCTTTTCAAATGCATCCAGCATTCATAGTGCTTATTTAGCGCAAAAAAAAAAAACAATACACAGGAAGGAAGGACAGGACAAAGCGCTTTGTCCTGTCCTTCCTTCCTGTGTATTGTTTTTTTTTTTGCGCTAAATAAGCACTATGGATTCACACCAACTAGCCCGACAGCGCATTGTGTTGCATCCAGCATTATTTTTTTGCATTAGTAGAACAGTTTCACAGGGACGCTCCTTCAGAAACCAAATTGAAAAGGCGTCATAACGTGCTGCTTCGGTAAATATGGCACTATTCGTTTGTGTAATAGCTTTTCAATTCCTTTAGAAAACACAAGTGCAATGGAAATGGGTCTTCAATTTGATTAGTTATCCTTGTCACCACCTGCTGAAAATAATAGAAACTTTGACCACCTGAATACGGCTCGTATAAGTGACTAATGATGAGATTAAATTAATGATGCTCTCTAAAGCAGGAGATATAGCATAAATGGCATGCTGGACTGCATGACCGAATTTTCAGGCCGTCGTCGTCAAAACACCGCTATTCTTCAGGAACATGAAGTCAACCGTAATTTCCTGCGTAGTCACCGGAAAGAAATCTGCACTTTCATCTATGTTTATGCCCATGAACGGCGTAAAATTATTGTCATGTGAGCTCTCTGCAGTGGAAGTAAAGAAATTAATAAAAGCTTCGGCAAGGTCGTCGCCAGTGAGGTCTTCGGTTGTTCACGCGGTAAGTTTAGGTGGGTGTGTGCTGTCGCCCGAACATCGATTGAACAAAATAGTCAACTTTTTCCAGACGGTTTCGCATGTTCTGGTTCTTTCAAGTTCGAAATGATTAAGTTGTTCGTTTGCTTTTCCTTAAGACCAAATTTCTAGTATTTCTATGTTTTCTATATCTTTCAAAATCTGCTCCCTCTAGATTTTAAAGATTGCTTTTCAAGCGTATAGATTTAACGAGCCCACATATACACTTTCAATGAACGACGGTTATGAGAGCACATCAACGCACCGTATAGTGCATTTTGATTCGACAAAACAAAAGTGTGTGCTTGGGATTAGCGTGAGTGCCAACGCTGTGTCGTACAATGAGCTACAGTTCGGTTGCCACGGTACCGTCGAGTTTCCTGGTTAGCCCACGTTGAGCATGCCCATGCACTTATATATTTGCCATCTTTATGAGATACAGATGGGGGGATTGTAGAAAAAAAGCTGTCCCGGGACAGCTTGACTAGGCTACAACCCTTTGTATTTGGCAGTGAGGCAATATTAACACACACACACACATATATATATATATATATATATATATAGAAGGAAACTTCAGTGGGTCCGGCACGTATAAGAAAAGAAGCGGGTACACGCACGAAAAAGCAATACTTTTATGCCCAACGTTTCGGCCGTGGCACGGCCTTCGTCAGAGAATGAGGAACATACAAGGCATGTGCCGCTTATAAGGGCCTCTAAAATCGCAGAATCACTCACAAAGGCGTAGGTAGTCCTATATCAAACTACTGCGACAACGTATTTGGTTACGTCAAGATTGATCTCAGAAATCAGTGTTGTCAATCAAAGTATGGACACGTAGCCCGTGCACAGCAAATGTTTAGGCGCCAGTGCACTGATTAAGCCGTCCAAAAAAAAAAAAGAAAGAAAGCACGAGGGTTGAAGGTGAAAATGAATGACACTAAAAATAAGATGAGCACATCTTACGCGCACAAGTAGATACCGGTAAACAAAATTCACTCATTCACTGCGGTCACCATACAGACAAGCGAACAGGGGCGTCAATGCGGTGTATAAAAGTATTGAAACATTGGTGAATAAGTGCGGGTGGGGGTTTTACTCACCAAAAAGTGGATGTGTATATATATATATATACACATCCACTTTTACATAATTATACAAACACAAAGCCACACACACGTGCATATATGCAGGGGTATACTAGTGCTTTTACATATTTCAACTCGCTCTTTCATCTGAAAGGCAACGAAATCAACAATGTTAAACATTGCAACATGAATCTACACATAAACCACGTACATCCTTTTAAGTTCTTTGAAGGAGGCCTTGAAAACATCAAACTGTATCGATTTATAGCTGTTTTATAGTGTAGGTATTGCACAATGACTTTGCACAATGATCTTAACCCCTCTCGAACATTTGGCTTAAATGCCACACAATTCATCACAGCGAATTTCCTCGCTGCTTCGCGTGACACCTGTTCCCACGGTACGTGGGATGCGCAGGATTTCTAGACTTCTTTTTTCCGCATGACCACTATCATACAGCAGTGTGTGCAGCAGGTCAAGGGCAAGAGCGCGTCCGCTTTTCCCTTCATAGCGGTCTCCTAAACTGCCCTGCTTTCAAAGAGTACGTAGTGTCCCACTGCAGCGTACCAAAGTGAGCTTATTTGCTCCATGCCAAGAACGCAGTTTGAAGAGAGGCCAGATTTGAACAGCGAATGTGCCGAGACCGGTAAACTATCCCCTGTATTAAAGCTTTTGTGGAGAATTTTACAACCACATGCTCACTAATAAGAGCGAAACGAAGGCTTTAAATTTCGCGGAGTTGTTTTAAAAGCTCAAGGTGGCGCCGACCCCTGCATTTCATTTTCTTGCGCATTTTATTGCTCAGCAAACGCGCTGCGATGCTCTAG
This sequence comes from Hyalomma asiaticum, assembly GCA_013339685.2. NCBI lineage: Eukaryota > Metazoa > Arthropoda > Arachnida > Ixodida > Ixodidae > Hyalomma > Hyalomma asiaticum. The sequence goes on along the minus strand of CM023488.1, from coordinate 1,714,192 downwards.
CGGCTAAATGGCTCCCAGGTGCAGAGCAAAAGGTCGCGGGATCTAATTTCTGCAGCGGCGGCCGCATTTCTGTGGACGCGAAATGCCGTAGGCCCGTGTACTGCACGATGTCAGTGCACGTTGAAGAACTCCAAGTGGGCGAAATTATGGGCGGAACATTTTTTTTTTTGCTTTTACGTCATTTGTATGAGGATATCAGATAAATGATATATTTTTTCTGTATGTGTAAATACATCTAAACGTGGTAAAATACGTCTTTTATGTCAGAGATTGTCACCTAGCTTTCTCCTAGGCGAGATAGTTTGTAGCATCACTGCGCTAGAAAATGTTGCCAATTTCACGTTGATCTGCAGGAGCATTAACATAATCAATCGACCGCTGCTACTTCACAGGTGTCACATATCATTCCAAAGCATGGTCCCACGAGTAAACACACCTGGTTTGTGGCACGGAAGTCATTTATTCTCAGGGTTGTCTAATGAGGCCATGATGACATGGCAAAGTGTAGAGTCGTGTTCCAGTGCTTCAGTGGAACAACATCTGATTGATACAGTTACTTCAAGGTGTCTTGGAAGTGCCACCTCTACTTGAGAAGGTTGGCGAGGATTTGCGCAGGAAAGACTGGCGCCTTTCGTGCACCAGCATCGCCTATGTCCCACGCTTCTTGGCAGCCTTGTGGAGCTTCGTCGTGCGCGGCCTTTCTTCTAGGGCCTTGCGGTAGTTTTCTTTCACAGCTTCTGCAAGCGCAAGAACGGAAACATTTAGACGTCAGAGTCTCAAGGTATTGCGTATTTTTACGATAGGCGGACAGTTATTAATGCGCGTGCCCTGAAGGAGCTGGATATATTCGAGATTAAAAATGAAATAACGTAAGTCGCGCAAACACAGACACAAAATATATCGAGAGAGCTGTTTGAGATGTATTGCATATGTTTCAACCTTGTTGAGCGAAATGCGCTGCGCTGTGATATTTAGAGGTTTTGAGAACGCTCTGTGCACATCTGAAAGAGTGCTTTTAAAGCTTTTTAAAATTTTTGTAATGAAAACAAAACCAAATATGATAAGTCTTGTAAACTGCGACATAATACTGACTGCGTCAGAGGAACAGTTGTCAGTTGTGACAGCATGCTAGGAATGAACTATCCACAGTGATTAAAATTCTTTCATCGTTTCAAGCATCACCTTATTATTAGCTGAGGAAGGGTAATTGTTGTCGTGTATGACGAACACGTAAAGAACACAAAAATTGAAAGTACGTCCTGCTTCAATTGCAGCGTGTCAAGTGACGCAGGTGCAGAGAAACTGTTTTTATCTATTAAACTCAAAGCAAGTGACGAAATCTAAAAAGAATGCTAGTGTGGGCGAATTGGTTTAGGTTCATTCTTTATGGTAGCGCATATGTCCTGTAACAGGACCATTGTACTGCTGATTTTTTTTTTTTTCATCTGTGTTGCCGTCTTCTACGCTGCCTTAAAGAACGAAGAACACTGCATACAAGCCATCGACAAATCATGTCTGCTGGTGTCGCTTTACAATTAACCAGTACTATGTTTCCCTAGTTCCGTGCAGCAAAGACAAAGCTACGAGGCCATCGAGCGCAGATTCTTGAAAAGTGAGATGCAGTACCAGTAATCGGCAGCAAACCTGACGAGCCGATTGTGCCAGTAGATGGATCCCATCTCCCTGCTAGCCCTACTTCCAGTAGGAAGGACTGCCACTGCAGCGCTCGCCGTTCGGGAAAGATACGGCGCGGAAGGAGACAGTTAACATGTGTCCGCCATCCTTATTGGCCGGACAGGCCTCTAGCTTCCACTGTGCTGCACAGAACTATGTAAGCAATGTTCGTGCAGTATTTATCAGAAGCATTATTATGAAGAGGAAATCACTGGTATTAACGGCAATTGTCGCTATCTTCGCTTTCAGCTATTATTACGACTAGAGGAGCTTCAGTTTCCCGATACAGGAAGTGAAGCATCTCACCATTCTCTTCTCGAAGGAGGCGAACTTCATCCTCGAGGAAGCGCTCTCTCTCTTGCGCAGCGCGCAACTCGTTCTGCAGCTGAGCCAGGTCCTGCATGTAGAATTGAATGTCGGCGCTATTTTGTTAATTTGAAAAGCCGCCAATCACGTGCGAGAACAAAGAAAGAAAAGTGTTCTTGCCATCCTAAAGGGGCTGCGCAGCTCGTTTTGAGCACAGTGGACAAAAGATGGCGAAAAACTCGTGAAATGTTCAGGCGTGATATCAGACGCACGCGCCACGGAATTTCCCATTTTGTTGGAAATACAGCTGAAAAAGGCCCACCCCTTCTTAAACAAAACACGTTACTGGTGGCACCAACTACGCCGCTTACATTTTTCCGCCCCATTTTAAGATAGATACGTACACTTTGCCAATTTGTTGAACTGAATATGTACAAATAAAGGATAGATGAGAAATGAGCCAAAGCTATTTGTGCCTCGAGCGATGCGGGCAGTGCCCCCAGTGACGTCATTTCCCGAAAGAGCGAGCGCTTTTCAGCTGTGTTGCAAACGAAACCACGAATTCTGCGGTGCGTGCAGCTGAACAACATTCGGCATCCACGACTGATCGTCACCGCTATCTGTCCTTTCTCAAAAAGTGTCACAAGACCCAATTTATTAAACGAAACAATACACAACAATATGTCTAATTACACTAGGTATAGCACCTCTTCCCAAAAAACACACAACTGTCCTGCCAGTCTCAAAAGCAGACGCCTGTTGCAAAATCATGCAGTATAATTACAATACACCTATACCGCAACTATATTGCATGATTTTGCAACAGGCGTTACTGGTGAACACGGTCGTCAGAGGATCAAGTTGAGCTCTTGTCAGAGGATCCCAGACCTGCTACAAACGGCAATACAAACGCAATAACTGAAAATCGCGAAACAGTGAATAACTTAGCGGTGCCTTCAGCTTAAGTAAAAACTGAAAACATGAGTTTGTCGCGTGCCTATGTGAATCTGCCTTCATCAACGCTGTAAACTTGACTAACGATGTTGCTCAGATTCACCAAGTTTATTCCACTGTGAAAGAACGTCTGATTTGTACATGCCAAAGCACTTCATGCAGCATTATATTGGTATTTATAATAACTGTAGCTTCTTTAATCCCTCGCAATTCTTCCTTTAAAGGAAACAAAATTTTGTTGACGCACTATCAAAAGAAAAAGCTTTTTTGTTTCCTTGAAAATTTCTTACCTACACTTCAGATTGTAGCAATCAGAAGAGATTACGTGGCAGTACGTTACCCCTTTTGGACAATTAAATAGCAGAGCGACAGTTTTATCAAAAATGCATGTATTGGAGTATTCCTTGAGTGTAAGTCTACATGAAATGTAAAAACATGTTTGATGTGTAAACTTTAGAGTAACATTAAAAGTGAGGGGCTCACTTCCTGTTGACGCGTGGTTTGAACAAGTAGACAGAAAGAATAAATGTGCATTGTTTCAAGTGTGTACATCCAATCGATGGCTCTTTGCGTGGCTAGAAGCGCTAACTGGCTGAGTAAGTGAATGAATCACTGACGTTTAAAGAATTGCGCTACGTGATTCTGAGTGCAAGAAAAACAGCATCATTGGCATTGACCACTGTGCGTTAGTCATGAATATCTGGAATTATTTAGCACGCGCACAAATAAATATAAGGAGCTTGGTTTCTCGTTTTTTTTTTTTCGAATCTCGCCCGCATCCGAATGCAGTCGCTGTGGCCGGCAGACGAACAAGCATCCTTTGCTAGTTCGGCTGTGCCACCTCAGTGCCAGCCTTAGTGCCAGAGCTAAGACGACGAGTTACATCACCTGCGAACACTGAATATACTTAACAGTTTTCTCGTTAATCGCTTATTTCCATTGCAATGTGTTTGCAATTGGTGAACTGGGAATCACACTACCTGTGTGCCACTGTTGCCGCTTCTGGGCCTCACCTTACGTGCATGCTGTTTAGTCAGCAATTCTTGCCTGCTTTTGCGTTAATGTTCGTTGTATTGAAATATTTCGGTACATCTAAAATGGCTCCGTTGTCACGTATTTTTACCTCGCTTTTTGAGTGAACATACCAGCTGGCCCGCCTGCACCTGACACATAAAATTTACGGCAATATTAGCACAAAGGCTACCTATCCAGGAACAGTGTATCATGCGGGATAGACCGTATAACAGCAATCAAGTACTACAGAACAAACTATACTCCATCTCAGAAGTTGCTTTCAGCCCAGTGAAAGCTACATGGCCGTTCAGCCAATAGGAAGATTGCAAATGTCGCAACATGTATTCATCCAGGCCGCGTCGTCTGCTCAGAGTCTCCATGCCGTCTGCACGAAGCCAGAGGACGAATACATGCAATAACGCTGTGCTGCGCAAACACGTGGCTTGCTACACCGCGTACCTTTGGTAGTGATGAAAGGTAGTGGTGAGATGCAGTGTGCTTATTTTCTCCAAAAAGTGCCAATATATACTCACCCTGCCGTTCTCTGCTCCACTACTGGCGGCGATAGTGTTCAGCTCCACGGCCCGCATCATTTCAGTTCGCAGTTCAACCAGGGCCTGACTCAGTGCCTGCAGTGAAAGCGTGGTGTATTTACCCCTGGTGCCGCTCCTACGAAACGACATTATCTACATTAAACATTTAGACATACAAGACATTACCATCACCTCCGCCAGTGTCACTTTAATATTAGGGCAGCTTGCAAGCGAAGGCGCTTAAGTCTGGTCGAGTCGCCAAAATGGCAATGGGGTACCGACAAAGCGCGCAGTCCTCAACCTGGGCATCCTCGTCCTCCACTTGCGAGCCAATGGAATCAGCAGGTGCATTTCATTTCATTTATGCGTTTTTCGGACAATACAAGGGAATTCCCGAGGTCAGGAAAAAAAGTCCTTCTAAAAAAGTACGTGGTTTGTCTCCTGACGTGGTCCTGCTCGCGCAGAGCGTAAAACAGCAGCAGTGTTTAATTAGCCATAAACAATAAGAAAAAATCACAGTTTCGCCAGAAGGGCGAAGTAATGAATGCGAAAGCAGTGCATGATATAATATACGAATTAATACTACCAGCCTTAGGGAAATTCTACACGTTCACTACACTACACCACGTTCAATATAATCTGAATCCTTCAGTACAATCAACAACAGTACCGTTTAGTACAATCTGAATTGTAGTGAACGTGGGCTCATTAAGTAAGCATGCAGGTGCGTAAAGTATCTTGTGACGGTCAAGCGGCAGGGACAACAGCCCGGCAGAGTTACGAGCTAAGTGATGTTGGTTTGTCAGGTTGACACCATACTTTTTTCTGGCTAACAAAAAAAAAACAGGACGATTTACACACAGGAGTACAGGACAAATCGTCCTGTTCTTTTTCGCTTGAGAACAGCATGCGGTCAGCTTGTCAATGCCAACTAGCCCGGCTTAACGCATTATGTCGTTTTGATGTTTTGCGGCGCGTGCTTCACACGGCGCGACAACACTGAACGTGCATTCAGACGAAGGACGGAAACCGGATTTTTCGCCGACGCGGACGGGTACTCCGCGGACTGGCCGGCTGCAGGTGTATCCACACGGCAGACGAAGCACTAGCAGACAACACAGCCGGAGAACCGGTCCACTCTCCAGCACACCCTCTCCACTACCTACCAAAAGAATGGTTTGAGAGTTTCTCCTCCACCGGCAAGCCGACAACAGTCGCGCGGAGAGGGGTAGAAGAGTACTGGTTGCCGTCACTTTTTGTGGACACGCTAAAGCAGCAGCTCTCCCCCGCCAGAATCTGGATGTGAAAAAGGGGCTCGCATTATCCATGTCCGCAGGTCGCGAGCGAGACGCCGACGAGGCGAATCGGTGATGTGCGGTCATGTGACGCGCCGTCCGGCCAGGCAAATCCGGTTTTCGTCCTTCGTCTGGATGCACCTTAAGCAGCGTGCACTTTGGACAATCAAGAAACTTGGCCCAGCCAGGCGGCATCAAGCGAGTGCACGCCTTCCGGCACTCGTAGACGCATTCGCGTGAGCGTTATGTGACGAGGGCATTGGCGGCGTTGCTGCTGTATGCGAGGCGCCTTGAACAAAGCGAAAATGCCAGAGGCCCGTGTACTGTGCGTTGTCAGTGCACGTTAAAGAACCCTAGGTGGTCTAAATTTCTAGAGCCCTCCACAACGGCCTTTCTCTCCTCTCTATCCCTTTCACTCCCTTTCCCCATGCACCCCACGGACGCTTAGCCGTGCTCCCTACATGGTCTGCGGAAATTAGCGTCCTGTCCTAACCTAACCACATCATCATCGTCATCCTTGAACAAAGCAGGTGATCAAGGCGCTGAGTACGCCGTTCGTCTGATGGCTGCCAAGATAGCGCGCGCACCGATGATGGCGACCGCGCGAGGTCCACAGTTGCTCCTCGAGCGAAACCACCCTTCCCCCTTACACCCCTTCGTGGCTTTTCAAGCTCGTTAAAAGTGGGCGAGGCGCTTCCTCTCCGCTTCGACGCAGGCCTCCCGAGCGGGCGACGTTATGGCAGGCGACCTGCCGTCTGGGCGACGGAGGTGGGCCGGGCTTGTTCGATCGCTTCAGCCGCGTTTGTCGCCGCCGCTCGCATGTTTTCACCCGCGGGTAGAAAGTACCATGCGCGGAAGGTTGTAACAATTTAGACTTTATACGGGACGTGATGGTGACGGCAGCGGTGACGGGGAAAACCCGTCGAGACTGTCCATATGATAGCAATAACGAAATACGAAACAGAGAGAACCACCAAAGCAGCAGTCGGCTTAACCACAAAACAGTTCTACACTATGCACTGTCACGACAAACAACGACAGCTACTAGTATTTAGCATAGTTGGCGCATTTAGTCTCAAGTAGGTTCAAGGAGTGTGTCACGTGTGAGTGGAGGACGCTACGGCCAGACATTCTCGGAAGACGCGATGCCTGCGAAGAGAGGCATGGTGCGAGCCCTGTGCGCGGGTGCTAAGGAGAAGGAAGCGGCCGCTCGAGCCCACACGCATCGGTGCAAAAGAAAGAAGAAGAAGAAGAAAACACACGGACCTCGGAATGCGCGGGGCCGGAGTCGATGCAGTTCGGCGAAAAGAAGCAGCCTGTGGCCGGCATACAGCTATGACCGTGCACCACGCTCGCCCCGCCGTTCGCGACCGGGTGTCAAGTGTCAGCTCCTCGCTGGCCGCGAAACGGCGCGAAAGCGCGAAATAAAGGAGAGCGACTTTGGAAGCGGTGGAGAAAGGACGTGCGGAGCTCGTTATCCGTCTTGGGTGAGGCACCACCTCGGCTACGCTCCGAGCCACGGTCGTCTCATCGTCCCTCCGGCTACGCTCCGAAGGCCCCAACGGAGACCTCGTATCGTTCCGACTGCTCCCAAGACTCTCCACATTTCAAGTGGTATTTGGACTTTATCATTGTTAAATTTATTGCAACTAATTATCTGGCATATTGGACATTAGATATGAAACTGTGTAATAGGTCAATTTGTTAGTGCATCTGCCACTTGCATTTCAGATCCTTTTCTGTATCTCAAGTAACGATAAGACGACAAGATTAAAGCCCATCGCTGCATGCGAGCGGCCGCTAAAGATGGGACTTGCTTTCCTGACCCTAAGATGCCTATCAGCGGCTGGTGGTCCGTGAACAACGTGAATGTCCGCCCGTATAGATAGCGATGAAATTTCTTGAGGGCAAAAATTATCGCCAACGCTTCTCGCTCGATCTGGGCACAGCCACGTTCCGCCTGCGATAGTGTTCTGGACGCGAAAGCGACGGGTTTTTCTGTTCCATTTGGAAGTCTGTGGAAGAGAACTGCGCCGAGCCCATACTGCGACGCATCGCAGCTAACAGCCAAGGGTTTTTTTGGATTGTAAAAACCGAGTACTGGGCCTGTTGTGAGCAAGTTCTTCGTTTCTTGAATCGCGAGAGCACATTCGTCCGTCCAATTCCAACGCTTACCCTTCCTAAGAAGCTCATACAGCGGCGAAGCTCTGGTTGCCAAGTTGGACAAGAACTTTGCGTAGAATGTCACCATTCCAAGGAACGACTTTAACTCTGTTGTATTTGTGGGCTCCGGTGCATCCTTTATCGCCCTTACTTTTGATCCCAGTGGCCTGATTCCCTCCGCTGAAATTCCGTGGCCCAGATAGCGAACTTCGCTGCAAAAGAGCTTGCATTTTTCCATGCGCAGCGTCACATTGTGATCGCGTAACCGGGTCAACACTTCTTCCAGCTTCAGCCGACAGTCATGAATACTTCACCCTCCGATGATGACATCATCGATGTAGCACCCTACTTGAGTGACGCCCTTGAGGATCCTGTCCATGAGTGACTGGAATATGGCAGGAGCACTTGCGATGCCAAAAGGGAGCCGCTGGTATTGGTAAAGGCCTTGGTGTGTGTTTACCGTTAAAATACCTTTGGCATGTTCGTCAAGTTCCACTTGCTGGTAAGCAGAAGCAAGGTCAAGAACGCAGAATACCTTTGAGCCTGCCAAAGTTGCGAATAAGTCTTCTGGCAGAGGCAAAGGGTAGTGCTCAGTCAGTAGCGCAGGGTTAACCGTGACCTTGTAGTCGCCACGCAGCCGCACTTTTGCTCCCCCATCTTTTGGTACTACCACCAAAGGAGTTGCCCAATCGCTCCTGGTGACCTTTTTCAATATTCCAGTCCGTTCTAAGGCGTCCAGTTCCTCAGACACAGCTTGCTTCAGCGCAAATGGCACTGGTCGAGCCTTGCAAAATACTGGCTTGCTGTTTGGTTTCAAGAGAACTTGCGCTTTATAGCCAGTTATGAACCCGATCTGCGGCGAAAACACTGCCTCGAAATTCTTCATTAAGTCATCCACAGTCTGATCGTGCTCTACGGCTCGAAGTTCTAGCCAGTTCAACTTAAGCTTCCTCAACCAGTTGCGACCAAGCAGACATGGCAGCTCTCGTCCACCACCGTCTACGATCAACACCGGTAGGGTATCAGTTTGATCACAGTGCTCGACTCGCACGTCCACTGATCCTACAACCGGCACTAGTTCCCCTGTGTATGTCCTTAAAGGAACAGTCGCTTTCTTGACAGTCAGTTGAGGAAACTCGCGCTGAAAAACGGATTTCGGCATGACCGTGACGGAAGCACCTGTATCTATCTGCATCTTGAAGGCTCGCCCTTCAATCCTGACATTGACATAGTAGGCAGACTTGTTAATTTTCATACTGTATATTTCTTGCTCTTCGTCCGAATCCTCTGTCGGACTATTGATTGCATTCAGTGACTTTGTTCTGCCGAGCCGCCGCCTGCACATTGTTCGCAAGTGACCTTGCTCCCCACAATTATGGCACTTATACTTGCGATACCGACAACTTTCCGAAGTATGGCGTTTACCGCAACGGAAACACGCTGGGCACTCAGTTCTGCTCCGACAGCTGTCTTTGGTACGACTGCTTTGCCTGAGGACATCAACTGCCAGCCCGGACCGCTTTTGTGAACTACCTTGGTGCTCTTCTAATGACATTTGCCGAGTCTGTGTTGAGGCTAGCTCACGGTTGAAAGCGATTTTACACGCCTCTTCGAATGTCAATTGTTCAGCTGCGAACAGCTCGCGTTGTGTATCGATGCAGCGTAGCCCGGCGACAAGCCTGTCTCTAAGCGCTTCGTCGAGAAACTTTCCAAACTCACAACTTCTGGCCAACTGCTTTAGCTGCACCACGAATTCGGCCACAGTCTCTTGTTCCAACTGCACCCTTCGATTAAATCGGCATCTTTCGACTATCACGGCCTTTCGGGGACTGTAGTGACCTTTCAACAGAGTCGTTACCTCGTCATACGTTTTGCTGGCTGGCGAGTGCGGTATTAACAGATTCTTCAGTACCTCATACACTCGAGGGCCTACAGCTGTCAAGAATACAGCTAGCTTCTTGTCTTCAATCACATCATTTGCCGAGACGTAAAGCTCAAATCTTTCCAAGTAGGACTCGAAGCTATCACTCCTTTCGTCAAAAATGTCAATTTTTCCCACCTTCGCCATTGCAGTGACGCCCCCGCAGACGTCGTCTTCACTTCAGGCAGCAACGGAAGACGCACGTGGAAAGCCGACCGGGAGTCCCACCCTCGTCGCCAGTGTAGTGGAGTTAGGCAGCCGAGCTGCCGTACTCAAAGAAACAACAGTGTCAGTTGCAGAACAAGGAATAATGCGTGTTTATTCTTGGCCACGCTTTTATAGGCATGCGGTTGCTTATCCGCTGCCGCGTCAGCGCATCTGACGACGAAGTTAACGTCACGCAGTAGACGTTATCACACATACACCGCGTACCTTTGGTAGTGATGAAAGGTAGTGGTGAGATGCAGTGCGCTTATTTTGTCCAAAAATTGCCAATATATACTCACCCTGCCGTTCTCTGCTCCACTGCTGGCGGCGATAGTGTTCAGCTCCACGGCCCGCATCATTTCAGTTCGCAGTTCAACCAGGGCCTGACTCAGTGCCTGCAGTGAAAGCGTAGTGTATTTACACCTGGTGCCGCTCCTACGAAACGACATTATCTACATTAAACATTCAGACATAACAGATATTACCATCACCTCCACCAGTATCACTTAAATGTTAAGGCAGCTTGCAAGCGAAGGCGCTTAAGTCTGGTCGAGTCGCCAAAAGGGCAATGGGGTACCGACAAAACGCGCAGTCCTCAACCTGGGCATCCTCGTCCTCCACTTGCGAGCCAATGGAATCAGCAGATGCATCTCATTTCATTTATGCGTTTTTCGCACAATACAAGGGAATTCCCGAGGTCAGGAAATAAAGGAGGTGGTTTGTCTCCTGACGTGGTCCTGCTCGCGCAGAGCGTAAAACAGCAGCAGTGTTTAATTTGCCATAAACAATAAGAAAAAAATCACAGTTTCGCCAGAAGGGCAAAGTAATGAATGCGAAAGCAGTGCATGATATAATATACGAATTAATACTACCAGCCTTAGGGAAATTCTACACGTTCACTACACTACACCACGTTCAATACAATCTGAATCCTTTAGTACAATCAACAACAGTACCGTTTAGTACAATCTGAATTGTAGTGAACGTGGGCTTATTAAGTAAGCATGCAGGCGCATAAAGCATCCTGTGACGGTCGAGCGGCAGGGACAACAGCCCAGCAGAGTTACGAGCTAAGTGATGTTGGTTTGTCAGGTTGACACCATACTTTTTTTTGGCTAACAAAAACAGGACGATTTACACACAGGATCCTGTACAGGACAAATCGTCCTGTTCTTTTTCGCTTGAGAACAGCATGCGGTCAGCTTGTCAATGCCAACCAGCCCGGCTTAACGCATTATGTTGTTTTGATGTCTTCTGGCGCGTGCTTCACACGGCGCGACCACGCTAAGCAGCGTGCGCTTTGGAAAATCAAGAAACTTGGCCCAGCCAGGCGGCATCAAGCGAATGCGCTCCTTCCGGCACTCGTAGACGCATTCGCGATGAGCGTTATGTGACGAGGGCATTGGCGGCGTTGCTGCTGTATTCGAGGCGCCTTGAACAAAGCGAAAATGCCAGAGGCCCCTGTACTGTGCGTTGTCAGTGCACGTTAAAGAACCCCAGGTGGTCTAAATTTCTGGAGCCCTCCACAACGGCCTTTGTCTCCTCTCTCCCCCTTTCACTCCCTTTCCCCCATGCACCCCACGGACGCTTAGCCGTGCTCCCTACACGGGCTGCAGAAATTAGCGTCCTTTCCTAAACCTAACCACATCATCATCGTCATCCTTGAACAAAGCAGGTGATCAAGGCGCTGAGTACGCCGTTCGTCTGATGGCTGCCAAGATAGCGCGCGCACCGACGATGGCGACCGCGCGAGGTCCACAGTTGCTCCTCGAGCGAAACCACCCTTCCCCCTTACACCGCTTCGTGGCTTTTCAAGCTCGTTAAAAGTGGGCGAGGCGCTTCGACGCAGGCCTCCCGAGCGGGTGACGTTATGGCAGGCGACCTTCCGTCTGAGCGACGGAGATGGGCCGGGCTCGTTCGATCGCTTCAGGCGCGTTTGTCGCCGCCGCTCGCATGTTTTCACCCGCGGGTAGAAAGTACCATGCGCGGAAGGTTGTAACAATTTAGACTTTATAGGGGACGTGATGGTGACGGCAGCGGTGACGGGGAAAACCCGTCGAGACTGTCCACATAATAGCAATAGCAATAACGAAATACGAAACAGAGAGAACCACCAAAGCAGCAGTCGGCTTAATCCACAAAGCAGCTCTACACTATGCACTGTCACGACAAACAACGACAGCATAGTTGCGGCATTTAGTCTCAAGTAGGTTCGAGGAGTGCAAAATAAGTCATTACAAATGCGCGCCATACACACATTTACACATATGTACCAAGATTTATACATACATATTGTATGGGAGACTAGGTCACTCAACCGTGCCCTAAGTGCACGTATCCTAAATTTGGAGCATGAAACAGATTTTCATTTGGAAATTTTTAGAGTTGGTACATGATCGTGGAAGTCCAATTATTACAGCGTGCTCGTTATATAATGTCATAATTTGGAAGTCCATTGCGTCCATCCCATAGCTGGTGCGTGTTCTTTCCGCAACTATGTGTGTTTTTCGAAAGTCGTGACTGCTGTTCCTGCTTAAGTATTGGTGGGTAAATAAACCCCAGCCTCCCGATACTTAGCAATATATGTACACTCACATGACACCTTGGTGCCTTTAACTGCCGCATTCCATGAAGAACCAACGAGAAATTGAGTACGATCTGAACCGCCATACATATTAGGCCCGAATGTTCTCAAACGTGGCTGATCAGGCTTAAGGAAGGCAGCGCCTGGTGAAGTTAAGGTACCAATCGATCATGCTACAAAACAAAATACTAAACAAGATATAACTTCCCGTAGCAGTTTACGACTCCGAAGTAGCGCGAATGTGCCCAGAAAAAACTCTCCTAAATGTCGATGTTTTTAAGCGGAACTGACGTGTGGGCGCGAACACACCCCGAATGAATGATCCTGATAGGACGCCTAAGGATCGTTCATTCGTGGGCGCCTGACGATCGCTCCTAACAAGGCACCTCAGGCGCCCTATGAGGATCGTTAATTCGCGGTGTTTTAGGTTGGCATGTGCATGTGCTCGCGCCCACACGTCAGTTTGAATCATGAACAAACTCTATAGTTATAAGAACTTGTTGGGCGAGTTGGTGCGTCCTAACAAAAGGAAAGTACAGCCCAGACTTACAAACACATAGACGTAAATACGCGCTGCGCTCGTGTGCGTTTACGTCTATGTGTTTGTAAGTTTGCGCAGTTGTTTTTTTTTTATGAACCAACTCGCCCAGCAACTTGTTCTGCTCGCCGACTTCAAAGTATATATGAGGTTTGTTGTTCACAAAGGGAAAATGCCATAGTGCACGAGCCATGTAGCAAATGAAACGGAGGCATCGCGGTGCGCACGTATTTTTGTTACATCTTTCAAAAGGCGGGTAGCCAACACAGACCAAACTTATAGCCTGCATCAGCCAAAGCGTTCCTGCGTGTATCTAAGGCTGGCTTCGTATCAACTTTTTCATCACCTTTGAACTACTTTGCATTGCTTTGCATTACTTTTTGCTAACTATAATGAATTCGTAGTGCAAAGTTTACTCTTAGTGATAGCTTTATATGAAAAGAAAAATTTCAGTTTCGCCAGAAGGGCGAAGCAATGAATGCGACAGCAATGCATGGTGTAATATACGAAGTAAGAGTAGCATCTTTAGGGGTACTTCTGAATTGTAGTGAACGTCGGGTTATTGAGTAAGTATGAAGTTGCGTAAAACACAATGTAGCCGTGAAGCGGCAGAGACAATGTCCCAGAAGAGCTGCGGGTTACGTCGCGTTGTTTTGATGTCTTCTCTCCCGCACTTCACACCGACCGACCGCGCTAACCGGCGCGCACTCTACACCATCGATAAACTTGGCCCAGCACAGCGGACTCCAGCGAGCACGTTCCTTCCGGCACTAGTATATGCATGCGCGTGAGCACTGTGTAGTTCCTTACATACCATTGCCTGGCTTTATTGATCAGCTTTGATAGTTCGGTAAACTTTTTTTGTTTGTTTTTACGAAGCCACTATCTGTTGCCGTTTATTTATTCTAGTGTTTCAAATGTAGTGTTTTGGGGAAACTTGCCTACATCTCACCTTGTTGTTGTACCACCGACTTCTACAGCTATTTCGTATATCAGTTTTTTTATTTTGTTTTGTTTACTTCTCCCAAATCTTCATTGTTTCGGCCAACGGCTTCGAACTTGTTTTTCATGGAAATTTTAAATTCTTAGTTCTTTCCGTTGCTTCCGCCTAGGTTTGCGTTTGTCCTTGTAACTATAATTTCGTTCTTCTTTTCTTTAGCTACCATCTTCGCCCTTACTACTCTGCGACCGCTACATTTTATCTTGCCTAATTTTACTGTGTCTTAAATTGTGGTAGGATGGTCACACGTACTCGTGCCAAAACCACGGAATCATTAATACGCATGCCGTAGTGCATGACTGCGGAAATTTCAAATACCCGATGCTCATTAACGTCAACTCACAATGCACAGTTCGCGGGCGTCTAGCGTTTTTTGCCACCATCGAATATGCGACGGCTGTGGCCTGGATAGCACCCGCGTCTTTCGGATATTATAAGAGGAGAAATTTGGCCGAGTTTGTACGAGTCTATCTTCGATGAGAAGCGTCAAAGAAGACGACGACAAAGAAGGGGAAAGCAGGACAGGCTCTAACATCGTCCACTAGTCTATTCGCAAAAAAAAAAGAAAGAAAACACCTATTTATCAGTTCGTCGCAAAACACAAAAATACGTCATCACGTAGGAACACGCCCCTTCCCGTACAGACCACAAAGCATAGTTAAGAAAAAAAAAAGCAGGAAAAACACTATAAGAGCTCCGTTAACGTGATAGCTGGGAAGGTGCGAATCATGCGGTGATGCTTCAGTGCTTCCCCATAGGAACACATTAGTCGCTGCTAACGGGCTTGCTCTACCATGTCCACGACGAGGGCGTTGGACGACGACAGCCCGGGCGCATTAGCAATTTCATTTTTTTTTGTGTGATAACAGCGCGAACTTCCTTCCATCGTCTGCGCTTCTGTCCGCCGCGTATGTAAGTTGGTGTTGTTATCACCAAGAAACATTAGCAGAGACTCGTCGGAATCGCTTCTGACGCGACAACCCTACACATGCACTGCCTGGTTCACTGCCCCCAGGATTGGTCCACACATGTATACACACACAGTCTGTGATTGCCCTGCCTCCAGGAGAGGCCCACACAATTTCTCGCAACCGAATTTCACAAATTTGTCTCACCAATGCGATTAAATCCGGACTATTCCTTTTTTAATTTAGTTCAAATAGCCTTATTTTACATGGAATAGGTTTTATCCATTATACGCATGTTTTCTCGGACCATCGTTTTCCAACTTCATTTCTTGTAACAAGAGCACACGACAAGAGACGCCTACAGCCCGATATCCTAAGGCGCTTCGCCCCTTAACAGTGACCCTTCGTTGTAGTGCCGGTGCACAGGCGTGAGCCCGCTCTAAAAGACCCTTCCGCCTTTTACAGAAACCATGACAAGACGACTAGAGCACTCGTATATGCTTTCGACATTCACCTAAATGGCCTCACGTGTGTTAGCCCTCAAGTCTGCATTCCTCTGGAATTTCTTTTCTTTTGGCAAATGTAGCGCCTCTTGAGTACTCAAGATAAATGTAGTGTTGTGCGCATGCGTCTCTTATTCCCGTGTTTTAGTTTTCTTAAGGGTTATCCGGATATTTTCTTATGATTTGTGGTCTGCAACGGAGGGGGCCTGTTCTTGCATGATGATATATCTTTTGTGTTTTGCGACTAATTGATAAATAGGTGTGGTGTCTGAGGATAGAGTTTAGTTTGAAGTTAGCGCTCGTCTGTTTCTTCCTTCCTTATCGTAGTCTTTGTTCGCGCTTCTGATTAAAGGTTGTTCGGGTAAGCAGCGAAGCACCAAAAGCACTGAACCACCGAAGTTGACCGCATAGCGGCGTGGCATTTGGCACTGCGAACATGCTCAAGTACATATGTCCACAGAAGATTTCAGAGTTCGCAATTTAAATATATGCGAAATACTTCACTTTTTCCGAAGGTGCGAATTGCTCTTTTCAGGTGTATTAATTTCACAGGTGAATAAGAATGGGAAAAGCATTTAATCGGTATCCCCGAGCAACACTGAACATCAGAAATTATATGAGAACACGAAAGAAATGGAATGTCATATGGCTTGATAAATGAGAATTTACTGAGCAGCGCACGACGATTGAGCCAACGTTTCGAGAACTTTTCTAAAAGAGCTGTTGAACAATTCCTTGTTGAACACTTTCGCTTCACTTTTGTTTGTTAGAACTTGTTTCTATGCATGAGAGAACGAAGGAAGAAAACACAAATGGGTGAAATATTGTGAAACCTCAGTATGCGCACGTTTCTCGTCCGCATATATACTTGTTTTTATTTGTGTGATAAAAGCAGCTAAGGAACAGCCCCGACAAACGCAATGGTGAAGTATTAGGACAAGCGTAAAAATTTAAGAGCAAGTACGGCCGAGACGTTTCGCAGCATTTGACACTTTCCAAACGCCCATGCTGCCTTAGTGACACGGTGTCTGTTGTACTGATTGCAATGTTTACTAAAAAAAGTTCGACAATACCTAAGAATATACTTATGAGATGAGAACGCGAAGGCGTTTCTTTTGGCTAGATTGTCGTTGGCGGAAGGGGGCTTCAAACTGGTGTTGCCGAGTTGTGTTATAAAGAACAAGGCATTGTGGGAGGCCGGATTTTGTTTATTTACATGATTTGATGCCATCAGAGTGGTGTGGGCACTTCACATGTCCCCTTCTATTTCGTCGTCCAGGCAGTATATGCAGATATGCCCGGGCATATCGAAATAGTACGACCACCGCGGCGTTGTGGGTAGTGTCATTAGACAGTCACCGGTGTCAACTTCTTATCGTTCCGGTGACGGCGTACTTGGGCCCGTGTACATGGACACTACCATGGCCTTGTGATCCGAGTAAGTGGAGACATACATCCCATCTCGCACAATGTATAGGTCGATGGTGAACGCCAGATCGATTCACGTACATCTCGACGTCGTGACGGCCTCAGTGGGCGTCTTCTATACGAGATTGAACTCGGCACGCATGGCGGCGACGGGCTAGCTCGGGCGTTCGCGCGTCGAGTGTTGCTACGGCGACGCTACGCAGCTGGGCGCGCCCTTCCGCCAACACAGCGAAGAAACGCGGCGACACGGCTGCAAGCTGCTACAGGTAGCTGCAGCGGAGCGGTGTGCGCGCTCCGACTGCCGCTGTGGCGAATGTTGGCGCCAGCGTCACTTCCGGTGGGAGAGGTCACGTGCTTTCCGGGCACGGCTTTTGCGGACGCTTTTTAAATGCGGAGCATTTCTTAGTCGCACGATGTCGCGCTTCGGCGTCGGCGCCGGCGGCGCCGTCAGCACCCCCACTGCGCATGCTCGGCTCGTCTCGTGCCGGCCCAGGAAGACGCTCGCAAGACTGTCGCTTCAGGCGGGCGTTCAGCAAGCCGAGCATGCGCAGTGAGGGTGCGGACCTCTCCCCTGTACTCCTCTCCCTCGAACGCGGGCGGTGTGTATATAAACGGCGAAGCGCGCGTTCGGAATTCAGTCAAGGGCGTCTTTGCGGACCTCTCCCCCGTGCTCCTCTCCCTCCAACGCGGGCGGTGTGTATATAAACGGCGGAGCGCGCGTTCGGAATTCAATCCATCCCTCGGGCAGCGCGACGCTTCTGCGAAACGGCAACGCCGAGCTGCGGATTCCGAACTTCGTGCACGAGAAGCAGCGGCAAAACGTGAGCAGCGAGCTTTAAGGGCCTAACCGCATGCACGCGATTTTCGAGCGACAGCGACAAGCGACAGCGACGAGCGACAGGATTTGCTGTCGCGAAGCCCCATCCCAGCTAGCACACAAGACCAAAAAGACGTCTTATTGGGGGATTAACGTCTTGGTTCGCGTGGCTGACGTCTTTGAGACGTCAGCCACGCGAACTAAGGGGCAGCGACATCAAAGGGACAATGAATCCGTCTTCGAAACGTCCTACGCAAGACGGTAAGCAGACGTGGAAGAATACCGCCCCCCTCCCCTCCCTCCCCAAAGCGTCGGCGGGCGTCGACGCAATGCACGGCGCCGAGGTGTCGCCAGCTGCAATGGGGCCGGGAGGGAGGCGCCAGAATGTCTGGCTCCTTCTCGCCGGTTACCAGGGAGATGAGGCGAGAGGGCGCAGGCTGGCGCAAACACGCGGAGACACGAAGCAAAGGCAGCGAAGCTCGTTTGCGTGGTTGGTCGTGGAGTAAGTGTGGTCAAGTTGTTGGCGGCCGGCTCTTCCTTCGTTTCTGCGAAAATTCTGTTAGCGTGCTGCAACTGCTGCGTGTGTTTGTGTGGTGGCATTATGTTCTTTCTACTTTCCTCCTTATGTTAACCCTGGTTCAATTCCGGCGCTTCTGTGACTGGATCCCGTAACACCAATAACTACGTCTCGCCGAAAATAAATGTAAGTACCACATTTGAATGGCTTAGCATGATGCCTGTGAGATCACTCATGTGTTCCGTGGATAGGGCGAATCGTTCTGTGACAGATACAAGGAGGATTAATGCTATGTAAGGTCTAAGATAGTTGACGCATTAAACGCAAAGCAACGCAACTGTGGTTTTATTATTCAGATCATCGTGTATGATTGCATTCTGAAATTTTCTTAGGTCTATGTGCGTGTTGAGCCTGATTAGTGAGTAACGAGTGCATTGGCTTCGTTCCCACCATCCTGTCATTTGGTCGTTACGGGTAGCGAGTGCAGCGCATGTACAACAATGTCGGGTAGTAGTAATTTACTCGTGTCTTACACAGACGAATACATGCATGTGATATCGCGCGTTGTAGGGCAACCGTTGCCGCGCGTCCTTTCACTGTTGCATTGCAGTCGTGAGATTTCAGTTCAGAGCTGCGAAATTTACGTGCATGTGATGTGGATGTGAAAATCGCGCATTGTTTATTGTGGCATGTCAGCAGAACTGAAGCAGGCAATCATGACGTCTTATGGTGGTGGAATGACTTCTCGCAGCTCAGCATTCATATGAGCATGAGTGTCGTTGTGCTCGTTCTCGGTCATATTTAAACTTTGTCAGAGGCATGTGACTCGTTTGCGAATGTTCGTTATTATTATTTCTCATTGTCCACGCTGTTGCGGTTTTCTGCATTTGGGGTTCGTTATTCTTGCAGACCGCAAATACCAAAATAATTACACGACCTGTTATCTGGTTCCACAGTGGTGTTACAGGGACGCTGTTGTGTACAGTAGATTTTTGGTATGCCATAAGCTGTCCAGTGTTTCACGTGGTACGGACTGGGGAGTGAAGACTTGAACCATGTTGCTGGGCTGATAGCGTAGGACAGCGATGATAAGGCGACGAACGACGAACTAAATTAGTACGTCGGGCTATGGGTGAGCGGCGTGTTACGACGACTTATACATGAACGTTTGGACGTATTTTGTTTATTTTTATTATTTAGTACGGGCGCCGCCAGCTTGTCCGGTGCCGGGATCTAGCTGTGCATGCCTATACCTATATCGTCAAATCAAAGCCACGGTGCCATTCAACAGTTTTCAGCGGAACGTTTGACGTTTTCCTCCTACCCCGCGACATACTCGCTACCCCAAATGAGCCATATTTCGTTGCATTGTACTAAATTCACTATTACCTGGCCATGGAAGGCAGTTTTGTGCAGGCGAAATCGAAGCCACAGCGAAAATTTGTTGATGCTATGCACAGATGTGATGCGCAGTCACTGTGCCCGTAGATCGCGCGACCTTGAAGGTCCCATTTAATGAAGGAGCCCTGCGACATTTGGAATCTCGATGGCAAACGATGCCTAACAGTCGTGGAGGTTGTTGTGAACGTGTGAGCCAAGTATTATTGAGCTGCGTGCACCAGGGAATTTTTTATTTGGTTTCAAACACAGCTGTAATTAACATTGCTCTTCGTTCCAACAAATGTCACTAGGCCGTCGACTACTTTGTTCGAGGCAGATATATCACTGGCTGAACTTACGGTCACGGAAAGGTAGTCTGCAATTATATATTTGTTCATGAAAGGGAAAATTAGCATCCACCCGTTTTGTAGCACAAGGCAAACGTTACCCACCCTTGCGGGTTTCCGCAGAACTCATTTGCCTATATATATTTGTTCATTTTGCATTAAAGAAATAAAGGCAATCTGAGTGCCTGTCTTTAAAAAGACCGAGGTGAGCGAAGGGACCTAGTCGTTGGCGCCAGTGACGTTACTTGTTGAAAGAAGAGCAGGCAAGTCGTTGGTCGGTGCTGCTAGTGACGTCAGTTGTTGGAACAATTGCAGGCGATTGCATGATGTATTTAAAATGAAACTGCAAATCCACTGCTGCTTGCAGCACAGTAACATTTGGCTCACACGTTTACAGAAGTCTCAACGATTGATTGGCACCGTTTGCTCAGTGCGTTCGAAAAGTGTTGCAGGGACCCTTTCATACCGAGTGCGCAGTGAGCACGTAAGCACGCCTCGAAGAATATTCTCACAGTCTAAGTGTGAAGCATGTGTGTCACCCGATTTCTACATGCTGTGTATGGGAATGCGTCCAAAATAAACTACGAATCAGTAATGTGCAGTTTAACGTTCACGAGTGCCATACTATTCGGCGGTGGTAGCATCAGGAGATGCATCAAGTTTCCTGCGGAGATGGCCCGAACACCACTGTATATTGTAAATGATAGAGACATAGACACAGCGCCTTTGCCGCAGGCCGGCTGTTGTATCCTGACTTCTTTCTTCTCTTCCTTTTCATCGCTGGGCATCTAGCACGAGCGTCCAAGCTTCGGCGGAACTCGCTGACCTTCGTATATATGTACATAGGTACATACAATCCTGTGAGTGTTAGATTGTATGTGCACATAGAACCGATAAAAGGGACGGGGGGGTGGGGGTGGAGACGACCGCCTTCGTAGCTCAGCGGTAGATCATCGGACGCCTTATCCGAAGGTCGTGGGTTCGGTTCCCACAGAAGGCAGGTTTGTCTTTTCGTCCGCCTAAATTCCTTCCTACTTCACAAGTATAATACTACAATTAAGAACCCCAATAACTTCTCCTATGTTTTCCTAGGCTTCATAGTTTGTTGCTTCGTTAAATATATATATATATGGTGCAGGCAGCAGTGCAGAAGTACCAGGCACTCGAGGAAAATTCATTAATTCATTTCGAGTGTTTATCTATTGCAAGTTGCAGGATATTATGAACACTTCCTGTAAAGGGCGCAGTCTATGACAGAGATGCATTTCAAATTTCGTTCCTCAAAGCACAGTTGTAGAACAGCTTTATAGAAAATAGCGGCCCCCCCTTTTTTTTTCGTTTGCAGGAATACATGCGGTTTAATCGGCGGTTGTACGGATAACCTGATAGGGCACCAACTGTGTTCTACCACGGCCCTACCAAGGTTCTACATTGAAAGCATTTCCGCGACGGCGGTTTCAGCGTGTCATGTGATGCCAGTAGCATCGTATTCACCAGCTGCACTAAGCCTGGACACTACAACTAGTTTTTGATGAGCGTGAACGTGAACTGGTTGCGCGTTTGGTGGAGGTTGCATTCTCAAAGGACTTGGCTGTTCGAAGTGTTTTGTTTAATGACAAGGTATAAGGTAACAGTGTTTTCCTTAAATGTGAAACAGGGCGAAATTCGAAGACCCTCAGTTTTATCCTGCACATGTAGACCTGATGGTTATTTGAAGTCCCTTTTAGGAATAGCTTCATGTGCTGGGTGCCAAAATCTTCTTTTTTTTTCTTTTTTGGCTTCCAACTGATGCTTGCCAGTTTGATCTCCGTTCATGTCAGATTTGCATATATGTGCGTAATACAGTGCTTTGTAGAGAGCCACATCTGTATTTTGTATATGTAATTGAGAATATTGCTTCTGTTTTTTCTTTTTCGTCGCCTCAATGCTGTCTCCACTGTATTCAACTTCGAGCACGTATGTAGCTTCATTATGAAATGGAGGTTGCTTCGATGTAACGTTGCTCGCTGTGAGAGATTGTGCACTGCATTGCGACGTTGCTCATTATACCGATTTTGTTAATATTTCATGCGCTAATTTCTTTGAAGGTCACTTTGGTCAATATTCGTTGACACTTGATTGATATTTTTGGTTGTCTTTTAAAGTTTGCTTCATTACATCAGCTGATGTCCTAGACAAATTTTCACTTTCATGTCTGAGTCATATTTGAGTTCTTGTGTTTATATTCCTTGATTTTATGCGGTGAAGATACTGCATAACGTGATTGAAAGCGGCTGTCACACAGTCATCCATTGTTCTGTCTCTGCTCATATAACCGGATGCGCTGCTCTCATGGTGAAAAGCGCATAGTCGTTTGGCTGTTGATTATTGTGTGACTACTAGTGCTCTTTTGTGAGCCTCTAGTGTTTAATAAGTTCCAAATATATTTAAAGTATTTCTTCTGCAGTTGCTCTTGAATATTTGTTGTTTTGTTTTTCTGGCATTTCTCATTTTCTTCTTTTTTTAACTTGCACAAGTTAGTTTCTCAATAAAATGATGATGTAGCAGTGTTTCGACTGCGTGATCATTGGCACAGAGGCCTCCTTGCTAGGCCGCTTGCCATGAAACTGTCTATCCTTCACTGTAGAAAGATATGTCATTACTATTTTTGGTAGATTTGCTTCATACTCTACAAATTACATGCTAGATTGATTTTTGTATTCATGACAGCCAATTTTGACTTAAATGCTAAGACTGATGAAGCCTTGTTGCGAACTGTGTACCTACCTTACTGCACTATTTTTGCTCTGTTGCACTCAGTGCTGATGCCTTTAACCACGAAAAAAAAAAGAATTCCAGGCAACTGCGATGCCAGGACTTCTTCCTAGGATGTAACTACGAAAGTATTCTGCTGGCACTACCCCCCACTCTGCAGCATCGAAAAGATTATGGTGCTGCTGATAACATAGCAGGTCGCAGCTACTACCACAAAGGCAGGGACGGCGTCCGCGGATGGGGTGCCCCCCAAAATTATGATCCCGTTAACACCTTCAGAACCACGGAGTTAATGCCTGAGGGGTGCAAAAAAATGTTTTGTGGTTATTTGTACCCCTCAGGCGTTAGCTTACATTCTGAGGGTGGTAACCAGATCAAAATTTTGGTGGGCGCGCCCCGTTCCCGAGCACGATTCCTGCTTCTTTTTCAGATTACGGCTAACATTTCAGGAACAGCTTTTTGATGACGTCTTTGGTAAGTCTTTAAACGGATTCAGAAATCCCTGTAAATGGGATTATTGGAGGCTCCCCCAAGCCGTCGAAAAGACCAGCTTTTTGATGACGTCTTTGGTAAGTCTTTAAACGGATTCAGAAATCCCGGTAAATGGGATTATTGGAGGCTCCCCCAAGCCGTCGAAAAGACCAGCTTTTTGAAGACGTTTCAAAGACGTTCAGGAAACGTCTCGTTTATGGGCAACAAGACGGACATTAGACGAGATATACGACGTCTTCTAGACCAAAACTTCTTACGCGTGCCGTCTCTGAGACGTCGTTAACGTCTCGGATATCCGTCTCGAAGACGTCTTAAATCCTTTGTGTGCTAGCTGGGATCCATCGCTGTCGCTCGTCGCGTCGCGCGTTTCTGGAAAACTAGAAAAGATCGCTTGTCGCCCGGAAGTGAGCGTGACGATTTCCGGCAACATGGCGGCACGCCTGATCCTCGCTTCGGTTGCAATTTGCTCTTGATCCTTGTTATCCGCGCGTTATTTAAGGACTGCAAGGTATAGACTACCTTCTCTAGAGCCACATCTCACGCGGAGAGTGAGGCAGCGGCCGTATTTTGTCGTTAATCTTGTTATCGACGGCTTGTTTTGATGCTTCGGTGGTAGCTTACTGCAATGGTGGTAGCTTGCTGCAATGTCAACAACGTCGTTGTGCGAGGTAGGCCTACTCTGTCCGAGGCAGCCATGTCGAACCTCGAGAAGCACGCCTTCAACGAGCGTCTCATCGACGAGGTTAAAAAAGAAAACGCTATGTGGGACATGTCGAGCCCACACTACAAGTCCCAGCTACTCAAAGAAGTAGCGTGGCGTCGTATCGCAACAGCGATGGGACGCGCAGTCAAACATCTACGACGCAATTTCCAAAGTGCGTCGTAGCGTAGCGGCGTAGCATCCGGGGGCCCCCTCGAGGTCACTGCAGGTACTACTGTCGCGGTTAAACAAAAGATTGCGAAAAAAAGGGAGTCGCCGAACACTTTTATGTCTTTTTTTCTCACAAAAAAAAGCAATAATAAATTTATCATCTGGTCATTTATCTAGTTTTAAATTCTTTTTTGCAATTTACGTGCGTGCACGCGATAGTTTTCAATCTAGCAACAATGGCACTTTGTCGCCAACATGTGGTTGCAGCCGCCGCGACGCGACAGCGCGACGGAGCTCTTTTGTCGCTGTCGCTTGTCGCTGTCGCTCGAAAATCGCGTGCATGCGGTTGGGCCTTAAGACCCCAGGTACGTGAGCGAGAAGCGGCGTGCAAACGTCGTCAACGAGACGCGGCTCCGCACGCTGCTCGTGGGTGCCGTCCAATACAACGACGGCACCAAACAATAGACACACTAACTTTACACTTCGTGCCTTCGCTTCTCCTTCATTCAATAAATAAGGATAATAAAGACGAAATAACAATTAAGCATTCCCAAACCATACCCAATTACGCAACATTCACGCGATACCCCCACCACTCTGCGACGCATTTACTCGAGTTCCCCCCGTGGGAAGATGCGGGCGGCATTTTTTGACGGCGGGAGCTGGGGGCGCGCTATCGCCAAGCTAGCCAAGAAACGCTTTCGCGTTAAAAATTCATTTACGCATCCGACAGTGTACACAAAGTGAATATGATTAAAGGCCTCTAAAAGTAAAGTGGCAGGTGTCTTGGCGTTGCTCTCCCTAGCAAAAATTCCGAATAGAAAACCAATAGCCTATTGGGTTATTGACACCTATTGGTCTATTCGTTTTCTCTCTATTGGTTCTTTATAGGTATATTGGTACTGTATAGGTGTGTTGGTTGTATTTGCCTATTGTTTCTGTATTGGCCTATTGCTAACATATTGCTCTTGTATTTTTTTATTTGCCTTATGTATTAGTTTCGTATTTACCCTGCAATGCATAATCAGAGCAGATTAACACATGTTGAAAATTAATATATTCTCGAAAATCAAATTTACATTTTCTTCTGACTCTTCATGATGTCAGCTATCTTGCAGGCAACTATTTTGTTCATGCAGCCATGCCTTCTTGCAAGTTCCTCTGTACTGCTGCATCTGCGCTCGAGGTAATGGCGGAAGAATTCTGAAAATAAATAGACTTACAAACTAAATTTTCTTTAGCCTATTAAAATTTAAGGAGACTAAGGGTAAGTATTAAGTTGACATGAATTGTCAAAACAGCGTTCTAGAAACCTCGGAGTGCTTGTTTTCTATCAAGGAAAGGCTTAGTTTGAAAGAAAAATCATGTTTTAGAAAATCAGCCTGTACAGTGAAGCACAGCTCTGCAAAAACAACTTTTGGAGCAGCCACATTTATCTCAAGGGCAACACCACAATGTTATGCATTTCATTCCGTCTTGCAATGCACTGAAAGATTCTTTTTAACACTTGTGATTAATTGTAGCAAAGGCCTACTACGTAATGGAGCTTGTTCCACTGGTGGCGGAAATTATGTCCTATATTTAATCTCGTTTCTCGATTACTGAAGAACCTCTGAATAGAATGTCGATGTTTCAGATGTTCTCAAGCACTGACTTTTTACTCTGGAATAATATGTTATTTGCCTTTTGTGCCTCTTTAATTTCGATGTCATTTTGGGGTACAGTGAGAAATTATCTAGACGTTGTGTGTTGTGTTGTGTTGTGTTGGGTTTAATGGCACATAAGCATCTAAGGCTATCATGCGCCAAGAACAAGGTATATCCTTTTTTAAAAGGTCGGGTCACCTCAGTGATTCCTTGTCCAAGCAAGGGGCCCGAGGTTCCGAACTAGTTGGGAACGGGCCTCGGCCTTCTTCTCAATTATGAGAAGACTGTAGAGGCGCGTCAAAAATGCAGCGATGTACATACAGTGTAAGGTACATGTTCACAGTACATGCTCAATGTTGCGGAAGCTGAACTACAGCAAAAGACTGCTGAATTAGTGCACAATCGTAATAGTATTTTAAATGAGTTAGAGCATACCTTTCAGAACATCATATTTTTTTTATCCAAAGGTGCCTTGTATAAAAAAAAAAGATTTAGTTCGATTTGATGCAGCACCCGTGACACTTCTGTTCAAGAGGCCAGCAGTTGAAAATATATGTACACTGGCCTCTAGAACAAAAATGCCCTCTTTCGGGTGCTGCATTAAATGGTCATAGATGGCTTTTTGCAGCCACACACCACTGCCCAGGAAGACCTGCAACGACATAACAACCAGAGCAATACTGTCACAAACAAAGTTTTACTGTTACTACAACAGAAAATCAAGCCATGCAATGTTATTTTGTTGAGTAACGCTTTATGTCACTGCAATGACTATACATGCCACACTGCGATTGCCACTCGGTAAAGGAAGCTCCTTGAGACCGTCACAAAAATTGGCTGAGGTTGAGCTCTTGTAAACTTAGGTATCATGAGCGAAAGGTATGTGTCGTTTGGTTTTGCAAAGACTATGCACACATGGGACAGCTGCAGTAGCTTCGATCTTGGCAGACTTCTGCGCTAGGTAAGCTTCTCTAATGTACTAATCTGGTCTCCCTCACTACGGTGTTTCAGCAAGCAACTTTGCCTTTGCTTGAGATCTCGCAGCCTGCCGTCTAGCCATATCTACTTGATGATCAGATTCAGCCTGACACTTTCGCTGAAAGTCCTACAGACGGTGAGTGACCAAGTGCCAGCAAAGCAGCCATTACACCTTAGCCTAGTCGGGTGGTACCACAGCAGCAAGTACAACTGTAATGCCTCTCCGCAGCGGATCATGAGGAGCAAGAAATGCAGGAACAAAAGAATGGTAGCTGCGGCTATAGTGTTTGGGCTTCCCAAGAACCTAGCGTGTTCTACTTCTGTGGCCCGCACCTGGAGCCATGTAGTGGTTCTTCCAAGTCTGGCCAGACGCCTTGCACAATGAATGACCTTGCGAGGCTGTCTGCCCTCAAAAGCTTTCAGTTATGATGGAAAAGAAGTTAGAATAGTGGATGCATACACCTAGACAACAAAGATAGAAAAACAGTGATGCAATAAGAAAAATAAAAATAAAAAACAAAGATGAGACGAGTAAACAGGATTGGCGCTCATTTATGAACTTGCCCAAGATGTTTTGCTAAGCAATAACAATTCCATGCAGTTTGTTAGACAATAGGCATCGGCTGGTAGCCTGAGTAATAAGCATATATTCTTTCAGCTCCCTTGATGGCTGTAATCAACATTTCATTCAAGCAAGATGCTTTCAGGCTGTTAGTGGTCTATTCGAACACCCTCCTTTCGTTCCTTTACTCTCTGGCATTTCCATAATTAGCTGTATAAAGCTAAACACAACATGACACAAAATATCAGCCAAATCCCAGGACAGCACAATAACGTACAGGTTATATGGACAAATAGGAAGATTCAGGATGTCAAGAGTTAAAAATCTCAACATTTGATTAGGAAACTGTCAAACAAGTTCGCGCAGGCGAACTAGCGTTTTTTTTTTGCTTGTGCTTTCGAATGAATGGAATGCAGAAACACAAACCTCATTTCCAATCTGCGAAAATGGTTTTGAAGCTTGCAGCCTCTCATTCTTGTCAGAGACTTCCTGGCACAGTGAAAGTTCTGTCTCTGGTGCGGTCTGTGGGCTGGTTGGTGATGTTGGCTCAGGTGGCGGCACAGCACGTCAACACTCTGCTCTCTCAGGAGAAGCCCGCATCTGCGGTGAAGGTTTCTCTTGCTGGATGTTTCTTATACAGCCAGGTCTATGCTCCTTCGAGAGCTGTTGTTTTGTTTTGTTTTGTGGGGTTTAACGTCCCAAAACCAGTTCTGATTATGAGAGACGCCGTAGTGGAGGACTCCGGAAATTTCGACCACCTGGGGTTCTTTAACGTGCACTGACATCGCACAGTACACGGGCCTCAACATTTCGCCTCCATCGAAATGCAGCCGCCGCGGCCGGGATTCGATCCCGCGACCCTCGGATCAGCAGCCGAGTACCTTAGCCGCTAGACCACCGTGGCGGGGCTCCTTCGAGAGCATAGGTGTTTGTGCAGCAGGTCCATGCTCCTTGCACAGCATGTAGCTTTCTGCACAAGGGAACACGTGGTAGTCATCATTATCACCATCAGCCCGCTATACCCACTGCTGGGAAAAGTTTCTCACATCTTCCTCCAATTAGCCTGGTCCTGTGCTAATTGCAGTCAAGTGATTCCCAATCCAGAGCTCTGAATACATCCAGTAGACATGCAGCAAAGAGCATTGGGAACTAAAGAAATTGTATATCCTAGACTTACACCCTTCTGTACTGGGATCTTCATGCTTTCTTTATTAAGCACTATGATGTCTGTAGCTGCTGTAGATTTCTTCGAGTATTTTTATACATAGTTCGGCTACAACCTGATTTTGTAATACCTGTATGGCTGGAAGTACGCAACAAAATCAAATGCTTTCTCATAATCCATGAAGGCTGTATACTGGGGCTCGTTATATCCCGCAAATTTCTTTGTCAACTGATTGATAGTGTGAATATGGTCTATTGTCGAGTAGCCTCTACAGAACCCTGGAGCATCAGGTAACAGATCTATTGAAAAATGGTGCGAGCAGACAAGGACGAGAAAGACACAACAGACAAGGACTCGTCCTTGTCTGCTCACGCTATAACACCATTTCTTGCAAGGAACCAACTAGTCCAAAAAGCCACGTTGTCAAACTTAATTCTAGAAACGCTGGTCACCCTGCATATACAATGCTGTGTGACTTAAGAGTATGCCACACTTTTGAAAGAATGCTAACGTCATCCTAATTCATAATAAAAGGGATGTCAAAGACTTCAAAAACTACAGGCCAATCAGCCTTGTCTCCATTGCATTCATGATGACGAGTTACAAATCTCAACATTCGAGTATGAAACTGTCAAATCAGATTTACAAAGGCAAGAGCTAACAGAATTGTGATAACCTCACAGTTAAATCAATCAAAATATAAAGCATTGTGGTACTCAATAAAAAAGTCATTGTTTTTGCTTAACAACCTTCAAGGTTCATCTGCTATACAAGTTCAGTGAAACACAAACTACCAATTATGTGCATCCTACTATATAGAGATAAGTTTACCATTGAGAATGAAGTAAGAAGTGCGACAAAATGCAAACCTGCCTTGAAGGTCTTCCTGCACAGTGCTTTTTCTAGCATTTCCACCCTTTTGTGCAGCTGCTTATTTTCATCTTTCAGCAGGAGATTCTCCTGTTGAACCCGCTTGGCCTCAGCTTCCCAGTCAGTGGCACTGAGGCCATCTTTTGGAAACAGCGCATCCATCTGTTCTTCTTGAAACGATGCTTCCGCTTTTTTCTTTGACTTGCACTGCTTGGCAGCTTCTTCCATTGCCTAAGGTTAAAATAAAGATAGGCAATTGATCAAGGGCTCATATTTGTTAGATAGAACTTAATAAAGCCAACTGACAGTAGCCCCGCCGCGGTGGTCTAGTGGTTATGGCACTCGGCTGCAGATCCGAAGGTCGCGGGATCGAATCCCGGCCGCGGCAGCTGCATTTCGATGGAGGCGAAATGTTGAGGCCCGTGTGCTGTGCGATGTCAGTGCATGTTAAAGAACCCCAGGTGGTCGAAATTTCCGGAGCCCTCCACTACGGCGTCTCTCATAATCAGAGCTGGTTTTGGGACGTTAAACCCCACATAACAACATAACAACAACAACTGACAATGAAGCAAAGAAAAGAAGGCATAGGGGATATTAATTGTAGTATTTTTTTCAGTGTAGTGCTGTAGTTATTAGATAAAGAGAAAGGAAATTATATGAATAAAAAATTACCTTTCCTTCGGTGGGATACGAAACCACAACCTCCGAATTATGCATACGATGCTCTTGCCAATTGAGCTACAATGCGAAGTGATATCCCATTTACATTCTTGGGTATTTTTATGCATGTAGTTCTTAGGAGTGTTAGCCAGCATCACTTTTAGCCAAGGAGGTGAGCATGGAATACTCTTTTTTTGCCAGAGGGCGCCATGTGGCACGTGATCGCTGCACAAGGTGGCAGCCGACCAATAAACCATTGCGTGTATGTGACACCCTCTGGCATAAAAGAGTGCTCCATACTTGCCGCCTTGGCAACAAGTGGGCCTGGCTAACACTCCTAGGAACTACTCGCACAAAAATACCCAAGAATGTAAATGGGAAATCACTTCGCATTGTAGCTCAATTTGCAAGAGCATCGAATGCATAATTCGAAGGTCGTGGTTTCGTACCCCACCAATGGAAAGGTAATTTTTCGTGCACTTCGTTTGCTTTCCATTTATGTAACAAGTACTGCACTACAGAAAAGAACTTCAATTAACATCCCCTACTGGCTTCAAAGTCTAGTGGTTTCAGAAAGTTCTATCATACCCAGAGTATGCCATAATCTCGACATAACGATGACATGAAATAAATAATCCTTTCCAGGGTCTTACGTCCCAAAACCACGATATGAATTTGAGGTACGCTGTAGTAGAGGGCTCTAGCAATTGCGATCACATGGGGTTCTTTAACGTGCACCTGAATCTAAGCACAAGGGCCTCATTTGAATTTCGCCTCCATCAAAATATGGCCAGGATTCAATCCCACGACCTTCGGGTCAGCAGTCAAGCGCCATAACCACTAGACCACCGTGGAGGGCACAGTTGTACAAATAGGCAGTCGGGAAGATAAGACATTGTAGGCACGAAAAGCAGCCTAGACTCCGTATCGTTGCATGTGCAACACAGTCAGGCTGAAATGAACTGGATACCACGTATGGTGCACGTTACATGCTTGTGCAGTTAGCGAACTGCAGTAATAATGCATGCTGGTGATGTACATATACGTTACACACAAATATTTTGTAATAAAATATGGAGACATATTGGCCTTCATAATATGGCCCTTGTGACGATATGAGGAACAAGTTCAATAGGCTGGTCGGCAAGCACTACGGCACACACATCGCATCGACTATAGTGTTGTCATGACGCGATAAACGCGTTTTTACAAGCACGCACGTTGGACATATACAGCGCGCACTACACAAAGACAAAGGGTTAGCGTGACATCCAACTATGCTCACGAGTAAGGCGTGTGTCCCTGGCCTTTAATCGGCGCTTAGGTTCCATAAGAATAATAACAAGCACGAAAAATAAACTGCTATAATATCTGCGCACAATACAAGCTCAAGCGAGTCGCCGCTTGAAATGGAGGCGTCGCTGGCCTCGCTGTCGTCAGACACCGGTAGTGGAGGACGAGGGATTTTTTTTGCCGGCCTTTCGGCTTCCACCCGTGTCTCTAATAGCAAAAAAAGGGTGGTATCAAACAAGGACAAAATGCAAGTAAATCCCATGCACTCAACTCACCAATCAATCGGAGCACTTGGGCACTGAAATAGCCTTCTTGCTTCTCGTCTTGCAAGTAAACCTGGTGCCACTTCGACGAGTCAAAATCGAAGACACCTTTGACTGAAAAGCGCTTAATTTTGCTTTGCGTTGACGACAGCTTTCACATTGTCGTCGCGGAAACGCACCAGAGCGAACATCGTGTGTCAAGACGGCGCCGACGAAACCTCGCACAAAACAACGCGGCTCTCTAGCTTACGGCTTATGGCCGCACGCTGGGCGCTGGGCTTGTCTTCGTTCGGCCGATTCGGCTGAGCGTGGATGGCGCGCATGTAGGATAACGCAGGGTCGCCTTTGCAGATTCACAACTTTTTCTCCTGTGTAGTTATAACACAACTTCTATTGCTTAGCGTAAATTTGTGTCAAATTGAAATATTATGTAAAATATTTTTGAGGTTAGGACTACAGTAATTCCACGCAACGCGTTAAAAAGAAAAAGTTCAGACATGCAGCGTCTCCACGCGGCCACGCCGTGCACTGGTTCTTTGCGGCTTGTGCGTAACGCGGGGCTAGGCCTGTAGGGTCTTTTGTTGCGTTATCGGTTCACCGCGTGCGTGTCGTTGTCCTCGCTGGATCATTATCTTTGTTTCGCAGCTATACACACATGTCGATGGATGTCAGTGATCCGGAAGCCGAGTGCTCTGCTCAACCTCGGCTGAAGAGGCGGAAGAACCTGAACAGCCTTTTTTGTTTCTACGAACAACGCGCCGGTTCCGGGCACTCCGTTCCAGCACGGTTTCAGCCGATCAAGACGCTTCAAACGCACAGCCAGCAAATTGTTCATCGGCGAATGTAGGTCCAGTTACCTCAGACTCCGAGGAGAGTGATGACTGTGATCGGCCAACGCGTTCTGTCGACCACGCAGAGAACGCACAGCACGCAGCACGCACAGCGCGGGCTTTAGTACGGAAGATCAAGGCAATGAAGGCACGAGCGATGAAGATACCGCAAGTGATAAAAACACTCAGATCAGTGTGGAGGACTTCTTAAAGCTATTTCCTTGTGAACGTTTGCCGAACTCCCAATTAACTGTTGCTGATGCAATGGTCGTTTTGATGACGTATTCGACATCAGCCGGACTGAACTGGAGTGACATGGAGAAACTTGTCCACGTAATGAACCTTCTACTGGGAGCTGATGTGCTGCCGTCGTCGCAGTATTTCCTGCGAAAGGCTTGGAAGAACTGGCAAGGACAGTGGTTAAGCGCCACTACTTCTGCACATCGTGCAGTACTCGCGCTGCAATCCGACCGGGCGAGACTTCGTTTGCACAAATTGCGACGCTTAGAATTCCGCTCACAATTTCTTTTCGATATTCAGCTTAAAAAAACAAATCGAAGTTTTGCTTTCAAACAAGGAACTAGCCGTAACGCTGCTGGACTTCCTCAGTAAAAAAGGTCAAGGCAACAGCTCACCACAGGGAAGTTCTGGGGATGCTACTGTGTTAACGGACATCACGGATGATGTCTTGTACCATAAGCAGATGGAAGGCTGCCGGTGGAGTGACATATCGCTCACTTTCAACACGGACGGTGCAAAAGTGTTCAACTGCAACAAGACTGCGTTGAGGCCAATCCAGTGTGTTATCAACGAACTCCCTGTATCATTGCGCAGGAGCAATGTTTTACTGGGCGGACTTTGGTTCGGCAAAGCACACCCGGAGATGGCCAAATTCTTGGAGGTCTTTGTGAAGGAGGTGCTTGACACAGGATCCGTAAAGTGGCAATGCAATGAACAAAAGGTGGAGTCGAGAACTGAAGTGCTTTGCTGCTGCGTGGATGCACCAGCTCGTGCAGCAGTCCTCAACTCTAAGCAGTTCTATGGATATTTTGGCTGCAGCTTTTGTCTCTGCAAAGGTGAACGGCATAGCGATGAGTCACAGTTACGTTTTTCTTCTGTATAAATGTTACTTTACACTATGCCAAAATGCCTAGCAGTATATTGAAACTAGAAGAGCAGCTCAGAGTAAGATGGATGCTTGAATCGATGAACAAATCGCAAAATACGATTTAGAACAGGGAACAGGAACAGGGAATCGTGTTTTTTATTTGTTCATCGATTCTAGCACTTTATTGGACATTTTGTGCAAACTCAGTATTCTGAATTCAAGTATGCAGCTAGCTAACTAACATCGATTCGCATAGTACTTGTTACTAAGTAGTCCATTCGGTGCCTCTTTCGTTTCACTTTTCGTATTGTGTACAAGTATATATAATTTTATTGCCACTGGTAGACGTGGGGGGAGGGGTGCTATATCGGATGCTTATATCCTTGCATGCCTGAGGCATGCAAGCCCCGAGTATTGGTGCAACAAACCTCCCACCCGCCTCCCCTCCGAAGGCCACCTTGGATCCACCACTACCTTGGACACCACTACCTAGGTGTCTGCTATTGCTTCATGAAATTGATGTTAAGACTTCCTCATTTTGTGCTATACTCTGATTAATTTGAATGCTTCAACTGTTCAGGGTCCATGAGATATCCAGTACTTGGAACTCAAATGCCTGCTGCACGGACAACAAGTCAAGTTGGACATCCGGACGGCCGTGACAACTGGTGGACCGCCACATGGTGCCAAAGGACCAACACCACTTACAGAACTGCCAAATTTTTACCTTGTGTGGGGCGTGCGTCCAGATTATATGCATGCTGTGCTGGAGGGAGTTACAAAACAACTAGTGGAAATTTGGTTGAGTAATGTCCAGTCACCAGCTGACATTGGCGAGACATCGAAGTCTCAGAGAGTGACTGCACGGCTTCTGCACCTAAGGCCACCTCAATTTATTACATGGCTACCACGTACTTTACATGATCGTAGTATGTGGAAGGCCTCGGAAAGGAAATGGTGGCTTTCATTTTATGCTGTTCCGTGCCTTGACAGTATCCTACCAAAAGAGTACCATGAGCGTCTGTGCCTCCTCGTCAATGGTGTTCTTCTACTGAAGGACAAAATTTCTAACAGTGATCTTAAAGAAGCCATGGACAACCTGTCCAAATTTGTGCACAGGGTTGAGAGCCTGTACGGGAAATCAGCGAGACGTTTAACGTCCATCCACTTCTCCACCTGCCACACAGGGTGCGACAGCTTGGACCTTTGTGGTCTCACTCAACATTTGTGTTCGAATCAGAAAATGGCACATTGTTAAATTTGATTAGCGAAGCAAATGCAGTGCCCATCAAGGTTCTCGAACGCTTTGCGATGAACCTACAACTGTCTGAGCTGTTACAATCTGTGCCTTTTTCTGAGGAGGCACGGGCATTGTGAAAAAAATGAGTGGTACCCATGCTTTGGAGAGCCTGCCAGACAGGCCACTAGGCAAAGGCACAAAAGGACAGAAAGTTGAGCGTGCAAGACACGGACACAAGGGGAGAAGCGAACAACACGAACGCCGACTAACAACTGATGCAGAGCACAGAGGCGAAAAAGAAAGAAGACACGAAGGTTAACTGCGCATGCTCGGAATGGTAGCGCCACCTGTCAAATGGTTACACGTGCCGGTCTACGCGATAGACAACTGCTAAGGCATTCTATCTCCTCTCTGTTTCAGCTAATCGACGCCTGACTCACGCACGCACTTGCACTATTACTGATATGTCAGGCCTCGACCAATAAACGCGTGTCTTCATTCTTATGTCTGTACAGGATCTTGGTTTCGTCTAACTCAGGCGTGCAGCTACAGACCTGGCAGTGCAAAGATAGATTAGACGGCGTTCCACGTCATAGCGACCTTCTATGTTCAATTAATCTTTGATAAATACAACGCGCAGTTTGCCCTTCACAAGAACGTCCGCAGCTAAAAGGAATCTTATAAACCACACCCATGCGACAGTCGGTAAAATTGTTCTTGGCTATATGCTTAACCTGACAGATATCCGTTCGCTTCTTTCCTTCCATCAGCTCATTTCTTCTATGTACGGCTGCACAAACCCTACCTAACTTATTTAGAGCCGTAAACACAACACTAACCCCATATCTAGTTCCCACTTTCTTAAGCCTATGCGAAATTGCGTGGATATAGGGAATACTCACGACTCTTTTCTTGTTCTCACGACCCCTTCCGTGCACGTAATTCTCACGCTCTAGTTCAGCTGTCAACAGAGGAAAATCCTGGCGACTGCACAGCGTTTAGCATGGATGTAGAAGATTTGTATTACTCGCTGCCGCATGAAGGTTTATTAAATTTTGTGAAAGAATGTATTCAAGAACAAGGGCAAGAGTCCTGTTTCATAGATAGATGCGGAGTTCCCACAGGTACCTCTCTAGAAATTCTTTCCATGTACTTAACGTCAACATTAGTTGGATACAGAGAAGGCGTGGTTGTGCAGATATCGGGGATTTGTATAGGTTCAAAGGTCGCCCCTATTCTAAGTGATTTATACTTGAGCAAGTTTCACTGCCGTTTAAAAGAGGCCTTAGCTGACCACATCATCAGGGTATTTCGGTATGCAGACGATTACTTGATATTTTGTAGTAAGGATGATTTTGGATCCATCGTCACCTATGTAAGCGATCAATTTAAACTTAATGGAGATGGTCTAAGGTTTACGAAAGAACTACCGGAGAGAAACGTAATACAATTTTCAGATATCTCTTTGACATTTGAGCAGAATCACGTGTGTTGGCAGTATTCCCCTAGAGCATCTAAGCCGTTGTTAAACTTTCACTCCAAGCATTCGAAAGCAGTAAAAAACGGAATAGCCTTGTCCTGTTTAAAGTCAGCCCTATTGAAGTCGTGCGTGCACCATTTGACCATTAGCTTTAATGCGCAGGTCGAGCGCCTCTTAGATACAGGTTACCCTAGACTAGCCATAGCCACAGTAGCTGAGCGTCTGAAGAAGTCGATTTCGACCGGAACGAAAGCTGTAGCGGAGAGTAACATTAACAAGAAAAGAGTCGTGAGTATGCCGTATATCCACGCAGTTTCGCACACGCTTAAGAAAGTGGGAAGTAGATATGGGGTTAATGTTGTGTTTACGGCTCCTAATAAGTTAGGTAGGGTTTGTGCAGCCGTACATAGAAGAAATGAGCTGATGGAAGAAAAGAAGCGAACGGATATCTGTGAGGTTAAGCATATAGCCAAGAACAACATTACCGACTGTCGCATGGGTGTGGTTTGTAAGATT
Source organism: Hyalomma asiaticum (assembly GCA_013339685.2). Classification (NCBI taxonomy): domain Eukaryota; kingdom Metazoa; phylum Arthropoda; class Arachnida; order Ixodida; family Ixodidae; genus Hyalomma; species Hyalomma asiaticum. The sequence goes on along the minus strand of CM023488.1, from coordinate 1,677,375 downwards.
CCTTTAAGCTGCGCACGTTGTTATGTAGGTAAACTGTGCGTTGTATTAAGCAAAGATTAATTGAACATAGAAGGTCGCTATCAGGTGGAACGCCGTCTAATCTATCTTTGCACTGCCAGGTCTGTAGCTGCACGCCCGAGTTAGACGAAACCGAGATCCTGTACAGACATAAGAATAAAGAGACGGGTTTATTGGTCGAGGCCTGGCATATCAGTAATAGTGGAAGTGCGTGCGTGAGTCACCCATCGATTAGCTTAAACAGAGAGGAGGTAGAATGCCTTAGCAGTCGTCTATCGCGTAGACCGGCATGTGTAACCGTTTGACAGGTGGCGCTACCATTCCGAGCATGCGCAGTTAAGCTTTCTGTCTTTCTTTTTCGCCTCTCTGCTCTGCATCAGTTGTTAGTCGGCGTTCGTGTTGTTCCCTTCTCCCCTTGTGTCTGTGTCTTGCACGCCTCTTCTTTTGACTAGGCAAAGGCTTCTTTTCTGCAGAAAGCTCAAGCGAAGAGATTGTGTTCACTGACAAACTAGGCTACTGTCCCAATTGTGTTATCAAATCAAATCAAATCAAATCTTTATTGTACATCTCATAAGAAAGTAATACACATATCAGGCCTGCCAAAGCCTCATAGGGCTTGAGCGGCAGTGCCTGGCAGCAGCGGAAAACAGCAATCTTTGAAGTTATACATCTGCCTATAAAACAAAATGAAAAAATAATATACGGCACAGGAGAGAGAACAACCACTTTGTTTACGACGATAAATAAATCATTCGCCTGAGAACCTTTTTTAACTTATGCTTAGTCCGGGTGCGCAGTAAACTCGGAGGCAGCTTATTGAAATGTACAGGAACGTAACAATCTCGTACTCTTTTTCCATACCTTGTGTGACGTCTCGGTACTAAAAATGGATCCTTGGGACGCAAACAGCGTGCAGGAACATACTTTGTTTTGAATTGTTCCAAAAGTGCCTAATCACTACGCTTTCCATTAGTAAGTGAGTAAAGTCCGGCATACATAACGTTTTGAAAACATCCTTTTTGGCATTGAGGTTAAGGTCGTAACAAATGTTTTTTAACATATGACGGAGAATAGAGTTTACCCTCATTTGCCAGCGCGCCGCACAGTGGCCATATACTGTTATGCCGTACCTTACTACACTATAACCCGAAGCATGAACAATAAGTTTTCGAATAGAGAGAGGCATGTAATATCTCAAATTGTACAGCATGCACGATACACCACGAAGACGTTTGCATACATAATCTACGTGGGATTTCCAGGACAAATCACTGTCAAACTACAGACCAAAGTATTTCACGGTATGCACATATTCTAAGGGTGTACACATACAAGGATAACAATTGGAATCGTGCAGCAGAAAAGAAAAATTTACATCTAATTTTTTCAATGGGTTGTGAAAACTAATCAGTTTTGTCTTAGACGTAATAATTTTAATTAAATTAGCAGAAAACCAGTCTATAGCCCATGTTGCAACTGCCTGTAATGAAGTAATGGCATGCATAAAGTTGGTTGACTGAGCTATAATGACAGTGTCATCTGCATATTGATATCAACCAACCGGGACCACATCAACCAGGTCATTCACAAAAATGTATAACAGTGGACTAAGGACGGAGCCTTGCGGGACACCGGATTTTATTAACAGGAAGTCGCTCTTGGCCTTCCCAAGTGAAACTAGCTGGCGTCGGTCATGCAGAAAATTTTGCAGGAGCTGCAAGAATGCGCCACGAAACCCTAATAAAGAGAGCTTGGCTAACAAAATTCCATGGCTTACGCTATCGAATGCTTTGCTCACGTCGAGAAGGATTGCGCATACAAACTGATTACGTTCGAACGATAAGTTCAACACGTCAGATAAATCTTCGAGGAGCGCTTGTGTACCTTTTCCTGGAATGAACCCATACTGGGAAGGGGATAGTATGCCGTGCTTGTCCAAAAAACTTGTCATAGTCAGGAGTATATGCTTTTCTAATACTTGAGATAGGCAAGAAATCACAGAAATAGGGCGGTAATTTTCTGTTCTGTTATGTGCCTCTCCCTTAAAAAGAGGAATTACTACAGCTGTTTTCATATTCACGGGAATTGTACCAGTGGAAATAATATTGTTATATAGCGACAGCAAAACATCTTTGATAAGATGAAAAATGGCCCGCAGGTCATTTACATGAATGGTGTGCCTCAATGGACAAGTTTTCCACGTGCGTAGCTACCAGAGGACAAACAGAACATGCAACTCCTATTTTAGATCCAAAGATGGTGAGCGCTACATACTGAACAGTGTTTTTGTACTGGAAGACGGAGCATGTGTTTTTCTGTGTCAGTAGCTTGTATGTCAGAAGCATAAGATAGTGAACCACATGCACATCTCTACAGGCTTTGGGGATCGAGTGCTTTTGCTTAGCACCGAAGTAGAGAGCATGTGTTCTACAATGAAGGTTAGAAAGACATTATACATCGCTGACATCCCTAACATGCGTGAAAGAGATTAATTGCAAGAGTGAATGAGGTTAGGTGCACAGAAACTGCAGCATGCTGCTTTTACTATCGTATTTGTTACGGCATACTCCACTACACATCTTGGTACCTGCTGGGATTTGCTGCTAGATTGCTGCATCAATTCATTGATTTGCAGGGGTTTTGTGTCCCAAAACCACCTATGATTATGAGAGATGTGATAGTGGAGGGCACCAGAAATTTTGACCACCTGGGGTTCCTTAACATACTCTGACATCGCACAGTACATCGGCCTCAACATTTCGCCTCCATCGAAATGCAGCCACTGTGGCAGGGATTTGATGCCACAACCCTCGGATCAGTAGCCGAGCACCACAGCCTCTAGACCACCGCGGCGGGATTGCCATAAGGCACTGCCTGTATATAAAAATTTCGCTTGATTTGTGGGGTTTAACATCCCAAAACCAGCTACGATTATGGGAGACACCGTAGTTGAAGGCTCCTGAAACTTCGACCACCTGGGTCCTTTAACCGTGCGCTGACATCGCACAACACACGGGCCTCAACATTTCGCCTCAATCGAAATGCAGCTGCTGTGGCCGGGATTCAATCCCGCGACCTTCATAATAAAGAAATATTAAAAACTTGCAGCATCCCTTATGCATTTGGCTGAGGCAACTTGAAGGCGAAAGCCATCCAGTGTGAGGATTATACTGGGCACTCATTATTATATGAACGCTGCTAAAAAATTTTTTTGTCATGCGAATGCCCCAAAGTGAGGGCGCAGCTCGTATGGTTATGTGATATTTGTGCTTTTTCATTATTATTTTACACACGTGGATGCCGCAAATATTGAGTGGGCACCCACTTATGTGATATTTTATGTACCTCATAATGTGACCTTGAAAGAGAAATGGTTTCGCGCTAAAGATATAACACATTTGAGGAATCAGTGTTATGCGTGAAGCGCATTGTAGGTAGCTGCTTATTCTGTGTCATTAGCAGTTCTACAAAGTGTGACCGAATATACTGATGCATTTGTGTTAGGCGAGTGAGAAACTGTCTGTATAGTGCAAAGGGATGTGCATTGAGAGCGGTGGCATTATTTTATCTTATTGATTATTTATTTCTACACACCGCAGCCCATTCATGGGCTATGGCAGAAGTGGCGACAACATTACATGTCAAATACAGACAAAAAAACAAGTATTGGTAAAGCGTGAACAGATCCAGGAAGTGCATTCCAAAGTTCTATTGTTAAGGGAAACTAGCTACATTTGTACAAATGAGTTCTAGACTTAAGTGGCGAGAGATTATGATTATGAGAACTGCAAGTACAGGAAGGTGGAGCAAAAAGTGTTAAGAGGTTAGAACGAGGGGAGTTTGTTAAAGCGTGCAGGAATTTTAAGCTTTTGTTGTGGCGACGTGAATAACCATTTTGGCGATCTGAATTTGTTTGTAGGTGACGTAAATATCTTTTTTTCTGCAAAAAACCAGGGGTAACTTGTTCAGGTGTTATTGCTTTGTAATAACACTGTTTTTTTGCTGTTCTTATTTTCTGTAGCACGTATTTTAAATGATGTGTTCTATCAGTGCATAATCCGTACCCTTCACCATGACTGTGAAAGCGATAATAGCATTTCCGAATGTGCAATTGTGCCTGTGTAATAAAGCTATTGTTTTGTAGCGTTAGATACACTGGCCTAGCCAAGCCCGTTTCGCGCGGCACATCAAGAGCCGTGCTGCGCATGCGCAAGGATCAGTGATGTCACACAGCTTGCGCACCGGAGCCACCTGAGCCGGCAGATCTCGCGCACTCCGCCGCCGCCGGTCTGCGCATTCCAGAGGAGTGACGTCGTAGCTGTGGTAGACGCACTGGCGCCGGCGCGTGCTCGCTGTGCAGTCGCCTGTCTGACACTGCGCTGGAGCCGCTGCGCTTCTGAGTGGCGTTTGCTAGTGTGGTATAGCCATGGAGAACGAGAGCGAAAATGCTGCTCAACAGCGCAGAAGAGCGGAGAAGCTTGACTCATCGGATCCCGAAGTAGTTGCCTGGCAATTAGCGGTTGAGCGTAGGAGAAATGAACAGAAGAAGGCTAAACGTGCTGCGGCGACACTGGAGCAAAGGGACGAACGTCTAGCAAAGCGGCGTCGCCAGGAGGCTGAGCGACGTGCCCGACCACCCCTGCAGCAACAATAATCAGCTGAACCTTTGCTAACGCTACGTATATCCTGGCATAGCCGAGCTAAGCCACTGCAACATTTTTTGTGAAGTTTGATTGGTTTATGCATCTCTGGCAGCATTTCCTTGCAGCCTTTTGGTATAATGTAACAACTTTCCCACATCTACATGATCCAGTTGCCCTTGGCACAGTATTTTCAGAGAAAATGCATTTGTAGTGGGGAAGCGCCACATAGTGATAAATATGAATTGAAAATATCCATTCTAGCTTGTGTAGCTGCAACAAAGAGCTGCCATCTGCTGGACCAATTTGCTATTTTTAATCAGCTATTATATCCATTACCTACCCACAAGGACATTTTCGTACTAGTCGTATAAGGTTGGAATTATAACTGCCAGCTCTGTATATCCCTTGCTCTCTGATTTTCCTTCATTAGACCATTAACTGATAATTGTACAACTGCTTTTATTCTGCTATAAAGAAAACTATTGGCCCTCGTATTACGCAGAGTCGTCAGAAATTTCTATGTATATAAAACGCATATAATATAGCTATCAGCCATCAGATCAATGCAGACTCTGTTGCTGATTTATGTGATCAATAATTGTTGAGATACTGGACCAATAACAGTCAATATAGCTGGCAGTCATTACACTTGACATCCCCTATTGTTTCAACAATGTACAGATAAAGAGGCTAATACACTTTACTAGTCGAATGTGAAACTAAAATAGGTGGCAGGTAATTAATCAATAAACTATTAGTCTAATTAGAAAATAATAGGTGGTACCTATTCGTCCAATGGAACCTTTATTGGTCTACCAAGGGACTAATAGGCAGCACCTATTTGCCCAATACAACCTCTATTAGTCCAATAAGAGACCAATAGACAGCACCTATTTGACAAATACAACCTCTATTAGTCCAATAAGAGACCAATAGGCAGCACCTATTTGACAAATACAACGATTATTAGTCCAATAAGAGACCTATAGGTGGTGGCTATTGGTCTCTATTGGTCCTAATAGAACTCCTATACAACCTATACAGACCCAATAGATTTCCTATAGAACCAATCACTACGTTCTATTGGACCAATAGAAATATGTATTCGTATTTTTACTAAGGCCGCACTGAGCACCCAGTACATTCTTACTGCCATCTTACCTTGAGCTGCTTCTCTTTGTCGTCGACCTGTGATTTTAGCACGTGCACGAGGCTTCCCAAGTCCTTTCTCTTGGCAGCTTCTTCCAGCTGACTGCTCAGTTCAGCCAGTCTCCCTTCTAGTGCGGTGATCTGTGCCTCTTTCTGAGCGAGCACAGTATCTTTCTCCTCGATGAGCTTCTGCAGGGACATCACAGTATCGCGGAACATAGTAGACGTCTTCGCGGCCTCTTCCTGTTGCCTTTCCCTGAAAATACGCGCGGTAGACGACACTGGGCATTAACTGGCCCGTCTACTATACACCATAACTACCTTAATGCCGTGTAAGTGATAAACATAAGGACATGGAGTGGAAGTTTCGTCTACTTCGCTTGAGTAAAGCAAATCTACAACAGAAGCTAGTGGCAAGTGTCTTAATATAAAACACGCCCCTTCGCTTGTGGCGCACTCTGTTCTGGGTTGTAAAACAATCGAGCACCATACGACGCAAAATATTTGATTTACTTATACGACTCATGTAATGGTAGTTTCGCCACAATGACCAGAATGATGTTGAACGCTGTTTCTGGTGGGTTCAAACAACTGCTTATCAGTAAGAGCTAGCATGAGTGCGTTATAGCTATGCATTAAGCTCTTAGGGACCACCAACACGTAAACATATTTTTCTTAGAAAGGAATTTTCGTACCGGAGGTACAATATATACTCGGAGGATGACGTTTGCTGACGCGAGTGATGAATGAGGCAAGTTCTACGTAGAGGCAGAACTTTCTAGTTTTCTTGCTCCTGTGTAATACAGTATCTGCTCATCAAGAAATATAGTATAGCGGGCAATCATTACCGGCAAAGAGAATTCAGGTATGGAGTCTTGCCACGAATACAGCTTTGTGAACAATAAATTTCGAAGTATATCAGGCAATGCGCTTCTTGGCTTGTTTACTGTTTTTACAGTTGCAACTACTTAAATAAAGACGTCACAAAGACTAGTGTACACTTGTTGCATCGCCAGTGCAGTCAAAGCTTCGCCCTCCCTTCCTGCCTAGTTTCTGGGGCAGTCTAACATGTATGACCTGATAGGGAGGATCACGCTTGGACTACTAGAAAGCATGGTCGAGCAAAGAGGCCCTCATTGCGGTAGACAGGCATACGACGAGAAACGTGTCCGCAAAGATTGTTAAACATTGTACAAGAACAACTGAATACGAGACAGTATAACTCCTGTATTGCCGAAAAAATGCGGCTGATACCTCTGTCAGAGGAATCGGTATAAGACGAATGTGGAGTATGCCTTTTTATTAGCAGCTGAACGTTTATTGCACACAGAGGTGAAGTTCTGCATTTCTATATAGTGTTTCGCTGGTACGGTACTGTCTGACGTGGATGGACCTACGTTCACGCATCGCCTCCATAACATCCATGACGAACCCTTTCTGGTATTGTGGTAAGCAAAGTAGTTTATGTAATGAATGGACACATTCGACAGTAACTACCACACGACAAAGGCATCAATCATGTTTACTTGCTCCAAATTAACCCGTCAACGTCTTTGCGGATATGCTAGCGCAGCTCCACGTGCGTGTATCGAGGCGCACTTGGGAACGTGCCTGGAACGCTGTCGCCGCCCAGGAGAAGAATAAAAAATTTTAGTGTATCAACACTCGGTGGTTAACCTAGATGGAGCCCTCTACAGTATAGCCCCACCGGCCACTGGAGCTCGCCGGGCCTGGTCCAAGGTCGCCAGTCGGTTCCCTAGTGCCAGCTGCGAGAGCGATACCTCTCAAGACCAAGTTATGAGTTCCCGTGAACGCACCGGCCTAGATATTGCATGGGCTGGCCGCTCTGGACATTGGTAAGTAATGTGTGTAAGGGTGGTTGTGTGGTCACTGTACCACGTTCACATCACTGTCGTGTATGCCTGTGGAGAGACTGCGTGTAGTCTTGATATGTGGCGGTATGTTCGTTTGGAGGCGACGCTAACCTCTGCCTCTTTCACTGCTTAGGTTCGGACGCGGAGGGGCATTCTTCAGCCTTGTCAGTCGTTGGCCTTCCAATATCTGCCTGCTCGTGAAATTTTGTTCTTCATGGTAGCCGGTGGGATGGCCTGAGCAGGGTCCTGCGGTTCGGCCAGCAAGTCCGCGAGCTACGCACTTCGCCTCCTCGTTCCCCCTCAGGCCCGCATGCAGTGGGCACCAGGCAACGTCATGCACCTCCGTCGACATGGTTCCCAAAATATCAATGATGCATCTGGGAAGTGTGCCTCTAAGATATAAGTGACAGGCAGCTTGCGAGTGTGTCAGAATGTATGCTGGGCGTCCCTTTATTTCTGCTTCTTTGATTGCCATGGCTATGGCTGCTATCTCTGCAGTTGCGCTTGATCTGGTGCGTACAGACTCGCAGGCCACGACCTTGTTTTGGTTGGTTACTGCAGATGCATATGCCTGCTTTCTGGAGCCCTGTGATGGCACGGGAAAAAGACTGGCGTCGGTAAAGTAGGTGTCGATATCCTGAGTTCCCTGAAGGAGTTTTCGTGCTCGCGCTTAACGGCGCTTTTGATTGTAGATCGGGTGCATATATTTTAACACTGGTTCCACGATGATGTGGTCCCGTATTTGCATCGGCACAATGGCGTTTCATCGCCACAGTACTGGGGGTGAGGGGTTACCCCAGCCTTTGTAGCAGTTATCCTGCCCGGTGTGTGGTGGTGGGTCGTTCACTTTGTGCGATTGGTGTAGCGGCTGCCAGTTCTTCATATCTGTTGTGTATGCCCAGTGCACGAGCTTTTCCGTGCCCGAACTGTTTGGGAGCCGCAACGCAGCTTTGCACGCGATTTCTATGAATGTGTCGATCTGTTATATTTCAGTCGTGTGTGGAGCTTGAAAAGGAAGAGCGAAGGTGATTCGGCTGACAACAAAGGCTTGTAAAAGATGTATCGTGTCAATCTCTGTTATCCCATCATTACCTCTTGCAATTCTAGCTATGAGGGTTGTAATCCTCTTGACGGTGTGTTTGAGTTTGCGGACGGCCGCCTTTATGCTGTTGTTTTCTTGTACGTGCTTACGCAGTATTCGGGCTACTGGGGTACTGTTGATATTCTGTCCGGCAATTTCCAGCTGCAGCATAGCTGCACGTTTGGACTGAGCGCGTGATGATGTTATTTGCAGGTATTCCGACTTGTTTGGTGCGGAGGTCATACCTGATGCCTCAAGGTAATTTTCATTTTCGTCTGTAGCGGTTTCCAGTATATCTTGCCATTCCTCATAGGAACCCTTAGTTGCCTATAGCCTAATGTCGTCGGCATAAAAACGCACAGCCCAGGCTCGGTATAAGTTTCGGTCCTACGAATGGTTTCCTTAGGAGGATGTTGAATAAGAATGGAGGCAGGATCGCACCCTGAGGCGTTACTTTCAATGGAAGGTCGTATGGTGATGACTTAGTACCAGCGATACCAATCTACGCCTTGCGACTTCCAAGAAAATCAGAGGCGTACTAGAATTTGCTCTCCTAGCACCCTATGGCTGTGAGACCGGCTAGTATGGCAGAGTGCGCGATGCTGTCAAAAGCTTTTTCGATGTCAAGCGCAATCAGTTAGTTGTTTAGGCTACCTGGAGCTGGGTTAAGCAATTCCTCTTTGAGTAATAGGATGTCCTGGGCCGATATTCCTCGCATAAAGCCATACATGGATATTGGTAGAAGCCTGCCTTCTTCTGCGTATTGTTCAATGCAAGTGAGTATAACTTTTTCGAAGAGTTTGTCCATATCTGATGTCAGTGATATGGGTCATGGCTGATAAAGGCTTCGCCGTTTTCCTGGTTAAGGCATGAGTACAATCTATGCCAGTGTCCATTTTGCGGGTATCTTTCCGCCCGGTGTGTAGACCGCCTGATTAAAGTAGTCCATGCTAACATTTAAGGAGAGACGAAGTGAGCACACCGGCTTTGGCACCGCGGGACTCGAGACACGCGCGAGAAACCACACGCGCCTCTCCACTGCCGCGCGCGCATTGCTCCAATCCTGCCATGACTTTGGAACGTGCGTGGAACGGTGCCGCCGTCCAGGTGAAACGAAGTGCTTCTTATTGAAAAAGGTGAAGTGATACTCATTGTCAAAGTTGGTCAGAAAAACTTGCGAGCATTTATTGTGTAACTAGACGAGGCTTCCCGCGACGCAGATGTATCTTTCGAGCAGCAGCAGGATACATGACGAAAATCGTTTAGCGCAGGCAAAAAACGCGAGCATACGAGAGAGGCACACAAGGGACAAGCGCTACTTACAACTGTTTATTCCACAACGTTATCATGAAACATGAAACATCATGAAACTCTGTACACGAATGAATTTGGATTCCTAGACGCGCATATAAGCTAGGAAATCTTTCACCATCTTCACCTTGTTCTGTATTTTTTTAACCCATCTGCGCATGTTCCAAATGAACATATATGTTTCATGACCACGTTGTGGAATAAACAGTTGTAAGCATCGCTTGTCTCTTGTGTACTTCTCTCGTATGCTCCGTTTGTTTTTCCTGCGCTAAACGATTTTCCTCAGTATGCACCAACTAGGCCCTCAAAAAGTCGAGTTAAGCAGGATATATGCCTCGGCATGTTAGGGATATACTAATAGAAATTAAGAAGAAGAAATGGGCCTGGGCGGGCCATGTAATGCGATGACAACCGTTGGTCATTAAGGGTAACGGAGTGGATTCCTAGAGAAGGCAAGCGTAGCAGGGGTCGGCAGAAAGTTAGGTGGGCAGATGAGATAAGGAAGTTTGCGGGGATAAATTGGGCCCAGTTAGCACAGGACAGGGATAATTGGAGGTCCAACTTAATAAACAAGTGTAACGGGCTAGTTGGTATAGATCCATCTTCGTAAGAAGCGCAAAAACTACACACAGGGACAGCTAGAAGGAAAGACACAACACAAGCGCTTGTAGCAGCAGGGACAGCTTGAAGGAAAGACACAACACGAGCGCTTGCTACAAGCGCTTCTGTTGTGTCTTTCCTTCTAGCTGTCCCTGTGTGTAGTTTTTGCGCTTCTTACGAAGATGGAGATCCATGGGAGAGGCCTTTGCCCTGCAGTGGGCGTAGACAGGCTGATGATGATGATGATGATGCCTCGGCAATACCCCGTGGTTGTCGAAAGTGTCACAGGTTGCAGGAGCCAATATGCTGCTTTTTGGTGGTACAGTGACGTTGTGATCGACGATCCTCAAGGCGTTGACATAAGTGTCGTCACAGGTGCTCCTTGCTAAGGCTTGCGTCTCGGAAACGCTACCCGTTACTTTTGGAAGTTAATCACGGCTCCACTGACCTTCAAAAAGACCAATCCCAGCATGAGGTCCCAAGGGCAACCTGGCTGGGTTACAAAATCTCCGATGTATGTAAACCGATGAATGCTAACTTGAGCTGTGCAGCTTCCTGTGAAAGTTAGGAGGTGACCCCCTGCAGTGCGAATCTGCAATCCAGTCGACTGCATAGAAAGGTTCTTCCGTTTGCTGGCATAGTCCATGCTCATAACTGATGTTTCAGCTCCATTATCAATTAACATCGTTATTTCATCGTCGTCGACAAAGACGGGAATGTTCGACTTTATTCGGTATTAGACTGCATCTGCCTGTCTGCGCCAATCTCTTTTTGTCGTTGTGGTCGCAATGGAGGATGTTGAGTACAGCGAACGTAAGCGGGCTGACCTCCGGACGGCGCTGAGCTCAGTTTTTCCGACCTCCGCAGGGCTACGTGGGTGGCGTCTAGAAGTGCCGCGGGAGAAGGCTGGGCTGGGCGATATGTAACGCAGGAGACCACGAACGGGGCTCGTGTCACCGCTGATAGACGTTAGGATGGTTTGCAACGAAGTTCTTTATTTTCGGCGGCCACACAACGGTAAGAATACGTTCCGCGCAAGTGTCCAGCTTCGCCCCAATAAAAAAGAGGGGTCTGTAGTTTGTTGTGCGTCAGACGTCGCATTTCCTACGTCTTGCTTCGTCGACGAATGGTAGGCTCCGAGGCCCGAAGCTTACCTGCATTTGCCGTGCTGGGAGTACCATATGCTGTACGCATTACAGGGTGGTGGGTGGTGTAGGGCTTCGGCGTAATTCATGTCAACTCGCTGTGTCAGCGGGTGTGGTGCCTCGTACTGTGCAGGAAAGTGGGCGGCCTGTCTTACCTCCGCGTGCACTATTTCCACAATGAAAAGTGCCTCTACAAGGGCAGCGGCGCTCGCCTCCAGCCTATGCAGTTCCCCCTTGACAACAGGCCTGGTGGGCTCTCGCAAGACAAATCCTTTGAAATCACGGTTTAATTGTCTAGCCCGTTGTTGAAGGGCCTTTTTATGGCACTGGCCTCATCACGAACTCCGCAGGTGTCGACGGCAGGTTCGCAATGAGGCCGGCAAAGATTTGGTCTTTCATGCCTCGCTAATGCGACTTTCTTAGCTTCTCTCATCGAAGGATACGCACATCTGATGTGCCGGCTCATGTCATCTACGTACGCTGTCACTCGGTCGTTCGGACCTTGAATTCGTTGCTCCATTGCTAACTCTGCGCACTCCTTTCTGTCCACTCTGGCAAAGGTATTCAGGAACTGCCGAAGGAATTCGTCCCACGACGTCACCACCGCTTCATAGTTCTCAAACTATGTTCTCGGGGAATCTTCAATAGCGAAGTGCACATAGCGCAGCTTACGCTCTTCGTTCCAGTCGCCGTGGTTAGAAATGCGTTTAAAGTGGTCCAGCCAATCGCCGGCGTCTTCTGAAGCATATCCGTGGAACAGTTTCGGCGCCCCTGTGTGGTGGACGACAGTGTGCGATGCTGCAGTAGCGACAGGAGCTGGTAGAAGACCGTGTTGTAGCTGGAGCCCCTGGAAAGGACGACTGGTATGTGCGTGCGCATTAGAAACAAAATCCATTAGAAACAAAATTCATTACTGTAGCTTTACTTTCCCTCTCCTGAATGGCGGCACCATTCGAGGCGCTTTCCAATGTCCGCCTCCATGCGTGCCTGTGGAGCCGCGTTGGCATTGCAAGGAAGCGTGATAAGAAAGACCGCAGCCGCGTTCGTACCCAAGTTTATGTACACAAAGATTTTTTTATGTACATAAATAAATGCCCAGTAAAGTGGACGGGGGACGACCGCTTCGGTAGCTCAGCGGTGGAGCACTGGACACGCTATCCGAAGGTCCTGGGTTCGGTTCCGACCGAAGACAGGTTTGCCTTTTCGTCCACTTTAATTCCTTTTTACTTACTCCAAAAATTATAATACGAAAATTAACTACCATTTCAAAGCCCTACCATTTTGGCTTTGAACTGCAGTGACTGGCTACGCATATATTTTTGTAACCAAACGGAGCCGCAGCCAGTGACAGCTGCATCCTTCGCCCTGAAACCAGTGTGCTCGCTATGAGTGCGAAAGGAAGCCCCTGTTTCTACGCGAAAAACTGGGTGTGTTGCGCATGCTGGACTCCGGGCAGCGTCCAGTCGACGTTGCGAAGGCACAAGTGCACAATTGCCAGCAAAAGACTACTGCATTCTTCAGAGCATGCTAAATAAGCAGAAATTCACATCAAGTGGAGCTCCACTATATATATATATATATATATATATATATATATATATATATATATATATATAGTTTAGTGACAAATGCTCGGTAGTTGCATAAATTTACAAGCGCAAACCACGCGCGCCCACACACCCCCACCGATAAAAAAAGGAAGTGAGCACTGGGTGGTGTCTATTACATGTGTATCTGTGTTTGCAGGTGTGTGTGGTTTGCACTCGTAAATGTGTGAAATTATGTCGCACCAATTAGCCCATCATTGTCTACTGAAATACTCAGCCATTACACCATAAGTCATCTCAACACGACTATATAAATTTAACTCCTAGTAATTTCCGGGCAGCTTTCTCATTCTTGATGCGTTAGCTCGCCGAACGTGCGCTGGCGCTATCCGTGTATGGCATACATAAAATCGATCGGCTAGCTCGGCAAAGCAAGCGTAAACGTTTCGTGCTATTCATGAAATTCAATTACCACCCACCTTTCAAATGTGACTTCAGTTGGTCGACCAGCACATTTGGAATCTAGCTCAGGCATTGTGCTGCGAAAATAGACAAGGCCAAGCGTTATGACAACGCGTATTTTGAAAACGGGAACTTACAATTTACTTCAAAATAGGTACTCTTGACGAAAGCTGAAGATAAAAAGGCAAAGCAAGCAATCAGCTTTTTCAACTTCCATCACTAGCTGACCAATCGAAAATACTGTCCGTGGAACCTTGCTAATGTTTAGGAAAGATAATATTTGGCTTTAGATACAGGTCTGCACCACATTTTCCAAAAACTAACAAACCAAATGCAGGTGTCCTGTGCTGCTTTAACACCACCTTTAAGCTTTTGTTCCAAAGGGAGCAACACAGTTTTCAAACCGCAGCACTGCTGTAACTCGACTGTTGGTCGCGCACGCGTACTCAGTTATTAGAAGTGTTAAACAGCTTCAAATTTTTAGATTAGGAAGAGTACAAGAAGAGTATAGGGGTTCTTAAAGCCATAGCGTCATCGCAATTGCCTCATTGCCGAACGCTTCGTGTACTTTTTCCTGCAGCGTGTCTTTGTCTTTTACTATACTCATATCCTCCTTTTCCTTGAGCACCATGTGAAAAATATAAGGGCTGTAGGGTCACCTACTTTAACTTGCACATCTGCTGTGCGTGGTCTAGTGGATATGCTGCTTCGCTACGGTCCTGAAGGACACGGGTCATACCACGCCGCGGCTGTCGCGTTTTCGATGGAGGCGAAAGCGGTAGAGGCCCATGTAACATGCGTTGTCAGCGCACGTTACAGAACCCCAGGCGGTTGAAATTTTCGGAGCCCACCAGTGTGCCGTTCCTCTAGAGCCTTTCCGTTCTTTGACTTCCTTTCACTCACCCCTACAGACGTTAGCCCAGCTGGCGGGACCGTGCTATGAAGGCTGAAGAAAATAGTGCGGCTGCCCCGAACGAACGACAGTTATCATTACAGTTAAGTTTTGACTTGAATCATCACCAAAAATATGTTTATTACTATATGTACCGGCACAACAAACACCACAGGGCGTGAAGAATTGGCAAAATTAAAATGACCTGGAACAGAATTGAGAAGTGGACTAGTTGGTAATTAAACTTTTTTGGAAAACAAGAGTGCAAATTAGGACGTTACACTTAGAAAGTGGCGTGAATTTCTTTCTACGTGTAACGTCCTGAATGGTGCTCTTGGTTTCATAAAGCAAATGGTCGTTCTAGGTTCCTTAGCTTCTTGACATCGTTTGACAATATTTTTCATCATAGCTCAAGAATAGAATATTCTGCGATCACTCACCTTATCAAACTATCATTAAGAAACCTTGAAGAGCAGCTTGGGCTTGTTGGTACTTACAAGCGCTCGTGTATTCTTGCTCCCTTCGTTCCAGTCTGCGCGCGCTATGCTTTATATTACAAGAAATCATCGTAAGCGTACCCTAAAAACTGCTAAGTGTCCCAAATGTAGTTGCCGTAAATGAGAAAGCTTTCAACATCGCCTATCAAAGGAGCTCTCCAACACTTCTAGGACTTATCCGTAAAACGATGCCAATCAGTCGTGGAGGCTCCAGAGAACATGCGAGCCAAATATTATTGCACTGAATGCACCAGAGAATTTGGAATTTAGTTTTAAATGCGGCATGGAAGCGCCTCCTTTTACTCCAACAAACCACGTCACTGGGGACGGTGACTACGCCGAGCAATGCAGGAATAGCACTGGTTATTCTCATGCTGTATAAAGAGCCTCTGAAAGGTCTATTGCGCCGCCACGGTGGTCTAGTGGCTATGGTACTCGGCTGCTGATCCGAGGGTCGTGGGATCGAATCCTGGCTGCGGCGGCTGCATTTCGATGGAGGCGAAATGTTGAGACCCGTGTGCTGTGCGATGTCAGTGCAAAGAACCCTCGAAGGCCAAAATTTCCGGAGCCCTCTACTACGGCGTCTCTCATAATCAGAGCTGGTTTTGGGACGTTATACCCCACAAAACATAACAAGAAAAGGTCTATTTCCTCCTTTTCGGTTCAACAAATATGTACACTCTGTGCGTCTGTGTTTAAGAAATCCGAGAAAAGTGAACCGGCCTAGTCGGTGCTGCCAGTGACGTCGTCTTCTGAAAGACGAGCAGGATATTCCTAGCCATATTTGAAGTAAGTTGCATATCCTCTGTCTGCTTAATTCGAGGGTAGCGGGTTCGAATCCCGGCCGCGGCGGTTGCATTTGGACGGAGGCGAAATGTTGAAGCGGTTGTGCTGTGCGATGTCAGTGCATGTTAAAGAACCCCAGGTGGGCGAATTTCCGCAGCCTTGCGCTACGGCGTCTCTAAAATTCATATCGTGGTTTTGGGACGCTAAGCCCTACCGATCAATCACCATATTCTCTGTGCGCGTAACGTAATAATAATTGGCTCACGTGTTCACAGGAGCCTCAACGACTGATTGGCGTTTTGCAAGTCCAAGAGGTGTTGCAAGAACATTTTGAAGAAGATTTCTGCAACTCTCATTTCCACCTTTTCATCATTTGTGGCGCATACCCGCAGGGGTGGTGGTGGTGACCTTGAGGAGAATAATTAATTGCCTGAACACTTATTGACATCACGTTCTGTTATATTTATTAATAACGTCTCATAGACGCCTTGTCATGCTATAGTGCGTTTGTGGGCTTGTTATGGATCTTTGACGTTCGAATGCGAAATTTTTAACGTTGCCCCGTATTTTTTCAGAGAAACCTTCCAATCATACACATTAGGCTTTCGTCTTTAAAACTGTATTCATATTTTGGCTACCTAGGGCAATCTGTGCACGCGTTGATTGCGTGGGCACCAGGAACAGCCGGTCGCGTATGATTTCAACTGTCTCCTCTCCAATTCGGTGAGGACAACGTGAGCAGTCGTCTACGGAGACAAGAACCCCGTGTGCACCTCCAAAACTCCTCTTGCCCATCCCAGGAAAATTGCTTTATTTATATAAAGTGGTAAACAAATCATAATTCTGATGAATACAAGAAGTTATATTCCAATTATTTGCGCAGTTGGTTACAAAATAGCCAGAAATATCTGTTTAAATGAAAACAGCAGCACTGCGTTTAAAAGCTCGTAACATCGCGCGGGAACAGGTGTCGTCGTTTTTTGAACTGAATCTGCTAGAGCGTTTAAAAGGAACGACATTCAGACACAATATATACAGCTGCTGTTGTGGAGCTCATATTCTTCCCATGTTTACGAGGTTTATTCAGGAATGCGACGTAGAAATTTGCGGTTCGTTCTATAACAACGTGTTGCTTAATACCAGTTTGAATGCATTTTGGGTTTGTGGCGACACACT
Source organism: Hyalomma asiaticum (assembly GCA_013339685.2). Lineage (NCBI taxonomy): Eukaryota > Metazoa > Arthropoda > Arachnida > Ixodida > Ixodidae > Hyalomma > Hyalomma asiaticum. The sequence goes on along the minus strand of CM023488.1, from coordinate 1,660,194 downwards.
CTGCGCACGAATGCCATGCAGCCTCTGCATCCCTATCTTCCAGCCCGGCGTGATTCCGCTATACGCGGCATGGCCTGCGATAAGCCACAGCGCCACCGCAGCGATCCCAACTACGTCACCGGCGGTGGCCACGAAAACCGAGCTTCCAGCTTGAATCAAGGCTGACCTTTCGCTACTCGGACAAGCGTAGCCCCGGTGTGCTGCTCTGCAACTGCTAACCGAATAAACCAATTGTTATGTTGTTATGTGGGATTCGTCTATTCGTAGATTCGACATCCCACATCTGGTGACCCGGAACCCGAACAGACCGCACCACCATGGCCGACCCAGAAGCCCTTACCGCTCTCGGCCAGCAAGTGCAACGACTCGAGCAGCAGCTGCAAGCCCAACAACAGGTGCTCCAGGACCAAGAGCGGAAACTTCAGGCACAGCAGCAGCGCAAGGCAAGTGAACCGTACTCGACCGACGATCCCGGCCCGCCCCGCTCAGGCAACGCCCACCAAAGCTCCGTTCCAGCGGTCCCTGTCGACGCAAGCATTGTCACTACTGCGGCCGTTGCAGAAGTGGGCGTCGGGTGCGTCGCTGTGAAGCTTCCGCCGTTCTGGGCGGACTTGCCCGAGGTATGGTTCGCCCAAGTTGAGGCCCAGTTCTCCTTGGCATGTATCACAAAAGACCGGACCCGCTACGATTACGTCGTCGCCCACCTGGACGCCCACCACGCGAGCGAACTCCGGGATATCCTTGCCGATCCACCAACGGCCAACCTTTACGAACACCTGAAGACTGAACTTATGCGCCGCCTGTCAATCTCGGAAGACCAGAAGGTGCGACAACTTCAGTCAGCGGAACTTGCTGAGCGCAAACCTACTCAGTTCCTGCGCCACATGCGCGCTCTCGCAGGCAACATGGAAATCCAGGATTCCTCCCTGCGAGCGCTTTGGCTCCAAGGACTCCCGCCGCACGTCCAGGCAATTTTGCAGGCACAGGTAAGCTTACCTCTCGACCAGCTTGCTGACATCGCTTATCGCGTCGTCGAGGTGCAGCTGAGAGCATGACGCAACCCATTGGCTTCCGTTCCCGTATACTCACAGACGCGGAGCGGAAATATTCACAGCTTGAAAAGGAAGCGCTCATCTTGGTATTCGGAGTAGCTAAATTCCGGCCATATTTGTAGGGTAGGAAGTTTACACTTTTGACTGATCACAAGCCACTGCTCCGTATTTTCAACCCAGAGAAGCTAATTCCAGCTATGGCAGCCTCCAGGATCCAGCGGTGGGCCCTCCAGCTGAGCAACTACTCCTACAACGTCACGTTTAAGGACGGAAAGTCGAATGTCCCGACGGACGCACTCAGCCGCCTACCACGGGAAGCGTCTTCCAGGGAGGTGTCCAGAGACGACGGCGGTGCCGATGACTGTGAGTACGTTCTTCTGACCGCCGGTTTGGAGAGTACAGCCCTGTCAGCCAAACTACTGGCCCGTTATACGGCCGAAGATCAGGAATTACTCATGGTGCAGAAGAGGGTGCAGGACGGCCGGCTGCGGCAGTTAGACACGACGCAAGTAAATCTGAAGCCGTATCTAAGCCGGAAGGACGAGCTAACCGCGCGAGAAGGCCTGGTGTTTTGAGGCCACCGAGTCGTCGTGCCTAAGGCAGCAAGGAACACAGTGTCAAAGCTGATTCATGACACGCGTCAAGGAATCACGGCGATGAAGAGGCTAGCGCTCACGCTGCTTTGGTATCCCGGTATTGACAAAGAGATTGAGCAGCTCGCTAGGACGTGCAACTTGTGTGTCCAAGCTGCACCGATGCCGCCAAGGCAGTTACCAGTACCGTGGCCGGAAACGAGACAGCCGTGGTCTCGTCTGCACGTGGATTTTGCGGGACCGGTGGATGGATATATGCTATTAATTGTGGTCGATTCCCCCAGTAAATGGATGGAAGCTGTGCCCCTGAAAACGTCGACGGCGGGGACGACCGTAGATGCCTTTCGCACCCTCTTTAGCACTTTCGGGCTGCCGCGCACAATCGTAACAATTTCCCACATTTATTACACTTTAACTGCTCTATTGCTACAATTCAAATTTCAAGTAAAGCTTAGGCATTCGCGTGCGATAGATAGGATATAATTAGTAAAGGCTACTCCTTAAACGGACACTAAACGGAAACAACAAAGTGGCTGAGAGTGATAAAGCGTTTTTCGGAAATTTCATTGTCTCTAATTTTGTCATTTTATGATCAATATTAGACGAGAAAATTAAGATCAAATTTTGGCCTTTGAATTCCGCGCCGGAACACCGACAAGGTGATGTCACGAACCACAATCCTTCATTTTTTGTCGTACTTCTGCCAGATTAGCTAATCCAAAATTGTCTGAAACACGGTTCCTTGGGACGCGATGTATATCTCTCTGAACCGCAAATAATTATGTACGTGTTAGCAGACACTGGCAAAGTTTTTTGACGTCCCGTGTATTATGCCGGGAACCTCCCATTTTACATTTCCAACTTGTCGATAGGGCTCGCAATATTTAAAATAACCTTTATAATAACGGTAACAAAACTTAAATCGTCAATGCGATACATTTTCCCACATATTCCTTGTTCAATGCGTGTATGCTTTGTTTGTACGGTATAGGCGTTATTTAGCATGCGGTTCTAAATAGAGGAAGATGATGAAGGACGAGGAAGAAAAGAAGAGCAGTGACCATAATGGATTCATGTTCTCGCCTTCAGAGCAAACGGTTATAACCGTTAAAGCTCTTATACATCCTTCCTTACAACAGTAGTGAAATGAGGACAGTGTACGTAGCATTGGGTTTATTACAATACTGCGATTGCACAAGAGCGCAAGAGACGAGAAGAACAGAGGACTTAGAGCACTCTGTGCCTCTCTTCTGTCACTTCTCTTGCGCTGCTATGACATCGTAAGAGTGTAATAAGGACACTTTCATGCGATACGTGAATATGAAAAAGGAATGATCACACCTGTTGCTTTATATTGCGTATGTATGACTTGTCTCTCACACGCGAGAATATTCGCACATCCTCAATACAGTGTCAGTTTTCTTAGTGCTATAACACGTACTCTCAAGAATAATGCGCATCAATTTGGCATTATCACGAACTAAAATTGACGTTTGAAGCCTTCCCATGGTCCAGCTATTAGAATTCATTTATTACCGCGAGTAATAAATTACCAATTGAATAAAGGCACATATTCACCCTGTGCGGTTCAGTGCTGCCACTATCGACCCGACAAAGGTAAAGAGAGCAAGTGAAGAGCCATAAATGTTTTCTTTTCACCACTTATAACAGCGCAGAATTGCATACCAGGGCAGACTGTATACAAAGACTCTTTTCTTCAGGATCTCATTAGTCTTGAATCCACGACCACTGTGCAATTCAAGACTGTTTTCATTGGCAAGACTCCGCTGCCCCAATACAGAGTCGACATTCCTACTGACTCATTTGCGATAGTGCGGTGCTAACTTTCCTACACCCAGGTCATTGAAGGCAGCCGCCTGTGATTTAAGCCAATTCTGTACGCTACTCACTATCTCCAGATCCTTGGCTACACGTAATGGTTCAAACTTACCGCGCCATAGCCGCGCTTTGCTGTCACTCGTGAAAATTGTAACGTGCACATACTCATTTTGTAAATGAATTTGGCTGCATTGCGCTTATCAGCATGCAGAAATCGAATGGCACACCGCACTTCACTCTATAGGTCGAGGTACGTTTCTGAAAACTGTGACGTCGCCTCATCTAGAGGCGCCGCACAACACTTGTGCGCAAAGCATCATCAAGTTTCTCTATGCTTATTGGGCTTGACCGACAGAATTATGAAAAATCACATTAGTCGGTCAACTCGACTAATGTGAAACGTGGGCAGGTACGAAGCACGCAGTTTGTGGCGATGCTTCCCACAGCAACACGTCAGTCGCTGCTAATGGGCAATGAGAGGCAGAAGACAATTGTTGTTTGTTTATTTTTCCTAATTTGCAGGTACTGATGGTCGAATGGGCCGTTGCAGGGGTAGAGTACAAATATGACACACGCACGCAAAAGAAAGCATGTTTCAACTATAAGTTTATGTACATTTATTTTTACGATCAGCCATCACGTAGCGAATCCCACTCAAAATGTATAATACCTCTTTTACTTTGAACCGGATCTAAGTAATTAAACGAGAGACAGACTGGCCGTAACTTGTCTACGTGTTGCACACCGCAGCTTTACAGGAAAAAAACTGGCGTTTGAAACGAAATTTCGAGGCGGAATTTGAGAAATTTCTGTTTTTAATGCAATTAAATCACGACTATTCCTTTATTTTAAATTAGTTTAAATTATGGCAGTTTGTTTCAGACCATTTCAACTGTTTCATAACTTCATATAACGTGACGACAAGACACAAGAGACGCCGACAGCCTGAGACGCAAACCAAAAAAAAAAAAATGGCCGCGTATCTCCGTGCTTCGCTGCAAATGCCGTCGAAAGACGATAGCCTTCTACCGACCGTACTACATGAGTCTCGTTTCGCGTGTTTCTATTCCCCCCGAGGAGTTGCGCAAGCAAGAGGGAAAACAAAGAGACGCGAGGAGAGAAAGGGACCGGCCGGAGTGGCGGGCGGCCGTTCCCTGCCTTCCGTTCGGCACGAGCGCGAGATAAGGGCGCCATCTGACCATGGTTACGGGAAACGCAAGAAGCTTGCCTAGTAGAGGAAACCTCCGCTTTTGCGCATCCTAACAAGCACTAGGGTCCTTAGAATTACGCATATATGTATTTTCTACTAAAGGGACACACCGTCCAATACATACGTATTGATGTTGCGCCTCAGATATGCGTAATATTTGCTTTTTGGCCGACTGTGTTCAGAAGTATGGAGGTAGCCACCAGTTCAAGCTGGGTGGTCGTTGAGGAAGACAGCTCTCAGGCGGCCGCCTTTTATGACCAGGGCATAGGGCAGTGCCACGGTGCAAGAAATGACCCAGCCAGAGTCGCTACTATCTAGAGACGTAGCCGGAAAGTGTGCATAAATGTTCCACAAAACAGAAGTTCGGAATATCACTGTTATTTCGATTTCACGGCCAATCGGAGGCATGATAAAAAGAAACGACCTCGTAGATCAAGCTAATCTTCCTGTCCCTGCCAAAATAAATATTTTTATGCATTTTGGTGCACTCGTGCTGGCGTTGCTTCACCCCCGTTCTTCGCAGAAGTTGCCAATATGAAGTGCATCTGGGTCATAAGTGACGCAAAATTAGCGGCCGTCTGAGAGTTCATGAATGTTGCCATACCCAACGGGAGAGGCGGGCCTTTCGAAGTTGGAAGCCCGTGCCGTTTGCATTGCTGGTGCAGATGCTGGAGTCAGTTTTGCTGCCTCGAGTAGGAGGATTCGGACGGCTTCCCTGTGTGCCTCGTCCAGTGCACGGAGCTGATCCAGCTGCACGACAAGCACGACCACGTGTTACGATCCTACCGTAATGGATTTCTTTTTGTGCTCAGGAAGTGGTCTAATCTATCCCCGGCTGCGTGAATGGTGAATTGCGCGAACACGAACTGACAGCTCCTACAGAACGATTCTATTCAGGCAAAGTATAAACTTGGTAATTCTTCTGGAAGCCATTCCTTTACGAGGGTCTTGTGTCCCTTTGTCTCTTGACGTCTCGAATAAGCGCATGTTCTAAGGGGCACTGAAGTGCAAAACGACTTCTCTCGTATTGCTGAATCATCTTGTCCCATTGCCAACATAGTTTTTCGCGCGTGAAAGACGCCTAGAAAGGTTGCGCCGGTGCCTTTAGGTCACCAGAAAGGTAGAAATTGCGCAAAAAGGAAATACACGTGCCGACGCCCGTTCAGAAATTCTCCCACTAATACGTGAGGTGTCACGATATTCTAAGACGTCTGCAAAGGCATACGTAATTATTTCTTGGTAAAGGATATACACATTGCGTTCCAATGCAAGCCAGAGATTTGACATGAAGTACTTCAAGCAATTTTACTGTGTATGGCGACAATACGAAAAAATAGGAAAGGTCTTCGTGACGTCATCTCCTCAATGTTCCGGCGCGGAATTCAAACACAAAGCTTTCGCCCTGATTTTCTCTTCTCATACTGAACTGGCACCAATGGAGACCTTTAACTAAAATTTATCAGTGTAAACCACTTTCGTGATTCGTTTTAACGCTCCTTTAGGAATCAAATTGGAACATTTCCAGGTATAGCAATCGGCGCTGCTGGCGCTGCAACACTGCGAAGTTCCCTTGGGCAGAGCGTCAATTTAGGTTAGTTGGTACAGGGCTTCATCATGAAGCAGCACGCACACAAGGACGAAAGAGCAGAAGCGGGAAACGGACTGCACGAGGGCTGACACCCTCGTGTGTGTGCACTGATGACGAATTTCCTCTTAACATGTACACAGAACACATGTCTTGAAATGTAGATGGGCATCAGGTTAACCGCGTTTCCGAATGCACAGTGTTTCCTTCTGTGACCACAAAAGACGCGTGCATGCAGGCCACCAGTAGGATTCCGATCTGCGGCCTTACCTTCTGCTGAAAATGCCGCGGCTTTTCCTTCGCTTCGTCGTCCCCATCTTGTTCCGACTTCTCCCGTGTAGACGTTGTGCTCAGCAGCTTTGCACGCAGATCGTGAGCCTCAGCCGATAGCTTCCGACTCTGGTGCTGCATCTCGTCGCGCAAGGTGGCTACGCATGCGCGATAGCGTTCTATGGTGGCCTCCTTTTGCCGCATAAGCGCCTGCAGTTCGAAAAATGAATGCGATTAGAGTGGAGATCCTTCGGAGTAAAAGCGCGCTGCGAACAATACATTTTAGAATGGAAATGCGAGTGACACAGTCATTTTGATTCTGGAGATTGTTGCGGAAATATGGCACACACAATTGCGGCCTGCTTTTGCAGCGTAAAACGAAGAAAATTCATAAGTGTTCACTTTTCGCAGCCGGCATCACAATAGCCAGTAAAAGCGTTACCCTTTGCATCAGCAAGTGCGGCTGACCATATCTCGTGTGCTCAACATAAAAAGAGCAAAAATGCTGTGATTTTTATACGCACTGATTACAATATCATAAGGTACGCCGTAAAATGGACAACTCCAGATTAGGTTTTGAACATTCGGCGCTGTTCTACGGGCACGGGCACTTCGGCATTGCGCCCTAGTCGAAACGCAGACAAAGTGCCTGAAAATTGCTCTCGCGTCAGAGTGCATTGGAAGCGCTACACTTCAGACACGAAAGGGACACTGCAACAATGTCAGAACCTAGCAAGAAAATGGTGCCGATAATTCGTGGACTCTCCCGTGAACATACAGGCGAAGTATCCCTGCAATCATTAAGCAGCAGCTATTTAGAATTTGGTGTCAAGATAGATCCCGAACTTCGCCACCCTTGTTTCAACTAATCAGTTCAATTGGAGGGCACGGATTGCGTACGACGAAGGAGAACTACCACTGGCTGATTCGTGACGCAGTTGCGGTGGACGCCGTGGGGCGGCGTCACTTCCCAACGGTGACTCTGGTGGCTCGGGTGTCGGCCGCGGGCGCGCGCTTGAGTATGGGGAACCAGCGCTAGCCTGATGGCGCGCCTACGCCGCCTAACGTAGCACGACCTAGAAATGCGGGGAGAGTAGCCAAAGCACCACCATCCTCATGAGGCTTTTGCGGGAAACTGCCGCATCGCGCCTCTGCTGGGCCGGAACCCGATGGGCATTAGAACATTCACGGGAACCGCGCGGAAGCTGAGACTGACAGGCGTTTGCTAGTGCGGAACGGAGTGTTTTTCATGTTATTTCCTTTTTTTACCTTAAAGACCCTTTTAGGGTATTACATAAAGGGGTGGGTAAGATGCCTATACAATGAAAAGTAGATGTTGCGGTATGATACAAATTAGAAGATTGTCCTGAAATTTCGTATGACTTCTTATGGCAGTTTTACGAACGTACGAGAAAAAAAATCAAATGTTCACACCCCTAGCTGAAACCGTGTACTGCGTGCATGAGTACTAAGGTTTTCCTTCCTTTTATTCGCACCGTATAGGGCTTATTCAATTTGAAGCCCAAGCTACGTTACATGCCACAAAACATTCTGTTATAACAACGCCCCTTACGATGTGTTATGTGCTGAACGAGTGCCTGAAACAGCTCTTTCAGTAGGGATCATTGTCATGACAGTCCTGCAAGCATAGCCGGTACATAAAACACCTTTATTAATGCCGCCAAAACCCGCTTTCTGTGCGGGAAGCCTCTGCAGTATTATGTTTCTTGGATGCAGAACCTTACAGGGGCTAAATCACCCGCAATTCCGACTAATGGCAACCAAAATATTAAGCACATGGTTGGCGCGAACCGCTCTGCTGTGCCCGCAGCACAGCTTTTACAACATAGAAGGCCTACGAGTTGGCCATAGTAGCACTGTGGTGCGGTAGTTCCCTACGAACGATTCACGCTCTTTCATGCACTCGCGCGACGCTTTCCCTACTCTCCCTGTCCACCTATATAGGCCACGTGACTTCGCCTCACAGCGCTGCCTGGGGAAATCTTGTTGTCCTATTGCTCGGACGCCTGTGTATGATTTCTGGAGTTTTACGTGCCAAAACTACGGTCTAATTATGAGAGACGCCGTAGTGGAGGGCTCCGGAATTTTCGACACCTGGGGTGCATTTACAGCGCACAGTACAAGGGCCGCCGCGGCCGGGATTCGATCCCGCGACCATTGGATCAGCAGCTGTGTACTATAGCTACTAGGCCACCATGGCGGGGCCGGTCGCTTGTGCGAAACACTGTTTAGTCCGCGTTTCAGAAAGTAGCGCCACATGACTACGGAAGTCTCGCCGCCTACTTCATATCCGTTCTTTTCTAGAAGGTTTGTGCCGCGGAAAGTACAGTTTAAAAAAGAGCCAGGCCTGCGCGGAACCGCAGGACAGTGACAGCGTAAGCTGGAGGAGCCACGTTCTTAGAGGCGATTTTAAACGCCAGGGGAAACTAGTGCAAGTAGGTATCCCCTGTTCCATAACTCTTACCATTTCGCCAAGTAAGGAAGTACCCACTACGCCATAATTACTGCGGTATTGTAACGTGCAAATCTGTATAACTGCACATCTTAGACAGTCCCTTGGCGTTGTCTTCCCGAGAACTAACCGAACTCTCGGCCCGGCGTCGACGGCGAGCTGCGCTTTGGGCTTCTCTCTGCACAGCTGTCGTGCCCGACGTTGACTTGCTGCAGCCGCGCGGGTAGCTCTGCGATTCGCTTCTTCATCAGCAGTCCTCACCTTGCCGAAGAACCAAGTCAGGTTGCTGTCGGTGCTGCGCACGTCGCCTGCCGCGTGACGCATGGCACGATACGACAAAACTGCTTCAAAGACAGCGCTTCGTAATAACGATGACGGAAAAGTTGAAGAAGATTGCTTCATAATGATGATGTTGATGATGCCTCTGTAATGGATGCAGAGCTACGAAGCATACACCCCTGCGTTCTTTCAAATGATTCCTCGAACTCGTTATGCAATCCACTTTCCCCGACGTGTAGTGGCGTATTATTATTGTGCCGCGTAACATAGCATTTGTTAATGCGATTCCTCGGCAGACATTATACCTGTTGAGCGAAGAAGAAGAAGCCGTTTCGAACGGCTGTGCTTGACAATGTTCTCTGCTGGAAACAGCGTATCGGCCGCAGGCCGAGGATTATCGACCCCGTTTCTGGATGAAGATGTAAGCTACAAAGTCGTCCTGCCACGTCTACCAACCGGTACTGATGTTTTGAACTCCGTATTCCTTCATGCAGACTTGAGTGGTAGACCGTACCGTGCTCCTGACTTTCGTGACGCTCTGCTCTAAGTATTGACTACCGCGGATATTATAGGCGTTGGACAGTATCAGATGAGCCACGTATGGATGATAACGTGCGCCAGTAGCCTGGCGAAACACAAGCTCGTCACCTGTGGGGAGCTTCGTGTGAAAGGCCTGAAGTGCATGGTGATCGATCCGGAGACCAAGAACATCAAACTAAAGTTACTCTGGTTGCCGCCTCACCTTGAACCTCGACGTGTGGAAGAGGCGCTCCAAGCCTACGGTCAGGTGAAATCCGTGGAGAGAGAGACGTGGAGGTGCGCTGGTATGGAACAGTGGATGACAACGAACCGGGATGTCTCCTTGGTGCTCAAGGATACCGTCACCGTAAGCTCTATACCGCACCTTATGACTATCTACAGACACCAATGCCTCGTACTCATTCCTGGTAGACCACCGCTATGTCTTCGCTGCAAGCGTGTGGGACATGTCCGCCGGCAGTGCAAAACGCCGAGATGCTTGCAGTGTCATCGTTTTGGCCATTCGTCAGATGCCTGCGTGTCTACCTACGCCAGTAAACTACGTTCTGGCCAGTCAAACACAGAGGAGCCACACCTGGATCATCTCATGGATGCTACAGAGGTAATCGATGCGTCCGGCGAAGCTGCAGACGCGACGAATGGCGGTCAACGCGTGCCTACAGAGACCATACCCATCATCCGCGCAAGTGCATTTGCAGACAGAAGCGAAGGAAAAGATGCTGATCCCCCCGACCCAGAGAACCTTAAAGAAAAGCCTCCTGATAACCACGACGAAGCAATGGATACCAGCCAGACACGGAAGCGTCCCGCACCATGCAACGATGTTGGCATAGTGACTGCATCGGACGCCGTTGAGCAGGCGTCCTCCTCCGATGGTCAAAGCCTTGGTGGTGGTGGGACGCGTCGGTTGTGCCAGCGTCCTCAGGAAATCACCGCAAAGAAGTGCAGAGGACGTAAAGCCGCAGATTCACCTGTGGCTAAAGGCAACGAGAAAAGACTGCAGCCATTGAGCACAATGGCTGCAGCGTTTAACTTCCCCACCTGTGTTGCGACACTAAACGTGCGTGGCCTCAGAAATGTGAGGCGTCAACGGCAGTTACACAATGTGCTCTTGCAGCATCACGTTGACGTGGCTGCTGTGCAAGAGACCAAGATTTCGGCTACTGGTGATATAGATAGTGCACTGGAAAATTTTGCAGATTATGACGTGTGCATTAGCCAATCACAAGGGGCTTCCGCTGGATGCTTCTTGTTAATTAGAAAGCAGCTCAATCACTCTTTGACCTCGCTACGTGTAGATGGGGAAGGCCGCCTTATATGTTGTGACATCTCTTTTCATTCCCGCCATTGGCGGTTTATTTGTGTCTATGCTCCCACAAAAGTGAATGATAGGAAACTTTTCTTCCTTTCTTTAGCGCCGCTGCTAAATACCGACAGAGATTTGATAGTTTTGGGGGACTTTAATTGTGTTTGTGACACCAGAGATCACTCGTACATAACCAATCGTTATGATGCGAGTGCTTCCTCACTTCAGCAAATTATGAATGACAATAATCTAATCGACGTAGGAGCATACGTGCCTTCCTCGGTAAGGTTCACGCACTTTCAAGGCGTCTCTCATGCTCGACTTGACCGAGTTTATATCTCTGTAAACCTCTGGTCTCACATTCACAACTATGTTGTGAAGCCTATATTTTTCACGGACCATTGTTTAGTAGCTGTTTCATGGGGCCCCCGAAAATTCGGCAAGTTACCTCCAAATTGGGACTTATGGAAGCTTAACATACAGCTCTTGCGCGAAGAAACTTTTGTAAAGAAAGTCAAAGAATTGATACTTGAAATGACACAGTGTCGACAGCTTCCAATCTTTGCTCGCTGGGAATTGTTCAAAGAGAAAGTTAAAAGCGAAGCTATTGGTATTTCATGTGAGATAGCTCAGAGGAAAAGGGCCGAAAAACGTTACCTTCATGACTTGCTTCATAAGTTGCACGTCTTTGAAAGCCAGCAACCCGGGCAGTACGTTGACGAGATAAATGTAGTCCGAGCACAGATGCAGAAGCACGATACAGATGCGTACAGAGGGGCAATGGTGCGTTCGCGTGCTTCTCGTTTCATTGATGAGGAACCCACAAAGAAAGCTCTTGGCGATGAAAAGCGATATGCACTTTCCAAAGAAATCTTGGAAATTGAATCACATGGTTCTCTGTGCACAGAGGCTTCGCAAATAACGGCCGTATTTGAAGACCACTACAGAAATCTGTTTACAGCGGCTAGACGTCGTAGTGATTATGAAGAAAAAGCCGATCAATTTATTGCCCTTATGCCACACTTGCAAGATGATGATCGACTCATTGTGGATGGGCCCATCACGAAGGAAGAAATTAAATGTGCTATGGGAGCTCTACAGAGAAACAAAACACCTGGGCCAGACGGTCTCAGTGCGGAATTTTATGTGGTATTCGAAGAAATGCTTCTACCTTTTATTGCACTGCTTTTTAAAGAGGCCTACGAACGTGGTGAACTGCCTAATTCTTTCTATCAGGGCCATACAACCCTGATTCCGAAAAGTACAGACAGCGAAGTCTTAAAGAGAGTAAATGGATATAGGCCGATATCCCTATGTAATGTCGATTATAAAATATTTGCTAAGGTACTCACAAATAGGTTGCAGATTATCATCACTAAACTAGTAGGGGATCACCAAACATGTGGAATACGAAGTCGTTTTATACAGACAAATATACATATAGCACGGTAAGTTCTTGAGTGCATTGAAGGAAGTGTCGATCAAGTAGCTCTTCTTGAGATTGACCTCGCCAAGGCCTTTGACAAGGTACAGCATGATTTTTTGTTCCGGCTGCTGCGTCACCTACGGCTAGGCGATGCATTGTACAAAGGCATAGCACTTTGTTATAAAAGGTGCACAACAAGGTTAATTGTAAATCGCACTCTGTCAGACGTAATCCAGGTGAATTCATCCGTCCGTCAGGGGTGCCCGCTGTCCCCTTTACTTTTTGCCATATATATGGAACCGCTTTGTCTGAGTGTACTTGTTAATTCTAGCATTAGAGGATACAGGTATGAAGTTGAGGAAATTAAAGTTTTAGCTTATGCGGACGACATTGCCTTTTTTTGCACCGATAAACCTAGTGTTCAGGAAGCAATAGATACCACATTGCGGTTTTGCGACATTGCGGGAGCTAGCATTAACTTTGAAAAAAGTAGAGGATTTTGGATAGGCATGTGGGCTTCAACTCCTTCAGTGTTTGCGAATGTTCATTGGAATGAAGCTCCAATTAGGTACCTTGGGGGACCTCTCGATAATTACCGAAATAGTGGTCCTCATTGGACGTCTGCCATAAGTACTATACGTCGAAAAGTGGCCAATTGGCAGGGTCGAGACCTTTCTATTTTTGCTAGAGCTAAAGCATGCAATGTATTTCTAGCGTCAAAACTTATTTATGTCCTGCAGGTGTTGCACTGCTCCCGTGTCCATTTACAGGCATTTCACAGAATATTCGCTTGTTTTATTTGGCGTTCATCTTGGGAAGCTATGAGAAGAGACAATCTTTTCCTACCGCTCGATAAGGGGGGCCTCAATCTTGTGCATTTGTTTGTGCGGCAGTTGGTACTTCGCTTCTTTTACCTCAAAGATGTTTGTCATCCATTTCTACTTGCCGTTCTTAGGACCCGAATTGCTTATCACCTCTCTTTTCTTTTTGTAACGACAAACTCTCCTCAAGAATCGCGTCTGTGGGGCTTTTTGAAAGAAATTGTTGACACGCTGTGTTTTTTAAAAGCTAGATTCACATTAGAGTACTTATATACTGTCGATAGAACAACGCTGTCTGCTGCACTCGTGAACGACCTTTTCTCTGAGCCTGTTTACCGGCTGCCATATTTGTCGTTATCTGGCCAAGATGTGTTTTTCCGTGTACGTAAAATGTGTGTATCACCTGCTGCGAAAACATTTTTCTTCAAGCTACACACGGGAACGTTACCTGTGAAGACCTGGCTTAATGAAAAAGGAATACACGTACCTTGGTCAGTAAACTGTAGACTTTGCAGTCAACCTGAGACCATTGAACATTGTTTTATTGTTTGTCTAGATGCATTTTATTTCTGGGACATTCTCAAGCGGACGATAAGAAAAGAACTTCCCCTCACACCTCACGGTATTAGGTTCCTCCCGTTCAGAAAGAGCAGCAGTAACACGCCGTATGATATGGTCATGCTGTTAGGACTTTATGCCCTCTAGAGGAGCCGCATGATTGACAGGCATGCTGAACCACCTCGCTCAACGGAGTCTGTGTTCCGAGAAGAGGTTGCCCAAGTACGCAGTGTGGTTGAGACTTTTGATCCTGTTCCGGACTGGCTTTCGCTTCTGGACGCTTGTGTCTGTTTGCCTGACTTTTGAGGAGTCTGAGTTTAAAAGTGCAAAGTTGTGTTTTTTATGCTAGACTGTTAATATGTGTGCATCTGTATAGTACAGTTTAAACCTTATTTTGCTTAATATTAATATGTGTGCAACTGTATAGTACAGTTCAAACGCATTTACGGAAATATTTCCATGCAATAAAGAAAAAAAAAAAAAAAAAGAAAAAAAAGCAGGAGTAGCTGAATGGTAGAATGCTGGACTCCCACGCAGAGGGTCTGGGTTCGAATCCAAGCAGAGGACGACGTCGAATACTCCTCGGCCCTGGTTATTTCTTTTTTTTTTCTAAAATTTGCCGCGATGGCGGCGGCGGCGGAGGACAGCTACGGCTCAAAAACGGCCCTTTTGTGATCTCATAACAGATTACGCTGTAAAAACAGCGTTTGGGAGAAGTGAACAATGAGGCGCTCTGTTCCAATCCGGAGAAGCGGCCGAGCAGCGACACGACCGATCTGTGTTGCATTGGGTTTCGTGTGTTTCGGAACGTGTGCTGTCGAAGGGACGCAAGTCTTGCGCTACAAATTGTGCTTCGAGTTGTAAGGCATCTTTTGTACACCGACAGTTCTGACGTTTCTGCGAAGTGCAACACAAAACCTAGCTTCGTCCGATGGAAAGTCACAGGTAAATGTGTTCAGATTGTGCGTGTAAGCAAAAATTAGCCGAGATGGGAGCTTTTACCAGCGTGTCAACCGAAAAAACTCTCATATTCACTCCGTCACAGCGGAGTGACATAATTTTACCACCATTGCTAAGTGACGGAGTATAAAAACGACATGACCTTATTATACTACCCACACGGAGTTTCAGTTCACGTGGTCCCAACCTCCACATGGGAGTTTTTAACAGCCATCTTCGGTTGCGACGCCCTTGCGGCGGTGTGATGTGTGTGTGTATGCGCGCTCGCGCTGGCGCGTCTGTTTAGTGCTTCCGTGTGATGCTCCAGTGCATTGGTTAGTTCGACGAATCATCGGTGGGAGTTGTATCTGTGCGTGCTCGCACGTGTGCTTAGTGCGTCCAAGTGAAGCACCCCTTCGTTTATTAAACAACTCTTGAGTGCGCAGTGAGTTTGTAACGGCCGATCAGTGTTCTGTGTAAACGTGTCAAGGCTCTTTCCACTGGTGACCGCTCTGCTCCTCCAGCCAGAAGCCGAATGCCGCACATCGACCAGAGGACCACAGTGATGCGCGAATCGGAAATATTTTATTATGGAGTGGCTGGGGCACCACCACCCAGCGAGTGTTGACGTGGTTTTAGGCTTCCGAGATTATCAAGATTTTATGCAGACAAGCTAGGATTATGGGAAGCAAACGTCAAGACTATCGACCAGAAGGTGAAAGGACCAAAAGGAGTCCAAATGTACCCAGGTAGACCAAATATTAATAAAATTATACAAGGAATTGTCCCAGACCACGCCTAGGCTTAGCTGGCTTCAGCAAAAGCTCCTATATGGATGTAAACATAAACTCTCATATAGCTATCCACAATAGCTCCGCCATGGATGTAAACATATACTCCCATAGCAACCCGCAAAAGCTCCTCGATGGATGTAAATATTACTCCCAACAATCCATGCATAAGATCCGGTCAAGCGGAGTAAACCTTTTACTCCGCATGACCGGAGTATATTAAACTCTTATCAGGGAATGTGCTAGAGGACAGGCCATTTACTCCCATCTCGGGTAATTTTTGTTTACAGTGTGCGAAGCTAGACGCGGCCTGCACTTTGCGTCGTCATGTGGCTGCTTTAAACGAAATTAGTTTGTGAGTTTTTGTTGAGTTGGAGATTTGGCCCAGTGGGAGTTCGTTTGAATGACTTACGTAACTGCTGTATAGTTACAGATTTCGTGCAAAGTTACTTAAGTTTAATGTCATTTTTTTCACGGTGTTTGCACAGGTATTATGGCGGGGTTTGGAAAAAAAGCAAGTAAATGGAAAAGCGACGCCTGTGCCACTGCGTATAACTGCCTACGGTGCTTCAACAGTGCGAACTCAGTAAAGTCTGCTGTAATTTTTTTATGTTGAAGGCGAAGCATGAAGCGGCCAAGGTAGCCTGCGTACGCAAGGCCGGCGTAGCCGAAAGTTGCACACATGTTCTTTGCATTGAGAACTCCGTCAAACGACGTCAAACGACCATGTTTACAAGCGTGGTGTCGGCCGTCTTCTGAGGCCACTACATCGAGGAAAGAGCTCGTTAAGAAAACTGTTGAGGATATAACCGTAAACAGCTGGGTTTGCTGTACCTTTTTAATCGGCGGTGGAATGTGCTTCGCCAACACGGATTTTAGCAGTCGTGCTTTTGTAACGCGCAGGACAGTCGTACCGACGTAGAATAAAGTCCGCAATGTAGCGCGGTTTTTACGCAAATTAGGATGAGTGCTTCTTTGAATTTGTTCAAACACCAGCTCCAAGTAAATCATTATGCTGTGATGTTCTGCGGAGTGCTAATGCGCTAATGCAGAACGCTCTGCACTCTGCATTAGCGCATTAGCGCTAATGCAGTGCGCTAATTAGCACTCTGCATTAGCGCTAATGCAGAGTGCTAATTCGCGGGAAGCAACACCAAAAGGAGTTAACAGGCTCTATTCTGCATCATTTTCCTGACAATAAAAGCCTCATTGGTGGTTGCATCGACTTACAAAATAAAACACGTACCGGTATCAAGGCTACTTCTTACTCGTTTCAGTGTATCACGCACAGCAGCATAGTACCCGTTAACCACTTGTATTTGCATATGTTATAAAGTTTTGCCTGTAGCGCTCTACAGGGCGGCGCTGAATGTCCGCGAAAACTCTAGGGCTGGTTCCCCATATAGCTTGTTCCCCCCTTCTCACTCCCCTCATGTAGCTTCCAGCGCTCACGCAGAAACGAAAGGAGAGTGAACGTGCCTGCTCGGATGGTAGACTGCCCCTGAAACTCCTGACATGGACTGCAGAAAGTACCGTCCATTTCTTAACCGAACCACCACTACCATTATCATCATCGTCGTCGTAGTCATTATCATAATCAAAGTTGATGGTGTAACTCCGCTAATATTTCACTTTTTCTTGAGCTACGCCATTTGTGAAGCAACAAGCCCCTAGGGTGTAGTCACACCCGGATCACTTCGAAAACTGTTGCAGGGATTCTTTAAACTGCCAGGAGAGGTTGCTGAAAGAATAAAAGGCACAACGATCATCTATAAGGTAATACGTGTAATACTTCGTGTTAATTTCCTAGTAACCAAGACTGCAGCGCGACAGAGCACATGCGTAGCTTTCTTATTAGCCTACAGAACGAGGATAAAGCGTTTGCTCCTTCAGTAGATGCTAGCATGAGTCCTATCAGCTACAGTTATCGGGACTGATGAGGCGCTGCTGATTGCTATGGATCAGGCAACGTCGGCCAAACAATCTCCCAGTTCCTGTCGCCATACCATGCTAGCTCCTTTATGTTAGGCGCTGCATTGACTGGGATTCATATACAAGATATAGATGGCGTTAGTAATAATCATATCAACTAGATACTTAAGTGACGTGTAGGCTTTCCGACAAGAGACTTGGCTTTATTTTTTTTTTACGGCGGACGGTACGTTATTTTTGACAATCGACAAAATTGAGGTCATTACTTTAGAGTATTAGTGCCTGTCATTTTAGGTATGTTTCTGCACCTGAAATCAAAACAGCAATGAGAAGCTCACTAGGCGTGTTTCTGTTTCGGAAAATTTTAAAACACTATGTAATTTAAATGGCGTGAAAAACACGGATATCAGGGAAGAGGAGCGGACAACATGCCTTTTCTTTCTTGCGGTAAAAAAAAAAGGCTTGCGCTGTCATCTACACCCAGTTATGCAGATCAACTGCATGAAATCCTGACAGCAGCGGCCTCATCGGGAGATGATCGTCATGGCTTCTAGATTACCGTGGCGGGGCGAGACCTGTCGGTTGATGTTCATAACGACTCTAGACAGCGCAAGCTTGTTTTCTTTTTAATTGATTGCAGGAAAGTAGCCTTGGTATTTACAAGGCCTGTAGATGTGACGCTGCCGCGGTGTATTTGTTGATGTGCCGTTGCAGCGTATGTTTAAGCACTTCCGGGCGACAACTATTGTCTCCCTTTCGATGGAGGCGAAATAGGGGCCTCTTGCATATCGCTTCCGTCGAAATCCTAGAGGCCCGTGTGCTGCGCGATGTCAGTGTACATAAAAGAACCCCGGATATCAAAATTTGCGGAGCCCTCCACTACAGCATCTCTCATAATGATATACTAGTTTTCGGTCGTAATACCCCAGAAAATATCATTAACCAACAGTTATCCCACTATGTTCAAAACATTTTCTTTGGTAATCCAAAAAATTATGGCGTAATTTATACTTACGAAAGGTGCGCCCACTGAACCAATGTTTAGAAGCTTCAAGCATATCTGAAAACATCAGCTGCCTGTTCTCGCGCAATCATTCCCGTCGCAGATCTCTCCACCATTCATTACTGCCTACGGAATAATTACGAAGCAGAAAGGGCCACCAGCTTTTATGATGCCTCATTTGGGTTTTCTAAATTCTTAGCTCTCAGTGAAATGATGCGCTTTCAACTGAACGGGTCTGAATTTATTCGCAACAATAGGGGTGGTTGATAAAAACTGGTGCATTGATATTCAGTTTGAAAGTGGGCACGGATATCACTGCTGAGCTCATTTTTGGTATGATCATGGAAGTGTGTGCTACCGACTCTAATCCATCATTTTATTGCGATGCTTCAACCATTGGTATATAATTGATCGGCCCTTCCACTCCGTGAACATGAGCGTTTCATAGTGGGATTACCTATGAAGCTACAAACACGTTTGAATCTGCCTTATCATGGGATATATTTCAAGTGCCGCGCACGTGGCTTCGCACAACCATAATGACGTAGTGTGATAAGGGCAAAAACCAGCCAAGCGCAACAGAAGAAAAAAAGTGTACGCACACTACTTTCATGATGATGATTGTGTTTAGAAAGCCGTGACCGACGTGGGACCGGCTATACATAACAAATTTTTCTAACGGCATTTCCCCAAAACAGATAGTTCAGGATTATGCGGCAAAGCGCCTGTACTAAGAGTGTAAGGGATGCCCAGGTGCCCTGCATGTGCGACAAACTGCCATGCCTTTGACATGTTTAGTTTAGGCTCCTGTACAACAGTCTGATATATTTCACAGAAACACTGGTCCACCGTAACGGCAACATGCGTTTGTTGTCAATCTGTTACACACCTGGACTCGCGTTCCATTCTGGGTCAGGTCGTCACACTTTGCCGACGCCGAAATGCAGAGTGTCCCGTGTTGGGTGGACGTTAATGAATGTCAGGTTGTCGATATCATGGCAGAGGATCGACCACAGCGCTGCGCTGAGGTCGTGTGTTAGCTTCGCGCTCAATAATAAATAATGGAACCAAGTAATATTTTTTGGAAGCAATGTCCTCCTGCTGCACTGCATTAGTGCAATTCCACAAGAGTTGTTGGGGTTTTGCGTGACAGTGGAGGGCTGCGGTGGAGGGCTGCAGAAATTTTTTCCACATGTGGTGTTTCAATGTGCATTGACATCGCGCAGTACACGGTTATGTGCCGTTTTTACCTCCTTCGAAAATGTAAACGCCACTGCCGGAATCGACACCGCGTTTTTCGGGCTGGCAGCGAAGCACATTAACTATATTAGAGCACCGGGGCTAATTATCGTGACTTTCACGTGTGGTACAGAGAGCGATGGAGAGCTGATTTGAGCTAGGCGTGGACGCGGCGTTCAGAAAACCTAGCCTAATTTGTTAAGAAGAAATAAATTAGAAAAATGTTCTAAGGAATTCCACAAGGTCTAACCTGCAATGAGCCGATGGTCAACATTGCGACCCGCAAGGACTTCTTCAGTTTTGCCTTGTCCCAAGGTATGCGCTCTTCTGCAGCTGCTCGAGACAGCGCTTGCTTCAGCTCCTGGATGATGGTGTCCTTGACCCGGAGGGAGTTGGCCGAGATCCGCATGTTGCGGCGCTCGTCGTCAAGCTTCTGCACCATCAAAAGTTGGGCAAGTTGGATTATGAAAACGGAAGAAGCACCTCGGTGCAAGACGACACCAGGAAATACAAGTGCACGGGACTGTCGCCAATCCCGTGTACCTGTCTCTCCTTGAGGGTCCGCAGGCTTCTTTACGTCTACGAACACTGATATATCGGAGGCGTTTAGGATAGAAGCAGTACAGCTAGCGACATCTAGTATTTGCTTGCTTATCGGTAATGCATTCGATGTTCTTTTTAGTCGTTGCTAATAGAAAGAAAATGAAAGTTCAGTAACTCAATTAGTCTCACAGCCTGTGCTTTACCCAAGCACTCAAGCAAAATGTGTAGATCAGATAAAATTATCTTTGTGCGTCTCCGCTTAGGCTGTCGAACATCAGGTGTCGCTGCCAGCGTTACCGATCGCTTGCGCTTCTCCGTTTAACCAGTATTTATAAACGCCATGAAGTATACGGATAATCTAGGGCCCTCTCCTGCGTCATCTTCCACTGTCATTTTCTGACGAGGCATACGCGCCAATGGTGAGTGTAAAAAAAAACTTGTCCTGCTTTGTTTCTATAGCGACCCTTCACACAAAATTGGCAAATATGGAAGTTATTTCATTATCCAATCAGCCTGTTACTACAGTTATCCGATTCCGTTTGCTGTAATGGAGGATGCCTCCTTGATCCAAGCGTCTACGATCCATACATGCAAATACCCGACAGAAGAACCGAAAACCGGCAGAAGAAACACGTCGCTGACGTGTTGTATTACAATTAAACAAGGCTCACATGCACCGAACATCCAGCCATGGCTGACTACACCCCAACAATGGAAGGTAAAGGAGCCACATTAACGCAGGTGGACCTAATCATGGTCGCTCTCCAAGATCGTATGTGAGATAACTTCAGCGTACTCGGAGATGGAGTGCGTTGTTGTGAAATGAGTAGTCGAGAGCATTCAGGGTGTTTCACATCAAACAGCCGAATGGAACAGGCTACGCCAGAGCGCTGTGAAGTTCTTCAAACTACCAGCTGAATTTATTCACGAATTTATAGCTGAATCTCCTGGGAAACGCAAAATCGGAAAACAAGTGATATAAGGAAAAAAGATGGGAAACCACCGCTACTCGCGCTCACGAGTCCATTTGCTCCTTCGCGTGCGTTTGTAATTATCCCCAACTAGTTGTCCGTGCAGTAACCTTAGAGAAAGTGCGCTAGGAAAGCAGGTTCCTCATTTACCTTTATTATTTAGGCCACATTCTTTGCTACTGACGACGCTTACGCCTTATACTTTGTTGACATGTGCAACGCTGTCACGGTGCGTGCGTTCAGCGCTTAGAATCTGTCGGTTTAGTTACAAAAACGGTCTGACTGAGACCATTTGAACTTTGTTTTCGACAAGAAACTAACCGCAACAGCACTTCTCTATGGGACACTCCATACTTAAGTGTAACAAGACTGGTTATGAAAGTCTATGTGAATGGCGAGTACCTCATTTTGAGCCTGTTCATGTTGGGTCATATTTCATGAAATTGCTGGCGTCCGCCCTTCCTTGTCCACGTCCATTTGGTGCCGCAATTTCTTGCTGGCGCTGGCGACTTGAATGCTCAGTTATGCGCAAGGCTCTTAGCAACAACTGCGCTTTGCGATATGGCGTATTTGCACTATTTATAAGCCACCAACAAGGCATTAAGAAAGAAAGGCATTAATGATGAAAGAAATTATCCACTTATGTGGCATGACTTCGACGGCACTACTTGAGCATGTTTTGAAACAACCAATATGGACGGCGTATGGACACAATGTAGTATAACACCCCGCACCCCGAAAAGGTGAGCAGCCTGCACGAGTGGTGCATGGACTAAAAGCGGAGATTGGGGACGACCTAGTTTCTTCCGCTTTCTAAAAGCTCGACTAAGTCACGTAATTTGTCACGTGCCTAGCGGTTACATCGTAGTCATAAGCTATTGCTGTGGTGCAAAGAATAGGAAAAAGCGTAACTTGTGTTATCGACCACCTTCATTTCCTCGTCCACGCCCTTTCGCGCGCCCTTGCTATGCTGTAGTATACACAGCCACGCTATGTTACGCTATATTGTATCCACTCCTTTCATCATCAGCGCCTTGCTATACCACATTGTAAAGGTCGTCGGAAAAAGACGGAAATTACGGTAGTCCGAGATGGTCGAGTATGCCAGAGGAAGGCGCACAGCCACGTGGTGGACATGCGGGGCAGGAGGCGACAATTGTTGGAATTCGTTGTACAGCTGGGAACAGGCTAGCTGGTAACTGGGAAGCGGTTTGGCAGCCCAAGGGAAACGTGTAGTTCAGACACCCGGTCGAGGAATGTCTGTAGTCACCAGCTGGTTAGGCTGGGGTTTGGCACCATCGCACCCCATGGAGCGTCTTTGTTAAGAGCACATGTGAGCAAGGGGCAGAGTGGACGCCAAGTTCGTTGTTCACGGGTTGTCTTCTTGTTGTCAGTGTGGATGGTGGTGCCTGTGGGTTTCCATGTTTCTTTCGGTGTGCTAGTTGCTATGCGGGGTTCTGTTTGTTTGATGCCTGTATGTTGCTAGGGGTTTGGCACCATCTTTGACATGCGGGATTTTGTTTGTGTGAAAGATTGTGATTGGCTGTCAGGGACTCAGGGGCGGAGCAACCAGTGTTTATAAGGTGGCCCCTCATCCCTGTCAGATGGGGTCGGAGGCGAGGTCGGAAGGCCAAAAGTGGTCAGGAGGTTGGAAGGCTGAAGGTTGGCGAGGACGGAGCGGATAGTTCTAGAGAGGACATCTAGCACGAGCCCGGGTGGTGGTTCCGGTCGCAGGAGCAGTACTATGCACTGAGGTCGGCTCTGCCGAATGGAAGCGATCGTACCACAAAGGTCCTACCAACCGATGGTTCCACCTAGGTCTTACCAAACGAGGCTACTGTCTGTCGATGCATATGTACCGTCTTGTGTATATAAAGTCAAGTTGTGTTTGTGTGAGAAAAAGGCTGGTCTCGACCCCTCAAGGAGAGACAACGCAACTTCGGACAGGCAATAGGGGAAGACTTCCACCCATCCTTCCTCACAGCGGCAACGCCAGCTGGGGGAGCTCGGCTCCACGAGGAAGTGAAGAAACAGGAGGAAGGAGAAGGTGTGAACTGAGGACACGTTCACCCCACGCCAAAGCACCTTCTTTCTGAAAAATTAATCACACGTCATGGCGGCAACTGACGAAGACAAGTCCGCTTGTCGAAACGTTGGCTCCTGCGACATTCCCTGTTCTAAATCGTATTTTGCGATTTGTTCATCGATTCAAGCATCCATCTTCCCCTGAGCTTCTCTTCTAGTTTGGATGTCACACTATGCATGAAATGCTGTGCTAAGAGCTACTTGGTACATGCACACTTTCTGTGGCGCACAAACTACACCCTAGAAGGCTGCCATGCCTTATCCTCTCCCCTTCTTCTTTCCTTTTACCACACCATCACATCATACCTCCTGAATTCCCTTTCCCACACGCTTGCTATGCTATAGTCTGCTATGCATGGCTGTGCAATATTAGGGTAGCTCTCGTGTCGGCAAATTGCATTCCTGAAACACATAACACTGCGGCGCGAAAAAAAGCGGATGAAAAATGTAGGCCTACACAGGACGGGCGGGTGCACCTTTTTTCATCCGTGTCGCTTCGCGCTACAGTGTTACCATATTAGGGGCTGCATAGCACAGATCCACTTTCTGCGACGCATTCCTGCCTTTATGCAGACAGTGGTGGGCTAAGGGCATGGGCGCAATAGAATAAAGGAGTCTGACGAAAGGCTTCCGCCTTCATATAATAGTGGGCTAGGGGCGTGATGGCAAGAGAAGGAAGGAGTGCGCGGGCGAATTGCTGCGGATTTCAAAGAAGTGCACGCCCCCATATTTCATGGCGATGATAACATTCTGCTCGTACTTTACACGAAAGGCCGGCCTACAGAGCTCAGCTCTTAAAGCCATGCTGGTCATGCCAGTGCCATCCGTGGACGTGTCCAGACTGGACCTACCTTCTGCAGAAGCTTTGCGTTCTGCTTGGAAGTGATCAGTTCCTCCGTTTGTGCTTTAAGGGTGTCGGTCAGGGCAGCGCAGTTTTTGCATGGGGAGACCTCCTGAAATATGGATAAAACACATCGCTATCACCAACAATGTGACGTCGGATAAAAAAAGAAGATATTGGTGCTGTGTAATTCAAATTCATCACTAATGCATCTCCATTGATGAGGAACCTGCAGAAGTGAAGGTTCCTGCAGACAAAACGTGGGCCGAACTTTGAGGCAGGAC
This sequence comes from Hyalomma asiaticum, assembly GCA_013339685.2. Classification (NCBI taxonomy): domain Eukaryota; kingdom Metazoa; phylum Arthropoda; class Arachnida; order Ixodida; family Ixodidae; genus Hyalomma; species Hyalomma asiaticum. The sequence continues at coordinate 1,635,614 of CM023488.1, read as the reverse complement.
ATTCACGCAGTATATGTGTAGGGTCGTCGCGTCAGAAGCAATTTTCACAAATTTCTGGTATGTAACGCGATTAAATTGTGATTTGTTCTTGTCTAACGTAGCATTCGGCTGAGGCCAAGATTTTGAGTAGTGGGTAGAGGGTTGGAGTGACTCAACTTTTCGATTTTACCTCATCAAGGCACATGAGAAGCCGAAAGGCCAAGTCTCTAAAGGGCTCCTCAGTTAATAAGCAGTCACTGAAATTTTAGTCTTTCATATCACGCAAGCAACTGCGCGTTGGAAAACTTCTGCGGTAATAAAATGTCCATCATCTTCCGGCGTAAAAGAAGTCAACTACAATTTTTTGAGAAAAAAAGTACGTTTCCGCTGTGTATTTATCTTTGACATTTTTAAGTCTCTTTCTGTATGTTTTATTCGACATGACTGGAAAGTTGGGAAGTTCGTTCTAGTCCGCAAATCAGGTAACAAAGGTTCTCCGCTAAACTACCGTCCCATCTCGCCCACAAGCGTTCCTTGCAAAATCATTGAACACGTGATCTATACTCTTGTAATAACCTTTCTTGACTCGTACGACTTTTTTCATCCAGCTCAGGACGCATTCCTCTGCATGGTGTTCACATAAATACTAACCTCGATATCAATGTACAGACCAACGCAGTCTTTCTAGATTTCTGTAAGGCCTTTGATAAGGTCCCTCATCAGCGTTTCACCTTTAAGTCTAAGAAACTAAGCTCGAACTCAGATATTTTAACCGTTAACAATCCGTCATAATAAATAATCACCTGTCTAACTCAGTATCAACAACTTCTACAGTTCCTCGAGGATTTCTTCCCGGCTCTTAGTATTCGTAACATATAGCTTAACGACCTACCTTCACTTGCGTCTTGTAGTATTACAATGTTCGCCGATGAGTGCGTCACTCATCGCGCTGTAGTTAACGCCACAATCAAAGCACGCTCCAAAAAAAATCTCGATAACATAATAACCTGGTGTGATAGCTGCTAAATGACTCTTAATGCAAAGAAATGTGAAATATCATTTTTGCGCAGCACTACCCGAATTTTCGTGCAGAATTGAAGGCATGCCTCTAAACAATGTGCATTCTAACAAATACGTAGTTGTCACTCTTTGTAATGATTTGTCTTGGCCTACCCAGATCTCCAAAATCATATCATCGGCTAATAGACCGCTAGGTTTCTTGAGGCATAATATTGATCAGGCCCCCCGAAATGTAAAATTACTCGCCTATCAATCACTTGTTCGCCCAAAGCAAGAATATGCATCAGTCATTTGGAGCAAACGTCAAGCATACCTTACAGATGTACTTGAACCTGTTCAAAATCGCACTGCTACATTTATGCCTTCATTCGAAATAATCACATGACGTCGGCGTTTCAGCCTTTCAGGCAGAATATCGTTTAGCTCAGCTTCATAATCGCGATGTATTTCTAACCTAGCACTCTTTCACAGGTTCTTTTACAGCACCCTTAATCAGGTCCCCTACATCGTACCCGCAGCACACTTCTCTCACCGCACCTTTCATTCACAGCGGGTCATGCGCCCATGTGCCCATGCTGCTCATTTCTCGGCCCCGTTGATCCCAACAACTGCCAAAGGCTAGAGCGGCCTTGTTGCTGACTTTGCTGCCATTACCTGTCCGTCGTTCATCGAGCAACGTGTCATCGGTCACTTTGAAATTATTCTTTAATCGTGTAAATATGTACACCCCCACCCAATGACTCCTTTGGGAAGCCTTTAAGGTAAATAAACTGAACTGAACTGAACTAAAAAGAAGCAATCATGACTTTCGTCCCGCTACGACATACGGTCTGTTGTAAAGGTCGACCTTTATTCGCAGCTTTGTTAGCATAGCTCATTCCGGCTATCACTGTCTATATTTGTTTGCTACCAGGATCCGCCACCACACGGGGAGTCAGGAGACTGGTGCGTCTGAGGGTAATTTAAGGCATACTACCTTCCTAGTTTGTGTCAGTGGTCTGCCTAACCAGGTGTCTTCATGATTTCAGAAGTATGCATACTACTGTACCGTTCGCAAACAGCACGGCCTCCTAACTAAGCGGCCTTGATATCTTGCAGTTTGCTGTAAACCCTGGAAAATGAACGTGAATGGTAAAAAAATCGCCAATGCGCCTTCAGTATCAACGCATTTGCGTCTTACGAATATTTCACCGGTGAGTGTATCTTCCTAAAAGTAGTTAGGGATTCGCAAGAGTGCCACTCAGAATGTGCAAGAGTGGCAAGTTCGGCTGGCTATTAATGTTGTGGTAGCTAATAGCGTGAAGTACAGCGAAAGGTGGATGCGATGACCCGCTTGTCACGTCTACCTTTGTTCGTTCTGGTTTTTTAATACCAGATTACAGCACCATGCAACTTCTGACTTGGAAACACCGCACAAACTCCCCAATATGTAATGCCAACTAAATGTTGAGGTGTCCATCGTAAAATTACTGTGAATCATTTACATTTCTAAAGTGATGGGGTATAAAAACACTCGTAGGTCCGCAAATGTTCGCTTGCTTCGTGAGCTTTAACATCCCAAAACCACCCTATCATTATGAGAGACGCTGGGGTCGAGTGCTTCGGGAATTTCGACCCCCTGGAGTTCCTACGTGCAATGACGTCCCACGCAAGCCTCGACATTTTCTCATGCTTCGAAATGCAGTCGCCGCGGCCAGGATTGGACCCTACGAACTTCGGGTGGGCACCCGTGTGCCCTAGCCTCTACACCACCGTGGCAGGGCACTTGTTCGGCGACTTCATAACTAAGCTAACTTAACTCAGTACCTTGAGCGTGGAGAGATTTCAATAAATAAATAAATAGGAAGAGAGCCACTTTCATCGTCACTGATAATCATTCTTCCTAAATTTCTGTCCACTAAGGCCTTGAAGTGGCGTATTAAGTACTGCAAATCAGTACTGCAGGAAAGCCCTGCTTCCGCATACGCGAAACTACAGCTGCAGCGGCACCGTCGCAACATAAGGGAGAAATCAATCAAGAAGCCAGAATAATAAAATGGACGAGAAATATATGTGCAGTTGAAATGACGGAACATTTTGATGGAGGAAAAGAAAGAAACCACACTAAGATGTAACATGCTGCCGGCGGACGCGACCTCTCCCACTTCATTTATTTATTTAGAGCCACATATGCGAAATTCACTGCATGATTCTGTCGGAGTCGGTGACCCCGGTTTAAATGTGGGATTCCGTGCATCCCGTGGGAATTACGCGCACAGCCAGAGCGTGATACCACCACGTGCTGCGCGGTAACTGTCCACGCAGCCCACTTTAGCCTAACAAAAGCTGCAGCCGAAACACTGCGGGGCAGCCGGCGACGGACTGGAAAAGCAGTTGAGTAGGGTAGCTTACTAGGCGTGTTGGTTCATGGCGTAAAAAATTCCAGCTGCAAATGACGCGAGCCCAAAAGAGGAATGAACGCATATGACAGAGGCTGGACAGGAGTTGCTTCACACCGGTGTGTACATGATGTGTGGTGTGAACCCGGCACTAGGAACGCCTAGGGCTTGTCCTTTCTAACATTATGAGCCCAACAGCTTTAAGATATCCTTGCAATCTATGTGCCTTTCTGAGTTCTCTCAGCGAATCCGCACTGCATCTCTTGGCGGGCGACTCAAAGCCCACAACCTAAACCTATGTACCCGGCTGTTTTTGCCTTCCGCACTTGTTGGTATACGGTCCTCGTGGCATGGAATCGAAACCGCCCCGTGTGCTTTGCGCCGCCATAGCGACTGCGCCCCCACGGCGGATGAAGTGGCATCGTGCCCTTTAGATTTCTACTGCTATGGTATAATAAATAAAGATGGGTAGAGGTTGTTTTGCTGCCGATTTTCTTGAACATGTGCGTCCTTGCACGATGTTAGCGTGTAGTGTTGTCGAGCGCTGTTGTCAATCGCTCCATGCCCATAGCACTCTCCCGTCGACCTCAAGCTCACGTGTTGAGTTTTCGGCCGCGTTCGAGACCTTATTAGACCGAAACCGACCACTCCACTTATTTTCAATCACCATTTCGCACCCAAATCCATTTACCTCAGAATAGTTCGAATATTATGACCAATTTTGTTGCTGCCTCGTCACGGAGATCCAGTGACTATTGTACTAAGCTGATGATCTGAGGGTCGCGGTGTCGAATCCCGGCCGCGGCTGCGGCATTTAGACGGAGGCGAAATATTGAGGTCTTGGATTGTGCGATGTTAGTGCACGTTGATGAACCCCTGGTGGTAGAAATTTCCGGAGTCCTCTACTGCGACGTCTCATAATAATAGCGTGGTTTTATGGCGTAATTCCTAATATATCTATTGATTTTCTTGCATTCATTTCAGCCTTAATACTAGGATTACCCCTACTCACCTGCTGTTCTTGGATGACTCGCTGTCCGCTGCTGTACTGCGACAGGAGGCTTTCCAACTTTTCCAGGGGAACTGAGCCGCCGCACTGGATTCTCATGTCCGCAAGTGCCTGTTTCTCCTCTTCACTCTGTCTGCGCGACTCAACCATGGCCCTGACTAGCTCCTCATCCTTTTGCTCGTATCTGCGGAAGGCGTAGGTAAAATACCTTTAATGTCTACGTCAATAACAAAAATCAGCTATCGGTTCATGAGTCTCACTCATTTAGTCTGAAATAGTTTGCATATGGCTCACTCAGACTCATACAACGAAATTTACTCGCTCTGGTTTATCAGTATTCACACACGCCAAATTCAGGGTCATCTGGTTGGTTCACAAGTGAATATACTTGTACTTAGCGGACAGGCACATATATATGCCGAAGCTAATACGAGGGAGAACAGCCGCTATGCAGGGCGACCTGGCGGGCGTCGACTCCGGTAGGGAGATCGGAGCAGCCGGCGGGACTGATCACGGAAAGTTGGAGTTGCGGGTTCGATGCCGGGTCGCCTAATCTGTCGGAGCTAATACGTGGCTGCGACAGCGTGGGCTTTCGAACAGCTGTATTTTTCTCTGCTTGGGGCACGCGCTCGCCGCCCCTGTCTATACTTCATCCTCGACGGGAGCTTCACGCGGAGCAAGCTGTAGTGCGACGTAGGGGGCGTTACAAGTACAAGGACGTAACCCTCATTTGCCGTCACCATGCTGGTCCTCCCCCATTGGCGACTACTGCCTTGATAGGCAAACAAATCTCGGACTAGATCAAAATACTCGGTTAGTCAATCCTGCCTCATGGTAAAGTATTCTGCACTGCGTGGTACGATATAGGCACCCTGCTTCTGCCTGAATCACTGAGACTCATGAATATCCTTCATTTGCTTCGTCGGGCTTAGTGAGACAGGAGGCAACGGGGCATCCTGCTTCAAAGCGAAGGATTTCTGGCCTAGCCAAGCGTGTTTCTCTATGTGCGAACTTCACCTCGATGTAATGAAGTGGTACAACGAGCAAGAGTTGTACCACTTCATGAGCCATATGGTTAGGTTGGCAAACGGTGCCTCGGCTGCGAAGGTGTTCGAGAACATGAATAACGAATAGACTTCATGAAAAAACGAATGTATTCGTGATTGCGAGTGTTTTGATGTGCGCATGTTCCTCTGAGAATGTATAAATAGGCTCGTTTTCATGCAATAAACATTCAGTTGGCAGTCAGCGCTGGTCCTGTGGTCTTCGTCTGTGTTCCTTTGCACTGTTACTTTCTCTGCTCTAGTTCGGATCATCGGCTACAGGAAAACGTCACGGGAAGAGGCCGGGATACTTGGAGAGCACTACAGATCAGGAAATTATAAAAATAATTGTAAGGCAGCAAGGATACCGCTGGCCCGTCCGCATCGTATAAAACGACTAACTTTGTATATTTTAATTTAGGAGTTTACAGCTGTGTGAATGGCCATGATTGTGAATATTTATTACCTTTTCACCTGCGTTTCTTATGTGGGACTTTATGTCCTTTTTCCTTAGGTTTATTGAGTTCTTTCTTCTTTTTTCTGAAAAATCAGTAAACAGTCCCGGAGTATGTCTTTGTTTTTTTACCGAATGTTTTACCGAAGATTGTTTATTTACCGAATGGCAGAGACAAGTAGTTTCGACAGGCTTTTGCTTTGCCCTGGTTCAGAGGTTGTTTAGGCCTGCGTATGAGCAATATTATTCGTTGTGCTTTTGGATGTTGTTCTGTTAAATATGAAAAAAAAACAGTTTTGAGTTAAGCGCTGCCTGTCAACTTCTTCGTTCCTTCTCTTTGATTTTCGTGCGCTTAAAAAGAGAAAGAAGGTCCAGCTTTTGATTTTGTAGCGTTAGCTACACTGGGCCTAGCCAAGCCCGTTTCGCGCGGCACATCAAGAGCCGTGCTGCGCATGCGCAAGGATCAGTGATGTCACACAGCTTGCGCACCGGCGGCGCACTCCGCCGCCGCGCGCGACTCACCGCCGCCGGTCTGCGCATTCCAGAGGAGTGACGTCGTAGCCGTGGTAGACGCACTGGCGCCGGCGCGCGCTCGCTGTGCAGTCGCCGTCTGACACTGCGCTGGAGCCGCTGCGCTTCTGACTGGCGTTTGCCAGTGTGGTATAGCCATGGAGAAGGAGAGCGCAAATGCTGCTCAGCAGCGCAGAAGAGCGGAGAAGCTTGACTCATCGGATCCCGAAGTAGTTGCCTGGAAATTAGCGGTTGAGCGTAGGCGGAATGAACAGAAGAAGGCTAAACGTGCTGCGGAGACACTGGAGCAAAGGGACGAACGTCTAGCAACCAGGACAACCAGGAAGGCTAAGAATAATCAGCTGAACCTTTGCTAACGCTACGTATATCCTGGCATAGCCGAGCTAAGCCACTGCAACATTTTTTTTGAACCCGTGTCTGCATATCTCTTCTTGTAACTTGTACAAATTTTACTGTATGAATAGTGTGGCATGTACAATGAACTGAAATTGGAATCTTTATGGATGGGTGAAGCATCAAAAGCGAGGCGGAAGACGATCGTATTTATTTATTCATTTATTTACACGTACTGCTGTCTCGATAGACGAGACATAGCAGGAGTGGGTACATCAGTTCTAAATCAAACAAAAATCATACAATCATACAAAGAAGTCGAAGAGGGCACATGAGTTAGTTAAAAAAATGCACAATACTTTATAAAAGCATCACGAGATATTGTTCGGCAATTCTTTCACAAACTGTTCATTTGGCTTTTCCCGCAGGGAACCATCTAGGCTGTTCCAAATGTCGACAACACTTGGGAAAAAAGAATGCCTAAAGCAATTCACAAAGGGCTGAAAAGGAACAATATTAAGGGGCTGGGATCGGCGCGTGTCACGCCTAGTAGTAGGACTCAAAGAAATCGGCGCTTGAATGTGACTGTGGCCGTGTACAATCTGATGCAGCAATGTGATGCGTTCAAGCGTGCGTCGATAACCCAGAGGTTCTAACGATTAAGCACATGCGTGAGATGAAGGTGAAAAATCGCGGTCATATTAACGGAAAATGAACCGTATTGCTTTCTTCTGTATGGCCTCTAGCTTATTTGTGTCAACTGCAGTGTAGGGTGACCATACCACTGAGGCGTACTCTAGTAACGGCCTAACGAGGGATTTGTAAGCAGTTAACTTGCAGTCTCTGGTAGAGTGCTTGAGAGTTCGTTTCAGGTATCCCAGTTTCCCAAGTGCCCTAGCACAAATGGTTTCAATATGAAGATGCCACTTTAGATTTTGGGTAAAGGTAAGTCCAAGATATTTGAACGTATTCACAGAATTAAGGTAGTGCCCATGGTAACTGTAACTGAAGACTAGCGGCTGCTTTTTGTTCGTAAAAGTCATTTGTACTGTCTTTTGATAATTGATACTCATTTGCCACGCAGTGCTCCAGCCACAAAAAGACGAAAACACATTGTTGAGACCCTCTTGATGACGTCTGTTAGTTACATTGGTGTAAGGCACGCAGTCGTCAGCGCACAACCGCAGTCTCACCGGTGTGTCCCTAATGACGTGTGCCGAATTATTAATGTAAATAATGAATAGCAGGGGCCAAAGGACCGAGCCCTGCGGTACACCGGAAGTAACCATGGCCGACGATGATTGTGCGTGATTGAAAGTGACATATTGTGATCTTAAACGTAGCCAATCAGCTATCCAGCCAAGTATTTTCTCGTCACTGATAATTTTACTGAGCCTAAAAACAAGTTTCTTGTGGCACACCATGTCAAATGCTTTTCTATAATCTATGAATATGGCATCAATTTGACCTCGATTATTCAGGGCCGAAGCAATGTCGTGACTAAATTCAATAAGTTGTGTAGTTGTGGAAAAGCCAGGGCGGAAACCGCTGCTTTGTGCGCCTTCGCCCACTACTGCAGGTCTCGTCGATTACCACGGTTTTAAAGGGGTCCGGCGACAATTTTAGATTTTAGCGAAACTAGCGCGACTTCAAGACTTTAGACTTTAGCAAAACTAGCGTTCTGGCGTGACTTCAAGAAAATGTCCGAGTTCGCGACAAATTCTAGAGTGCCTTCAAGAAAATGTTCAAGGTCATGGCACGTTCTATAGCGGATTCAAGAAATGGCTTCAAGAAAATGTTGAATGTCACGACGAGTTCTAAGCGGAATCAAGAAAATGTTTAACGTCACGACACGTTCTAGAGTGGCTTCAAGAAAGTGTTCAACATCACGACACGCGGTTCCTTGCACCTTTTTTGTCTCCACCCCCTTCCCGCCCCCCTTGTCCTCTGTGTAGTCTTCAGCGCGCTCGTCGCGTCAAAAGATGCGTCAACGCGCTTGGACGGTGGATATACGGTGAAATTTGATACTGTAACTCCGTTACTACATATCGGATACATAATTATTTTGCGCAGGCGATTCGTGATGCAATAAGTCCTCGGAATGATGTGACTCGACAATTACTTGTAAAAATTCTGCAGAGCCCCTTGAAGGCACTGGCTGGTACTGCGTGCGGTCGACGCTCGCGCGATATAAAGATGCCGGAGGCCGTACGTGGACTAACTAGACGTGCTCTAGCCCGGGACAATTTTACCGACCGCTGCTCGCTCATACTTAAGCGCGTAGGTCTATATCAGTTACGCCGCCTTTAAGATAGCTTACTGACACTTGGCTGTCACCGTGAAAAATGTACAAGCTAATTTTTTACAGAGAATGAGCGCACGACCGACAACGTCCAAGTTGGCTGCGACCTTGAGCAGCTCTATTGTAACCACCACGTGTTTCTTACAACATAAATAAGTATATAAATACCATAGAAGGTTGGGCTATTTGGAACTTATGCATTGTAGCAGCGCAAAAGACTGATGTGTCCTTGTCCTCAGTTTTTTGCGTTGCTACAATGCCCATGAAGGGCATTCTAGCATCTCAGAAAAAGAAGACCCATAAATATTCGCATGCCGAATGCTGTGGAAGGGTCACTAAATTTTAACACCCTACACTGTATAGATATTTCATGAATGATGAATCCATACTAATGAACTAGTTCAGCCTCCTGTTCTTTCTTCTAGGGGTACTCGATTGGCTAGGTTTCTATTCGCGACTCCATCTAAATGCTCGCCACCTAATGGACGCTCCTGGAACCAGCCGATCCAAGGTCGACCGCGAAACGCGGCATGGTATCGCATTACCGCGGGCTGTAAAACAGCTCTATAGTTCCTTAATCGACTCCATGCCGCCTCGAAGCTGCCCGAAAAAGAAAGAATACTCATCAAAAGACTTTTGTTGCGTGCCTCAGTGCGTGTCATCGCGATGCAAAGACAGCAACATGTCGTTTCATCGGCTCCCCAAAGAAGCAGACGACGCTTCGCGCAGGGCAACATGAATTAGGAACCTGCGCATCGGCAGGAAGGTGACGGGAACTACACTAGTTTAGTCCAGGCACGTCACTCGCGACGATTTCTTCCTCCCCGGTGAGTACACAGGTTGTGTATGCGCGCGTGTATTATCATGCGCGCTTTTCGAAGAGCCGCAGTGTAGTTTAGTTTAGGCAAGCGCGTGAACAAAATAGCGACATCGTTTATACGTGTATACCTGGTGACGTTTTCTGAGCGTGCCTATGCTCAACTTGAAACGCGGTAACATTATTGCTTACGTACTTTTGCCCGCATGCATTGGTAGTACCTAAGTAGATATAAAGCGAGCGCTTGCCTTCTTTCGCCGCCTTCGTCCCATGGGTGCGCTGCGCCTCGCGATTTGTTTGCTGTTTATGGAGGTAATGTGTGATCGTTTAACGTAGCGCATTTGCATTTCGAGTTCATCTGGTGACAATTCAGGATTTACTGCGCTCGTTCCAACTTTTCAGCCCTCGACCTGTTCACCGCGGCTCTAAATTTGCCTTCCGGCACCGCTCCTAGAACTACACTCTTTAACAGGTTTATAAGTGACGCATTTGTACTCAATGAAGCAACACCGCGCACAAGTGCTTGCATTTTTCGGAGAGGCCTGCTACGCATGAACACGTACATACCTGCCTTCTTCAACTTCAGGCTCGCTAGAAAGGCTCTTTATCCTTAAGAAAATTTGATGCGGGTCTCCGAACAAGTGCGATATTTGAACGCACAGCGCAATTATTTCCGCTGTTTCGCCGCTCAAATCTTTCAGACCGATTAATATCAGATGTTCGGCAGCAAGAACCCTTTCACATTCGACGAAGCATCGTGATTCGAACCCCGCAATCAAGAAACTTTAGCAAAGCGCTAAGCGGAAGCGCGGCCGTGACCCTGGATATAGAAGCCATCTTTGTTTTTCTCAGCAATGTTTCCAGATGAGCCACTTTTTCTGGAGTTGCGAATTGTGCTGGTTGCGATATAGGATCTAAGCTTTCAACGCTACAAAAATGTTGATAAAATCTGCCGAAGAATTTACATGTTTCATTTCACAGCACTTGCTTTTTAGTATTACAGCAAAACAATCTGTGCCTTGTTTGGAGAGCAGAAAGAGAGAAACCCAGGTTGGGCCTCTCCCTATGCCAACCGCTCGCACTGTTTGCAGTAGTTCGTAAAAAAAATATTGTCCCGTGGTCTTCACGATGCAGGACGCAGCTCAACTGAAGACCTTGTCTGTCGGACTGTTGACTGGGCGAACCTCTGCCGAGCGAAGCAAAGCAAATCGCACTCAAGAGGATGGCGGTGGGTAATATCATCCGTGGAAGGTAAAAAACTGAGCGGCAGTAAAATGCGTTTGACTTTATACATTCGACACAGAGCGTTCTACTATTATCACTGTCGTTCTGGAAGGCAATCAAACGTTCGCATCGGTCATGCGAAGTCTGTAGAAGGATCCACACCATAAGCGAAGCAGCGTAAAAGAGAAGCGCTTCCAGCGCTTCGCGTCACAATGAAATGATAACGCTATCTCCATCAGCAAACCGAAACAAAGCCACGTGTCACTGACAAATCCCACGATGAACGGCTGTTCTTTGGAATACAGAGTTAGAGTTGACATGGGAAATGTCTATCATGTTAAGCGTTATGTGATATGCTAAAAGCCCTGTTGTTTCTGGCATTTGCAATCGAACCGCTCTATTGCTCTAACAGCCATAAGAGGCGCACTCTAAGCCGCAAAGGACGAAAAGGGGTCTGTGGTTCGTCCTTTTGGGGGGCAAATGCATTGCCACAACCATTACTCCCTAAAGGACGAACGATTCGTCCCTCGGGGACTAACTGCGAAGGGACGAATTGTTCATCCCTTAGCAGTTACTCCTCAGGAGACTAACGGTTACTCCTCACACTTGCTCCCTCAAAGGACTAAATGTTCATGCAAGCAGATGCTCCCTCCAGACTGAGTTCATCCCATAGGACTAACTGTTCCTCTTCACACATGCTCCGACCAGACTAAATGTTCATCCCATAGGACTAAAACTTCCTCATTACACATGCTCCCACCAGACTAAATGTTCATCCCTGCAGATGCTCCCCCTTTCCCACAGAGCAACTGTTCATCCTGTTGGTCGAACAGTTTAAACTGGCAAAACCTGGTTTTCAGGGATGAATTGTTCCTCCACTGAGGGAAATAATTCATCCTTTAATATCACATGGCTTTTCGTCTCCATCGGCCTAGGCCTCTGGCTGCATGCAGCAATTGGTGAAAATGACAACAAAAAAGGAAGGGTTTGAACATAATTTATTAAATAAACACAAATGGTCTGCCGCCTTACTTCTGCAGTAAGGTGTGGGCAACACGTTTGTTATTGTATTGACATGTTTTATAATTCAAATGTCTTTTGTTATACAATCACAAATGAATACTTGAGTTGCTTTACTGATGATGGCCTAATTTGCCATGTGCTTCCAAACGATGACAACTACAAAGTGGCATTTCAGAAAAAAGAGATCACACACATGTTCACACACACAGCAGTCCGTGTGAACATCTAGGCGCTCGCAAATCTTCTCTTCTTCGTGCAGCAGTTAAGATTACAGAGCATCGAAGGAAAGTGCACGCGATCGCATGTGCGCCGACACAGCTGGACCGACACAGCTGGACATGGCACGTCGGCGAAGCTAGCATACATCAAGGACCACTGTCAACAAAATGTGGTTTTACTAAAGTGAAGTTTTATTGAAAAGGGAACCAAGCGACAGTAGCGAGTAGCGGGAACAGAGCCCAGCGGGACAGAAGAAAAGTACACGCACCAAGCACGAAGGGGTACCAAAATGAGCCGGAAAAACCCACGCGGTAAATGGAAAACCATACCTGTTTAATTAGAAAACAATGAATTACAGTACCTAGAAAGAGATATCCGCAACAGACTTCGTTCACACACTGCGCACAGTTCGTTCGTTTAGCACACACTGCCCGTTGGTCTACTTCGTCGTCGCAAACACATCGCTATTTTGCAGTGGCCTGCGTAGGACCACACTGGAATGCCGACACAAACACCTACACAGGAATACAGCGTCCACATCTCGGTGTTCTCCGCACACGCGGAGTGGAGATAAAGCACATGGTCACTCGCAAACGCACGTACACTGCCGAGACACCGGGAAACTACGTTGACGAGACATGCCAGCGCACACCCCGTACGACCAGTCCGACCCCCGCGAATGACCCCCTTGCTCCCCTCCTTTTTCATTGTCCCGTGCAGCTGTGCGCCTGCTTACAAAAGAAAACACGCAAAAAATGCGTTTAGCCCCCCTCCCATGTCACTCACTTACACGGAGCGAAAGACGCGCTCGGAAAGGCTGGGCATCGCTCTGCTGGGCGGCTGGATGTACACAAATTTTCCAGAAGCACTTGCGCGCCCACGGGTGGCGCTGCGGTGCTTGAAAAAGGTCTATTGTAAAAAAAAGTAGCCTGCGTGTATCTGCTGCGGATTCATATTCATAAACTTGCGTCTGCCGTAGGCACACACAGACTACGAGCATAACAAGCACACGACCTCAATAGGTACGCACAACACTGCAGACTAGGGGCACGAGCAAGCATGCAATGGGAGGAAAAGAAGATTACGAGCGCTACAACGTCCTGCATGTTTTACATCTGCACGATCTACACACACACACCGCTAAGATCAAGGTAAGATTCCAACGAAAAGAATAAACGTCTCCCACGTGTGCCTCTTTGGTAAGAAAATCGAAAGGGCCAGAGGGTTAAAGAAAAAAAAAAACCACGCAAGAAAACCCTATTAACAAAACGTACAAGGAGAATGAGCAATACTTAACGCGCGATTAGAAGAGATAGGAAGTCCGATGAGCCGTAAGAGTACTTGCTAACACGTGGTCTTATCCGTGGCGTGCGAGCCGATAATCCATAGAAAAATCAACGGGCTGTCGATTCCTCGCTACGCTGATCTCTGCTGAAAACTGTTGGGCTCGTTCGGCGTGTCCGTGTGCTTGCAGAAAACACCATCTTAGTAACATCACCCTTCGGCCACCCTATTCACACTACGACCGCGCGCGCACACTTCTGAAAAATTCTGCCGCATGTTGACAGTGTCCTGTCGCCACCACTGACTGCAACGCTGGGAAGGCTACGCAAGTAGTCCGTAAAGAAAAGGAGAGGTGTATCGCTCCGACACACAAACGAGCTACACAAAACACAGACTCGCGCGTTTCGATTGTTTCCCCTGCAATTACGAGCGTGTTTTGTTAAGCTGATCAGAACTATATTATGACGTGAGGCTGCGACCGAGGCATTTATTGTTTTTCGCTCCCGCAAGCAACGGACTACTTTTTGGTCGTGGAAATACACAGAGTAAACACAAGCACCATCTTTTACAGCGCTGCACGTGCAGGCACGCACCGCGACTGCCTACCGTGACTAACTTGATGCGAGTTTCGGTACATGCCCTCTGCGCCCCTCAGCCGGAGGGGTGAGCGCTCTCCTACGGACGCGTTCTTGTTTGTGCTTTTTGCAAATTGCCCCTGCTCCCTCCAAAATAAAGTTGTTTCTACCTCTACCAGCTTCCCTTGACTGGTACATGAAAGTTTTACGTGCCCTCAGTAGTTGATAAGCGTGACAGGCTTTATCTGCTTTTATCTTAGTTGCACAAATTCACCTCCTCTCTCGACCAATATACGATGCAGCATATATCAACGAAATTCATAGCTCGACGCTAATTGGTTCATAGTACTAAATATTGGATAGTACGGATTCGACCGTGCGACTGTTTGCTTCAGTGTGTTTTTTTTTTGTCTATTGTCCTGTGTCGAATTCGCGGTGTCCAGTTCTTCTGAATGTAGCGGAGGTCTCCGTATTAATTCTAACCACCAGGGCCCGCTTGATGTGCTCGAGGACACATTGCACAAACGTTCGATTTCCGTGGGGCAGTACTGCGGTTCCTTTATTTTATTAAAGTTGTTCTCTCTCTGCCCCCGCAACTCCACCACCACATGGAATGTAGCGGTTTCGACAGACAATCGCAACCACGACCTCGTGCTTCGCTGCAGCAGGCCACGACCACTTAGCCACCGGCGGTGGATGAAAAAACAATTGCATATGCCAGAGGGACTAACAGCGACGCGTAGAGAGACGAAATACCACCGTTCATCCTTCAGTTAGTCCCTTTGAAAATAAGGACGAAACATTTCGACCATGAGATTTGCGCACGGCACGCATCGTTTTCAGTTACTCTCTCCCCAGACTAACCGCTGGTCGCGAGGACTAACTGCAGCGGTTACTCCGGTTTTCGTCCTTTGCGGCTTAGAGTGCGCCACTGATTCATTGGTGTTCGAAGTTAATGCATCAGAGTGAAGGCTTTTTTTCTATACACAAATAACTTCACCTTTTCTGAAGCTCTTGGAAATGCTTCCACAGTCTTTCCAGAAGAATCTTGAGGCTCTCGACTTGCTCATCGTCGGAGTGTTGATTCTGTTCGCCATTGAGAGGGCTTGGCGATTCTGTGTGGAGAGACTCATATTAGACAGTGAGCACTTTGACTGTCATTAACAGTTTAAGAAGTCTCTAGGCAAGAAATATATTTCTCAAAGTCATGCCTACACATGCATACCATAGCAAAAATTAACTCTTTCAGTTGTCTCCCCGACAGCAACTTCAGTTCTTCTGAAGACAATATTTACTGAGCAAGCCTCAGCAGCAGCAGCATCGGCCGCCCGGTATAGTTATCCAGGTCCTATGCTATCTGTGACCAATTCCCGCAAACTATTTCGTCTCATCTGCCAACCTAGCCTTCACTCGCCTCCTTCGACGCTTGCCTTCTCTAGAGATCCACCCTGTCACCTTTAACGACCAACGGTTGTCTTGCCTTCGCATTGCATGCCTCGCTCACGTCCATTTCTTCCTCTTAATTTCTATTATGTCCCTAACCCTCTCCAACCCACTCCACTCTCTTCTTGTCCATTATCGTTATACCTATCATTTTCCGTTCCATTGCGCACTGCGTTACCCTCAATTTAAGTTCAACCCTTTTAGCGAGCCTCCAAGTTTCTACCCCGCGGGTAAGTACCGGTAAGATTCAGCTGTTATAAAATTGCCTTTTGATGGACAATGGTAAGCTGCCGTTCATCATCTGAGAATGCCTGCGAAATGCACTCTACCTCATTCTTATCCTCCTATAGTTATCGCAGCCTCATGGTTTTGATCACAGGGTTACTACACGGCCTTAGTCGACATAGCCGCTTACGACGTCCAGTGCCTCGCCACCTATCTCAAACCGCTGTGCTCGCCCAAGTCTATTGAACACTACTTTAGTTTTCTGCATATTAACTTTCAGACCCCCCATTCTACTCTGCCAGCCTATTTCTGTAATTACGTATGTCATCCTGAAGGCTACTTCAGCGCACACAAAAATGACCGAGGCGCGATAACCTAGGCGTTTCATACCAGAAGACGAGCAGAGAATTGTGTTAGTGAACCCTCAATTGAACTGACTGATAGTGAATTCCCCTTTTTGAATGCCAACTAATCTCTTGCGTTTTCTTTAAGAATTATTGTTATTTCTTGTCTAGAAATGTTTTCAATACTTACATAATGCTTCTATCTTTCTACCTCACATACGCAATCGTTGTTTGACTAGTCTGGATGTGTATTTATATGTGCAATTTTTTTTTCATTAAACCGAGTTGTGAGTGAGCGCTTGTGTGTCCTTCCGTGTGTCCATGTCAATTTGTGCGCGCTGACGTCGCTTCATAATGAATTCACGCCAACTAGCACAATTATCAATCCTTTTGCAATCATATATTTGCAATTTTTGCCCTCTAGTTACTTAGCAAGGCAAAGTCATCAGCAAATCTGGGGTTACTGAGGTATTCTCCATAAACCACAGCGCTCACCTGCCCCCAATGCATCGTTCAGATTTGTGCGTTTTAACTGCACTATAGTGTAAATCATACAGAGCGTTCAACACCGATTTCACGGAGCTCACACTGAAAACGTAGGTTCTGAAGAGTGCGTAGTGCCACTGCCCTTGACGTACCTAGCCAGAACCTTCACAGTTACACAGAATGTGAGGGTACATGTGAAGTTAAGATATTCATGAAAGCGTTAAAAATACATAAGCAGCTAAGAAAAGTACTCGACTTCACGCAACACTAACTATGATACGACCGCTTAACGAAGCTTCCAATAGTTCCTCAAGATCACCTATAACGTATACCGAAGAAAACCAGCTCAAAACACACGGACACAGAAGAAAGCGCACAGGACGACGCTGGACTAACAACTGTTAGTCCATGTTAGTCCAGCATCATTCCGTGCGCCTTCTTCTTTTGCGTCCGTGTGCGTTGAGCTGGTTTTCTTCAGAAATTATGCACCAACTGGCCCAACATTCGACGCTCTTGCTAAGTATGTATAACGAGCAAAGGCGTATTTAGCGTGACAAAACTGTATGAAAATTGAATACTCGCATGGTAATAAGTGGTCGCGTACTTGTTGACAAGCTTTGCTTTCACCTTTTAAGTGATTCTATTGCGCAATTGGAAAAGTGCAGGAGTGGGTGGCGAACAGAAAGCGGCTCGGCTAGGCTGATACCCCTGTCACACTGGGCGTTTTAATGAGCCTCAAGATTCTACAAGAAAGACTGGGGAAGCATTTTCAAGAGCCACATAGAAGGTGAACTTATTTGAGCGTAGCAAAAAAAAAAAAAAGCCTTCTCTGTGATACATCAACTTCGAACGCCCAAGAATGAACTCTTATAACACGGCTGTTAAAGGAATGCAGCGGTGATTAGATTCGCGTGAGCTTCGATTCAGCAAATGATATTCCATCCATGATAGTGCTACACACGAACGCGTAATGTCATTCGTTCGCGATATCAAGGACAATAATTCTAAGAGAAACGGCCCAATCAGAAGCGGAATCTAAGTGCAGAATGGCTGAAAAGTCACCATATGTAGTTTAAAATAAATGCAAAGATTTCCTTCGCTGTTGTACAGGGCGGTTACAACATCTTGATTACAAGGTCACGACGAAGTCTCAGGGTGGCCCCTCTCGCGGGCCACTCCCTCGGCCCAAGTGACCACGCCGAAAATATCCGTTCATGGCCGACACGCTAGCGCTTAAAGGGGACTTTCACTGTTGAAGTGTTCCGATTGCTGTATAAACTCGGAACTGCAAGTAAAGCGCGTTTACCGGAAGTATCAGCATGATCGTCAAATAGAAAGCCAAAAATTATATGCCCATTTCGGCTTGACGCTAAGTAAGCACGCTTCACTAACACTCCAACAGTGCGGTATATCAAAATGCAGTACGAGCAGCGCAGTTAAGAAAACTGCGTTCGCTGTGGCTCCTAGTGGCTAAACAGTGACGTGGGCCCGACGTAGCTGAAGAAAAGAAAAATTTAACAGCCGTCCGGGCTGTTTTCTGGTTAAAATGATGGATGGTGTGAAACGCGCAAACGTTATAGCATATTCACTAAACGCTTCACATATTAAAAAGGCTCAATCCTATACTTTTGTTACTCGTTCTCACGGGTTGAGAGCTCACATTAGATTCGACTGCGAATGCGAATAAGTTGCTCAGACTCATTCGTTGGATTCGAATGACATTAAATATCGCCGTGAAGCAGCTGAATAACATCATTACATGCTAATATCATTCCATTCAAATGGCATTAAAACGTCCCGTGTGGCAGGCGTATGAATCAGATAGCCACGGTGGACTAAGTAAACGTATGTTTCATAAATACGTGCCAATAGAGATGAAATGAGGTGAAATGCGGCCAGGGGACAAGGAGAATGAGCTACACTACGAATGTATGGACACATTGCGGACCCTTGCAGAGAAAGGGCAATGCAAGTCGGACGGCTTGTGAAGACACCAGAGATAAAGTATGCTTTGTATGTCAATAATTTCGGCGAGATAAGCTCATGTACGTCGTTGTCACTGTGTTAGCTGATACAGGGTTGGCCGCATCGCCGTTACCACTGCAGTATATTATTAAATGAGGGTTAGTATACGTATCACAAATTTGGCACACGGAAGCAGCCTGTTATCTTATCGTCTGCTGAAAGACGCTCTCATATACCAGTGTTAAATTTTTATAATAAGCCGTAAACTTATCTCGCAGAGTTACTTTCAAAACTGCTCAGTTACGACGGCTTTCTCTCGTCTGACGTTTTTCTTTTCAAATTTTTGCGTTGGTAGATATGTTTTAGGAGCTGCAACGTGAAATGATTATTGGTTACGTTCGGTGTGTTTCTCCTTTAAGACACACCTGCCAAAGGGAATACGATTTCACTACGAAATAGTTGTAAAATATGAGACACAAGGTACGCACCTTTCGTTTTCATCTCTTGCTTACGCTTGAGTCTAGCCAGTTCACCTTGTAGCACTTCCACGCTGCCGGTGCGGTCTGCAAGCAGAGACCGCAGTTTTTCGTTCTCCTCCTCGAGGGCACGGAGTCTGTTGTCATCAGTAGCAGCGGTGAAGGGCCATTCACCTGGGCAGTACGTGAGACAAGAAACAAGCGTGTTATTCAATAAGGAGGAGGAGGAGGAGATAAGAAAGGCAGGGAGGTTAACCTGTGCTGAGCCAGGTAGTCTACCCTAAATTGGGTAATGGGGAGGGGGAGAGAAAGTTATAGAAATAGATAGAGCAATAAGAATAAAATGAAACTAACATGAACAAAAAATATTGCAGTGTCGCTAGCGCTATGAAAGTTCTGTCCATTTTCAGCGACGGTAACTGATGCTGGAAGCATTCAGAAAATGCAGCACTTTCGTTGCTTGGCGGAACTTAAATGCGCAGGCAGGATATGTGGAAGTGCAGCGCACGAGACACGGCTTATTGTGTACAAAAGTTGGATTATCGTACGCGGCGAAATAATGCCAAAGTATCTGATGCCACTGCCTGGCTTCGATAATATTTAACCTACTATCAGAAGCAAAGTTCAAAACGAAATAGCATACTCGAAGCATGTCCCTTATGAAAATGGCTGTTGACGTTTCATTGAAAAAATATTGCCGTAATGTTGACACATTAATTTGTCAACAACTTTTCAATATTCATTGACTTTCGTCAACATTTCGTCAACAATATTTTTGTTGCGAAATTTCAATAATAAAATTATTGACTAAAGTTTGTTGAAATATTATTGTGAAATTATTTTCTGCTCCTGCTGGAGTATGTGTATAATGCCATCATCTGCATATGCTTTACTGAAAGTCTCACGTTGTACGCGTCTGAATTCCTGGGCTAATATGCTGTCCTGGTTTATCAATAATTCAAACTTGTTGAGAAAACGTTATTTTATTCTTATTGTTATTGTTGATGATTGTTATTTTTACCATTTATCATGCTTTCGAATCTTATGCCGGCAATATTATTCTAGAACGGTGTCCTCTGAGAACAGAAACAGTATGGTATTTCGTTTTTGTTTGTGAGGACACTTATCAGAGAACTCTATATCAAATGGTCGCAGCAGACGTCACACATACAACGTAATTATCTCCCCTTTTCCTTCCTTGCGACTAAGCGACTGGAGCTTAAGCGACTTATCTAAGTACACTAGACTTGTAGTTCTGTAAAAACTGCAAGGCGTGCAGAGGATGCAGAACTGTGGCAGCGCATGCTAGATATTGCTGCGTTCTCTCTCATTATCCTATTTCACCTAGTCTTTCTCAATTCCTGCTTCTCTTCCCCCTCTTCTCCGTCTTCCATAGTCTTCCTCTCTGCTTCCTCTTCTTCTGCTTGTTTTGTTCGTTGTCCCCTCGTTTGCTTATTCGCTGTCTTATTTCCTTACTTCGCATCCTCTTTGACGTTTTTTTTTCATCACCCCTCCTCCTCTTTTTCTTTGTCTATATCGATGAAACTATACTGGCCGTTGCTCAGAACGCAAACTGCGCAACCATGTGGTGAGAGTCGGAGGTGCATTCCACTACTAGATCCTCTTGAGCTAGGTCCATGCAGCCATGAAAGCTTTGTGTGTGTGTGGTGTGTGTGTGTGTGTGTGTGTGTGTGTGTGTGTGTGTGTGTGTGTGTGTGTGTGTGTGTGCGTGCGTGCGTGCGTGCGTGCGTGGTGAGCGATCGCGGTTACAGGCATCGGCAGTGGCGAAGCACACCATCGCTGCAAATTTAGGTCATAGCAACAAGCCCATAACAGCCTGGGCTGTAATATCACCATGGTTACAGTGACTTCTTTGTTCAAAACCCCGTTGCTTGCAAATGCGCGCACAAGACCTTTCAATTTTCGCGCGCATTGCGCCTCGCTCAGTGATCGGCAATATTAGAGAATTTTAGCTTGGCGTGTTTACGCTCCGCTCAGGGCCTAAGCGGAGCGCGAGTGCAACTGCGCATGCGCTCTCCGGTACGGAGGCAAGCGGGCTACCGGAGCGGGGGGTGGGCTCCGCTTACGAGCCGGTTTAGCGGAGCGCTGAGCTAGAGTGTACTAGAATATTTTGAGTGGCGCGACCGCCGGCCGGAGAGGGGCCCTCTCCGCATGGAACGCAGCGGCGGCGCTGCAGTCGTCAGACCTTGGTTGCTCCGGCCGGCCCGCCTCGCGGGCGTCTGCTTGCCGGCGCGCTCACAAAAATGTTCGCAAGAGTGGCGCGAGTTTATATGAAAGGAACGTAAAAACGGACCGTTTCATCACACCTGAACTGCATTACCACCCTGATGGCAATTAATTTGCGCCAGGAGAGCGCCTGGCAGGTGTAGATAGGTTTATTTTGGTTTTATAATGAAGCGCGAATGGATCACTTGAGCAGCGATGCGCCACATGAAGCTTCATCAACTTTTAACTAGGCGATCGATGTCTTTTCATATTGCTTGCCTGCTTACTTCCAAGGTTTCTGCTCAAAACGTAATGTTATTATATATGAACACGGCGAGCGTGCGAGCATATTGCAATCATCAAATATAGTTTTTAATCAGCCCGCAGTTCCACTGCACGCTATATATCGGTGCTTCATTTTTGGTATGGGCATTTTTACTCAAACACAAGAAGGTTCTACCTATCGCCTACTTGAAAAGTGAGATATTGTTTTGCTGCGTGTCCACATCACCCTTTCGGTGTGACGTACCTGATATAAACATGCTGTACCAAGCATAATTATTCACACTGTTACTTTCGTTTCCTATAAATATAGGTAAACTGAAGAAACCATACATTCACTCCTATAGCTCAGAAATCTTAGAATGTTGAGTAATGAAAAGGGTGTAGTGTGACAATGTTACGTTTAGGTACTAACGTTCAAGTGTGGTGAAGAAACTTTAAGGATCAATTAAGGTATTCTATGAAAAATGAGGTCCGTGCTGTGCGAAGTCGTGAGAGATAAACTGTTCCATTCAGAGATGATGCGAGGGAAAAATAGATATTCCGAAGAACTTGTTTTGGTACTAAAAGGGATTAAAGATTTAGTATGGTGATGTCTCCTCAGCTGCGACCGCAGTGGTAAAGCATACAGCTCAGGGAAAGACATTTTAATTAGTCTGGATTTTCTGGCACACTCAAAATCTTCATATATTGTGCTCTTTAATTAGGTCTGAAAGGTCAGTTCCGCTACTACTTAGAATATAAGTAGCGAACGGCGTTGCGCTTTAAATCTTCTCCGGTCTTTGTACTACGATTTATGCAGGAGTCCCAAACTGCGCATGCATGTCCAGGTCCTGGTCTGAAAAACGATATGTATACTGACAAGTTAGGTTTTGCAAATGTTTCTTTTAGTTATTATCTAATGGAACCAAAATTACGGACTGGTGACGCTCTGGTGAGAATAGTGTGACCTTTCCAAGTGAGAGAGTGAGTAATGCGACGCCTAAGTACTTGCATTCAGATATACCAGGGAGCGATTCCGATTGAAAACCGTAAGTAAAGAAGGTCTTGTATCGTGTTCCTTTTTTTTTTTTTTGTTCTTATAAACACTGGTTTGTCTCCATTCAGCTACATGCCGTAATGAGAGCACCAGGGAGAAATGTGTCCATTCCTCATAGTTGTTGATTTCGTTAAGATGGACGCAATAGTCTGCTAATAATTCGATCTCAAATGGTGCCCTAATAGGTTATAACTTCCATCAATATGTCGTTAATGTGTATTAAAAATAACAGCGGATTCCGAACGCTAGTCCAAAGTACTCAGAAGTAACGAGTAGCTCACGAGAACAATCACTGTAATGCTGCAAATGCGAACGCATCTATATATAGATACGTAAAAGGTCATCTATTAAGAAGAAATAGGTAGACGGGTTGAGACCCTATGAATTAGTATTATACATGTGGAACCGGTTCAGTAGCGCACCCAGGATCTCTGCCAGGGGGGGGTTCAATCTTTCACGAAGGGCCGGGCATGCGATTATACACAGTTGTTGCGTGTGTAAAAAAGTAAATAAAATGCCAAAAAATAATAACGTCAATGATGATGATTATTATTTTTCGGCGTTTTGCTGAGAGATTAGCGCCACATTCTTCTAGGACACAGGTGCAGTTACGGAGTGGGAGGGGGTTAGGTCGGCCTCAGGGGGGTTACAGTTAGCACCATATGGGGGGTTACAACCCCCCTCCCCCCCCTCCCCGTCGGTGCGCCACTGAACCAGTTAAACTGCTCTCTTCGCCTGACATAACGAGAGCAATTACGGCAGCAAAACTATACAAAAACAGAAATTACAGAGGTATTTAAGTTGGGTCATTTTCAAGAAATCTTTACGGAAGATATGGCTGCGATATGAACATAACTATCGGTAACGAACTAGCTAAATAATTGTGAGACGTATTCAATAATTTTACAGGATGAGAATAAGGAAGTTGGTAATTCCGGGCAAATTGTAACAGTTCAGTATTTCACTTCAGCCAAACGGGACCCAGTACTCAGCATAAAACAGGCCTAGAAGGTCTTGCCGTTTTCGACATTGGCCTGCTAGAGCAGATTGAAACTAATGTTGCTCATTTCGAGCTCTCTTCCCGTACTCTCCACATCTTTATGTACTCTCCACATCTTTATCGGGAATGACGGACATCCGTGCCTGCACTCTTACGACGTTTTCCTTGTTTTTTTTTCTTATTCTTCTTCTTATTTTGTGCAGTCTGCGTTTTTGCGATGTTATCCCCATCCTAAAATGTGTGCCGTCGTCACCTATGCCAGATTTTTGCAATATATCCCACAAAGTAATTCACTGCCTGACGTTTTCCTGCACGCCAATCATGTATAAGGAAGTTCTGATTAAAAACTCCTTTATTTTCAATTAAATTAACGCCTCCATCGTGCCCCTCGAGAGGGGATCGTGCAACGAAGCTGCGAGCGCATCAGATGCTTCCAAGGCGCACCGAACGGATCTTTATTTTATTTATTAGATGTATCTGTGAAAACGCCGGCCAGCGTGACTGTGCTGCCGTACCTATGTTCATACAATATTTATTGCAATGTGCATGGCACAGCACGCACGCACACGCGAAAAATAAAAGAATTAGAATGAGCACCACAGCTCGGGCCACGCTGGCCGTGCCCACCGCGCGCCCGCTGCCCAATGGTTGGGCACGCCAGCGCCACCGCTGCTTTCCATGCGAGAGGGGACACCGGTTTGCACGGCGCGCCCGCTCCGGTCGCGCCACTCAAAATATTCTAGTACACTCTAGCTGAGCGTCACTACGCGCGCGCGCTCATATCCAACATGGCTGCCCCCACGAGTGGCATGCCTTGCACCGCGGCCGGATCGGCGTCATCGTCCAGCGCACAATGCAGGCCCCGAAAAACGATTTCGCATCGACGAGGATTTGCGCCTGACCCGCGATGTGGCTAGTGCAGACCGATACAACGGCCCACGGCCCCCAAGCCTGGGATAAATAAATCACGAAAACGTCTCCAGCACATAGGCAAATGTCAACAAAGCTTGGACTGGATCCGGATAGCATTCGATGGCTATCACTAAGCCAACCCTTTATTCTTCACACGGTAAAATGCACCAATAACGCGTTATTCAAGCTCATACCTAGTTGTTTATAAAGAAGTAACTCATATTTATTTGTTTTCCTGAGTGAAATTGACAAAAAGTGACTTTAGTTTTGTTTCACTACGCCGCATTCAGCCCGAGGGCGCTGCGATCTCTAAGGCCACGTTCCGCTATACAAAACGTGTAACTAAAACGCGACAGTCTTCTCCCGCTCCGCTGCGCCTTAGCGGGGCCACTCGGAGCGGAGCGTGCCGTAAACACGCCAAACTAAAATGCTCTATTGCTGTTTTCGCGTTCGAACAACAAAAACTTTGAAAGCATTTTGATGTTTTACGTACCTTTTTAATTCTTATTATTATATTAATTAACAATTTTACGATTTCAAGCTTGTAAGAGTATTTGTAAAAAGAAAGCATCGTGCGTTAATGCGGCCACAGTAGTGCGGATAAAACCGTTGTTGCTCGCCGGCAGCGCCGGCAGTTCATGTTCGCGCGTGTTCGGGCCGTTGCGGTTGAAACTTCAAGAAGTTGAAGCTGCATCTTTCTTGCAAGTGAAGTGTTACTTCTGCTGTGTGCGTCTCTTCCGTTTACCGGTGCTTCTTATTACGGGAATCTGCTGCTTCAGTGAACATCGTGGCGAACCCACCGAACGGCTACGCGCCGCAGTCGGCGCCTTGAACTATGCGTGTGAGCGACCATCGATGGACCATCGCTGTCAAATGCGCGCTAAGTACTCTGGTAAGTACAATAACTGTTTTCTTTGCCTCCAGTACACTGTAAGTAACGTTTTGTTAGCGCACAGTGCACGTTGTTCTGTGGGTACTCTTTATTTCAGTGGTTCTAGAGTTGAACGTGTATTGTGCGTGCGGGTGGCGGGTGATTTTAAACACGCGGGACCTGCGCCTTCTTCTGTGCGCATCACGGCGCACTGTAGTACGGTGATACCATGATAAAAGTAAGCACGTGTTCGTGAATACTGTTATCACTTTTGATTAGATTCATCGTGCGGTTTTATACTCGGGACAATGATTCTGAAAAGTGTTTTGTGAAAAGAAAACAAAAACAAACAAAAGCTTTTGCCTCCCTTATGCGAACATATAAAATCACTTCGTTGAATGCACTTTTATGCCAATTTAGCGATTTCTGGGCTTTAAGTGCACTTGGGAAAAAAATATATTTCTACACGTTAACTACTGATACACAGTATATTGCTATAGTTGTCGACGCATAGAATTTTGACGAAATATCGAAACGTGGCAATTCGACCAAAATACCTGTAACATAGGAATTCACAGCTGCACCCATTAAACGGAAGATGTGGATACTGGTAGACATTGGCTTTTGCTAGTGCTCTAGCTCTTTCGGGGATAATTGTACCTTTGTAAGGTGCCTTTATATTTCGAAATTGCGCTGATACATAGGCGGTTTGCCAAAAACGTTTATGTTTCAAAGGGCAACGTACAAAGTTTTTCCTTTTTTAAGCATAACTCTGCTTACCTGCATGTGAAGAAGCTTGGAATTATCTGTTACTGACAAGTTACAATGCATCAGATGTCACCGACTCACTTTAACAACCGCGCCACTGATATTTTGCTGCAAATTTGCCACTGGTTGTTCAAAAATAATTGTACCTGACGTATTCGCTAAGAAGCCATTAAAAATGAGGAAATGATAAAGTGTATTATTTTTAGCGGATTGTGCTCGAGGTTAAGAAACCAAGAAATTTATAAAATGTATAATGTTGGCTAAAATAGACGTACTGAAAACCGTAAGTGCTCTGGCAAATTTGTATACTGTTTGGGACTCCCTGGTGGCGTTCCAATATTCTTAGGGTTACAAGGTAAGAAGCCTGCATTTAGAAATGAAGCCAGTTGCATCAGAACTTGTATATTTCTCAGTGTTAATTACACGCGGCATCCAGCCTCATTGTCTAAAAACTGTGTATTCCAGTTGCGAATTTCAGGAAAACCGCCCCTGTTGCTGGGTCTGACTGAGTGGAAAATATAAAGTGGTCGTGAAAAGGATGTGCTCCCTGCCCAGTTGTAATTTTTACTGCTTCAGTAGCATTCAACAAGCCGATTAATATTTTGGCGAAATATTCAGCATAGGTTTAATAACGCTGTTTTAAATCCTAGCGTTCATGCACTCTGCCATACGCCGCTGCAGGCTGGCATAGGTGCTATTCTGTGACGTTTCAATGATATCAGCTCTAGCTACTAAAGGTGTAAACATATCGTTAACTTTCGTTCGCTCAAAAATGTAGATTTATATGAAAGCTAGAAAGCACCGTGTGGTGCTTTCAGAAGCAAGGCTGGAGCACAGTTTGCTGTTCCATTTCTGCTGAACGGGTTCCAGTCTCAGACACCATGGTGGTGAGAAGTTGACGTGAGCTGCAAACTTGAGGGGAACGTGCGCTGGGAAATGGAAACCGTATTTTTTATCGCTCAAAGTAAATGCAGACAATGCAGCAAAAACAGTATATTGTAGGCTGGCAGGAGTGCGAAAACACTCATTGTACAAAATTTTGAGAAAACATTTCACGACCCCTTCAAGGATTGATGTTTTTAGGGCCATGCACCAGTAGAAGCTTTCTGTTTTTGTAAGGGTAACATTACGCATGCTGATAAAACAAAATTTTGATTTCTTTACAAGACAGTAATACAGGAGGGGATGGAAGATATGACACAGACCACTGACTGCCTACAGTTTATTTCTTTCTAGAAAGCTTCATTATATACGCAGTTAACCACTACTACAACATCTGTGCACAAAACGCAGTGATCACAGAAAGTGAACATGAGGATAGCCTTAATGTACAACAATGTGCTCATCACAACATACATAGACCAGGCGTTAGCTCTCCCTGTATCTGTGTTTTTATCTGCCCTACCAGAATTACTGCAAGATTAAGTACGCCTCCTTATTAGTGAGCACAATAGAGGGAGGACTGACACAACAACCTTTTCCCAAAAAGCATTTCTTGGATTCGATAATATTGAATGTAGCATGAGCTCTGCATCTTGTGACTCGCGTGGTGAGAGGTCAAGCTTACAGAGTGTAGCATCATGGTAAGAAGCAGAGATCCTGCCACACATGCAATTATTGAAGCCAAAAGAATTTTCTCTTTGAGAGAGGAGTGTGTCAGTACTCTCTGTTGCTGTCACCGAAAGGAGATGTACTCTGGCCTGTTTGTCGTATCACTGCGTCCCATGCATAACTGTTGTGGTAGTCTGTACATGTGTGTGTGTGTGTGTGTGTGTGTGTATATATATATATATATATATATATATATATATATATATATATATATATATATAGTGAAGCCTTCGGGAAAGAAATAAGCTTTAAGTGCTCTGCGTCATCTTTTCTCTATTCTCCTGTGGTATTGCACTGTTATGAGTCAGCTCTAAATACTATACAGTGGCTTTACAGGGCTGTAACTTTATCTTTTTGTTATCGTTAGTACAAGTGCACTGAACAGCAAAAGCTTGCGGCATGCGAAACAGTCAAAAACATTAAATTTCAACTTAACCTCGGAAAATTTTCACTCGGTTAATGTTTTTCCGATGTAAAGGCCACAACGTTTATTTCAAGGCTACGTTCCAAGGCTAGATTTTCGAAAGTTTTGCGTCCGATAAACATTTGCATTGTAAAGTATTGAAGTCTGAAAATTTATGTGAATTTTAATGGCTTCGTGTAACTGCTTTGTTCAAGACCATGCTGCACCAGACCTTCCTGCTGTGTGGCATGGACTTCTCGACCTGTTCCAGGCTCCAGCATTCCGGTCATCATAGCATCTGCAGTGCTCCTGAAGTTGAAAGTTGGACTTGTTTGTGTGACATGTCTAAGTATCTTAGCTTGATGCCATTGGCACAAAACATGTCACCCACACACATGGTGCAAACCTTTAACAATGTGTTCTTGACATGAACATGCAACCCTCTATATACAACCTTCTACTGTAGGTGCATAAACTGACATGTACTACATTGCCACGATACGTGTGCGGTATTTGCTTCAAGAATGCTGATGAAATTGCAAAATTATACCATGGATGACTTTGTGCTGTGCTTGAAATAGTTAGCCTAGTGAACGTGTTCATGCTTTTACATTTATCACTGTATCTAAAGAAGTTGGGACCTGAATTTTTTGCAGTGACATTGCAGTGACATGCTAAAGAACCATCTGGCTACTGCTTGCTTGTTTGTGTGCTCGCTGGTGAAGAGTACCAAAATAAACTAGTTTTATGCCTAATTACACAGTAAAGGAATAAACCACAAAAGTAGGAAAACGCAAGTGCTGTTATTTACTCTCACGTATTTTACTGCTGTGAAAAATTTAGGAAGGTAGGCATCATAATATGTGACTGAGTGCTCGACTGACAAATTTTTTTCACTAACATATACAGAAGTCACTGCACGTTAAAACAAATAAGCAACGATGGAGAAACCGAATGTGCAATAAGTGAGGATGTCAGCGGCCATTTCGTGCACTTTCCTTCACCTCGTATTGTACCACTGTTCACGCAAAATCAATTCCCACCAGCTAGCCCAAGTATCTCTTCTAGTGAGGATGATATACATAATGCAGCTTTCTGTGCCACCGAGTACAAGATTACATTTAAAGTACAGTTATCTTCTGTGATGGCCAAACTTTGTGTACATATGCATTAGCAATTTTATTGCAGCACTCCTAAAACTTTCTTGAACTTCCTTATGAAGCGTGGGTTATTGGAAGCATTTGGTCACTTGGCTTACCGGTGATGCAAATTCAAGTTGCTGTTTGTGTTGTGATAATGCCTATGTTCACTCTCCACCAGAGAAATTTGTTATTCCACTTGAATTTTCAAAGCTGTCGATGAATGCAAAAGTGCGCATCCTTCGGCTGTTACAGAAAATGAGTGTTTTACTTTAAAAGGAACATTGTATTCAACGATCCATAATGTCTCGTAAAATGAGAATAATTCCTCACTTTTGCACATTCACTTTCTCCTTTGCATGCTAAGTGAATAAAATTTGACCTCTAGTGCATTATGTTTGCTTTGTCTTATCAAGTTTTCGTGCTAATAAATGTGTTGGATGCAAAGATGGAAATGTCAGCGATACCATACATATTTGGCTGACAGTCCTGAACAAACTGACAAAAGCATAGAAACGTGAGCGTCGTGCCCACATCGGCAAACAATTTACGCGTAGACAAGACTAGGGCACACAAGGAGACAAGTTGTTGAATAAAACAATGTGGGTTTTTCAGTGTAAGGCAGTTATTTTGTCCTGCCTTCCACCACTATGCAATGCTACAGAGGGTGGCCTGACTGGTATGCACGTGTGTAAAACCATATTAAAGAGCAGCGTAATGATTAACTTAGCTGCAAGAAACGCTGCCTCCAACTCCAGTAGCGGCTGAGCGATTCTTAGTAAAATAATGAGGATATCAATCGGACTAATAATTGAGGCACAGCACGTAATCTTCCATAGTAACATTTGCATCTCAAAGCCATATACCATTACCGAGAAAAGACTTAATTGCTGTGAATGACCGAATTGTTTACTGCGACATATCTCTCACAGCTGCATGTTTCTGTGTCATTATTCCCGCAGCGTATGCTCTGCTATGCACTGAGGTAATGGTACATGCTTGCTTTTGCATCTCAATTAAACATGTTAAAATTAAGTGTCACATGTGAAAATTAAGTGTCGCATGTGTTGTGTTGCACTGTCATCCTGTGTTGTATGATAATCTAAGGCCTTTACCATGTGCTCTACCATAGTGTACCAGCCACTCTACCACACCATGAATGTGTCAGGTGGTCTCCTATGTCACCAATTTGCCAAGTGTCACATGTTGAATGGTTGGAGTGTTTCAGTACATTTTTCCATTTTCCAAGTGCTCCACCACATCTCCAGTTTGTATGCTGACTGCATCCACATTGCCTTGAGTGCTCTGAATAT
The DNA here is from genome assembly GCA_013339685.2 of Hyalomma asiaticum. Classification (NCBI taxonomy): domain Eukaryota; kingdom Metazoa; phylum Arthropoda; class Arachnida; order Ixodida; family Ixodidae; genus Hyalomma; species Hyalomma asiaticum. The sequence continues at coordinate 1,604,920 of CM023488.1, read as the reverse complement.
GTTAAAAAATGCTCCTCCATTGGTTAGGACTGACGCATTATGCGTTTCTAGCCACATTTTGAGAATTTTTTGTTCACTGTCACGTGTGCCATATTTCATTTTTCACAGCCTCACTTAGAGGTAACATACTTTCAGTAAAACTGAATTAGCCATCCAAACACACATAATGTGGCATTTATTATTCTGTTGTGCATGATGGATTTAATTATTTTGAAACACTACCATCCCACTTTGATATGATGCATATTTTTCTTTTTTCATTTTGCCATTTAATATTGTATAAGTTAAATATTACTTAAGAAGACTGAAGTACTCTTTGTCAGTATAGATATTTGTATTTGACAACATACAATTGTATTTATTTTAATTCTATGCAACTTTGGATCTTATGTGTAATTTAAGCCCAGCAATAAAGCTCTGTGCAACCAAGTTTGCAGGCTTGTCTAGCTTTTTGTAGAAATTTAAATGTAGAGAGAACAAGTGCGGAACCTTCCGAGACAGTTACAATGAGACATAATCATGTCAAGGTGCCTTACTATTGATGCATTTTCCCCCAAAACCATTGCGTTGGATCTCAACATATTACGTTCTGCAACATTTTGTCAATTTTCAAGATTGCTGTTCACCCCTTACAAAAATGCCATATATGGCGATATCAGTAATTGGGCATATGCGGCTATATAGGGCACATGCCCGTACGTGGCCGTATTTGCCCAAATCGTGATAGAAACATATATGGCAATGAAAGACCAACACGAGGAATGCCATGTCACTTTGATATGTATTGGACAAATACGGTTCCGTACAGACACGTGCCATATATAGCCAGATATACTCGTATTGCCATATATGCATATCTGGCTATATATGGCACGTGTCCGTACAGAGCTGTGTTTGCTCAATAGGTATCGAGTCTTGCATGGCATTCCTCATGTTGGTCTTTCATTGTCATATATGTTTCTATCACGATTTGGGCAAATACGGCCCCGTACGGGCATGTGCCATATATAGCCGCATATGCCCAAGTACTGATATCGCCATATATGGAATTTTTCTAATGGACGATTTCGCAACAATAAAGCCACAATTTGCCGACAATATTTTATCAAGAATGTGACAACGACTTTTCAATGTTGTCATTCAACATTTTATCAACAACTTCTAAATACGGCAGTCAACAATTTCTCAACAACTAATAAATGTTTTGTCAATATTGCAATTGTCAATAACTTTTCAACGAGAAGTCAATGGCCAATTTTCAACAACTTGTCAACATTTTTTTCAATAATTTCTCAACATTTTTACAATGCCCTTTGTTGACGTTGCTCAATAACTTCTCAACATTTTTTCAATGACGATTTTCATAAGGGGTAGCTCCTGAACCCGGAAGCGATGATTCCGGTGTCAGTCAATGTGGCTTCCTAATCACCGTCGACAGAGATATCACAAACTATCATGCTCGAACCCTCAATGAGCCGTTGTTCTGTTTCTTCTGCTTGCGCATGAACATAGATAAGCGCTTCCTGATAAAAGCGGCGATCTTGCGTAAGGTGTTGGAATCGTCAATATGTCACATTAGCTGCTAACTCCATGTCTGCGTGCCCCCTTTCGTGCTGATGGTCGGAGTTCGCAGACAAATCGTACCTTCCGTTTAAGCCTTTCGAAATCCGTCGTTTCTAAGGTCACCACCTTTGCAACCAACATAAACCGGGAACTCTTACGAGACCGGGTCGCAGATTGTCGCATCTTACCACCAAAGTTCGACACTGCGCATTGCCTCTTCATTGCAATTTTACCCACTGAACGAGTACCCAGCAAGAATATTACTGCGCCTACTGCAAACGTAAGGAAGCCCAGGGTGCCGCCCGTTGTCCTGTTCACCCAAGGGAATTAGTGGCGCTCTTGCGTAGAATATTTTTGGCGGTATCAAATTATCGGAAAAAAATTCAGCCCTGCGAAAGAATGCACCACTGGTTCTCAAAGAATGGGCCACACCAGAAGGTTCTAACAGCAAAGCTGTTTAGGAGCTCGCCATGTCCGTCCTCAACGGTGGCCGTCAAGCAAGAAAAGGCGACCCACTACTGCTACCCCACCCACTACCCACACTCTTGGCTTCATCCCACTGTTGTATTATACTTGACTATGCGAAGGGTAATGTAGAAAGGAAGAAAGAAAGCCTCACCGTTCATCTCCTGTCTTGGTTACAGAGAAGGGAAAAGCGGACTCGCACTTACAGTGAGCCAATTACACCCACCCTTGCCCTTGCCCATACGGCCCTTGCCTTCAAGTGACGGCTACATGTCAGTGACAATGACAGTGACAGCGAAGATGATAGTCATATATGTATAGTGAAGGTGACTTGCCAGTTACATCACGATTAACGACAGAAGCACTACTTCGTCATTCCCATGTTTTTAACCGCGTGTAAGCGGTTAGAATTGCACATTACTCCGGGTTCTCCATAAGAATTACATGTTTCGTCTTCTTCGAAGTCTATTGCTTGAGAGGCATCAAATGCTTTATTAATAAGGTCTTTGTGAAGAGTGAATTATGTGTTTTTGTTAACCTATTTATTTATTTTAGTCGGTACTACTGTTAGGCAGTGGGTGATATGGTTTGGCACACTAAACGTACGGCGTCACAAGGGGAAAAAAGGAAAAAAACGAGGTTGCCAAAAGAAGGAACGTAGGTATCTATTCCTTGTTTATTCGCCTTGTCTGCTTATTCCACCCCTTTCTGTTACGTACTAACCTGCCTAATTATTCCGGGTCTTACAGTGGCCAAATATGGATTGTTTTGAAGTGTTCCAACAATTAGTAAAGGACACTGTCGATGTCACTACTCCGTGTGCTTCTTAGCCAGCATTCATAGTTTGCATATCTTCGGATTGTTTGTTGCAGCCTCGGGCTACCTTTACTAACCTACCGTTGCTAGAAATCGGGCTATTGTTACTAAGACCGCGATTGCAAGAGAAGCTTCGTTGTTAAAACAGCGGCTGTGGTTAGCAGATGAAAAGGATATTATTCTAGACGGTGTTCTTTCAAAATGTTAATATCAGGTTCTGTATCTAGCTTTCGAGAAAAAAAGATGTGTACCCCTACGTATACTGGTGCTGGAGAAAAAGAAAATTTCCTGACATATTCAGCGACTGCTCTGCAGTGGTTATTTCAGATCTCAGCGGTCAATTTCTACCCTCACCAATCTTTATCTTAAACGAGTTTCCGAAAGCTAGTAAAGCTGGATCGAAAGCTAGTAAAGCTGTTCAACGTCTTTTAACTAAGATATTGTATTATGAAGTTAGCGGGTACTGCACATTGTTCCTGTGCCCGTCATGTTCTTCGCTCTGGCGGTAGCAAATGCACCGATTCAAAAGCTAGGAACATGGCACACGTACCTTTCTCTGTCAATACATCCTTCTCCGCAATCTTGTTATCCTGCGTCGCGGAAAAAGAGTTGTAACATTGCCTCTTCCAGAGGCGCCAATTTTTGCCCACGCTCCCAAGCTGTGAATGTTTTGTTCGTCCACTTCGGAAAATATTTCATACATATAACTCTGCTTTTGTTGTGTGAACCCCACAACGCTTGCCATAATTTAAATATAACATCACTAGTTACGCAGCCAAGTCACAGTTCTCGCTACTCACATTAGCAGGCATTGAACAAATTTTTCTTTCATTACGACAATAAAGTTGTTTCGCTCAATAAAGTTGTTTCACTCACTCACTCACTTTCATTACGATGTTGTGCAAAACACATTGAGAGAGCTATATTCCATAAAAAAATAATTTTAACTAACAAAAATTTGGCATAGTTGCAAATAGGCGGCCAACAATATCATCAGCCGCCTATTTTATGTCCACTGCATGAAGAAGGCCACGCCCCTCCCAGTGCTTTACAATTTGCCCTGTATTGAGCGAGTTGGTTTCCTCTGCTCTTTATACCTGCGAATTGCTTAATCTCATCGCTGCATCATTTTTTTTTTGCTTCACAGTGCTGCGTTTTCACTCTTGGTGTCCATTCTGTCATTCTTACTATCCGTCTGTTATCAGTCCTCCGAATAATATGCCCTGCTCGTGTCAACTTCGTTCTTTAATTAATATAAGCGTATTAGCTACACCACTTCGTTTTCTGCTCCACTCACCTATTGTGTATCTTAACGTTACACCTATTATATTTTTTTTCTCATTGCATGCTGTGTTCCCCTTAAGTGATTCTCGAGGTTTTTCCCCTCATCCCCCGGGTTTCCGTACCGTGTGTTAGTACAGGGAAAATGCAGTGATTGTATACTTTTCTTTCTAGACACATCGGTAACTTTCTGATCGTGGTTGGAGAGTGCCTCAGGCATGCGCTCCAGCCCATCTACATTATACAAAGAATATCTTCTTCATGAGTACGCTCCCCAGGTGTTATTACTTTTCCTAGGTACACGTACACGTTCACACATTATACGGGCTGATAGCTCATTCTAAACTCTTGCTTTTTCGGTCGGCTGATCAGCATAATTTTGGGTTTTTGACAATAAATTTCTTGCGTTATTTTATTATAATAAACTGATTAGGTCATCATTCATGTTTTATAGCTAGTCACCCTCATTGCTGATGAGTAGAACGTCGTCTGCAGACCATAAATTTCTCAGACACTCTCCGTCACTTCTAGTTACATTTTCTTCCCAGTCTAGACGATTGCACACTTCCTCTACAAACGCAGTAAGTAGCAGTGAAGAAATTGTATCTCCTCGCATGAATGCTCGCTCGAAAGGTATCTTTGTGCTCCTCTCATGGAGGCGTTAGTTGTCGGTTTCGTCTAACCCAAGGAAACCTTGCCGACTAAAAGTCTCTAGAACATCATGCATTTCAATAGAATGAAATGCTATGGCGTAGTCTATAACTTCTGTAGTAGCCTATAACGGCCATATAAAGAGGTTTCTTATACTTATTCTCAATTCACCCGCTGCGTGCTGCCTATTGTCACTAAGAGCAAGCAACTAGCCCACTGGTGCGTCTTGTTATCCTCAACGAATTTCACAGTTACTATATTGATAGCATAGAGTGTGGTCCTTGTTGAGTACGGCTTTCTGAAGCAAGCTTGCTCCAACTGCAGGCTGGCCTATTTCGAGTCTTTCTCTTATCCGAGCAAAGAATGCTTTCGAAAATGACTTGTATCTTACTTGGAGCAGGCTAAATGGTGTGTGTTTTTAGGGGCGAAGCTCCTTAAGGCGTGGGTCGTTCGTCACCTGTATGTATGTAGTAACCACCGCTTGCCCTCAGCCCACTACTGCATAAAGCCAGGTATGCGGCACAGAAAGCGGGTATGTGTGTCCAGACAAACGCATCATCATCATCATCAGCTACCTCTTTCCTGAAGCCATGCACTACGCCACGAAGCGCACGTCGAAACATGCACCACGATGACACTACCCAACATTAACGAAAGACTGCCCGTTTCTAACGATGATGATGATGCGTTTGTGCTAGCGCGTTATGGCGCGTGTAAGAAACTGGTGTAAGACGCTGTGGCGCCTCCGCCTTATACTCTTTCAGCAGTCATGTGATGGCATCGGCAAACGTGGTGCGCGTTCCGGCCTGTGTAAGCGGCTACGTAAGACGCTGTGGCCTCTCCCCCCTTACTAGAGTGTACTGCATGTTTCTAACGCGTTTGTGCTAGCGTCCCCTTAAACGCGAGATCCCAGCCTTCGAAAACAGTGTTTCTCACGTCTTTACATGATGATCGACTGGGCGAATTACACGGAAGATTCACGGTATACCGATGATTCCCTCCGGGACTTCGCCCAGACATCATCATTCACCCCGTGGATATGCTGTGATTTTTTTTAACTCTTTTATGTCACCTTTGTTGTGTATCAGTATTATATTAACATTTTCCCGGTCACACTTCGTGAAGATCGACGCTAGCTTTTAAGTATATATATATATATATATATATATATATATATATATATATATATATATATATATATATATATATATATATATATATATATATATATATATATATATATATTGTGAGCAATATATTCACCGTTCGTCGTCTTCACCTGTATATAGTCATCATCACTGTCAGCGTCTTCTTCGTGCAGCGCGTGTCTCGGCCGAATAAAGGCTTCGCGACAACAGCTGTGCTCCTGCCTTACAAAGTGGTGGAGGGTGCTTTCGGTCCCTCGGTCCTCTACGAGTTTCCCTGGAGCTTCGTTCGGGCCGCCGTTTGCTCCGGCTCTCGACTGCCATGAGCCACGACCAGCAGCCTGGCCCCTCCAGTATCAATTCTGCCGCGCATTTGGCCGCCCCCGCTACCCCTCCATGGACCGTCACCGCCCGGCAGCGTGAGCCAAGTATATTCTCTGGTCTTCCTCGTGACGACGCAGAAGAGTGGCTGGAAGATTACGAAAGAGTGAGTTCGTACATCCACTGATACGACCCTCAGAAACTCCGGCACGTCGGCTTCTATCTGTCCGACCGTCGCGAAAACCTGGTACTTTAACCACCAAAGCAGTTGCGCCGATTGGTCTGCTTTCCATCAACAAAAAATCGGCGCATTTTCGGTATACCTAACATACATTCCGAGGTATCGAAGCGCAAGCTCGGCGGGCGCGTGCAACACCCAGGGGAGACGTACACTTCGCACATCGAAGACGTACTTGCCCTTTGCCGCCGCGTGGACTCGGCTATGAAAGAAGCAGATCGTGTCCGACATATCCTCAAAGGCATAGGACACGCATTCAACGCTTTGGCGATCAAGAATCCTAGCACCGTGGATGATATCGTCGCAACTTGTTAGCACGTAGACGAACTTCAAGCCATTCGGTTGCAGCCAGACGTCTGTGACACCCGGCCGTATACGGAGGGCGAATTGCGAACGCTGATTCGCGCTTTGATCCGCGAAGAACTGCAAGCGGCCGGGCTCTCATGTTCGCGCGTACTTAAACCACCCTCCTCGTCTACTGGTCTGCGCAACATCATCGAAGAGAAGCTGTCCGCTATGGCGTGTCCTGTGGCCTCTGACCCACCAACGCCGTCAAACGCGCCCGCCACTTATGCACAAATGGCGGCCATGCAACCCGCTTTTGTACTACAGTCCGTGCCGCCTGTTCCTGTGCAGGGCAACATAGCAGCATTTGCTCCCCGTGCACCAGTCCCTGCAGTTTACGCACCCTGGCGCTCATCCCGACCGGTATGTTATTATTGTGGCATACGAGGCCATATCTCGCGCTTCTGTCGGAAACGCCAACAGGACGAACGCCGCGGCTACGATGTCCCACGAACGGGACAGGGCGTCCTCGCCAAGCCAATATCGCCGCCCGTCGACACGTTCCTTTTCACCCCCTCCGCCAAACGACGCACCTCAAAGCTACCGTCCAGAACGCCGACGCTCCCCTTCCCCTCTTCGACGCTCAACGTCGCCCCTGCAACCGATCACCCACGCTTCTGACTACCACCCGCAAAAATTTTTTGCTGCAGTTTTTGGAGGGAAAACTGCATCACCCGGAAAACCCACAATGCCTCCAGAGTGCCCGGCTAATTCGTTGTTAGTGTAAGTTGAAGGGGTGCCTGTACAAGCTTTAGTTGACACGGGAGCCGCTGTTTCTGTTATTCGCGCTGATTTGTGCTCTCGTCTACGCAAGGTCACTACACCTTATAGTGGACCTCCTTTACGTAGTGCGAATAATGTTGTCAATCAGCCGCCAGCACAGTGCACCGTTCGAGTTTTTATTGATGGGATTCGCCCCCACATTCAGTTCGCCGTGCTGACACCGTGCGCCTATATGCTAATTCTTGGATGGAACTTCCTTTCTGATGCCGCCGCCTTCATTTCTGGCCGCCAACGTCTTCTGCACATGTCGGAGACTGATGATGTCAACAACGGAGCGCAGTCCCGGCACCGTCTTCGCAACGTATCTGATTGTGTGGTGCCCCCTGGTCACGAACAACTCCTGATGGTGGCTTCAGACGTAATCGACAGTGGTGACGTTCTAGTATCTCCGACAGCCCGTTACCTATCCAAAGAGATTGCACTAGCATCGAGTCTCGTCCGCTTCATCAACGGCACGGCCCTTCACGCCGTACTCAACATCACAGATGAGCCGATTCTGCTTCCTAAAGGTGCAGTTGTAGTTTCCGGTGCGGACAGCCAGCCTGTCTGTGATGGCCGTGAGCACTAGTAGTACGGGGCAAAAGCGCCCACCTACAGATAGAGCTCCTGCCTCTGCCCTGGCTAGTACCATAAGTACGGACCTGACTCCGCAGAAGAAAGATAAATTGCTCGCCTTGTTGCATAAACACGTCTTCGTTCGACGTACGTTCTCCTTATTGGGACAGACCTCAGCGACAGCCCACCGCATACACGTCGATGGAACTGCTATTGTGCGCCGTCGGCCGTATCGTGTCTCTTCCACCGAGAGCGAGATCATCGACAAGCACGTCGACGACATGCTCAAGCGAAATGTAATACGCCCTTCCTCAAGCCCGTGGTCGTCACCTGTCGTACTGGTACGGAAGAAAGACGGCTCCGTGCGCTTTTGCGTTGATTACCGTGCCTTGAACAAGATACCCGAAAAGACGTATATCCTTTGCCTCGCAATGATGATGCATTAGATTCATTACAAGGTGCGGAATATTTTTCCAGCCTTGACCTACGCTCAGGTTACTGGCAAATCCCCATGCACGAGGCCGACAAGGAAAGAACTGCCTTTGCCACACCTGATGGACTTAACGAATTTAACGTCATGCCTTTTGGCCTCTGCAATGCTCCTGCAATCTTCGAGCGAATCATAGACACTGTGCTCCGTGGCCTCAAGTGGAAGACATGTTTGTGCTACCTTGACGACATAGTAATATTTTCTTCAACGTTCGAACAGCACTTGAGGCGTCTAGACGAAGTGCTCACGTGTCTGTCTGCAGCCGGTCTTCAGCTGAATACTAAGAAATGCCACTTTGCGAGCCAAACTATTAAAGTACTGGGCCATCTCGTAAGCAAAAGCGGCATTCGGCCTGATCCCGAAAAGATTACTGCCGTCCTCCGCTTTCCGAGGCTGAACGCCCGAAAGAGCTGCGCAGCTTTCTTGGCCTGGCATCGTACTTCCGCCGCTTCATCCGCAACTTTGCCGGGATTGCGGCACCGCCCCACCGAGTCCTCTCTTCGGGAACCTCCTATGTGTGGTCCAAGGAGTGTCAAATGGCTTTTGACACTTTAAAGCTCGCCCTCACATCTGAGCCGGTGCTCTGTCATTTCGATAACAACGCGCTCACTCTACTACATACTGATGCCAGTGGCCATGGAATCGGCGCGGTTCTTTTACAACGGCACAGGCATTCTGAAGAGCGTGTGGTCGCATATGCCAGTCGTACGCTGACAGCGGCGGAGAGAAACTATACGATAACCGAGCAAGAGTGTCTCGCCGTTGTTTGGGCCATACAGAAATTTAGACCTTATCTCCATGGCCGCCACTTCACGGTCGTGACAGACCACCACGCTTTGTGCTGGCTGTCGACATAAAAGAACCTATCTGGACGTCTAGGTCGCTGGATACTACATCTCCAAGAATATGACTTCGACGTCACGTGCAAATCCGGCAAGAAACATAATGATGCGGATGCTCTCAGCCGTTGCCCGCTGCCGTCACCTTCCGACATACCCTGCCCACCACGACCCGTCAGCGAGCCTGCGAACGAATCGTCAGCAGTTCTTTCACTCGCCGCGCTCGGTGGGCGTCCTCCTTTCCACCCCGACACGTTTGCGGCACAGCAACGCAACGACGCTTACTGCCACTCAATTATGGAACGCCTTCACGGATCATCTCGTCCTCCTAATGCTCGGACCCGTCGACAGCTAAAAAACTTCAAGGTTGCGAACTCCATCCTGTACGGCCACATCTTCCATACGAAAGGACAGCGTTGGGTTCCGGTCGCCCCTCGGTCACTCAGGACTTAGATCTTGGAGACCTTTCACGACGACCCCACGGCTGGTCACCTAGCATTTCACAAAACTCATGACCGCGTCCGCACCTGTTTTTTCTGGCCTGGCGTAGGACGTATTTTCCACATGCGTAGGAAAATACGTCGCTTCTTGCTCGCTCTGTCAGCGCCGCAAACGACCAACTTTACCGCCGGCTGGCCTGCTACAACCTCTTCCTTGCCCCGACACTCCATTCGCCGTAATTCGCATTGATCTTTACGGACCGCTGCCAACAAACATCACATGGCGGCAAGAGATGGATTGTCACTGCTGTAGACCACCTGGCAAGGTACGCCGAAACAGCAGCGCTACGTTCTGGATCTGCGGAAGAGATAGCTAATTTCTTCTTGGAAGCAATCCTTTTGCGGCATGGAGCTCCGCGCGTGCTGTTGAGTGACCGCGCCAAGGCTTTCCTGTCGAAAGTTCTCGAGGACGTCCTCCTCACATGTAACACCATCCATAAGACGACTTTCAGCTACCATCCTCAAACTAACGGCCTCACAGGCCGCCTTCATCGTACCCTATCCGATATGATATCTATGTATATCAACGCTGACCACACCAACTGGGACACAGTACTGCCATTCGTAACGTTTGCATACAATACCACTGTCCAACGCACTACTGGTTACTCGCCATTCTTCCTCGTTTACGGCCCGCAGCCGATATCTCCTCTCGATGCCTCCTTTTTTGACGTTGCCGTCAACCCGTCGGCACCACTAAGCGAGCAGTTTATATCTCGCCTGGCTAGGTGTCGTCGTCGTGCCCGTCTCAACACCGAGACAAGTCAACAGGACCGTAACACATGCTATGATGCATCTCACCGCGTTGTTTTGTTCCGCCCAGGAGATGAAGTGTTACTGTGGACCCCAACTCGCGTTCCCGGCCTGTGTGAAAAGTTTCAGTCACGTTTTATTCGACCTTACGTTGTGCTCGAGCAAACTTCACCGGCGAACTATCACGTCACTCCCGCGGTCATGCCTTCCGACGGCCGCTGTCGTGTCACTGAGGTTGTTCATGTTTCCCGCCTGAAACCCCTTATCCGACGTAGCTCACCGCTATAGACAGCGGCCAGGTTGGCCGCTTCCGCGCGAGGGGGCATTCATCTGAGCAGAATATTCCCCGTTCGTCATCTTTACCTGTATATAATCATCATCACTGCCAGCGTCTTCTTCGTGCAGCGCGTGTCTCGGCCGAATAAAGGCTTCGCGACAACAGCTGTGCTCCTGCCTTACAATATATCTACTCCATCTTTGACCAAGTCGGTTGCTTTACCGTCTTCACCTGCTGGTTTAAAGCGCCATATGCCTTCTATAGCATCTCTGGCTTCCTCAGCAGTTGCCCTTGGAACCTAAGTGTTTTCCTCCGCTTTGACTTCTAATAAGCTGGTGTGGTCTCTCTGAGAGCAGTACACTTCGGAGTACAAGTCTCCTGCTACGTGCACTGTTTCTTTAAAGTTGGTAACGTTAGCTTGCTTGACTTTTAGCACATGAATTTTCTTTGGTCCTAAGCATTCTTTCCTTCTGGTTAATGCTGATACCTTTCTCTGCTGCTACCTCTATGTCTCACACGCTAAAGATGCTTAAATCTTCTGAATTTACTAATCAGGTTAGACAGTCCTCCAAACTTTATATATTTAACCAATATATTATGAGCGCGAAAACGTACACCGAACATACTAGGAAGGAAGGACACAGGACTGGCGCGATATATATTTTTTATCCCAACATATTTGTTAATCATGCACGAACTCCGTCCACAACATGTTCTTTTAAATTTATGTGTTTTACTGAGGTCGTATGCACCTGCTCGCACTTATTTATTAGGTATTTAGTAGATATTATCTCTTACGCTCTCGAAGGCACTCAAACATGCTCCTCGGGCGTGCAGTTTGTAGAACCGTCGACACCGTTCGCGAAACAACATGTTACACGCAGCTCCGCCAACGCATAAGCGTTGGCGGCGCTGCTCGTAAAAGGAAAGTGGTAAAAATGATCCTAGGACAAAAAAAAGAAGTGCGCGTGCTCACATAATTAAGCAACCTCCACTGCCCTACTGACATCGTGGTAAGGCTCTGCGTTTGATCCGCGCTCCTTGGAATTCTGAAATTTTTAACCGCGCCACGAAATTGACGTGACCTTAAATCACTGGCGACAAAATTGGACACACACAGCACCCAATCAACGGCTGCCTACACAAAAATAACCCAGCTATCGTAGGTTATTGTGGTGCCCAGTTTGCTTTAAATCACGGAATGTAGTCTGGCAGCGAATGCGCAATGCACTGAAGCCGGTACACTTTCGGGCATCATTGGATTGACAAAGGCGTCATCACTCACCGAGATGCCAGCATCGCCGAGTCTCGCGATCAGTCTTGCTTGACTGGTGGCCAGTTTTGAATAGGCTTCGTTGAGCGATTTACACACTTCCTTCGGAACGCTATCTTCTAGGCGCCGCTGCAGGCACTTGATCCGCAGTGCGGACGTCTCCTGGACATGAACAGATTGAAAATCACTCGCAGAAGTGAGGCCTCTGTAACGCGCGTACTTGCAGAGCTCTTCTTGTGTGCACATACGAGAAGCAAACACATCAAATACCGCTCCTCAGAGACACTACATATGTGGCAGAGATGTCCACCAATACGAGCTTGTTTTACAGTTGAAGAATATTTGTATATATATTCTCTAATGCTTCATCATGTTCTTCACTAAAGACGGCCTGGCCACAAGCATGTGGAAATATGTTTCTCAAGAAGATCGAAAAATCTGGCAAGAGTAATATATCTTCAGTATTGTGTCTTTATTTCATAAATGTAGCAAGTTGGAAAATTGGGAGACTCGGAATTAGTGGGCACCCTGAAACGGTCCCAACCGCACTTCTCCTGCACCACAAGTAGCCTCCTTTCTTATCCCTGTTAGCACCGCCTTAAGATGGCCACAAGCTATGCCTTCTTTCTTTACTCCCTTCCCGAAACTACGAGCACAAGTCACCCTTGAATTAAGAAGGAGCTGAGCAGGATCCCAGTCACGGATTTTCTGTATTAAATCATTTTGGTTGCAGACATCACCCTGTTGAATTTAATTATAAATCCCGACTAGATTGATAACGCAGTGCAACTGTTTATATTTTACGAGGCAACACGCGACACAGCAACCTGAAGCATAATGGCATGCACAGTACTGCGTTAGGTGACTATTCCGGCTTTAAAGCACGTTTGCGCCAACAGCAATAAATAAATAAATAAACAAATATGGAACATACTGTCTACCCACACGACAACAAATATATGCACGTTGTTTAGGCTTGAAATGGAAAACTTAGGGCTAAAGAAACGGTACGACAATGAGACACGGAGCACAGGCGTTCATGAGAGCGTCCCCTGTGTGCCTCTCGCTCTCGTCGCGGTTTCTTTGGCACCGCTTCAATAGCATAAGGCTACTCGACGTAGAACATGTGTTAATACTTTAACACGCAAGTGTTTTATGCGGGGGTCCAAAGAAGAAATATGTGACGTACATCCGTAACAGAAGTAGATTTCTGAAAAATAAACACGCATTTAGGATACAAAAAGGACCCTCATTGGGATTCGAACCCACAACCAAGAGCTGGAATCGGTACCACCACTTCTCCGACAAACTTAGAAAATAGAAGAAAAAATGGGCTTTATATCTTTCCTATACTGTTTTGCAATTTGTGTCTAATTGATGTCCGGTTAAACGAAAGTTATTCAGCAAGCAAAATTCTCTTAAATTAACATCCCCTCCCTTTCAATGTACTCATGGTCCTCAGCGAAAGTACCGCCACCTAGGAACGATGAAGCGAAGTCATAAATTGTGGTGGTAATATGCGCGCCGGCAGTTAGCGCTTCAGTAGTCTCGATAGCTCTATCGCTGCACAGGCTTCGGCGTACTGCTAGCCCTGTTGGCGCGTTGCTTCAGTCACGGCCGCTTCATAAATTCTCTTGTGTGGCATATTGATAGCCAGTTACGTTGCGACGCTCTCTACTCCAAGGAACGCAAACACGGCCGCCGACAAGCAGATGATGCGCCTTGCGCATGGCGAAGTGTGCGTTCACAAAGCGATCCACTGACAAGCAGTTCGCTTTCACAAAGCGATCCATTGACAAGCAGTTCGCTTTCACAAAGCGATCCATTGACAAGCAGTTCGCTTTCACAAAGCGATCCATTGACAAGCAGTTCGCTTTCACTTGCAAGGTTTCATCATAGGAAAAATGAGCTTTCTCTACAGTTTCACTGTTTGCGGACGCTCCTGGTATATGGCATGTTTGCGCAGGGCGCTCGCGCGTTCTATGCAGTGTCTCCGGAAAAATGTGAGTCGATAGCTTTCGCTTGAGTGTAACTGTTGAGAATTCCTGTGCAGTGTGCAGGTGCAGCTGATGTGTACATGCAAGAGGTTCACACGTGCAGAGCATCCAACTCATCTGCCGCCCCTCGATTCGCCAGATTGCTGTTAATCTGCGAAGACAGGTTTCACTTTCGTGTTATACTGACTCCAATGACAGAAGGATCAACCACATTTTTTACGGTTTTGTGGCCCGCACAAATTGAAGGCCACCACGTCATCAATCACAATACAACAAGAAGGATGTAAGGCCCTATGCGTCACGTCATATATAATTAGTGTTCAAAGAAACTTGGCGTATACAATGCAACTTGCATGTATGAAATAATTAAAATCAATGACACTAAAATCAGCTTCCCGACATCCTCACCTGTGCAAGATTTTAGAGCAGTATAGGTGCCGACGTAATAATTTTCATCTGTTTATTTCTTTACGAGATACTCAAGTATATTTATACGCCTTATTAGGTATCCTCGACACCATTTTGTGCGCTCTTACTGTTGTTAGTGCGCTAATGCGAATTAAAGTATAAGGAACCTTATGGTAACAGCAGTCCGACATGCCACTGTTTCAAACTTGGCTCTGTTTTGACGATTTTATGGCTCTGGCACTCGTCAGTTACATGGCTCAAAAGGCTAACCTGGAATGCTTCATAGTTGTGAACGCACACTTCGCCATGCGCAAGGCGCATCATCTGCTTGTCGGCGGCCGTGTTTGCGTTCCTTGGAGTAGAGAGCGTCGCAACGTAACTGGCTATCAATATGCCACACAAGAGAATTTATGAAGCGGCCGTGACTGAAGCAACGCGCCAACAGGGCTAGCAGTACGCCGAAGCCTGTGCAGCGATAGAGCTATCGAGACTACTGAAGCGCTAACTGCCGGCGCGCATATTACCACCACAATTTATGACTTCGCTTCATCGTTCCTAGGTGGCGGTACTTTCGCTGAGGACCATGAGTACATTGAAAGGGAGGGGATGTTAATTTAAGAGAATTTTGCTTGCTGAATAACTTTCGTTTAACCGGACATCAATTAGACACAAATTGCAAAACAGTATAGGAAAGATATAAAGCCCATTTTTTCTTCTATTTTCTAAATTTGTCGGAGAAGTGGTGGTACCGATTCCAGCTCTTGGTTGTGGGTTCGAATCCCAATGACGTTACTAATATTTCATCTGTTTATTTCTTTACGAGATACTCAAGTATATTTATACGCCTTATTAGGTATCCTCGACACCATTTTGTGCGTTCTTACTGTTTGTTAGTGCGCTAATGCGAATTAAGTATAATGAACCTTATGGTAACAGCAGTCCGACATGCCACTGTTTCAAACTTGGCTCTGTTTTGACGATTTTATGGCTCTGGCACTCGTAGTTACATGGCTCAAAGGCTAACCTGGAATGCTTCAAGGTGCCCCAGCTGCTCTAAGATGATGTGGTCCTTCAGGAAATCCAAAGAAGCCTGGCGATCGGGCTGGTCACGCAAGGATGATTTCTCCTCGGTGCCGGGCAACTGCTTGGAGAAGAAATGTTCGGCAAAAAGCAAGATAAGATGTATTCTCTTAACCTAGATTCCTTATGGAGAAGGATTTCGTCGCTTGTAGCACTGCCGTCGAAAGTCATATCGATTATATTCTTTAAAGCTAAAGGAACGTATTATTTTTCCAGCTAGTCTGGAAGCTTACACGACGAGATGGTTGAAAGTGCGAAGAATAAACAGGTAACATATATATAAGGAACCATTTCGTCAAATGGTTGTGGGTGCTCCTAATTAAAGTTCTTTATTATTGCTCCACACATTGCACCAGCTACAGGCTCGATTTTCAAATGTGCACTACACCACAATTTTCTCGCAGTGGTGGGCTACTCTCGAACACATGCATTGAAGGATCGACGGAAAGTGCCGCAGACATGACAATCTGAGAGCGCGTATGAACTCTACAACTTACACACAAAGGAGAGCATATGCGAGGCACAAATCTCAGCTGACCTTGTTGCACGAAATAAATTTGCGTGGATTAACTGCTAGTATAAAAAGCAGATGCTGACGTTATGGCACTCGCACAAACATAGCAAGGTGACAAGCTGCAATATTATTTAATTAGAAAACCCCTGTGTCGTTTACAGAAGGGACGGCAAAAAGGTCGAACGCTTTGTTTCAGCGCCTTGTCGCGGTCTCGACGTCTTTTCGTTCCCAGTGCCACCGTCTCTCGCGCCGTTGTGCAGTTCGATTCGATCGCAGAGTCCGAATCATGTATATTGGTGCACTGTACAACTTGGAGACCTGGTTCAATCGGCAAAGAGAGCGCCCAGGACAGGAGTTGGCCCTGGGTTCCAACCCAGGTACAGGACGACTTTTTGAATTTTGTAGAGGACGAGTTTTTCAAAAATCCGTATGCATTTCCTTGTAGTTCTGTGCTACCAGCATGTGGATGCTCATTTTCCCTTTTAAACTGGCGGATAATTGTGGACTCTTAAAAGCAATATTACATTTGCTTTGCTTTAATTTATAGCCGCCATAATCATGAATAAAGATGCCGTCAGAATGAATGGGCGCTTTCAAAAATATATTGTCAATACAGATATCTTTATCTCGTGATTTAAACGAAGTGCCTTTTTAGCGAGCTATCTCATAACGCCTCCTCAGCATACGATGGCTCAGAGGCAAACTCCGGTAATGTTTCTAGGCCATTGTACCCCGAAAAAATTCGCTCGTTAAGTTTTTCGCGCGCTTCTGTCGCTTAGGCAAGGTTACTGGCTTGAGAGATGCGTAGATTTCCTACAGAGAGAGAGAGAGAAAAGACAAAGAAAAGGAAAGGCAGGGAGGTTAACCAGACGAGCGTCCGGTTTGCTACCCCTGCACTGGAGGGTAAGGGAATGGAGAATACAGAAAGAGAAGAAAAGAGAGAAGGCGAGCACTGCCCGCGCTAAGGAGTCTGACATTCGCGGCTTCAGCGTTCTGGCACTGCGCTAGGAATTGAGTCTTCTTCGCTTTAGTGAGGAAAGATAATCGGCGAGCCATGATGATCACCGTAGAACTGAAAGCAGTGGATGAAGGGCCATTAAGAGATTACCTCAAACCGCCGCCTGGTTTTCGGCAATTACTGGCCACACTGTGCGATGACGTCATCGTTGGCAAAGCGGAAAAACTGATGGAAGCGCAAGGGTACCCTGCAGTGGCCTCCTAGGTTTGTGCGCGCCGCCCACCGACGCGCGAAACCTCGGAGACCAGGACCATTCGCTGACTTACTGATAGGGGTAGGGATTGCAGAATTGCCATTTGCTGCTTATTTAAAAAGTGCTTTAGCCTTAACAGAGTATTTCCAGCTCGACCAGCTGATCAGCTCATGCGTTAATGCGTGAATGTATCGCACTAGTTCTACGAGAAAAATCGGTACCCGTTCTTCGACGCTGCTGTTCCTCCCAGTCGTCCGTCGAACGGTGGCTGCTCTCCACGCTTTAGCAGCACGAACAGTCTCCTCGTAGAGCCGCAAAAGAGATGCGCCTTTTCCATTCACCAGTAACACCTGCGGCTGAACGACAGTCTTTCCGTCAATATGGGAGCAATGCGGAGTTTTTGATAGCCAAGCCGATAAACCAAAACTTATCCTAATTTCAGGTTATGCTGAAGAACATCTAAGTTTATTTCATCTTGAAAGCAGTTCTATTCAAATTTGTTCTTTGCAGACCGAAACGCCTGCACAATAAATAGATTTAAAATAAAAATCGGCGTAGCTTTCATTAATGGCGCAAGGCAAGACACGCAGTGGAGAACCTAGTAGCTGGTCCTTGCTTTTTCTAAGTTTTTGCTTACAAGACACCGTTAATCGCGGTTAACTGTGGCACCTTACCTCTCAGCAGACACTTCAGGAATTTCCAAAACACGTTGTCTGACGATGTCTAAGGCTTCACGAAACACCTCACGAAGCGCTCCGAGGCCCAGCGAACGTGTTTCAAAGTTTTGTACCAATCTGTGTGCAGAGAGGTTCGCGTCGAAACAGATACAGTCGCAGACGCGGCACGCGTGGCCAAACTCGAGAGAGACCGACATTTCGTTGTGGTCTGAGGCTATGGGAAACGCATCGCGACGCACACCAAAACTCACCGAAGGCTTTTCAAAGTTTCGCATCGAGCTCAGTATAGATAGCTTCCCGTCAAACGAGACACTCTCACAGACTACCGCAGACGCAGCACGCGCGCCATCACCCGTGCCTGGGCTTTTCGACGGAACGGAGGAGGAAGAGCGCATGCGCCGTCGCCAGTGACGTCACGCCATTCGCCAAAGAGTGGAGAAGGTTGCGGTGCGCCAGCTGTGACGTGGGCAGCTGCTAGGGAACGGTGAGGCGAGGGCTTTTGCAGACCCGGGATGTTTTTCTGCCGTGGCTTACATCTTCGCTGTTAAAGACGGGTCGCATCCTTCAAATATTCGAACAAAAAATGAATCGTGATGAATGGGTGCGCTTCGTGAACACCTCGTGATGAAACCAAAGGCTGCCGGCCTTTCTTCGCCGCCGGGGACTATTAGCGACCTTTCTAATCCTGGAACGACTGAGGTACACTTGTGTACAATTTTGTCGAAAGAAGTTGCGACGTTCTTCATGCAGTGTCATCTATTCGCAGTGTAGTGTCTAAACAGGAAAGAAAAGGAACCTTCGAATCAGTAGGAGACAAACCAAGCATTTACGTCTATATATCGGCTCAGTATACCCGGTATTCACTCACATTTGAATGCGAGAAAACAGAGAGAGTAGTAGAGAAAGGTACCAGTACTAAAACAGCCAAAAAGAAGCTGCACTTAGGACAAAACAAAATGCATGCGCTAAAAGATAAGCAATATTACGTTATGAATATATACTTTGTATTCGTAATGGTAGTTGTTGATAACGTACGGTGGAGAAGCATGTAGGATCACTAAAACAAATCTAGAGAATGAATTTAAGGAGAACCGAGCGTGTAATGGAAAGAAGGAAAAAAATGATAGGAATAAGAGATAAAAACGAGCGCAGCGGGTCAGGGAAGAGACAGGAGTAGCTGATATTCTTATATAAATTCAATGACAAAAGTGGGCCTGGGCAGGACATATGCGGAGGACAGATAACTGATGGACAACGAGGGCGATGGAATGGGCACCAAGAGAAGGAAAACGCGACATAGGTAGGTATGGAGAGATGAAATTGAGACATTCCCGGGCATAAAATGGAATCAACTCGTTCAGGCTAGGGCAAATTGAAACTCGTTGGGAGAGGCCTTCATCCTGCAGTGGACCTGAAATATGACGACGTCCAGAACCTTTATTCCAGTGTGCCGGAGTGATTCGGAACTCTTGAGCCTCTTTCGTCGGATATCCAAGTGTGCCCCTAAAGGTGAAGCGAATTGATGTATCTCTGAAGGGGTGGATTTGATCTCGCGCAGATATTCCAATATGTCACATGTGTCTCTAGAACGTGTAGCGTCGTTCTTAATGCAGCAGCAACAGTGTGTTCTTCCAGCAGATAAGGAAGGTGGTTTTGCTGTTCTAGAAAACGGTGCTTTTAATGACAAGGCCTGCTCTGCAATTTCCAATGTTTTTAATGAGCGTCACGATGTGTCTCTTAGGAAGAAAAAAATTAGAAACGAAGCGCCTTTGCAAAAAGGCGGGCCTCAATAGGCTGATCCGGGATTTTGACGATGCTGAGACAGACAGCCTTCAAATCATGTTTAGTGCGAAGACGCATAAACCAGACTGCCCTTTAAGGGTAATAGTATCGGGAATAGGATGGTGGCAGAAGAAGTTAGTGGTGTTCTTGTAAGAAAAACTCGGGATTCTTGATACTGACGACCCATTTTTTGGTAAAGCGGTCCGGGGAAATCGTAGATTTTCTGAAGAAAAATGCAGAAGAAAGCTTGTTCGCTTGCTCGCTTGATTTAAAGAACTCGATAGCTATTACTGATGGTAATACTGTCATAACGGAACCATATGCGCTGGCAGAAAAATTTAACTGTTACTTCGCTGAGGTTCTTGCAGAGCTTACCTCAAAGCAAGAGCCTGCGAACTTTCAAAGGCCTGATGATTTACCCATAATAAAGCATCACAATAGCTCGTTTTATTTGGCACCTACTGATCCTACTGAGGTCCGTAGTGCTGTGCTGTCGTTAAACAACACAAATTCTGTAGGACATGATAACTTACCTGTAGCCCTGTTGAAACAATCAGTGAATTTCATTGCGGAACCCTTAGCCGATATAACAAACACAGCGTTTTCCTCTGGTGTCTTCCCGACAGCTTTGAAAATCGGCAAAGTAATACCGGTATTTAAAAAGAACGACAAACTACTCGTCGAAAATTACCGTCCCATTACTTTGCTGTCACCTTTATCTAAGGTAATAGAGAAAATACTTCTTAAGAGGATCAGATTTTATTTTGAAAACAACAAGCTTTTATCAAGTGCACAATATGGCTACCTGAAAGCGAAAAGTACTGAACTAGCCTTACTGACTTTAACGGAAAAAATTAGGCAAACTATTGAAAATAAGCTCCTTACCATGGGTATATTTATTGACTTAACAAAAGCATTCGACGTTATTAATCACAAGAAACTGCTGTCAAAACTAGAGCTCTACGGTATTCGTGGCACTCCTAACAAGTTAATAGAAAGCTATCTGACGAATAGAGAACAGTATGTGTGCATCAATGGACGAAATTCTGATAAAAAACCCATTAGCACAGGTGTCCCGCAGGGGTCAATATTAGGACCTTTCTTGTTCATTACATTCATAAATGATCTCCCATCGTACATACTGGAAGAATGTGTCCTATATGCGGATGACACAAATGTGTTCATAGCGGCTAAGACTGAGAAAGACTTGTACCCAAAAAGCTAATCACACTCTGAACAGGCTCTCTTACTGGTTACACATAAATGAACTACTTCCAAATCTTGCTAAAAGCAACTTTATAATTTTTTCTGCCAAAAATTTGCCACTTAGTAAGGATGGAAAGTTGCTTTTTAACGGAGTTGCTCTAGAAAAAGTTAGTCAAACAAAATTCTTAGGATTAGTGATAGATGAACATCTGACGTGGCACAATCATGTGCACGATGTGACTAGGAAGATTTATAAAAACATACCAATATTTTATAAGCTAAGGTATCTGTTTCCACTACGCACCATTCTCATCCTTTACCGTAGTTTTGTTGAATCATATGTGTCATGTTGTATTTCAGTTTACGGACTTGCGTATCCCACAACATTACAGCCAATTCAGGTAGCACAAAATACAGTTCTGAGAATAATCTGTTTTACTCAACGTACTGAGTCCATATCATTTGCTTATCCCCTATTGCATATTCTAACACTACATTGTCACATTCGTTTCCGCATTGCAGTTCTTACATACAAATTTCTAAGGAATATTATACACTGTCCGTCACTTCAATTTCATCGACAGGCTACGCACTATCCGACACGTTCCTCTTTACTATCGTTGTTAGCAGTTTCACGTGCTCGCACAAATTATGTAGCATTTTCTTTTATCAATATTGCAGCTAGTCTTTGGAACGCATTTCCTGAAGAACTAACTTCATCACCATCCATTCAGCATTTTTCTAACTCACTGCGCCAGTACTTCCTGTGTAATTCCTAAATTTATAGAAACTCTGTTTCCTTTCGTGTATACTGTACCGATCAGCTTTTTTTTGCATACTTCCGTTTCCTTTTACGCATTGTAAAACATTTTATTTTGTTTTGTATACGCCTATGTATAAGGTCTTTGTATAAATAGCATCATCGCCTATGTATAAATAGCATCATCTGTCAAAGGGACCCCTTCCACAACTCACGTAGAGTTCTGGGGTCCCAACTGTATAAATATTATGCATTGTATTCCATTTTGTTATAAATAAACCGGATTGATTGATTGATTGATTGTTTTATTCCTTGCCCCAAAACAAACTAATAGCATGCGTAGAAGAGTGCATCGACAACTATGGCGCAATTGCTTTTCAGAATTCAGCCGGGTTATCTGTCCAGTGCTTTTTAGATTTGCTTCGTTATCTCCGCTCGACATTTCCAACATGGAATGGGAAGGTTTTCATCCAGAAGCAGGACGTCTGTATCGGCTCCTGTTTGGCGCCGATACTAAGTGATATTTTTCTAGCCCACCATAACAGGATTCTGTCGCGCGTCCTCTCGGAGTACAGGGTTGTAAAAGTCGCCCGGTACGTGAATGACTACCTCGTCATGTTCGAACCGGATGCACACATATCAGTGGATGAGCTCAAAAAAAGTATTTTCGGCTAACCTTAGCTCACATATTATATCGGCTGAAGAGCCGTCTGCAAATGTGTTGCGGTTTTTAGATATTGAGCTCGAATTCTTGCAACAGCACACGTGTTGGGAATATAAACCCAGAGCTAATAAGCCCCTGTTGCCATACCAGTCCGCCCATTAGAAACTCCTTAAGAGGAGCATTTCAAATCTGTGTTTTGGAAACGCGTGGAAGAAATCCCAGCACCTTAATATCCACAAAAGTCTTATGAATCCGTCGGAAACGTTATCGGCAGCAGGTTATCCGAAGTCGGTACAGGTGTCTGTGGCCGAGTGTCTGCTAAAGAGATGCCGCTTGGACAGTAAACATTGGGACGTGGCCATCCAATAGGCGGAGAGTAGGAAGAAAATGGCAGTTTTACCCTATCTGCATAAAACGGCTCGCAATCTGAGGAAACTGGCTAGCCGTGTAGACATCAGAGTGGTGTTTTCAGCGCCGGAAAAACTAGGCACGGTATGTCGCTTAACAGACCCGCACCGAAAGCCAGCAGTCGGGTGCCCCAAGAAGCATCGAGACGACGTTCCTGTGGGTTGTGGAAAAGGTGTGGTGTATGTAAGAGCTTCCGTTGACCCGTGGAAATAAGTATATAGGCCAGACAGGAAGATGTCTGAACGATCGTTTACGTGAAGACAGGTCAAGCGTGGAAAAATAGAATAATTACGGTCATTTGTCTGCGCATTGTGTGGAGTGCGGTAGCGCACCAACATATAATTCATGGAAGGTTCTTGGAAAGCACAAAGATAAAGACGCGCGAGAGATTATTGAAGCCGAAGCAATCTCTTGAAATAGTGACACGTGTGTCAGTGCACCGTCCATTGACCTCTTAGATAAGGAGACAGCATTTCTGGTTGGCTAGGATGGAGACTGACGGGTCGCCACTGTGCATGGATAAATAGATGGTGTTTTCCTGAAAATAAAGTTGTATAAGTTAGCGCATTGTACTGTCGTCCACCTCTGGTCCTTGTCTCTTAGCGCTAAAAATGTTCTCAAATTCAGTTTACCAACAAGCCCAAAGATCAGCAATTCTAAACTATGTCGTCGGTTTAGCGAAGGGTTCTAGGTATGAGTTCATTCGGCGGAGAATTGTGAACTGGCATCACCCATTTCTAGCGATTATAATTAATAGATATCTATGTATCAGCACTCAACCACTGCTTGGGTTAAGAATTCTTGGTGTGTCGGAAATAGTTTAGACTTGCATTGACCTTGCATTGGACAAAACACAGTATTGCTTGATTCAAGCTGCAGTGATATCAGATGATGAAATTCGCATTTTTTAGTCAATGACTGGCGCTATTTGCTGCTCAGGAGACAGACGACTCATTAAGATTTTCACACACCTGGAGCCTGAGGTGTAATTTCCTGGTGAGGAATATTTAAATATATAATCTAATATTGTGGGTGAAAGCCACTTACGTAAGTCAAACGAATGAATGGACTATTAAAAATAGATGTTCCTAAATCTTTCTAAATCGTCTATTTCTTAAATCGTCTAATTGCCAGTTTTTCCTCATGTGGCACACTTGCCGTACAGGACAAAGTGATGCGTGCCAGTGCAGATCTTGATCTTTTATTTATTCTTTTGTCTAGAGCTTCGCTTCTCCTAGATTTGAAGTTGAGATGGGGGTATATGTGCGGAATAACAGGGCAGGGGAAGAGGCTTTAGGTAGACGGATGCTAATTTGAAATACACGAGGCGACACATGTACGCCAGAACAGTCACTCACCCTTTATAGAAAGGCGCTCTCATTTTTGCTTCAAGATAGTGATTTTATGCTGGCGCGGACACGCGATGTGTCGTGCCTCTTTTTCTTGCCCGTATATAGGTTGCTTGTTTCCGAATAAAATGTTGTGACTCCTCATGTGTCTCAAGCCTCTCTGCCGTCGTCTTCAGCGCATTCGCCTGCCATTATACCTTTCCAACATGGCTGAACAGACACCTTAGTACGATATCAGTACACGTTAAAGAACCCCAGGCGGTCGAAATTTCCGGAGACCTCCACTACAGCGTCTCTCACAATCGGAGCTGGTTTTGGCACGTTAAACTCCACAAAACAACACCACATTAGTAACATTCAAACCTACCTCTGAAATGTCTGGTTGAGGAGCCGCGTTGTCTTCGTCAGGCCCCAAGAGCGTGGAAGTTTCGTGGTGGCCATCTTCTGCAGAGTTTGTCGTGTCCAGCACCTCTTGAATATGCTGCATGTATGATAAGATAGCGACTTTTTCTCAGCGCATAGAGTTTTCGCTCACATTTAAAAGAAAACGCTGTAACAAAATCAGTGCTGCTTGCAATACGTCGCGCAAGCCTGAGTTACAGCTAAGCTGTTGGTCACGTAGCTAGTCCTGGCCTGGCTAGATTGAGTTTGGCGACGACATTTGGCTAGTCGTGACGCAATCTTATACGTGGTCGTGCATGTGACGACTATGCTATAGCGAAGTTGGATTTTCCGGGACACGTGACTAGTTGGGACGCCATCTTACGTCACGTGACTATGACGGCTGTGCAGGCGGTGCAGGCGGTAGCCAGGCTGCGCTTTACGAGGCGCAGCTGTACCAGCTGTGGTTGCTAGGCATTGCGACAAGCACCTCGGCGAGTCTCCTGCAGACGACATGCACACTAACGAAGAGGAAAGCAGCATCGCTGTAGAAAGCATAGTGCGTCTAGTACGCATAGTAATAAGCCCGTAGCTACCTTAGCGCAGGCTGCTTCGCTTTATTTATGGTGTGAATGATTTCACAATTGTGTTGCCTAATCATTGACACAATGTCAAAAAAACGTTTCAGGGACCCTTTAAGCTCTTTGCGTCCACCAACACTGTGATGACTAGAGCTCCACCAGAGCAGTGGTTAAGTGCCAGGTTCCTGCATTAGTACACACAGGCTGACAATTTTTTACAATGAAGAATTTTATCCAGTTTGTCTAAACTGTAGCCCAGGTTAACGGGTGCAGAAGGTAACATTCTGTGTGTGTGTGGGGGGGGGGGGGGGGGATCCCTCCCTCTTCCTCCAGTCGCTTGTGCCAGATCCGTCTAAACGTATCAGAGCCCCCAAACTAGACAAGCCATCGTTGCATGGACCGAGAGGGCCGTTTCCAGAGTGGAGACACCCTTATTCCTAGGCGCAGAGATCTATCATTTGTGGAAAATTGTCAGTTCCACATTCGTCGCACGTAGCGATATCTTACGGCGATCGCGGTGAGGTAATTATGCTCTGTGTGAAGGGTCACTGTGCTTAATGTTTGACCAAATGGCACGCATCGGCAGGCGCAGCTGTGCTTTCGGAAACGACGATCTGCACCGGTCAGTGATGAGGCTCAGTACTAAAGAAGTGAATGACCCAGGTATGTGTGTATTTAATAACACTGGTGAAGCATCCAGCTGCCACCCCACATGAAAATGTACGGAAAAGATAGCAGTAATAAGGCGACCGCTGATTGATACTTGAAGTAAAAAGCTAAATGCATTTTTTGTAGGTTTCAGAGATAGAGAAATGCATATTGTTTTTATTTACTGGACCACAAACGAACTAAACTTTTGCTGAGGATATTTTCTCAACCATGATATTAGGTTTTAAAAGGAAGTGTTTTTGGGCTAGTTAGTTCATAGTAGAAGCGGATAACTTGGCGCGCATCGTGGTAGAAGACCCGTTGCTCGTCCGAGGTTCATATGACATCATCAAGGAACCTAGTGAAGTGTTTAGTTCCGCTGGGTTTTCTATTGATGTCGAGGACCCCTTTTATTCCATACATCATGCTCAACGTTTCCGGGCACTACGTAGTCTGATTAGGGACAACGGTGAAATTAGATTCTAGACTGCTGCAGGGATAAGCAGTAACAGCTTCCTAGCTCCTCTTGACTTTTATGTGAGTCGACTGCCATTGGCTTTAATGGCAAGCACTATGCGCAAAAGTCGGGAGAATGTATTGAGTGTGCAGTAGTCCCCGTCTTGTGTGACATATTTTTATCGTCTGTAAATTAGCGCATCGCTTCCCAACTTGGCGAATTTCATGTCAAAAAAGCATTTAGATACGTAGACGACTATGTTCTGATTTTGAAAGACGTAAATGGTCTGCCGATAGACAATTTGGCAGCAAGTATTGTGAAACTTTTCGAAGCCCCAGGTCAAGGCCTAAGGTTCACACAGGAAATGACACTAGACAATGCAATTCAATTTTTGGATATAAGAATTAAATTCAAGGTTGATCACCTTTGTTGGTTTTACATTCCTAGGAGTGACAAATGCTTGTTGCCATGCGAGAGCGCGCAATCAAAGCTTGTCAAAAGAGGCATTGCTATGACTTGTTTGAAAGCGGCCTTAGACAAGTCTTGTCACCATGAGATGATAAAAGGTTTTGCCCAGCAGTTCGAACGTCTTGCTGCAGCCAAGTACCCTCATTCATTGCTCCTAATTGTCTGCGAGTCACTTTTGCAGAAGATGAAAAGCACATGTGTTATCAGCAATAGAGAGATGGAAAGGAAATTAACATTAGCAATTTTCTACATACACTGCACTTCCCATAACTTGAAGAAAGCGATGTCCAAGTACCACATGAATGGTATTTTCTTTAACAGCTGTGCTGAGTGTTGACGTTCCCATTTTTTTTCCAAAGAGTACTTTAAAAGAGCGACATCTTCCCCTTACAAGAGACAAAACAGCCACAGCCGTCTGGAGCGATACTCCAAAATGATCTGCCTGGCATTGAAAACACGAACTAGACCTCGTCTAGGCTTTAAATGCACTTTGTAAGAAGGTAAGCCAGAACATCTGATAATCGTGCCATCTATGAGCACTGGCAAATAAATGAACAAAAATCATGCAGCTTATTACCATGCCAGCCTTCACTGGTGACTCCTCCTTAGGGCTCCCTGTAATATAAACCGCGCTATCAATAAGTACGCTAAATGAACGTCCCTTCTCACCTATTTCTGCGCGAATGATACTCGGACTTCTGAACTCACGGGACGAGGATAGCGACTTCGTGTCTGGTAAATTGTCGTGAGGCTCTTCGTCTTTACATACTGGGATCTAGATGAAGAGAAACAATTTCAATACATCATCGCCTAACGAATGCGGGAATGGCCTTCATACGGCGCACTGCTTTCGACCGGATCCCGCGCGAAAGTTGAATTGGTCACTTCATATGCGCTTGCATTTATTTGTATAGACGTAATTAATAAGCAGCCAATAAATCCTTCCTTGTCACAAAGAGCATTTAGCTACGCACTAAAGATGCCGGTCACTGTAGGGTGAGGGTGTTCGAATGCGCCGCTGATTTTTATATCCACAATTGTCGGTCATCCCTAAGAAGACCATCGTTTAGCACACTTTTCTTTACAAAATTGGCGTCATGCGGTTGCGCAGCGTACGCTTGCGGAGTCACCATACTATATGATTATTTGTACAAGAGTCTCTATTTCCGTGCCTTCGAAAGGACAGCTTTCGCGCATGCTAAACAAACGCCACCTGACTTGTAAAATTATTGTTGTATTTATACACTTGGCGTTTCCAGATATTGTAAATATGAGCCATTCATTGTACAGAGCATTCACGAAGACCACTGACAGCGCTCTCGACATGCATACTTCAATAAGTGGTTGTAGCCCTTTTAGCGTATGTAACGTGGCTTGGAACGATGACGTGTAAGAACATGCTGGGCACTATGTCTAGAGCTTAGCAGAAAAAGGAGCAAAAGAACATGACAATAATGGCACTTGGATGGTAACTATCTGTGGACATGCTGCCTAGGCGGATGTTCAGTGCAGCGGAAGCTCACCTCTTCTAGTTTATTCAGCAGGGGTGACGTCTGAGCTACATTATCCAAGACCTGCTTTCTTTGAACTTCGGACGCAGATCTGAAACGAATAGACAGAACAATCCGTCTGTAAAGAAACGACATTTCACTTCCCAGGCGGGCAGGGCCAAATAAGCTAAGAGTAACGTAACACTTAAGGACAACATCTGGGCACGGGAGAAGCATAGAGCAGTGGTTGCGAAGACAACGCCTGTAGCCAACCGCATACCAGATGGACCAGCGCCTCCTCTATTTTTTTAATGCCAGTGCAACCGCTCGCTCCTCAAAGGGAGTGATTGATTGACTGATTGATAACTTTATTGAGCTATATACAGTGTGCTTTCGCTTGTGAGCTTCAGCACCATGGTAAAAAAAGGATTATGTCGAACTGGTAAGCTTGTCGTGCGTGTGATTGCAGGGCAGGGGATGACTGTCTTGCGCAAGGCATTGTGCCATATGTTCAGCCTGGATTTGATGAGCGGATCTTCGAGTATCCAATGGGTAGTTTCCGCTTCGTCTCTGCGGAGTTGGTGCAGCGTGCATTGGGCTCTTTTCGTGAAAGCTGCGCGGCTTAATTCGTGAATTGGGCATTCCCAGAGGATATGTTCCATTGTTGCTGGCACTTGGCAGGAGTCGCAGTTGGGGTCACAGTATGCAGTCGGGTACATCTTGTCAAGCACTGGGATTGTTGTGAAGCTATGTGTTTGTAAGCGTCTCATTGTGATCTCGTAGAGGCGGGTGAATCCTGGTGGCGGGGCATTGTGTTTTGTAGCTTCTTCTAGTTTGGCCCTGAACTTTCACCGGCGCAGCACTTGTGCTCGGTAGTTGGCTTCATGGGTGTCGTTTTGGAACGGCATTGTGGTCTTCTTCGAACTGTCATCCCCGAGTTGTTCCTTGCTGTGATGCTGCGAGGCTCGCTGATGAACTAGATCGTTCCCAGGTATATTGGTGTGTCCAAGAATCCAGTGAATCCTTACTCAGATGGAACGGTGTGAGAGTTGGGCGCCATATTTCAGTTCCCACAAAAGGGAACGGTCGGTCCAGCTTAGTTTACCCAGGCAGCACACCTGCATTGGCCGAGCCATGGACCAATGTTCGAAAAGAATGGCACGAACATTGGTCCAAAGTTGGCATATGAGCCAAGTGCAACTTTCTCCAATGTAGGACCAGCATTCATGCCAACACTGGGCTGACAGTATGCCAGTGTAGTTGCCAGGATGAAAGAAACATAGGGCCAGTTCACGAATGCCAAGATGTCAGAAACATAGGACCAATTCACAAATGCCAATGTTCGCAACATGGCGCTAATGCAGGGCCACCATGTAGCCAGTAATATGCCATCCTAAGCCAATGTTCGCTAGCCTGTATTCTTACTGGCCTGCCACTATAGCCATTGTTCAGGGACCTCCTTCCACTGCCATTCTTTTGCCAGCAGGCTTGAAAATTTGCCTTGAGGTCCTGCAGCTTACCATGAGGGCCACACCAACTCTTTACAGTCTTGAAGGCGATGACTTCCATGCCGATTGGACACATGCCGCACTGTGCTTGAAAAGCATCTGGTCACACCTTTTTCTTTACTGCCTGTTGTATGTAACCGGCCTGCCTTTGCTCAATTTCCTTTTTCTCAATAACAAGTGCCCTGATGCTATAACATCTAGTAGTAAAAAAATAATGATATAAAGGAGCAGATGTCCAGTATACAAGCAATAGGCAAATGAGAATACTCGAAGAAATTTGTAAAATTTTATTTATAAAAATACAAATGAGAAAATTCAACTGTACAGCACTTAAGTTATTGCCGTCACAAGCCAAGATGGAATTTGGCAAGGCACCATGAACAATGGGTTGGCTAGAGCTGCAGGTGTGAGGTGCTCATGTCTGCCGGTTGGCCAGAATCCTATAAGCAGCCACTGGGTATGTGGTAGCAATGGTGAGCTGGCCAGGGCCCTGGATGCAGCTACCTGGCAGAAAGGTAGCGTTTGTGGGTTGTTGATGGTCTCTACTCGAAGAACAAGGGTCATCCGGCAGCCAACTTCTGATGAAGCCCTTGCTTCCAATGCATTTCTTGCAGGTAACCCCATCTGCATACAAGAATATAAAAACCACACTGCAGTGTGCATGCAACATCACAAAATCATGACAAGGATATTGAGCTTCTAAAAATAAATGTAACATTCATTATTGTGAAAAGAACCGATTAGGCACATCAGCAAGTCACTCATAAAATAGATTAGCATTACGCTGGTGCAGAAAGTGCATTGAAAATAAACGCACACAAGAACTTCCCTACTTTGAAGCAGCTATTAGTATTGGAAGCAACTATTTTTCCATTTACTATGCTATACTTTTGCACGACGGACAATACAAGGCGCACATGCATGAGCTTACAAGCATTTCATATTTGTAAGTGCACATCAAATATGCATGATAGTGTGCCTGCTGGTCAGCAGGCAGAAAACAATGAAACAACAAAATTGAAAGCAATCTATGTGCTCTCCACAGTGGCACTTAGGCACCATTTCCAAGAGCCATGGAAAGTGTGCTCACATGGTTTCCCAAGCCCTGCAGCGCACTAAATAAACCTCCAAAATTTCCCATGTTCCTTTAGATCTGCATCGATCGAAAGCCTTGGCCTAATTGAAGATATGCTTGAAGCAGCATAACGTGCAGTGTGATGCCAAATGGACTGCCAATGAGAGCATTTCTGTTGTATATCCAGCCTCATTTAATAGAATACTTCCAGCCTTCCCCATATCAAGATTTTCCACACATTTAAAGGATTTTGCAGATAATGTTGCTGACACAATTTAAACACCTGTCCGCATGCTGTATTTGTCTCTCGCAGATTTCTTTTATCATCAGTTTTCTTTCATAAGCCATTCAACTTCAAAGAGCTGGCTAAAAGATCTTTGAGCCGCATTTACCAATCTTCTTGAAGGCACGTCAGATTTGTTTCACGAGTAGAGTCATCTGTTTTGGGGTAAAAGCATGATATTGCCCAATTTTACACCGCAAACGTGTCAGGGGAATTGGAGCAAACCTTATTGATCCCTTACTCCAAAAACCATGTTCCACTTTTTTTAACGCAGCACGCAATTTGCAGTATACGCGTGCTAATCAGGGACATCGAAGTCTTGTTGGCTTACATGATCCTGTTGACGCTATTCTCTGTAGTGGTTGCTTCCTCTTAAATAAATATGCAAGGTGCACCAGTCCACAACTTGCATCTGATTCATGCAATTTATGACCATGTCATGGTTGATGTTTGATCCGTAGTGGCCAACTTTCAAGCATTATTTAAACATGCTCACAAGCTCTACCAAAAGCGCACTGAAATTTCTGGCTCCAGCAGCCTCCTTGAACTTGATCCAGGCCACCACATGTCCTGGATTGATAGCAAAGGTTCTATGAAGTGTCTGCTTGGTGCCATCATAAAATGTATAGCTCATCACTGGAACTTGCCAAAAGCTTGCATGTTAGCAGCAAAACAAAAGCAATAGGAATGATAAGTTTTAATGAAGTTGTATATGCAAAGGCGCACCTCACAAGAGAGACAACCCGTTCTGCATTTAGATGCCTAGAAAACACTTCAAAACGAAAAACTTCTGATGCCCAGCTTTGATCACCTCGTAAACGTCAAGCTCTCGGTGAGCTTTCAGTGATGCTCAGTGAAAGCAATGAGCCCTTTTCTCCATGTCATCGCAGAGCGGGGCTACATTACTAATGACATGTGCTAGAGTTCTACAGAAAGCACTCGATGAAAAAGTACTGAACTGCAAAATGATGCTTCGCAAACAAGACAAAAAAAAACAGCTAATGTTACGGAAATTAGGAGCCACCTTAGATCCATTCCACATGCCAAGCCAGACACCTTATGACTACCAACCTCTCCATTTCTGCTGCCAAAGACTTGCATTTGGCTTCACGAGGTTTATGAGCATGCACTGAAAGCATGCCCCACTAGCACTGCTGTCGAACTCACGAGGTGCTGCCATTATTGTACCACTACTAACCCAGGCTGGTGAATGCAGCACTAGCTAACAGGAGCTGTGATACCAAGAGAGCTTTTCCTCAACCGAGACACATTCTATGATTGGATAGCTCTCAGACTGACACTGCTATCTTGTGCATGGAGGTGCTAATGTATGTTAATGAGGATGCATAAAAAATCAATGGCCACATTTTCATGAATAATATGTTGCATCTTTCACAAGTTACCAATGGCTCTACTGTCAATTCTTACTTATTCGTTTCCAAACACTGAACTTCGGACTATTTGCTTGAAATCCCCAATGTCTCTCCAATTATCACCATATAGAGATTTGCAGTTTTAACGTATCAGCTTCAAGGAGCGTGTGATACCCTCCAATAAAATATGGAACTTGATTGTATGTAAACTTAACATAAAAAACGCAGACAATTTCAGAATAATTCTACCAAGAACCTAATTTCTCACTAAGTATCAACTTGAATAATAGCACCACATAAGGTCCCCCTCATCCCCACATAAACAACTTTGCACCTAAGGTATCGCTGCTACCTCTGCTTTATGCTTGCTGCTTTTTTATTGCTTTGTTCTTGCTACTTATGGTTCTTTCAATGTCCGTGACGAATCAATACACAGCCACACATGAAAATACTCATTACGGCAACAGAAGAACAGCTTTCTTGAGACCAGCTTGCAGCATGCACGAAAAGCATCTTTCCCTACTTCTATGTCACCAGGGGTCAGGGTAGCATTGGCAAGGAAGAGGGGATGCCCCCCTTGTAAGTGCATTAATTCATGATGGTGACTTTCAGTGTGTGAACATAAGAAAAATTAAACAGAAAAGGAAGAACGCTGAGTAGGGCTTCGGAATTATCACCTCATGATTCATGCATTTGCATGGATGTTTTGTTTTTGAGTGATGTGTCTCCTAGATCTCATTAATTTCTTTACGATTCCCCCTTGGAGTTGTGCATTCCTGGATGCAACATGACAGTTACCGACCGCTGGACAAGAAACACAGTGCGAATTTGGGCTGTCAGAGGAGACTAAGGAAAGTGCTGCCACAACTTGAGAATTTATTTTAGCAAGTGCCAATGTGTGCGCATGCAAATCTTCTTGTTTTTTAACCTTTATTTTACAATAAGTGTATTGCCTAAAAAAATCGGAGCACCTTTGCCTGATTAACGATTTCACAAAGCAGCATGAGCTTACATCGACATGTACAGTTACAGCTTGTCATTCGCTCCAAATGCTGTAGAAATAGCATGACACCACTGATACAGACTAATGTGGCAACTCCGTAAAGCACACCTATTTGCGTGAATGTGACAAGTTGCTTCATTCTGATTAGAATTGTGCCAACACACTCCTAAACATAGCAAATGTGCTAGCTGATTATTTCAAAATCTGGTTCTAGCCTTTTGTTAGTGGCATTACACTTTCTAAGATACTCTCCATTAGAGCAAGCCCTGCATGCTGTCATTCATTGCTGAAGATTAACTTTTTGCAAGAATGTGGTTGTGTGTAGTGATGCCATTTGGAACTATAGGAAAGCAGCTGTTCTGGGAGGCTTTGCACATTTCTTGCCTAAACCATGCCACTGACTCGGACACCACAGTTGTCAAACATCCTTCGGGGGTTGAATGCAAAAAAAAACAGCTTTCAGGAATGGTAATGTAGCATCAGTGTTAGCATCCACTGTGGCAGCGCCTCCTTTTTATTTTTCACCCTACAAAGAGAAGAGCTGAATGAACTACAAAATCCTGTTTTCTTCATGCCAACTAAACTATGCTACTTTCCCTATTCATGTTCACCCCACAGACTACCAACTATAATATTTTGTTCATACATTCCAAATTCGAAAGCGTATTTTCGGGCCTTAGTGGCCAATTGCACCACGCACAACCAGCTTTAGAGAGTCCACGGCACGATTTAAAGTCCTGCCACACCTCACAAACTCGAGAGTGTCAGATGAATCATTGTAGGAAGGAACGACCCTCGCAGAGCAACTGCCCGCTTAACGCACACGATAATTAATTGCCACAGTTGTCTGCCTAAAGTTTAGACGTGTCCATGTACTTAAATGGGATCATTCAGTCAGGCATGTGCTGCCAGCACAAAAGAAAGCTATGATACCTCAGAAAACTTCATGAGGAATGTGGGGCAGGCCACCGTATTAGAAATCGCTGCGTTACTGCTAAAAATGCACGTACCATCACACCTGGGAAGAGGCAGACTGGCATGTGTCGTAAATAGTTGGGAACAGCAAGATGCCAAGCGTAGCGACAGTGGTTACGACACTGCACTTACAACATCCACTGCCAAAAAAGTATGGAAAAGTTTGTCTGCTTCTGTGTCAGAATGGGACTTGTGAAGAAATAATAATTGTTATTCAGTTAAGCAGTGGACGCTATTTTCTACAGCATTTGTAGGGAGCATGGCTCAGCATTGTCGGGCTGGTTGTACAAAGAATGAAAGAGTGGAAGAAGAGGAATGCTGTCATGGAGGGCTCCAGAAATTCTGAGCACCTGGGCTTAACATGCACTGACACCACATGTCAGTGCATGTGCATACATTAGAGATGTGTTTGTATTGCACAGGACATAAACCTCTAGCATTTCTCCTCCATCACCTGTGGCAGTTAAGATTTCCACGAAGGCAAAATGCTAGATGCCCACATATTCAGATTTGGGTGCACATTAAAAAACTCCAAGTGATCAAAATTTCTGGAGTCCTCCACTATGGTGTTCCTCAACTTTTCACTCTTTCATTCCCTCATCATGCATTTTCAATTCAAATTGAAAAAAAAAAACTCTCAGGCCTGCGCAAAGTATGCAGCACAGTCACAGTGTAAGCTTGACTTTGCTGCATGCTCTCTCGTTCTTTTTTCCCCCCTAACTTCTTCCCAAGCTGCTTCCTCCTCTTAGTGATCTTATTCCTCATCATTCTCGCTGCCTCTTCTACATCTTCACCATGTTATTCCTCTTCATTGCTTTCTTGTCTTATTCCTCATCTTCTTCTTCATCGTCCATCTTCTTTCTCTTCTACTCGTCCTTCTCCTCCTCTTTGTCCCTTGACAGCTGACAATGTATGATGTACCACTCCTACCATATTAGTGCCATGGCTGAGAGCATGATGTGCTCAGCCATCTGGTGAGTCTGGGATGTGTAGCACTGCCCCTACTGAGCTGGATTCAAATCTGCACAGGAATGGATTCTTTTACTTATCGTGAGTGATAGTGGCCACAGAAACTGAAGGGCGGTGGCAGGCACCACCGCTATTCATTGCTGCCATTGTAACGAGTCCATAACAGCGTACGCTGTAATAGCGAATTCCACTGGCGGATCTGGAGCGGTGTGCCGAATCCACGACGGAGCAACAAAATCCGTCGGGGAGCAATCCGATCCCCATCGGCCAGTGGAAAATAAACTCGCTCCGGCAGGGATTACAGCGGAAGTTGTCGCACGCATCCGGTTGCCCATGTTACCAACCTTACGTTGGACTACGTTAGACCTCGCACAAACGTATGCATACCTCTTCCTCCGAGTATGCGTGCACTACATCGACGTAGCCAAGCATTTTGGGGCGTTTGTACGGGGATTCTGGAAACAGCTCCTTAAATAACGTTTCGTACAGCATGTACGACTCTTCGCTACTACTGCTACTGCTTTTCGACGTAGTGTCGCTCATGCAGAGCGAGGAGCAGTCCCCTGTAGGGTCGAACGACGCCATTCCAAAATATGTAAGCAAACGCCCATGGTTGTCAGACAGCTTCTAAAAAAAACGCTGAAAAAAATCGCCGTGCTCGGCTGATCCGGAAATGACGACACTGTATAGCTGGAGTTCCGGCAGAATCCGGCTCTACGAGACGGATCAACGCGGAGCGCTCCGTCGCAGAGCAAGTTGCCCCAAATCGCCCAGTGGAACATGCGAACTTGCTCGGGATCCGCCAGTGGAATTCAAATTCTCGGCCGCGGAGCAAAAAAAACTTGCTCCAGATCCGCCAGTGGAATTCACTATAAAACACATAAAAGAAGAGGCCTTCCCTTTGGTCTCTTTCTCTTAGGGGCGAAGCTCCTTAAGGTTTGGGTCTGTCCGTCCGTTGTAGTAGCGCGTTACCTACTAGGAACGCGCTACTAGGAGGGCGCGTGTGGGAGGTGCACGAGCTCTCTCACTCTTCCATCTGCTGTCTTGTGAGAGAGAGAGACAGTGAGAGCGAAAGGCGCGCGTTGACTATGGAAACGCTCTTTCTTCGATGCACGCACTACCAGCTCGCAAAGACGGAGAACGCGCCCTCACCCGCGAGTTTCTCGATTGAAAAATACCGACTGCTCGCGCTGAACTGTTCACCGGCCACCCATATATATATATATATATATATATATATATATATATATATATAGGCACTGGATCTTGACTTGCAATGAGGTGCTGGTAGGAGATTTCACTTGTGCGTAGTTGAACCATAAGGATTCGTAGCGTGCGCGTTAACTAAATTAATCCGGAACTCGGCACAATCTACGATGAACCTCCGGAGCTTCGCCCACTCATGATCATTCCCTCCGTGGATATGCTGTGAATTCTTTTTCTTTTAAATTTCTTTAAGGGCTGGAAATGCCAGAAAAGTCAAGGTTACAACTAGCCCCACTTTCTGCTTTGAGTACTGTTCATTCCCTTTCCCCCACCCTGATGGACAATGGGCCATGCTCCCTACAAAGGCTACAGAATAATACAGGAGCGCCCTTTCCTTAACCAAATCACAATTATTATTTCTTTGCAAGTACCATTATGACACAGAAGCAGACACACTTCTCAACAGCTTCTTTTGGCAATGGAAGTTATTAGTAAGCTCATAACTGTCCCTAAACTTCACGTTTTGCCACTGCAAACTACCTCTAGTTCTAAGTTGATAGGACATAGATGGGCTAAATTTGAAGTGGCCACACCCTTTACGACATTTGAATGCCTTGAATGTAATGGGAGCAAACATTTGCACTCGCTCTTTGTTTTACACGGGTGAGCTGCAATGAGTGAAATCTTGTTGTCTGAAAATCAGAGGTTATCTGTTGCTCCAACCATTAACCCTTGCCGTTGGCGTGCACATGAGAACATTTTGATATTTTCCATTTCAGCCACCTCTGAAGAGCAGTCATATGAAAAACAAACTAAAATATTAACAAAATGAAAACACAGAACTGCTTCAAGGCTGTATAGCTCATGTAGCTATGCTTTGCAATAATGTGAATACAATAAAGAAATATTCTTCAGAGACAGATGCAAAATAAATCGTGGAAACAAGTTATTTTTGCTTTGTGAGCACTGTGTTCAAGCTCATTTTTATGTGTAGTAAATTTCCTTAGCTTCGTTTTCTGTTGGCTTCATTAGGATGTTTCTAACAATGAAACGAGCCCTCGACTTATTCCCATCTTGCGGTAATTAACACATAGGGCACAGAGGCTGACTGCAATGCCCAAGTCACCAGCACATTTGGCATCACATGCAGAAGTATTTTTAGGCACTTTTGAGTACACCCCAAACTTTTCCAATGACCTTCCCAAAGAACCATGGGAAAACAACTCCATTATGAAAATAAGCAAAGTAGGGCACACTTAGTAGGTTGACTCAGCATGTGGCCTACTGCATTATGCATACAAAGCAAATGCATGCAACAATAATGGTGCATGCTGGACTGACGAGAACAAAGTTCAATCTAGAAGAGTTACTCAAAATTTAATTTATGGCACTTTGTCTCCTGCATTACTTTCAGGCAGCTTCTTGCTACTTATTGACATCAAATTCAATAGGTTGCCTATGCTGTCCACTACATCTAACATTCAACTCAGACTTCTTGAATAATAATACTTAATAGGGTATTGGTTCATGCTTACTGTCTCACTAGTTTACTTACTAAAAGACAGCATTTTAAGAGAGCACAGAAACCCTGTATGGTACGCTGCTTGATTCAAATTAGGAGGGAGTACTCACCAAGGTGTGAGCCACAGCCCCATTCAGCACAGTTTTCTTCTAATGCCTCCAGTTTGTCGGTTGTTTAAGCTGGCAACCATGGAGAACTATAGTGGGTTGCATTGACGAGGCTGACTGCAACAAAGTATGGCTGAGGGGCCCCGCGTGTTCAAGCCTCTGGGACAGCACCAGCTCCTTCCTTATTTGCTGTCCCTCCTGCAACACCATCCGATTTTATTGCCATAAGTTTAACTGGAGATGCAGAAAACATAACACCACTGAAACATGCAATGACATCTACTTGGTAAGTGGAATGGGTTACATTCATGGCACATAGACACGTAGCCTTGCTATGCTCTGATAGACCTAGAAATCAATGTGAAGCTCCTTCGAAGCTGTCACAAGAATGAGCAGGTCTCCCATACCATCTCTTTAAAAAGCAAGGACTGATTTCGGACTGTGCATGTGTATTCACGCACCCTGCTTACAATTCTTGACGTGTCGTCATTATACGGCACTGTAGGCTTTGTTTTCATTCTTGCTAGCATTCAAGCACTACTGGTATTTCTATTTCACCAGCTCATGTTTATGTAGCACAAGCTTGATAGAATTTTTTGCAAGCATGCTATTTTGGAACATGTTCAGCTCTGTCAAACAAAAAGAACACGCTCTGATCCCTCTGCAGTAGAAACGGTGTGTTCAGTTACACTGGTGTGCAGCAAAACACACATGGGACAGATGGATGAGTGCCTAAATGAGTGGCCAAGTGAGCACCACAATAATGTGTACAATGCAGAGCAGTGTCACATTGGCACTCACTGCTGCGGATGCTGATTTCACAAATGCCAATGCCAGATTCTTTAATGTGCACCCAGAAAATTTGCTTTTAGAAAGCTATAGTACAGCAGACACCAAGTGCATTAAGTGGTAAGCATTAGTGGCGTTTGTTAGCTCGATAAAGGTGTTTATATATACGTGGATGGATTGAAATAAATATTTTCATGGGCCTGAAGAAATCTGCTCACTAGTTTAAAGGGACACTAAAGCTAAAAAAAAAGGAAACTTTTCTTGTATTAAAAGGTCAGCTTTTCACAGTACCAAAAACACCAACCTTGCAAGCCAAAGACCCTTGGTAAGCAAGAAAATGAACAAAAATGTTACAGGTGGCACCACTGCTCTGCGTTCCACCACTAGCACACGTGATATCACAGAATTTGACAGCATGAGCTAAGGCCTAGATAACTACTTATCAGTGAGAAACAAATACATTGTGTTCTGAAGGAGCCAGGGAATTAACAAAGGGAGTTTCGGAACATTTTATGGAGTGAATGTCACGATAATGTAAAAAAGAAGAAAAAGAACATGGCCTTCCGATGTCATGAGGCTGAAGTTCCGGAGTGAATTTCCAACTAAAACTTTTGACATTCCTTTTCTCTTTTATTGTTGACAAGAAGTTGTAAATTAATGACAATCAGGTTCTAGAAATATAAATGATCATTCTAAACTACTTCACCTTTTCACTTTAGTGTCCCTTTAAAGGGGTCGTGAAAAGAATATGGAGATGCCCAGCTGCAATTTTCACTGCTTCAATAAGCATTCAACAAGCCGATTCCAAAATATTTCAGTGAAATAATCAGTGCACATTTAATAATGCCCGTGAAACGACTATGTGACACTACAGGCCGGCATGGTACTATTCGGCGACGTTTCGATAAGACATTTTTAAGTGTAAAGGTATACTGAACTCGCGTTTGCTCTACAAGAATTGATTTATTTGAAAGCTAGAAAGAAAGAAAATACTTAGAAACTGTGCGGTGCTGCCATATGGAAGCAAGGCTGCTGGATGGTTTGCTTTCCCGTGGCCTCCGTGGGGCGCACCAATCTCGGAGGCCTGGTGACGACTAACATGAAGACAACTGCCGAGTTGAGGGCAGTGCGCAGTGAAACCGAAACCACTTTTTTTATTGCTCTAAATCAGCCTACACGATGCAATGAAACAATGTATAATGGTGAATGAAGGGTCAGGATCCCAAATACGCACAACATCTTCAGAAAACGTTTCACGACCCCTTTATTTTCTTTTTGGTACTAGTCAGAATAATTGTGCTGAATTGAGTCAGAATTGAGAAGGTGTTCTTCAGCCAGAATCAAGAGTTTAAACTGTTTAGCCGTTCTTTATTTAAATGGTAGAAATCAGGGTGTCGAACTGAACCCAAACCGAAGACCCTACCCGAGCCGGAACTTTGGTCAGAACTGAACCTGAACACGAACAGATAATCTTGGAACATGCTTGAACCATTTTTCTAAGAGAACCATTTTCTAATAAGCCTGCAAAAGTGTACCTAGTGCAAACTGTGATATTTACACTGGCAAGCACCAAATGTATGCATACTAATAAACAAGGCCAACGGACAGTCTGAGATTTATGCTGGTTGGCTGTGCAACTTGATGATATTGAACACAGCCTTTAAGAAACTTGCAGGCAAGCAAGCCTCTCCTTTATGCAAATGATCAATTCTCCATTTAAATAAAGACAAAGCTAATTATTTTGTTGCCATTCTCTGCATGCTTGTATCCACTCATAATAGTGAGCCTGGCCATTGAGATGTGCTTCACAGTAGACGCAGTTAAGCAGATAACTGCCCCTTTTTTCATTAATCCTTGCAATGTAAATCTCAGGATACAGTGCTAATGTGATGCACGTGTAACAATTATGTGGAGTGTTTTTCTTTTTTTCTTATGTGTGGCAAGCAGATTCCACAAAACATTTCATTTGATCTTGTACTCGATACTGAACAATTGTTTTATTTCGATAGCAATTACATGGCCAGTCTCAAACACTTATCTGATGCAGCTCGAAAATTTAGCCCTCTGAGCATTCGTACTAATTAATTTGCTCAACTGCTTCACAACTAGCAACAGAAAGAAAAGCGTGCATAAAAGAGCTCAAGGCTGGATGTGACAGAGGTCTGCAAAAGCTTGCCATGCAATGCAGTGCTCATAACATGGCCGTGTTTTTCACTATGCCTGCTCTAGCTAATTTATGTGAGACATTGGTAGCTGTTTCTGATGTGCCAGTGGGCCTTTCCGCTGTTTGTAAGAAAGGTAGTGTCTATATTGCCGGCTGCCGGCAAAACAGACCAGCAAAATAGTTGCCGGCAGTTCCCGCCTATTGGGTGCCCGTGACCATGTGACTTGTCGGCAGCACGGTGATGACTGCCTCACCGGCACCTCGATATTTTTTTTCAGTGAAGAACGGCACGGTTGGGTGGCGTAGTGGGTTAGCATGCCGCGCTGGCTGGTGGTTTGGAGGGCCGTGGTTCAAATCGCAGCCCTTCATGAAATTTTTTTCTTTTTCGGTGTTGCATCTTTTTTTTTGCAAGAACTATTAACGCTAACACAACTGCTCCGAAGGAGCCGTAATGTTATTTTAAAACAGAATCGCGTTGGTGTCAGTGGCAGGCGCGCTAGCGCCCGTTGCTGACGCTCCTGGCTCTGGCAGTAGTGACACGAGCAAAATAGTGAGAGCGCCGAAGGCGCACCGCGAAGCGGCAATGTATGTCAACGGGCCCTCTAGTGACACGGGCGAACCACGGACACGGTTTAAAATAGCTATAAGAGGAATGCGCCGGCAGGGATAAACTGCCGGCAACTATTCTGCTGGTCTGTTTTGCCGGCTGCCGGCACTATAGGCGCGGCCTTGGAGAAAACTTGCGTATGTGCCATATGCACCGGTTCAGCATAGGATCACAAATCAAGATGGAACTAAATGGAAAATTATAACTAGTAAGCTCTGTAGGGCATTGTCATAAAGGTGTCAAATATGTGAGTGGTTCTCACCAATGTCCAGATACATTAAATTTCTCATGTTATAGGATACAGCCCGGAATTTTCTATGATGGACAACTCCAGTGCGACATGGTATTTTTTTTTTCTTCTTGTTTTATGTGAATTCCAGTCCTCATGAAGTTTTGAATGCAGTCACTTGGGCAGTGCTGCTTGGACTGTTTCAGGCCTGCATAAAAGTTAAACATTAAGTTTCGTGTACCTAAATGTAACTAATCCGGGGTGAAATGGCGCACGCTTAAGCTTAGCCCGAACCCATATTTTTTGCCGGTTCGACACCCCAGTTAAAATACAACTGCAATTTGGCATTTAGACAGAAGCCTCGACAGAAGGAATCGCCACTTGAGTAATTCATAACAAAGAAACAAGTGCACAACCAGAGCATTATCCTAGTGCATGTGAGTGTACCTGTCAAAAAAAAAAAACTATATAAGTGGGAAAATTCAATAACTTTTCATTTTATCACTACCAAGAAGCAAACAATTTGTGGTGATTCGCAGGAAAGAAATTATGCAGATAAGACAGAATCATTTGTGCACAGTGTTGTCATTTGTGTATATACCAGTGCCAGCCTGTGAACAACCGAAATCACACCCCTGTGGCCAGAAAAAGAAAGTGAAACTTGACTGAGCTACAAGGTCAGAAGGTTAATGTACCTGCATTAAGAGAAAAGGCAACGTGAATGTAAAGTTACGTCATGACCACCCTAGCAAGAACAAAATTATTGCAGCAGGCACGTCTCAAAGAAAGAATCAATCGATGTGCTCCATGGACCCAACATACTCAGGCACTGGCCTATGCAGTCTTCTATGCCACACATGTTGCAAACAGTGGCCGACAGCCATCGGGTGTATTTGTGCCAGGTTCTACCACGACAGAGCATGTGTGTGCAACGCCTGGGAGATGCCGCACGTGTGCGCTATGGTTAAAAGCAGGGATGAGTTTTTTATGTACCGACTACGATTGTTAGTCCGAGTTATGGTTGTACGAACAGCAGTGAGCAATGTACAACAAGTCAAAAGACTCCAGGCCACAGTACCAAAGCTCTGCCACTAGGGTAGGCCACGTTTCAGTTGCTACAATTTCAGTTGTCAGACCCTTTAATGCAAATGAAACAGGCCTGTTTATAAGGAAAAATAAAAAGAGTGCACCGTGTCCAGCACCACCGCTGCGACAGTGCTACTAACAACGGCCCCTGGCTCGTGTCGTGTAGTATAAAAGCAAGAAAAAAAAAAGAAGCTACTTCTGAGAAGTACAAGCAGCCTTGCAGCTAGTTGTGCCACAACATGCCGATTACTGGATCGCCAATATGAAGGCATGTACAACCAAAGATCTTTT
Organism: Hyalomma asiaticum; assembly: GCA_013339685.2. Classification (NCBI taxonomy): domain Eukaryota; kingdom Metazoa; phylum Arthropoda; class Arachnida; order Ixodida; family Ixodidae; genus Hyalomma; species Hyalomma asiaticum. The sequence continues at coordinate 1,561,357 of CM023488.1, read as the reverse complement.
AAGTGTCTGGCTGCTGCAGTTCCATAGGCTAATGACCAGAAGAGGAAGGGGCAACATAAGCCAGCCCCAGCTAGAACAATTGACCTGGCTTGTTTCTGTAAATATG